>JBAMNC010000688.1:0-672500 GCA_037902135.1 Cetoscarus ocellatus
TTTTCCTTTACATAAGATTAATTGAAACTCAATGCAGAAGAGCCACTAAAAAGAAGATGGTAAAATATTGCTGGAGCTGAAAAGAGTCTGTAATGCATTAGGGAGCCTGGCTGGCAGCAGCAGCAGATGAAAGGCGCTGCCCTTATATTAAAAGAAACTGCTGGGGAGGTGAAGGATTCTCCTCAAGAGAAATCAAAAACACTCTTTTTCCCACTGGCGCACTGACAATAACTCATCAGGCTGTCAATCCATTTTAATCAGATTACTGTGATGTTTCAAACAGTCTATTTTAAAACAGGACTGACACAAGAAGGAGAGATGCACGTTATGAAAGCTGTTTTAAATCAGATCTGCACAATATCTCATTGTGTTTGGCGCTTTGCTGAGAAGGAATGTGCGTATGAAAAAAGATGAGCATAGAGATGAGTGTTTTGAAACATCACGCAGACACAGATGTAAAGAGAAGAGAGAAGGATGGTGGAAACAGCACAAATCATATGAAGTAGTAAATTGTTTCTGAGCTGAAAGTGAAATATGTTTATTTGTTTTGTACTTCAACCCCTCAGAAATTGTGATGTTTTCTCCAAGGATCTTGGAGTGCTCTTCTTCAGCCGTTGACAGATAATCTTTCAAAAGAGTCTCTTGAGGACATTGGATGTTTTCAAGATAATAATTTCAAACATGGGTGAATGCAAATATAAACCGTGCTCCAACAGCTGGTCCAAAGTCAGTGATATTATACGTTGATTTCTCAAACAAACTGTCTAAAATCTGATTGGATATAACCCTTGCTTACCCACTATTTGGGCAAGTGGATTCAAAAAATTACCAGCCATCCATCCTTTACTTTCCACTTTCTCAACTAACCCTATCTCAACCAGCAACACAATGTCCCACCATACACATACGCATCTTATTTCTGACATGGGCCTCTTTAAATCTAGACTTAAAACGTATTTATTTAGGTTGGCTTTTAATACCCAGTAGCGTGGTGACACTATTACTTTTACTTTATTTTACTGTTTTTTGTTGCTTTTATTGCTTCATTGTTTTTATTGTTTTTATTGATTTTATTGCTTTTATTGTTTTTATTCATTCTTTTTTATTTACTATCTATTGTAAAGCACTTTGGTTCACTGAAAAGGTTGTTTTAAAGGGCTGTATAAATAAAGAACATTTAAATTTACATTTACATATACATCATATTCAAGGCCTCAATAAAAATACTACAAATACTCTATGAATCGAAATGGGCAACCACAGTTTACACGCAGCTGTTTTTCATTAGCCAATTTGGCCTGAATCTTAGTTCCAGCCATGTTAAACAAGTAACACACGTATGCTCGCACAAATAAACACTGACCAACCAAACCTGGAAATTTTTCACCTAAAAGACGAGTCACTTTCTCCTCCATCATTCCTGCTGACTAAGACAGGATAAGAATTCAAGTTTTGATTTTTAGTGGTTAGTAAAGAAAAGGTAAAACTAACAAGTGCGGCGCAGTTCCAAAAGTTGAATTGCAATTCAACTGGAGAAAACTGACAAAAATGATGATGTCAGCACCTAGTATTTAACTTTTTGGGCCGTGCATGCTTAGCATGCAGACAGAACATTTGACCAGGACTTTTGGTCTGCACCGATTAAAATAGGAAGTCTTAGTTTTATCAACTGGTCAATTGTTGCCAACTATTTAGCTACCTGACTTTGACTGTGTAGTTGGCTAATAGCATGCATCCTTCCAAGATTATTTAAACTTCAAGCAACTAAATCCTCAAATTTGGTTGTGCTGAGAACAGAGCCTGGAAAATATTCCCCAAGTTTCTGTCATAAGCGATGAAAGGCAGATTGTCCTGAAAAGTATCAGATAAGTAGCTGATAATGTCATCCATCCCCAAGGTGGGACATGGTAAGCATCAAAGTCTGGAAAAAGAAAGATCCATCCTAGGTTCAGCTGTGCTCTGTAACCTCTCTAACATGTAAACCATCTGTTTTTTTTCTCCTCCTGAGTGTCATAAACGTGTTACAGGCTGCACCGGCACAGTGGCCCATCCTGACACTGAATCACAGCGATCCCTGAGCTCACCTAAATCTACGCTCCACTCATCACCTCAACACAAACGGAACTGTTTATGTAGCAAACACACTCAGAAAGCACGCTCGCAGACATGCTGCAGACAAGAGGATTTATGGTTGAGATGTGGCTCTTTCATTCTGGAGGCCTGCTCCACCCAGTGTGGCTTTATTACATTAACTTTATATCTGTTAATCCTGACTCATATCCACGACAGAATCAGTCATTGTGTCACAAGCTCCAATGGTGTGACATGGATATAGACCATGATGCTCTGCTTCACATCATCCTCACCCTCTGAGACAAACTAAAAGCAGGCTGTGCCTTGAAGCGCACTGAGGCACAGGAAACAGTCAGCCATCACTGAGGTCATAAATCCACGTCTTGAATGTATTAGAAGTTCCCTTCATGCACTCCTTCTGTGATAAGAGAGTCTTTAATGCTTGTTAATGGCTTTGCTTATGGTTATAGATTACAGTTGTAACACATTAATGTGAACGTTCGCCCTTGTTGAAGACTATTGCGTACATTTTAGGAGTTTTGAAAACCTGCAAGTTATAATGAGAAAACAGCAGAATTGAGGGTATTTGTGTGGCAATACTGGAACCCAACAGCAGTGACTCTTCACTGGAGGACTGGGACTCAAAAGTGGGTCAAAGAGCTGGACCACAAATATGTGTCTACATCAGGAGGTCTCCATTACTTTCTGTCATGCCCCCCCTCGGAGATGAATATTTTTGGTTCCCCCAACAAAGTCACATAACTTAAGATTTTTCTTAAAACACCCAAGAATAAGAACACTAATTTCTCCACTGAACATTTATGTGTAAAAAAAAATACTAACAGAGTCCGATAAAATCTGTTATTTTTTCCCATATTCTGTTTTTTTCTTTTAATTTTTTGAAAATTCAGTTTTTAGTGTTTTACGCTAATTTAACCCTGAGACACTGTATAAAGTCATGAAATACAGTCACTCACTCTTCAGGTGGTCCTCACACGTATGTGTGCAGAGCATTTGATCGCCTGACACATAATAATTGTCGGGAAACTGCTCTGCCCTGTACTTTGGAGTTAGCTGGGAGCGTCATAGCTTCTTTGCCAACTTATGAAGCGTGCATTGTCCCCAGCCTTAGTGACCCCCTCGGAGCTTTTTCCCAAGATAAGTTCTTTTTGATTCCGGAAAAAAACTTCTACGTCCATTTCCGTGATATGCCGCGTTTATATTGAATTCCGCTTTTAGAGTCTAATTCCGTGATTCCATCCACAATTCCATGATCACGTATTTTATAGGGCCGTAAAAATGGCAACTCGTGCTAAACTCTTTTAAAAAAGTTTGAGTACTGAGCCATATTTAAAGTTCTGACAACATAAATTTCCACACTAAACATAAGAAAGCCAACAGACGTCTGTTGTTGAACAGTTCCCGCTGTTTTTTTTTCATAAAACCCATCTCCACTTTACCTCGGACTGATCCTCCACCCTCCTTCCCCTTCTTTTCTTTTCCTTTAAATTTTATATATGTTACATATTTTATTTTTTTTAACTATAAATTTATTTATTTTTGGGTCTTGCCATTATATTGAGATATTAATGCCAGACTTTTCTTTATTTTTTTATGTTACCTTGTTTCATCTACCACTATTTTGCACATTACATATTTGTTACGCTTTGAGTTTATTTAATCCTATTTAACTGTACAGAGACTTTGTTCCACTGTTCATGCTGTTAATCCCCCTTGTGAGGGTCTGGTGTTGTTCTGAGTTGATAGGAAAAAAAAAAGTGGGAAATATATAATATGTATAATCTCTTTTCTCTGTATCCATTACTCTATTTCCGAAAATGATTAATAAAAATAAATAAATAAATATATACCTTATACTGGTAAATAAGAAATGCATCCTGGACAAAAAAAACAAAAAAAAACAAAACATCTCCAATATTGCCAATAGCCAATCACAGTACAGAATTTAGATCTGCACTTCATATAAGGTTAACACTAGAGTGGTACAGGCATGACGCATTTTTGTAAGTCAACACGGAAATTAGGATCGCGTTGGTTTCCTCCACTGCAAGCCTACTGAAAGCCTCTGGGATTTTTTTACTGTGTCTTCCTGGTTATGAGCAGTTTTCCAGTTTTAATCCTATCCAGAATGAGGTGTTTACATGCACATGGAGAAACATGGATACTGGTTTCTCTGTACACATTACAAATACAAGTATCCTGTTTTCTCATCACAGTGTCTTATTTGCAGAGGTGCCTGTGCGGTTCACTCTTTACAATCACACCAGAGAGCTGTCAGGAACTGGGATATGGTTTATACATGATGTCCCTTTCAGGTTCAACCACCATATTCTTGGATGCCAAACCTGGTCTTTGGAAAATGGAAAAATACAGTATTCTGGTTACTAAAATCAGGGTATCATGCTTACAAGCACTCAAAAAAACAGGATACTTAAAAAATGAGCATAATCAGGACTCTAGATTTGATGTAAACACAGCCAATAATCTTGATAAGTATAACCTGTAAGAGCAACACAAATATTACTTTCTTTGGAAGTTTGTGCATGTTTAAAACTATTTATTCATTTTTTAGCAGCTGACACTGCTTTAATCCAAGCGGAGAAATCAAATGAACATTAAAACTGGGTGCCAATGTGGAAAGCATCAACAATTCTTGCAAGATTTCGCCTGGACCACAAACAAAGACATGATTTCAACACACTCTTTGGAATTTGTGCCTTTAGAGAAAACTAAACTTTTCAAATGTGCAGGTGTTAAAAATCAAAATGACAAATCTGTGAACGACTGTCTGGAATGCTCTATTTCTTCAGACAATAACTAAAAAATAAGTGTTAATGCATTACTCTGTATGATTTCTTACAGCCATCAGTCATATTGTCTTTCCTCTGTCAGACATAAAGCCAAAGCCTGAGGTCCAGCAGGTTGAACAGCTGTGTGGTGGCTGGCACACACGAGTCCAGAGAGTAAGAGCGGTTTACTTTCACCAGCCAGGCCCTCTGTTTGACATCAAGTTTTTTTTAATGAGAGCCAGCTGCTGCAACATCAGCATTCAGCTTCATACCAGCGTAAAAAAAACACATGAAAGTTAGTGCTTTAAACATGTCCAGATCCTTTTTACGCCACAGGCACAAGCAGCCTGCTCGTCAGTATTACAATCAATGGTGCCTGTGATCATCCACGGTGGAAATGAGCTCTTAGCCTTGGAGCACACACTCACTCACACAATCATCCACAGAGAGAGAGGGAGAGAAAGAGAGCCAGGACTAAATACTGCATATTCATTATATAAACACTGTGGTTTACTGAGCCATGTGTCGACTTTGTTTCTAATGGATTTTAATCAAATTCTTCATATAAAGTAAAAACAAATGACAATGTCGGCCTGCTGCTAATTTTCAAGTGATGTCAGCTGCGGTGTTCTTTCTTACTGCCTTTACAGCCACTGATTGCAACTATAAACTGTTATTTCTGTATAATCAATGTGTTGCTTCCTGTCTGCCCCTGCCTCATGCCAGTGTCCTCAGGACAACAAACTGACTACTCAGACATTTGGAGAAATATCCTGTTACCTAGGGGTGGGTAAAAATATCGATTCATCAGTGCATTGCAATATTTACCCCCCCAATTCAATATCAATACAGCAAATCCTCTGAATTGATTCACCTCCTGGCCAGTGGGGGGCGCTGAACATGTTGACCAGCTGCTTTTACTGAACAAAAATCTACATTTGCACACTTAGTATGTAGAAATGAAGGGATGTGGTTCAGATGGGATATTATTTAAAAAATGTTACATGCACTTTACTTTTTCAGTGTTTATAGTGTTAACACTGTCATGTTTTTTACTTTTGTACTCCATGTGCTAGGGTGGTCATGATAGTTAAATTTCAAACTTGATATCGATACCCAGAAAAATATGCAATACTTGATACCATTTTCGATACTGCTATAATGACAAATACTTAAAAAGGTATAAAAAATGCTTTATCAACACGAAAATCTCAAAAACACATTTTCAGTCTCAACATGGAACAGATGCTAATTAATCAGAAAATGAAAAAAAACCAAGACATTCACATTGTTTTTACTTATTGCAAAAAATGCAAAATAAATAACCCAAATATAACACAATTTGACAATATTTTAAGGTTGTCTCAGATATTTTTCCTTTTATCTTAATAATCCAAATAATAATCCAAATAATAATCCAAAAATCTAAAATTGACCATCGCAAAAATATGCAAATACTTGTCTGAGGTAGTATCGATACCATGGCAAATTGGTATTGTATCCCGATACGGCGTTTGAGTATCGATACTTTTCGAAGTATCGATACTTTTGACAACCCTACTATATGCACAAATAAGTTGTTATTGTGCAAATTTTTATTTTCAGATGTTTTATTGCTCGAAAATGTGAGGTGACATACCACATATGTTCACGTTGGCATGAAAATAACTATTTAAAAATTGTAAACAAGTACTCTAATTATTTGTGTATTTCTACCTCTCACTGAATTGACGTCAAAGCATTTAAATCAATATTGAATCGAATCGCAACCTAAAGAATCAAAATCGAATCCAATTGTGAGGTTCTTAACAATACCCAGCCCTACTGTTAACTTTCTTTTAAGATGTTTGAGCAATGCTTCTTCATATATTTAAAACAAGGTCATTGTTATTTCTTTACACTGATTCCTTACTGATCTGTCCATTCATCCATCCATGATCTAGACCGCTTATCCCATTCGGGTCGTGAAGGGCTGGAGCCTGTCCCAGCTGACATGGGGCAGAAAGCAGGGTACAACTTCGGCCAGTTGCCAGTCAATCGCAGGGCCAAATAGAGAGACAACAACCATTCATGTTCACACTCATACCTACGGGCAATTTAGAGTTGTCACCAGTTAATCTAATAAGCGTGTTTTTGGTCTGTGGGAGGAAACTGGAGTCCCAGAGAGAACCAAGGCATGTATGGGGAGAAGATGCAAACTCCTAACAGAAAGACCCTGACCAACACAGGGATTGAACCAGCAGCCTTCCTGCACCACCCTGACCCTTTAAGATGGATTAACCAATGGTAAAGTTTCTTTTTCAAGGTTTTAAAAATGCTTTACTGATTGCTTGACTTCTGCTTGATCTTTGCTTTTGTATTTTTTATTCTGATACTTTACCAATATTCATTAATTCTTTACAAATTCTTGACTTGTTGTCTATTATGAAGTGTTGTATGAATGCTAAGCTAACGCTAAACTAACGCTGTTGATAAACCAGTCAACACTTGACATGCTAAACTTGTCAAGACCGTCTCCCAGTTCCAAGCGATCTGAGAAAATAGCTCAAACTATCACCAACTTTGTGGGCAAAAATGAGCTAAAAGTGGAAGACATGCTAAGGCTGCAGGAAGTGCCACCGTAGGCTTTTCTGCAAGATCTGAAGGGAATTCCCCAAAGTGTTGCTGAGATATCACTTGGGGAATAAAAAATATGAAGCTCCATGACCTAGTCTTTTGTTCTGTTTCTACAGAACTTTCAATCGCCTTACCCTTGAGTCAGAGTAAGCACAGATTTAATATGAAGGTTGTCTTGAAACATTACCTCTAATATACATACTTTTATCACAGAATCCAAATCAACATGTTTAAAAGTTTAAAGAAAATCCATTTAAGCATGCTTGAGATATTATATTCACAAGGATCAGCATGGATGAACACATGTACAACCTGAAAAAGTGATAACTGTAGATATATATCCTGTATCGCTGTTTTAAGTAAAAATCTACTGAGCTCTGCTGTGCAGTTTATACCCCTCAGCCTTATTCCACAGCTCTTTTCTTGCACGCAAGTTTATTTTGATGTTCAGAGGCAGCAGAGGTGTTGACGCCTGGTGTTTACACATCATAATATACCTGTCATAATCTTCTCCCTTACTGCGACCACCTCTTTAGGCTGCAGATGCTTCATCTTATTAACACCTCTGAGTTAGCACACAGGGTATGGGATGTTCTCTCAGCCTCTGCCTCTGTGCCTTTGCCTCTGTGCCTTTGCCTTGCGAAGTCTTAAGCGGCAGGAAAAAGGCAGTGGAAGCTCCCCCTGACAATATCCATTTCGACATCCTCTGCGTGGATTCCATGTGAACTCAACCCTTGACCCCTTCCTCTTGTCCCTAGGCCTGGGTCCCGGCCTCTCGCTGCCGTCCACCCCTCCTGGGTACAAGCTGACCTGTGAACTCTGCATCGCCTCTGAGGCCTGGCTACTGACCCCGCACACTGACTTCACAGGAGAAAAAAGAACACAAGACGGGAAGTTGCCCCTCATCACTAGTCACGCCTGGGGGGTATTTTATTGTGAAAGGACCCTTTAGATAGAGATCCTTATTCTTAAAAGGTCAGCTAATGTATTTTGAGTTATCACCTATGAATTGTGGCACTAAAGGGACAATTTGCTCCGTGGAACACTGGATCTACCACGGGAATTGGCCTGATAGCATACCAAACTTTCTAACTTCATTAATTAGGAGCGGGTCACCTAGGTCAACATGTGTTTATTCTCAGGAAGGAGCGTTAAGGGGATTAACACTAATCAGAGGGGATTATACACAGCTATTACCCAGCTGGATGGTACTTTCCTGTCTGATCTCTCTACTTTGCACGCCTGTGGAGAGAGGATGTTTGGTTTGGAGAGGGGGATCTGGATAATGATTCCTCTGGTGGCGTTTTCTTTGTAAACACAAACACGCTGGACCTCTGCATTACCTTTGACCCAACCTCCAAAAGAAAGCTCAGACCTTTGAACAAAGTGTGTTTCTGTTTAGAAAGACAGGAAATCCATGCTAAATGTTTCATACTGCAGGATAATGGAGAGGAGATTTGGGAGAGTCGATGTGTGTGAGGTCTTAGACCTGCTGTCATCGTCTATTTGAATGATAAATGTGCATGATGCAGTGATGCTGTGCAGTAAAAATCGTTGTGCTGAGACCTACTGCAGAGGTTGATTCAATTTAAGAGACATTTTTTATGCTACAGGTGAAAATACAGCCCATACTACATAACGTAAATATGTTGATTTCACTTCTTTTTTAAGTCGATGTCACTTTCACACATCTTTACACATTTTAGCGAAAATTACTGTGATCTTAACATTTGTTTGACTTTTTACAATTTATACCAGCGATACATTTGTTCACTTTACACAATAAAATATCTAGCAATGCATCATTCGTGAAAATATTTTGCCCAAACAATACTCTCTCAGACAACTCAAAAATTACCTCCATTCAAAGTTTTTATCTATGAAATCTCAGTATTTTCACAACAAATCCAGTACACCATTTTCTCTCTCAAACGGATACGGAAACACCTTTTGCTGCACGCATGTGCAATTACTTGATTTCTGCACGAGCATGCTTGTAGTGTACCGACCAATCACAGTGTAGGTATTTTGCGTCCCCTTGCTCACAAGATGGCAGCGCCCTGTGTTTGCCTGTGTTTTTGCAGAGAAAGAGAATATTTCGGCTTTTTGTTTTAGATGTGTTGCAATTGAGATGTTGGCGAGACAAAATATAGCAAATATTTTCTCTCCGGTTTGATCATAAAAAACGGATCACAGTTTGTCTAGTCAAGTTCATTTTAATACTCCATGAAAACAATCTCTTAATCAGCAGTGAGATTCCAGATGTCAGAATTTAATCTGTATGACAGAACAGAGAAAAAAATGAAACTGATATCTGTCAACCCCACATTAACCTGCTGATGGCTGATTTTTGAAAAAAGCCAGATACTGACAACTACTAATGACGTGATGCTGATGTACACCCATAATAACATTTTATAATATAGATAATGCTTATATTTAAGTAATTCTAATAACTGTAATGATATTACTAATGGTTAGTGTGTTTATAAAGTTCTTTCAGTCAAAGTGTTGTACACAGCAATTGAAAAACAATCCTAACAAAACACTCTGAAAAAATAAAAATAACAGATATAACTGATTTAATCACAGACGTAGAGGAAAAATTACACAATTTATCGTGAGAAATGAACATTTTAGCATAACATGGACAGTTCTCCTTTATAAGTTTAAATTTTCATCAGGAATGTACAAAATTTTAAACAAGATGACAGAATTAGCAGATAATGGCTTAAAAAGATCATCATCCATATCAGCAGATATTAAAAGTTCTGCTGATATGGACCTATTGCTGTTTATTTTCTGGACATCTATGCTTCATAAATAATATTATATTTTATCTCCTGCTGTGTAGTAAAGTGCTCTAATGAAGCTTTACATTTCAGAGTTAGAGCCCTGCTAATCATTTAATAAAATGCATCTCACACTCTTCTAATACAGATATCTATATCTATGTCATTAAAGAGAATGTTTTAATCAATAAATCTCAAATAAATCTATACAGGGCCTGTTTCAAAGGTATATAGTACATGTAAAGATTGACTTTATGTTGAAAATGTAATCTATTTTGAGACTAAAACTTCAGCTCTTTCTCCTAGATTTTACCTTCATTATTGAAATCAAAACCCAACATTTTTCTCATCATTTTGACTTTTTTTTTTTTTTAACATTTGCACTTCTTCTTCCTCCTTCTTTCCCCAATGAAAAGAAATCTTCTTACTCTTATTGTTTCAATCTCACGTCTGACCCTAATAATCTTCTTTATTTTTACATGGAGGTCCTCTGACACCTCAGACCTTCCCCTTTTTATCACCAAACACAACAAAACAACAATCTCTCTTACAAAAAAAACCAAAACAAACCTTTTGGTAGTATTTTTTATAAATGTTTCCCCTTAGGCAGCATATCTTTTTGTAGTGCTGATGATTTTACTTTCAAAAAAATCACACTTAATGCCCTTGTATTGATTGGGTTACAGGGTCATTGAAATATTTTCTCCCTTGGCAGCACATCTCCTTTATATACTGTAGTCTCATAAATCTCCGGTCCAACTGCCACAAAATTACCATAGAGCTGAATCAACATCTCTGTGACACGCTGTCAACAGTCATTATGAGAACATTATCAGATCTGGAGTCACTCGAGGGCACTTGTATTGGACTCTATTTGATTGCACAGGTGTTACTTATGAGCTGGTAACCATTAATATATGAGGGAATCTTGTTGTGGTGTTATTTTAGCAGCTCAGCCATGTACATTTAAGGATGGCACATATTTAAGCCCATCCAAAACATACATAGCAAAGTTTTCCAGGCACACAGACAAGGAAACCAAAATCCCTGTGGAGTCCTATGGGCACAGAAACTGTGGCTTAAATGAAAGACAGAGAAAACAAGCATGTTGTCGGTCTGTCTTTGGAGGTGGTAAAGTTTTTATGCCTCTGTGCTGGCAAAAGCAGAGACCCCAGGCGGTTTGTTTTCAGGTTGTTCATCTGTCTTTGTCTCTGTCCATCTGTTTTCTAGACCACTTTTGTCCACAGAAAATCTTTGTGAGGGATTTTCTTCAAAGGTTGAATGTTTGAATTTGGAAGTCAAAGGTCAAGGTCATTGAGTCTCATCCTTTTCATGTAAAATTCTCGAAAATACTTTCATGTTTGTTTGTTTTTTTTCAGTTGGCCACACATGTTAATTTTGAATCAAGGATAAACTGTTTTGGAGGTCATACGTTCAAGTTGAAGTCATGGAGACTCATGTTCATCCCTTACTCATAAAAGCAATATTTTAAGAACATCATAAACAGGGTGTAAAGAATGAAAAGTGAATTGAAAAGCTTATAAAGACCATATGTCAAAGGTCGAAGTCATGAAGCTTCATGTTCATCCATTGAATGTGAATGCTACATCTTAAGAACCATTAAAGGTACTTTTCTTTGTATAACTGTTTAAATTATTTCAACAATGCCATGATATCATTGTGAAGGTCATAGGTCAAAGGTCAGTGTCATCTAGCCTCATTCTCATTCCATTTATCTATATGGCATATCACATGAATCACTAAAGGCACTTCTCTTTGCACATCTGTCTAAACTTTAAAACAAAATGATCAAACTGTGAAGGTCATAGGTCAAAGGTCAGGGCCTCATGTTCATTCTATTTATACAGTTGGCATTCCTAAAAAATCACTAAAGGCACTTAACTTTGCACATCTGTCTAAAACTTATTGAAAAGGATCAGATTTTGGAGGTCATAGGTCAAACTTCAAGATCACAGAGATACAAATTCATCTCTTGCTTGTGAATGTAACGCCTTTGCTTTAGGGAATATTCTTTTAAAAATGTACCTTGACTTGACCTGAATTGAGGATGGGTGAATTCAAATTTGGGTCATGGGACAAAGGTCATCCCTTGCTTGTGAACACAACATCACAAGAATGTTCTCAGGGATTTTCCTTAAACTTCGCACAGATCTCCACTTTAACTCAAAGATAACCTCAGAATATCATAAAGATCAGAGTACAAAGGTGAAGGTAACAGAGCCTCATGTTTTACCCTTACATGTAAAGACATTATGTCAAGAATGCTTTCAGCTACATTTGTTTAAACTCTGTTCATCTGTCCACTTACTAAAGCTAACCCTAAAGATAAAATGATTAGATTTTGGGGGTTATGGGTCAAAAGACAATTGTATCCACAATTAGTAATTGCTTATAAACATGATATATCAAGAGCTTCTAGGGACTTCCTCCAATTTTGCACAAATTTTCACTCTGACTTTAGAATGAACTTACTAGGTTTCAGAAACCATGGGTCAAAGGTCAGTGTTAAGGAGCCCCGTATTAATATTTTCCTATGAAATTAATACATCTACAGAACAGTTAGAGATATTTTCTTCAAACTATACACACGTCCTCTTTGACTCAGGAATGAATTGGTTAAATTAGGAGGTTACAGGTCAAAGGTCAAATTCATTAGGCCAAAATGATTATCCTTGTTTGTGAACACAATCTCAGAAATGCTTTGAGAGGTTTGTTGCACAAATGTCAACATTGCCTCAAAGGTAAACTGCTCAGATTTTGGAGGTCAAAGCCTGGTGCCATGGAGCCTCAAGTCATCCTCTGCTGATGATTTAGTTTCACTTTCAACACAGAGAAATAAGCCCGCACAGAGCTGTGTACTGACAAGTCGTTGATCCCACTCCTCATCAGTAGAAAGCACTACACATCTGTATGTCCAGCTGTACAATCAAAGCACTTGATGTACTGTTTACAAGGAGAAATATAGGGTTTAAAATGAACTATCAAGGTTACTGGATCTTTGGGTCTCATGTTGCTCCTTTGCTAATATGATTACCAATTTCTGCATTGCGCAATTTCTCCCAACAACGTGCAATATTCCCATGTGCAATTACTTTGTGAATGTGTAAATAATTCTTATTGTGTAGTTTTTAGTTTTTTATAATTCGTCTTTTATATTCATAATAATGTACATGATGTTTTTTATTTATCTATTTATTTTATCATTGCTGTCCCCTTTGCTGCTGTAACACTGTAAATTTCCCTGTGTGAGACGAACAAAGGTTTACTCTATTCTATTCTACCACTAAAAACACCAAGGTCCTCTTTTGGGCCTATCAATATACTTTCACCTTCACTGTCCAGTATTGTACACTCCACCAGGCTGGAGTTCAGTTAGTCTAACATTTTGTTATTCTGTTTTTTCAATCCAAGCAGACAAATGTGCTTATCTAGCTTTTCGCTTTTCAAACAGGAAAAGGAGCTTGTCCACAGTGTTGCATATCTGTGGTGGTTGTATAATGTGTGGCATACATGTTCTCAGGTCTGCCCATGTGCTCTGGTCTTCATTAGACTTAGACGGAACATCTTTGCGGCCTGACAGCCAGATCCTTTCATGTGTCCCCTGCCTGGTCCCCTGATCGCCGGAGCCTAAACAGAAACATGCCACTGCCCAGGGCCAGGTCAGATTTCTCTCACCACACTGCAGCATTAAAGGAACATTGCCTCTTTAATGGAGGAGGGGAGGAAACACTCTGGTTATTTTTCATCAATCTCACAGACAATATATTCCAACTCATCATGCTGGAGAGGGGATGGATGTGGTCCATGTGGTTGTAATCTGGAGAGAATGCCTTGACCTGAAACCCACATGAGAGCATTCAAAACTATCAGGTTATGACTGAAAATAGGAAAATGAAGTTTATCCTTTCATTCTTTGTTTTTTTAGCACACTTCACAGTCAGGCTTGATTATAGCTATCAATAAAACTTAAATTCCAAACATGTTTCAGCAGTAATGCAACACTTACTGACCCATAAAAGTGGCCTAAATTTGATAAATAGTGATGCATGGCTCATTGGGATGTTGATCAGCAGAATGGGTGCTGGGGGGGTCAGAGGATATGCGTAGAAGAGAGCCTATATCATACTACTCTATAAATAAATATATACCAATGTGACTCGCAGATGTCACATTTGTATAACTTTATTTACAAAGCTATTCTGGGGAAGTCCTCTCTTAAAATCCCAAAAGATAGTAGGCACAATCTTTGTTCCTTGACATCTTATAATTTGTTGTTCCTAAAGTCCAGACAGAGATTACAACAGAAAGCTTTTAGATTCTCAGCTCTTTTTGTATGGAACAATCTTCAGACTGATTTTAACATGCAAGGCTTAATTACCTCGACTGATTTTAAAATTTGGTAAAAAAGAAAAACTTTTAACTGATGATTTATCATTATTGATTTAACTGTTTACTGGGTACTGTTAAGGTTAGTGTGCTTGCTGAAACTTTGTGTTGCTTCCATTCTTGGTCAGGTCTCACTTGGAACGAGATCTTTGATCTCACTGTGACTAACCTGGCTAAACAAAGGTTAAATAAATAAAGGTTAAATACCAATTAGGAGTCAATTTAAATAGTCACAAAGTGCATGTTAATGATGAGGAATCTGATTGGGCCATGCTACTTTGGGCCAAGCACAATTGTTGTAGATTGGAGCTTGGCAAGATGGATCTGTATGATTACAGACACTAAATCAGGCCGATCCAGCTGCTGTGCAAGGGTAGTTATCTGTGGCTGATCCCAGTCTGTACTCTGACTGACTAACAGACATTTGGCTGATCCTGTGACAGACATGGTGAGGAGCTGCCCAAGTAATGTAACACAGTGCAAGACTCATTTTCAGTGGAAAAAGTCTTCCTGTACCTTCATCTTAGATCATTTCACAACTGTGCAGTGGAGACAAATCAAACTATTCACTTCAGGCCAAATTATTTTGACTGTAAATCAGTGTATCAGGCAGAGCAATAACACTCTGAATACCTGATCATCTTAATGACTCTAGGCCTTAATTCAGACTTTTAGATGAGTTTATGTGCCTTTTATTATTGGTATATCAATAGGTAAACCCAATGAACTTTATGTAAAAAAATGATGGGGCACAAAATTAATTTGTCATGAAAAAATGTGCTACACCGGGAAAACAAATTAAATACACAGTAGTCACTGCAAACAGCACACTTATATTAATAACAACTGGATGTCCTGCTGCTGTGGAAATGCTCAACTCCAAGTGCTTTATCCTACATCAACCATAAACAGAAATGACAGCATTTCACATACATTCATACTTTTGGACAGCCTAACCAAAATTTAAAAGCAGTTTAACTGGATGTTGTTACATTAATCAAAATCAGTCATTTTTAGTTTACAATCATTACAGCTGTTAATGTTAATGTTAGAACAACCTTTGTTGCTACTGATTATACCTCCATAAGAAATGGAAAACGAGATGCCACATATCAAGGGGCTAACCTTGAATAAAGTTCAGTTTAATAGAGACAAATATGATAAGGTAAAATTTATGGTCTGAGTATCCATAAGTTTGTTGCCATCATAAATTCTTAGTCCCTTTGTCTCTGCCCTCTCTCCCACCCCCACCCCCACCATCAACAGAAAAGACATCATTCATCATAAATTCTCATTTTTGAAATCAGTTTCGCCCAATTTAATTACAGTTCTGCGAAATGCTGCTAAATTATTTAACATAAGTCCTCTCAAAATGTGTAACCAGTATAGTTGTATATGTTAATATCAGAACTACCAGAACTGCCTCTACAACCATGTCCGTAAAAATTAATTTGCAAACATTTTAGTATCTGCACACGCACGTACACATACACGCATGCGCGCACAAACACACACACACACAGGTCATTCCTAGCATTCGGTGCCATTTATGTCCCCAGAACATGACGTGGTATTTTTTGTGTAAAAAAGGGTCAACATTTATTTATAAACTCTTGTGTTACACATTTAACCCGCCTAACACTTCCACAGCACACAGTGATATGTATACAAGGTAAATTAATTTAAAATAATTAATGTGATTTTAGAGCAAGTGGGCTAAACCTTTATGTCCCCGCCAATGTATGCTGAATTTCAGTTCACAATAAAAGTACTATATTTTTGTTAGAAATCTAAATTTTCTTTACTGTTGTCTTACCATTTTTGTAATATTTAGATAAATGCAATATTTTGCTATTGATACATTTTTAAAAAATGTATATGAATATAAAAATGTGTTACTAACTTTTGTCCCTGAGTTGACTGTCCCCCCTGTTACTCTACTGAAAATCACTCTGCAATAGCCCTCTGATGAGTCCCTAGTCACATGACTCACATTTGTGGTGGAAAAATTTTGGAGGGGAGCTATCCACAAGAAAAAGACTACGTATCAGTCCTTTTTCTACCTTTTTTTCAGTTTGTTAGAATGGTTATCTGATGTGGTAAAGCATAACATGTCCACCCTGTTACGTCTGATTACCAGAGAAATTTATATTTTTTTGTAAATCTAAAAATATGGTGCATAAACAAGTGATAAATCATTTTTAGTGGCTATAATGTACTAGTTTGGTCTTCATCACATGAGTAGTTATGGTCAACTTAAGCATTAAATGCCCCCCCTATTACTGCCCCCCCGTTACTTTTTGCAAAGTAACAGGGTGGACACACAGACAAGAAGACAGGATTAGAGACTAGAAAATGCATTATGTCAATCATAATGGACAAAAGATAATGAGAGAGAGAGTATGTGCCCTCTGAACCTACAAACTGGTAAATATTGTGATAGCAAATACAATACATTCTGAATCTAAATAAAAAGATTGTAAGACAAAAGAGATGGTCCTACTTTGAGAGGAGACCCATAAGAATTGCAATCCATCCTGGATTTGTCATATATACCATTAATCTATTGGCGAGAGCCAGAGTTAGTTTGCACAGTCAGAATATCTCAGGCTGTATGGTTTATTGAATGTTATGCTGACCTGCCTGATACCTGAATGTGTGTGTCAGTTTCTGTCACCAAAAGTTTGGACAAAACATGTTGTCAGCACCAGAATTTCTTCAATAAAGCCACTTTTGTCACAGATTTGGAAAGTTGTGTTTTGCTTTTACTTTTTCCTTTTATACTTAAGTAAATTTCAACATTAAGTACTTTTGATACTTAAGTACATTTAATGGGAGATACTTTTGTACTTTTACTTAAGTGAATTTCTTATCAGTTAGTACTACTTTCACTTGAATAGCTTTCAAGTCAAATATCTGTACTTTTACTTAAGTATGGATTTCCTGTACTTTTACAACACTGGTGTTACCGCCACAGAACTTTAAATAGTCATTTTTTATTTTCAATGTCATGTTTTACTAAAAAAAAAAAAAAAAAAAAACACTAAAATACAAAAACAACAATTGACCTGCATGGGGTCAAAGTTGTTAATGCTGTCGCCACACCAGAGCCCTTACATTTTCACTTGTACAAAAAAAACCACACAAAACTGTGACTGTTGTACATATCAGCAAAGTTAAACAGAGAAATTAATAATTCAAGATGCATGTAATAGGTTCTTATATTATCTTATAATCTGTAATACTAATTATTGTTAGAATTAATTAAGAGTAAATGGCAAACACTCAGTATACAAATGCATAACATTTATTATGTTGAGGTAAACTATAGAATTGCCATAACTAAAGACCATTAAATCAAGCGATTAGTCCTCAATAACACTCTGTGCTGAGGGGTCAATAATGGCTCAACAAACACTTCAAATGCTCACCCAGAGAAAATGAGAGAGACATTTCCTAGTTACTGTCACAGCCTGAATGAAGAAAACAGCAGGATTCATCCTCATCAGCAAACAACAACAGAAGAGCTCCAACCGCTAAAGGTCAAAACCAGAAAACCAGAGAAATCTGTGTGGAGATACAGATCCTGTCTGTGACAACAGCCCCTCAGATAAACTCAGGTCACCATCTACTGTAAAAATACATCCGCCCAGCAGAAAAAAAACATGTGCCCAAAAAACTCAACATGGCCAGAAAATTAGGTATATCTTACTCTCCAATGCAGTGGCTGGTAAAGCATGACAGCAGATCCTTCCTCTGAAGATGAGGTGTTGATATCCTCGGTCCAGTTAATCCACTTTATAATCCAACTGAGCAGGTTACCTGTTGTCCTTCACCTGGTTGTGATGCTACTCACTGGAGCATGTATACGCCGTCATTTTACCTGAGGACAAAGGGACCCGTTTCTGTTTACTGCTCTGTCCAGATAACTTCCGCTTTCCAAAGGAGCACGTGCAGCCTCCACCGAGTAACAGCCGCTGACGTCAGTGTATCGGTCTTTGCGATGCTAACAGTTAGCCTTTATTCTTCAGACACCACTCCATGATAAATACGTGGTTTGTTTCATCAGCAATCCGACGGTATCCCACCGGACAGTAAATTTCAACCTCTCCAGCAAACTCGGAGTTTCAAAGTTCAGCTCCAGTCATAAATCCAACTCATTCGTTTCCACAGGTTAGCTTACAGAGCATTACAGAGCTTGCAAGCCCCTCTGTCCATTTCGTTCACAGATGCTCTGGGCATGCGCATTACCATTTTCCCGCGATCAGTCCCTAACACCTGGACCAGAGCTTTTTAACTGGGTGAGGGCGGAGCCTTCACCTTGTGGGGGCTCAGAGGCCGCTGTACCCACTGCTGTCATCTGCTGTCAGGTCTAGGAAATGCATTTAGTTCGACCACAGGACGGGAAAAAACACTTACCTCCTGACGGTCAAACTTGAACCCCATTCAGACTAACAGAATAACCTTGAAATAATCTGAACTCTACATGGCCAAGTTGTATGTGTGAACTCAAACAGCCAAGTTTTTCCCCCAGATTTTGCCCCATGCCCTCCTAGTATTTTTTTCTGCATGAAGTCCAAGTGAGCAGAAATGTGAACACTACAGTTAATAATCAGGGTAATTCACTAAGGTGAGTGCGGAGGGCTGACATCATCCCATGTGACCAGTGCAAAACCAGTAAAGGGAGACTCGACAGGACAAAACTAACCTCTGCATCATGAGAAGTTTATCTGATTGCAAGGAGAGTAACACCTACTCCAATGTGCGTCTGGACATCGGAAGCGTTGTTTCCACTGCACTTCGTCAAAGTCCTGTTAGACATCTGTTCAGACGCAACCTGGTCTCTCACTTGTCGATAGTGCAGTCTCACACTGCTGTTGATAGAGAGTTAAAACACTGCAAATTTGTTTCTCTAGTGTAATTGCCATAGTGCGCTTTCTTTATATTCACTTCTGCATGCTACAGTGCTCCTCTTAACTCTACCCTACTGCTGTGTTATGAACACTGACTTCAGTCATGTATTTCCCATGTCACCTCCTGCTACCTGCGAACTCCTCGCCCCCCTACACCACTTCTCTCCCATCCAGCAGGGACTACTCCCAACTGAGAGGAGCAAGCGTGAACAACCATGTCAGTGAATCTACCTGGTTGGACTACCCTGACATTATCCTGATAATATCAGAGGTGCATGTGTGAAAAGGACTTGGTTGATATCAGAAGCAGAAGGGGGGAACTCCCCCCCAACCCCCAGTAAATCCTAACCTGGTTCTGTGTTTCCATTGAAGTTCTCCATCAGTTTTAACTTGAACATCCCCTTTCATACCCATTTACAAGCCACTGACAGCAGTTAACTGGCACAGCACTTAACTTGGGGTTAAGCGATTTGCCAAAGAACACACTGACATGTGACAGCCTGAGCTGGGCTCAAATCCTCCAGCTCAATGTCAAAAAAACAGAAGATTAATTTAAGAGATCTAGGTTTTGATAATATGTGAGGCAGCCATTTTGTGCATTTTATGGGAGCCTGCATTTTTGATAGTTTGTGAGGTGATAGGATGCTTCAGTGAAACATAACTTTGATCTGAGCATCAACATATCGTACAATATCCTGGATGTGTTTCTATGTGTTTTGGGGCACAATCAAAGGAGAGGAATTAAATAATCCAAACAGAATTTGGACCAAATAATGACTTTATCATACAATTATTAAACTGCGAGCTTGCAAGATTACACTGCATTTACAGGGTATGAACACTGACACTGTGATTTGTTTTGATTAAAAACATGTATAGCTGATTGATTGCCACCTTCTGGGTTAAATATGCTAGTGCAGTTGTGAGGTTAGTTTTTGGTGGGCCAACACATAAACCTATGTGACCGATCATTGATTTCCTCCCAAAAATACTACAATTAAGGTTCATGACACTGTCAGCTCTGTGCCTGACTTTTACACCAAGATTGTGCACCATCTAGATAACAAAATGTAGACCTCTGTGAGTTGCATCAAAATATTATATTATTAACCTTAGTTTGTGCATCCATTGTCTGACTTTGTTTTCTGTAAGTTCCTACTGTTTTTAATTGAGTACCAATATTAATTTTAGACAAGCACACTTGTTTTCTTCTACATTTTTTTAATACCACTCTAATGTGATAAAATAAGCTGATCTACAAATGGAGGACTTGGCTCATCAGGTTGGAGTAACACTGCAAAAGATCCCACCTGCATGTGATTTGGATCCACATGTGAAAGTGGGCCACATCTGATTCAAAGATCAGATCCTTCCTGACTTGTGCCCTTTAAACTTTCATGAAAATACCTTGAAAATCCAATTCAGGTCATTTAACCTGCAGTGTGAATGCAGCCTTTGTTGCAGCCCTCTGAATGGACTCACTGTGTCATTCTCAATTCTTATTAAAAAAAGGGGACAGAGGACGGGTAAATATTTGACTGACCAGGATTATTCAGAGAGCCAAATGAATAACGCTGTTTGCAGATATGTGTTTAAATGTGAAAGCCATATCTCCGGTCTGACTCTGACAATGGGATGTAATGTCATGCAAAGTGAATAAGCCCTTACTGGCCTTGTACCATCAGAGACGAAGCTTTTTATACCCACGGCTAGCCTATTATTTAGTTGTTGCATTTTTCCCCCTTTCTTTTATGCCCCCCGAGACTTGGACGTCTTGCAACATGCCTGAAAAGAAGCTAGAGGCTCCTTTGTTCAGGGGTTTTTCACACTTGAGGGCCATGGTATTCGGTGTGTGTGGAGAGGGACTGTGACAGCCTGAAAAAAGAGAGAGGGGGAGAGAGAGAGAGAGGGGCTGGGCTGGCTCACACAGAAAAGGAGCCTTGGCTAAACACTGGCCAGGCTCCTGGAAAAGAGAGAGGGATTAGCGTGCACAGACCAAGAGGAACTAATCTCCTGTGACATAATAGAACTGTACATAAACAACGTCCCTGAGAAGTGAGTGGAGAAGCATTGACTGACTGAAGAGACTGAGTGTGTGAAAACATCGGCTCACTGCAGAGAAACGGCAATGAGAAGAGACTTCAGATCCAAACATCTGGACCACAGTGTCTCCTCACAGTCAAACACTTACGAAAACAAACACAGATGAACAAATATGCAAACACAGAACCAAGTGGATTATTTCTATTTTTCTTCTTTTGACATATTTGAGGAACCAAAGTGATGCTGATTAACCATGAACAGCAGAACAGGAGGCAAAATGATATTTGACTTTTTGGAAACGAGACGGCTGACATAACATCAGTTTCAACTTTTTAAACATGTGTTAAAGATGACTTAAGGCTCCTGTGAATAATTTTAGCTAGCTATGAAACAGACCAAAATTCATACTGTTAGGGATATGAGCAGGAATATCAACTTAGTCCATCGGCAAAGAAAATCAACTTAACTTGTTTTTGTTTTGTATTTTTATGCTTATGACCAGGACATCTGATTGAAGTGGCAACTGAGGAGAGTTAACCTTGCAGTGCAGATGGATTCGCCTGAGTTAATATCTGCAATCAGGCACATTCATCTTGTCAAGCTCCAATATACAATGATTGTGCTCATCCCAAAGTGGGATGGCCCAACCAGAGTCCTTTGAAACAGCAAGAGGGCAGACCTAGGAGGGAGACAATAGTAGGAAATGACTGCTCATACACAGATTAGCATTGATGCTAATAGCCCCGGTAGCAGTTTTGTCAGATCTGGACCACATTTCTTGATTAAATGGAAAACAAACAACAACACTGTAAGCATTTCTCGATAGAAAGGATATTTTTGCTCCACTTTTGACACGTTTTATCAAGAGTTTATTTCCTGAAGTGACTCAAATTTTGTCCTTTACAACTGGCAGTGCCGTCTGCCTACTTCATTGTCTGATTGGCCTCTACTGGACGTGATACACAGAACGATTGGTCAGTCACCTGCCAGATTCTGCCCATTCCCAAGCACTTTCTATGGGCTGTTGCCCAGATGAACTAGTGAAATATACCAAACAGTCCATCTGGTGTGTCAGGTTAGAGGAGAGAGAGACAGAGAAAGTGAGGAATGACATGGGATAGGAGCCACAGGCTGGACTTCAGACCATGTCCCAATGAGGAAAAAAAATTTGAAAACACTTTTTTCTGTGCGTTTTGCCCTTCTGCCAACACATAAATGGTATTTTAGGTCACTGAAAACACACATTTTGGACAACTTTCTGAAGTAAAGATTTAAAAAAGTCTATAAGGTGTCTCAGTTTGAAAAGGGAAAACAGTGTTTTGGGCCAAAAACGTCAAACTCTGCACAGCCTCTCTTTGGGGTGATAGGTGTCTCACTTTGTGTCAGGTCCAGGCTACAATCACAACAGTAGTCATGACCCTTTCCAGGTTTAGCCAGGGCTCGACATGGCTGTAGGTTTAAAGATCTCTGTCCTGTTAAGTCAAGAAGAAGACTGAGTATGTTTGGAAAACAGGTTGTACCCATTTGATTCTGTGAATCTCTCAAATTCAATATCCATTCCTTGAGTCCCAGCTTTTTCCGAAATGATAGAGACTGAAGCACCAAGAAGATGGCAGCATTTCACATCAGATCAATATCAAGAAAACGTTCTTAATCAATGATTTTATCATTGAATTTTGAACATATTTGTTTGTAATTGGTTTTAACTGTGTGACAGACCTAAGGAAGAGTAGCTGCGGCTATTTGCCAGAGCTAATAGGGATCCTAATAAACAATGTCAAAAAATGGAGCACGGTTTATTTTTGTTTTTTGTTTTAAAAGAGAAACCTGGTCAGATCGCAATATCTGCACAGCTGTTCTCACTGAGGCAATCGCTCCCAACTATGTGTTTTTAAGTTAGGCCAGAATTCATAGGTGACATGGAGGAGTAGCACTTCCTACCATTGTTTTATTCATCAGTTTAAGGCCATTGGCTCACCTATTGGCCTGTATTGAATGTGCCAGTCTGACACCTACCCCATGGCAGATTTAATACTTCACACAAACACGAATAATATTCTACTTTGTCTACATTACTTTTTGGGTCATAAAGATGCATCAGTATGAATTTTAGTCTGTTTCAAAGGCGTCTCACTGTAGTTTTAATAACACTATCTTCAGTCCCAGTCCTCCAATCTCGAATAGCACTGATTCATAAAATGGTAGGAATGCACAATATCATCTTTGCAGTATCGGTATCAGCTGTTATTGGCCTGAAAAGTTAAATACTGATATCTGATATTGAATTTTTGCCAATGTTTACAGCAGGCATATCATCCATACATATCAGCCATATACTGTATATCATATATCAACTGTAATATTAGCAGAATACGCAAATTTACTATAATGCTAATGAGTTCAGAAATATTGGCACATTGGATATAGGGGAAAATCCAATACTGTGCATCCTTAGAAAATGAAGGTGTGAGATTTCTGCCCAACACAAATAGTCAAGCGCAAGGATTGGATTTAAGCACAAACTCATGAACAGTGATTTAAATTGCCAGATATGTTTGCAGGAAAAAGAACAACAACATTTTCAAAAAGGCAGAATGAGGCACTTTGTATTGACTATGGCGGTTTCCCAATAAAGACAAATTGGCTGTAAGATGGCTTAATGATCAAGTCATCTGCAAGATCAACAAGAATGTTTTGACATGGCCACAGTGTTTTGTCTGGTGTGACGAACCTGCTAGACTCCACATGATAAGAAGTCTGAAATATTTGTGCTATTTTTGTGCCCCCTGCGAGCACTTCTCTCAGGATTATTGTCTGTGTGCTAAACAGGCTTTCATTCGACATGCACAAATAAGTCAAAAATCATTCCCTCCATGCACAGGCTTAACTCTCAGTGTCACTCTTAGCTTTATTTCCCTGTAAACATTTCCACTTTTCACTTTATTGGAGGGGAAAGTCTGCCGAGCAGAGCAGCGATTTAATGCTTTTCAAACACACAAGCGCTGGGAGAAGCAGAGCATTATGTCGAGGGGAGCCCTGACCCCCAGAGATGGTAAATTCACTCAGGCTGTAGAGCTGGATGACCTGTTTATTTGGACTTGCATGTCTCGGGCTCCTGGGCCGATCAGTGAACACGCTGTACATGGTCTGCCACGGTGGGTTTTTACAGCCAAAATAAGCAGCAGCAACAGCCAAGTCTGGCAGCGCCGGGAGGAGAGGCATGTCTATTTACTGCTCGCTGCAGCTTCAATTAAACAAACAGCAAAAAAGAACTGGTTAAGGATTATTTTATTACTTAGCATTTTGTACAGTTTCTACCATGGAAAAATAACATGTAACATAAGACTGTATTTACAATTCCATTTTTACAAAATGTCTTTACAAGAATTTTATGCCGGTTCCAAAAAACTTGAGACTAAAACACACAAAAAACATACACATTCACACACATCCAAATCAAACTGTATTACACACATAAATAAATATAGACATTCACTGACTGTTCCACGACAAATATTTCTACAGCCAAGAACATGTACAATTCGTTTCCACACGAGTTATAATTTCATTAATAAACATTACATATGACTCCCAATATAGTTCTGTGTTAATCTGTTAATGAAATATTGCTAACATACTGAAAAGAGGTAACACAGACAGTATTTCATGCTGACAGAATGCTTGTCATGCAAAAACATTACAAGCTTTCAATTTGAAGCAAGTAATTCATTTACACTTTCAAAATCAAATGTACTACATGCAACATACTATGCGAAATATTCTGGGTTAGACAACAATGACTTTAGTTACATTATCCATCAGTACTGACTGTAAGCCTAAGAGCCTTTTAAAATGGGTAACACAAAATAAATAAAGGAATTTCTACTTTGATTTCTTCATGGATAAACAGTTCTGGGGGTTCCGACATCCTTCTGTAACTACTTTCCATCAAGTTGCCAAAATAAAAGACGTCCTTTAATCCACCAAATTGATTTTTTGTGAATATTTTAGTCGATGAATTTAACGTATCCTGTGTTTTACTTCAACCTTTTCATTCACTTGACATAACTTTCCTGGTGAATCTGGGGGTGTGTTGTGGGCTGACTAACCGACGACGCAGAAATTTCACTGTACAGACCGACCCTTCAGGTGACATGTAACCGTCCACAGAGAAAAGGTTCAGGTGGAATATCTGATGTGTTTGTGGAGCCTGGAGAGGATGGACCCATATTTGACGAGCAGAGGGGGTCAAGTTCATGGTCTGGTGGGCTGAGTTTCTGTTTGGTTCCACACATTCCTTCCCTGACAGACAGGAGCAGAGAGCCACCGCTTCTTCTTCCCCTACAGGGGGGCTTCGCCTGCTCTCGGAGCTCAGTGCCTCTCTACCGTAGGTTTCTGGTGGTGGGAGTGGTGCTGCCGAAGTCTGGGTCCTGGAAAAAGCAGAAAATATAGAATTTAGTCCAGGAATTATGGGGAAGCAATATCAAACAAGAGAGAGTGCTGTGCTCAATATGGAGCTGTAAATCAGCACTGCTGTGATGCAAGTGTAGACTGAAGGTCATCATTCAGTACTTGAGTGCTTTATGGCTCATAAACAACAATGCAAAAGCAAAATAGAGAGGAAACAGCCAAAATTCATTCATAAGCTACAATAACAACAAAAAACATCAACCAACCAAACAACAAACACCCATGATTTGTGTGAAATCACAGCCTAATCACTACAAAGCAGGGAAGGGAATTACGGATTTTTATTAATACAGAAACCATTTCGATAATTCATCACAATTCAAGTCATTATTGATATCATTGTTGATACTTTTCTATTTTTTGTTGGGAAGAAAACAGAACAAAATATTTTAATAGAACTGGTAAAACCTGAGTAAATACATTTTAAACAGTTCATTAGATCAACGTCTCTATTTTTGGTATATTTATTTGGATCATGGAATTGATTAAATTCTTATCGTTTCTCAATTTATTAAAAATCTTTTTTAAAATGACAGAAATAAACAAATTTTACTTCCATACAATGGCATTTATTCAAGTAACATCTTTTTCTAGATGCAACATTTGAACACATCATGATAACAGCTGATACATTTGCCAAACTTTTTTTTTTCGGGCAGGACTTGTTTGCTTGTTACGTAGGCTAAACGATTAATATTCTGCCAGACATGAATATTGGCACTGGATTTATATTTAAACCAACATGACCTATTACAAAGTTTAGCAGATAAGGAGGACATCCGTCCCGCGGCAGCCAGTGTTTTGTGTGGGCTTAAGCTGATGTACAATGCTGTTAAACTAATGAATGTGACAGAGAAATGGTGAAATGAAGCTTTGTGGCAAGGCGCTCGATAGCAGTCTTGATAAGGTCTAGAGCTGATGTTTGGAAACTAAAAATTGCAAAACAGACTCAGGTTTTGACATCTATTTCTAGTGTAAGCAAACATTCCATTTTGTATTGCTATTCATGTTCTGAAGGAGAATAATTAATTTCTACATAGTGGTGCAGGACATGACTTTAGTTAGCCATGGGGAAGTCGGCTTCAAAAAGCCAATGGGTTTTACAATTTTAGATACAAGATTTAAATGTTAGATTAATTGCCAATGAATACTACTATATGATATTATGAGGTACACTTGCATTTACCCATTGGGGAAATTTGTCTCAAACTCAAAGTGTTGCACATATTTGGCTGCCTTAAAAATATTCATCAAACATTCATCATAAATATGACGATCTACATTTACAAGGTAAAGCACATCAAAAAATTTAAAAACTCTTGTAGCAGAATACTGTACACAATCCATAGTGCACCAGATGTGCATAGAAATGAAGTTATATAAAAATAAATTGAGAGAGTGAGATAAAATACAATAAACAGCCAAAAACATAACAGAAGAGAAAACAGCCGAAGAGACATCATTCAATGTTTGATTGATGTGGGCAAAGAAAGTTTTTGAACCAATGGAGTTCTCTTTTGAGGAGTCTGAACTGTCCGCCGATCATAAATGCTCAGATTATACAACATGAGACGGGTCAGACAGAACAGTCTTTGCTTGCCTAAGAACAGAGTGCTCATGTTTAGACTGTAGGGAGAGGTTTTCAGTCCTCTTTGTTTTCTGTTGTTTTTCATCAATCCCTGGCAAATGAAATCCTCTCTCTTTTATGCTGTAGGAGTCACTCTGACTCCAACTCTTCGCTTAGCTGAGAAATGATCCACTATGTCTAATAGCTAGATCTTTTGTTGGAGAAAATAACAACAGCCTGCAATAACAAGAGAAGACAGAATGACCCACAACAAATCCCTTAAAGATAATGATACTCTAAACAGCTGATCTAAAGCTCTGGAGTTTTGAATAAGATCCATTTTTTATATGAAAGTATAAACACATCTTACTTAAAAGGAAAAAAGGTACATTCAATTCGAGCGCTGATGTGATTGCTTTAGAAGGACTGAAGCCTTGATAAACTCATTATATTTCATTTGTGCAATCATAAAGAGAAAGAACATCTAAGGCTGTGAAGGAGATCAGAATGTTTCTGGCTCACGAGTTTAAGAAGTTCATGTGAACTATTTATCTAGTTGAGAATATATGAACCAAGGATGACAGCTTTCCCTTGTTTTTAGCCAAACCAGCTGCAACCTTGTATTTAATGAACACATTTGACAAACGTAGAGGTCACATATATCACTCTTTTCAACAATTTCACATTGATCCCAGATGTCCCTGGACAGATTTTTGAAGTTTCTTGCCTAAACATCCATCCAGATGTTGGATTTTGATAGGCCTATAAACCCTCTCTGAACAGACGATTTTTGGTGTAAATTCTTATGAGCGATATCCCAACACACCCCTCTTGAGAAGTGAATGCTTTCAAACACTGTGCTCTAAAGTTTACTATGGCAATACAGACATGCCTAGATATGTTTCTACCACTGGAGTTTACTCTGGGTTAAACATCACCAAGATCATTGATTGTCTCCCAACTAAGGGAGGTGGCGAACCCCCAATGACATCGTTAAGAGAATTTTATTTAAACATTTTTTAAAATTTAGAGACGGCTACAGAAGGAGAAAATTGATGGCTCTCATGTGTAGAGGGTTTGTTGGTATATAAAACACATTCAAATGTGCATTTGGCTTAAAATCTGTGACCCGTAAAGTTTATAAAATATTGCTTTAAAAACAAAAGATGTCTCCCACTATGAACTTAAAGAGACTGAAAAAATCAAGCAAGTAAACAATGTGTGGCACAGAGATACAAACATAATTTCAACAACCCACTTAAATTGTGCCTTGAGGCAAGTTCAGGTTTGTTTCAAAATTTGTACAAAAATGTGTTAACAGTACAACTATGTGGCAGCTGATGAATGATATTTTTTTTTTTTTTTTCTTAAGGACCTTATTTGCTTTAATTCCCATACACTGCTGAAGAAACTCCTCATAACACCATAAGGGGAACAACATCTTTTACAATTACCAGAAATAGCAGATGGAGGTAAATGATACCTTACCGTCTCTCCATTTTATGAGTTTCACCTCATTTTTTTAACTATGGCCAGCCAAGTTTAACTATTTATTGCTAGATTTATTAAAGCTGATAAAAATGTAAATAATTCTCAAGGGTTTTCTTTTTTAAACTTGATTAGTAAAAATAATTGGCAATTGTTGTTATCCATCAGAGGTTAAAGAAAATAATGTACATACTGAAAAGAAAGTAAAACGGCTATTCTACATGAAAAAAATATGTTGTTCCTTGAGACTTTGGCTTGATCTTAGGTGTGCCTTGTCTGCCTTGATTTTGGACGTCTTTGTTGTAATATATGTTGCAAATCTGAAGAGAGTTTGACATCTTTGATTTGCAAGGCATGCAAAGCAAATGCAGTGAACTGTTTAAGCAAAAAGACTAATGATACTGGTTCCTTCAGAGAGTTGTTATCAATTCTCAACTGTTATTCATATTTGATTCCCTACATGAATCTTGCTGTTAAAAGATAAATATAAGTTACTTTTTAAAAAAAAAACTGTTTATCTAAATGTTTAAACATTGACAGTAAGCAACAGAAATGCAAAGCCTTATAAAAATGCTTTAACTTGCACCAGATTTATAGTTATGAGCTTTAAGGATGTCTAAAATTCTTAAAGTTCAATGCACAATAAAATCACTGTAAGTTTGTATATAATTAATTATGAACACTGTTGATATAATGACTTAAAATTACTGTAAAGCACTGTAAAATGACACCAGAGGTTAGAACTGTAATTATACAGCATTGGAAGTGCATGATTATGTCTTACTAACATCCCTATAAATTTATTAACAAGAGGGGCCTAATAGACAGTACTACCAACTTGTGTTACCATTTTATGGCCTGTAATGACCAATGAGACCATTAGCAAAACAAGTCATTAATTTGTTTACTGTCAGTTGTAACGCCTACAATCACTAGTGGGGGGAGGGTTTCATTCAGTTTGATTAACTGTTAGATACCAAACACCTTTATACTTCCTTTTTTCATGACAAATATTTCTGAAAAGGGATCCTGTTGAAATATAAAAGGGTCAGATTTTCCCCAGAAATTAAAAATATGACTGTAAAGGTCCCCCACAGGAGCTTTAAGGCACCACTCATGAAAGCTGACGATGACAGGCCACTTACGGTGTTGAACGATGGGTAATATGTTGGGGGTCTGGAAGGTCTTGACAGTGGCAGGACCCTCTCCTCCAGTTGTTATGACCTGCACTTCCAGTCTGTAGTAGGTGGAAGGCCTCAGATTGGACACTACCAGCAAGTTATGATCCTGCCAAGAGAGGAAGGAGACATGCAATCAGCTGAAAGTCGGCATACTAATGTGCGTTTGAATGTGACGTGACTTGAATGAAAAAATGGCCTGTAAAGCGAAGGGAGTGTCAGATGCGCGGCTGTCTTTGCACAAGCCGCAGACAAAAACAAAGTCTTTGTTTTCATAAGGCTCACTGTCTCTCTTTTTCGCTGCCAGCTCGATAAAGTGTGCAGTGGGTGGTTTTATTTATAGACAAGCTCCAGAGGCTGGGAGGTGCAGATAGGCGGAACGTGTTGTTGATGGAGCCGATTATGTCAAAGAGCGGTGTGTTTTTTCTTTCTTTCAGAGCTCTTAGTGAGGATGAAAGAAGGAGATGTAAAAGCCAGATGAAAAGGTAGAGGAGGAGAACTTCCAGCAGGACACAACACTTCCTCAAATCTCTCCCTGTGTCTGTCTACGCTGCACTGCTTATCACAGGACTCATGCAAAGAGGCCGCAACAATCTTATCCACACATCAGCCTCACCTCTGACAGGTGCTGTGAAGTGAAATGTGAAGACGGAACATGTTTTCCTACTGCAAGAGACAATTTATTAACTACAGATGAAAGAGCTGGTCCCTGCACTGGATGGAAACACTCATCTTTCTTGTTTAAAAAACGGCTTTAACTTTATGGCCCTTCACATGTGTCAGGATAGAAAAACAGCGATCCTGCTTTAATGAAAACAGACTTACTGGAGGCAGGATCTGACTCTGCGAGATGATGCTGTTGGGGAGGCTGTTTTGTCGGCTTTCCGTGGTGATCTCAGCCCATGTGACCTGGAAGCCTGTGATTCGCTGATTGGGAGCGATCCTGGACACTCGCCACAGGAAGTTACCAGTGATGTTTCCCTCACTGATGGTGAAAGAGGCTGTCAGGTTCTCTGGTTTAGCCAAAACCTTTGGAGGTGCTGAAGATGTTGAGAGGAAGATGGTTTCAGTGTGGATGACATTAAAGTAATGAGGAGATACCAGTCAGCAAATTGAGCTACATAGCTTTATGCCAATTTTGCACCTGACATCCATCATCATTTAGTCACATAGCATTCTACCAATTGGCAAGTGATTTGAGATGCAAATGCAAATACAATTTGAAATCATTTTTTTTGTTGCCCTGCCAGCTCTGCCTTGCATCAGCGCTGCACTCTGGCTTTCAACCTTCCACCACCCTGGTGTTAACTTGTAGGCTCCAACAGGGAGTTTTAGTTTATAAATACGCATGTAAAATAAATTTGAGAGGAGTGATGAGTAGGTGTGGGAATTGAAAACCAATTTCAGTATAACATAGATAACAACTCCTTGAAAAGAAAATTCTAATTTTTTGGAGCTGAAACGTTTATTTCACTTTCTACTGAAATCCTAAAAAATCAAAATTTTCATAAACTTTAACATGTATATATTTTGTATCTCATTTGATACATTAGGCAATTTTGGCAACTGGTAATCCTTTTGAGGACACTTTTATCATTTATCTGATTGTATTCAGATGTTTTTTTTTAATGATTTGTTGATCATGTTGATTAGATAGAGGTATCATAAAAGTATGTATCAAATATGATACAAAAGGCGTTAAAGGGATGAGGAATTGATATCAGTGGGGTTTTTTTTTTGCTTATCAACTCCCTTATCAATTTCTTCCACTGACAAGGGTCAGAAGTGGTAGGAACTGTGGCTTAATTTTTGTCAAAAAGATGTGTCATGTGTTTGACATTGTTGCCACTGAAAAGGCCAAATTCTACCCTCACAGAGAATCAACAGGAATCAATAAGGGTATTATTTAATAATCAGATCGATGAGTAGAATCATTAATGACATTGGTATCACTAAAATCTTGAATCACTGATGAGGTTAAAGCCTACAATGTCAAATTTTGCTGCTGCAATAAATGTTTTAAACAAAAACAAACACAGGTTGCCTGACTAAAATACTGTATGTTTGGGGAACAGTCTGTCTGAGACACTTGGTTGGAAAGACCCCCTTTCCCATGTGGACCCAGTCTGCTCTGATTGGTTGACCAGACCTCTGTGGTTATTGATCAGTTCAGCACTGCTTGGCACAATGTTGTCAACAACTCATTCTACAGTCAATGTTCTGTACTGGGCCTCCCGCTCAGAGTCAATGGGCTTAAACTGCTAACAAAACATTTGTAGGATATCACACTGGAAGGTTTATACAGAGGGGCTGGTGAATGAGCCATTTTAGGCAGCTACTGGTGCTGAAACCAGGGGGAGAAAGAGAAGTCCAGATGCTGCAGACCTTTTGTCTTGTGCATAGAAGTACTTCATCATAAGGGGGAGACATGTAAAACACTTTAAGAGGCTGAAAAAACCCCAAAAAGCATAAGATACACTCTTTAAATTTATTTAGCTCACCCTGTATGATTCTGACATGGACATTTTGATAAAAACATGATTAAAATTAGGTCAGGATTTCATTTAATAATTCAATTCTACATGCTGACGTGGCAAATCATCAATGTGCCACAACACTGTTTATTTTAGAGTAACAAGGCAGACTAAAATGATCTTTATTGTATTTCACAAAATTATTTTGCACATCTGGGTAGAATCTCATCTTAACAAAGACTGCACTGTTTTGTTGAGACTTTTACATTTTTAATTATACTTAATTCTTCATGATATGATCTTAGTGCAGTGCTTTACAGGCTGTGTGATGTTAGCTATAAGATTTGGAGCACTTCAGAGGTTGTGTAAAGAGTAGTTAAAACCCTTTCCATGTAGGAAAAAGAAATTAAACCATAAATGTGAAGCTGTATAGTTTCATACAGCATAAACTAATTTCTGAGTGAGTTATCTGTCTGACATTTTATTATAATTATCACATCACACTTGATACAAGCTACATTTACGTTCAAGCCTAAATAAACATCTGAGGCCTGAATTGTTTGGATTGTAGTCAGTAAACACAACTGCAAATGCAGGAGGCAAAATTTACTTTGTTTGAATCAGCATTACTCTGATCATCTCATTTTAAGACACTCAACAAGTAAATTATTAATGCTTAATAAAAGCAAATACTTTGACAAATGTACTTCTAGGGTCTAGGTATTTGTCGTGTGATCTAAAGACAGACCAACCCTGTATGTTACAGTAATGAACTGAGAGGGAGAAGAAGGTCTGAAATAATTCAGTGGCACAGGTGGTGAGCAGCAGACTTGCATGCATAAAGTCAAAAGAAGAATTCAACTTGGTTTTTTTTGTGATGTGACTGTTATGTACTGCTTAGTTATTCATGCCTTTAAGCTACAGAAATAGGATATCTTAAAAATTGCTTTGTACCCCAACTTTTGTGCAAAGCAAAGCTGAATTTGATCTAAGCACCTTTATATCTAATCAAGTCTTTAACTAGACAGTGAAGACTTCAACTTTTAAAACATTTCTTTCACCCTTGCCTGAGGTAAATATGGTCATCTTAGACACATTTTTTCAATAGAAAAATTAGCACTGGGTACTGTGTAGCTAAACAAAGCTAAATTGAGCTAACAAAATGGATTGCCTGGGTTAGCATGGAACAAGGTTGGAGCAGACACAGCTCTGGATGATTCCTGACTCTGTTGTGGCTTGGACTGATAGCTTGCAATGTTTTGGTCCAGAAGACACAATAAAGAAAATATCATATGTTTCTGTTTAAAGGTCCCATGTCCTGCAAAATTAATTTCCTTTGCTTTTAATGTAGGTAGAAGGGGCTTGGGGAGCAGAAGAACATGGCCATTTTTACTGAACCCTCAGTTCTCTGAGAAATGCGCTATGCCCCTTTAAAGGAAATGTCCCTTAAAACATGTAGTTTCCACCTACATGTGTGTTTCCTTTTCATCAAAGATAGACACCATGACTATTATTAAAGTCCAACTTGAAGCCTGTAACCCCTCCTCCCCTCTCCCATCGGGAACTGTTGGGCAGCCAATCAGCATAGACCTCATTATTATAGCCTCCCCGCCCCCTCAGATCCAAGCATTTCCAAAGCGGAGGGAAAAGAGCTGTGTCTGAACTTCTACAGAGCCAAAAATGTTCAATTTTTGATTTTAACTGAATCATATCCTAACTTAGGATAACAGACACTCAAGACATGACGTAAATGGTCAAATACACCAGGATGTGGGACTTTTAAATTCTCTGGCTGCATGATGGCTGTTCTGAGTGTCAGCTCCAGCAAGTGATGCCATAGCTGTAAGACCAGGGCATGTGCTATAGGTTCTATCATCTCCCATGACCCTGTCTCTCTTAATAAATTCTACCTCAATAAAAGCTATGAAGGTTTTTTATTATTTTTCTGATCCATGAGAACTTCAAAACTGATTTTTTTATCATAAACTACGCAAGTTTCCCAATAGAAATGCCAAACTGGGCTTTAATTTGAAAAGCAGGTACAGGAAGTGTAACCATACTGTGTTTACTTTGCCATTGCATTACTGATAAAGACAACATATCTGCTAAAACAAGATAAATATGTCTATCTTTTTATGTCCCTCTCTTTTTTGGCAGATGTGTGAGCACAGCTTGTGGTAAATATAAGTAAGTCTCTATTCATCTGATTCTCAGTGGCCTGACATTAAACATCCCAAAATGAATGCAGCCAGTCTGAAACAACCTCAGATGTAAGCTTTGGAAGTGAAGAGGAACAGAGATACTTTTGCTCTGAGTCAGGTAACCAGTTGCTGGTCTTTTTCCTGAGCTTAACTAAGCTTGACAGCTCCTGGCTATCTCCCTTAGGCATGAAAGATGTTTCTATTTTTCACTCAGCCTTTAGCAAACTGAGAAAATTGTTATACTAACTGCATTTCCTGGAATAATAAAACTATTTCCCATGAGAGAGTATTGATTTTTTCCATCATGATGACAATAATACACTGCAGCGTCTGATTACAGTGCCTGCACTAACACAGCTCACACAGCTCAGTACTCACCCCCCTCCCCGGGGCAGGGGATGTGCTTGTGTGTCTTGCTTCGGATAGTGGCGCAGGATGGAGTGAGGAAGGTGGTGCTCTCGTCCTTGGAGCGTCTCTTCGACTTGAGCATGTGCACAGTGACTTTGTACTTGCAGGAGAACAGCAGGCCAGGGAGGTTGATGTAGTTCTCCTGAGCCAAGAAACACATTATTCAGACATGATGACTTTGACATGTCACCCGGGTCAGGTCCCATGGAGCTTCAGAGATAATTAAATACACAGCACTGAGGGCGGATCACATTCCCACTGTGGACTCAGAATCATGCCCCGTATTACAGGATACTGTGAACATCAGTCTACTCTTGACCTACGTTATCACTGAACCACATTCAGCAACAATTCTTTAGAAGAAATATAACCTTTACACAAACTGGTGCAGTTTTTGACACCAAGATTCTGACACGCACAGAGGTTTTCTTAGCTATGGTTTGGTTTAACTTAAGAACTAAAATCAAGAACACTCAAGATCACGCTACACATCTGAGGGATGACATGAAGGGTGGAATTATCAGCTTTGCAACTTTGAGTAAGTATGCTAGATAAAGAAATACACAAGGACAGCAGAAAGCATCCTTGGACTGTCCCTGTTCTTAGTATTTAATATGCTTCTACTTGTCACTCTTACACTAGCACTGAACTGTGTTGATAGATCTGTCTGTAATCAGGCAGTATCATCTTGCAAAGCTCTAAACTCAAGTGACTGAGCTCAGTTTGCAGGGGACAAAGACTAGCATAGATGCTGCCTGCTGGGGTACCAGTTTTATCAGAAATGGACAACATTTGTTTCATAAATGAAGAACAAAAGGCAACACTGAAAGCATTATCCATAAAAAAAATTATTTTTGCTTCTCTCCTACCAAGTTTTGGCGTGAGTTGGATGTATGAACTGACTCATGTTATGAACTTCACGCCAGCCAACAACAACATCTGCTTGGCCTGTATTGAGTTTAATTGACAGAACAATCAGTCTGTAACCTTACCGATGTGTATTTCAAAGGTTCCTCCCAACCCGAACACATTATAAAGGCTGTTGTCAAGATGGATTAGTGAAATATATCCTTTATAGTATATATAAAACTGTCTTTCTGACGTGTCAGATTGGTCTAAAACAGGCATCTCTTGTGAATGATACTTAGTGTCTCAATGAGTTTACCTGTTGCATCAGGTTGAATAAATCAGACGGAAAAAAATAGATTTAATTCAAAATAATAACACCCAATTTACCGAGCCAACCTGAACACATCACAATGTTTCCCACTGGACAGTATATTTCAGAGGATAACAGCACCAGGAGCAGCAGGCGAGCAGAGGGTATCCACAAGTAAACATGAGGTTAATCCGCAGGTGATCATGGTAGGTATTAGTGTTTACAGGCCTTTTTCTTTCTTATTTTTTGTTTCTTTCCAAAAATCGTCTGACACTTATCGGTGCAAATACAATACAGGCCCCTTTACTTAAAACAACAAAATCTTGTTTGAACATTTTGACATGTTTGAAAGATCTCCTATCATTTTCATAGTCAGCTTTTTCTCATTAATTTCCATTAAATCATATTTATTTTAACAAAATATATGAGGTACATAAAGTGTCTTTCTTTTATTTTCAGTTATTTCAGCTGAAGATTTGATTATTTTTTTCCTCATCTGGTGTGTGTTTAATCCAGTTGCACACTGTTTCTTTTGTAAGTACTGTCTGAATGGGTAATACAATCAGATGAACCTGTTTTCAGTTTGTTTTTAATATCCAAAAATGACTCAACTAAACATCATGTCATTAGATCAGCCTGTTTGGGTTTCATTTTAAATGGCACTACATCAACTTTTCAACTCAGGTATACAAACTGGGTCTCTTGTACGAAACTGTTGTATATTTCATTTTGGCATCAAGTCCTTTTTACCAGTAATGCTGTCTGACCTCAGTGCACCACAGCCCAGTAGTCTTATGCCCTTAAATGGGCATTAAAGAGGGTTTTCTCAGTTTTGATAAAGAAATTGTTGTGCAAGCCTGCAGCTTAGAGGGACATGGCATTCATCAAGTTAAGAACACAGATGCAAACAATTAAGCAGTTTAGGAACTCATTGTGTTCCCATCTCAAGTCGGTTTTACATGGTGAGATTTGGCTTTCAGTCATGTGACTAGCATAGAGCCGGAGGGTAATTAAAGTGTCTGCTAGCATTGACAATTGTATGGAGCTTTAGCAATGTCTTTTTAAGTTGACTTCTCTTATAAATGTTTTCATACCCCAAGAAAACTGACATGCCAGTACCAACGAGAAGATTGTGGCAATTAAAGCACCCCTGACATAATTAATCAACTAAAAACAGCTCGGTTCCCACTGAAATGTCACTTTAGGGATTAAAACATATGGTGATGAAAAAAGACTTCTTAACCTTTAACAGTCAATAGTATAAAAATCTACATAAGAATCAACAGCTCTGTGTATTGTTGATTTGTTTCGATCTAAAATACTGCTGTTTATGAGTAAAGAACAAGAATTATAATCAAAACATTGGTGAGTAAGCAGCTAACTTTGATTTATCAACATTATTCAGAGTGTCAGGATTAAAATCAATGTTCACTTTCATTTGATGTGCTAAGGCAGTATTTTCATAATATTTTTAATTGTGAAGACTACTAAATATGTTTACAATCACTAATGTTCAAAAAAAACCTCTCGAAATTAAATTCTGATTACCCCTGATCCAGCTGTATTCTCATTCTGTCTGATGCTGTGTTGGAACTACTGTCAAATTTAGGCCCCCTTCTCCATGTGGGCCCAGTCTGTTCTGATTGGGTGACTACTCTGCTCTGTAGTAACTGGACGGTTTAGCACTACTCTGAGCCATGTTATCAACTGCATTCATTCTACAGCATTTCAAATAGTAGCCCCAGAGTTTTTGTCTTGTGCATAGAAGTACTCTCTCATGCTGAGGAGACACGACGACTAATACGGACAACCTGCTGTTGTTGACCTGCTTGTCCACATCAGCTTTATCCTACTTCACATATCAACAGAAAGTGCATCATTTAAGATAAATTCCTATTTCTAAATTGACTAAACCAATTTAACTGCAGATCAATAACATGCTTAATCAAAATCAGTCCTCATCACTTCATAATAATTAAAGCTATTTATGTTGATATTAGAATGATCTCTCTATCCATGGTTGTTACTGCTAATTATAACATAAAACTACTTTTATGACTTATATAGAAGGAGAGTCTCTTGAAAACGAGATGCGGCATCTCAAGGGTTATCCTCTAATGAATTTATTTCATCAGAGAAATATATGATAAGAACAAATTTATGGTCTGGGAATCCAAAAGTGTATCACTATCATGAAGTCTCATTTTAGTCCCTTTGTCTCAGCCCGTCTCTCTTTCCACACACTCACATCCGCAACCAGGCATTCAACATGAGTTTTTTCTTGACACTGTAACTGTTGCCATTTTTCGCAAAGTACTGTTCTTACGGTGGATTCATGTTGGATTTGGAATGAAAATAAAATATAAAACAAATGAATAAAGATAAGATTAAATAAAATAAAAATACTTAGAAGAATAAGAGAAGTATGACACAGACCTACTCTTTTGTAAAGTGTCATTAGACATTTGTTATGATTTGGCACTATACAAATAAAGATTGATTGATTGATTGCGATTTACATGTAAAACGCACTAAAAAGTGTATATATAACCTGAAAAGCATAATATTGGCTCTTTGAGGAGACAGCAAAGCATCCCATAGGTGATTGCTGGTCCACCATTTACTCCTGCCCGAGTTCACTCTCAAATAGGGAGTTCTGTAGAAGGATTCAGGCAAGTCTCAACAAAGGTCAGTGAATTCAGCTGATAAACAACTGCCTTTAAAATCTTAAAACACACAGTTCACAGCACAAGCTGCAAACTTTGCCATTGTATAAAGCAGAGAGCATAGTTTCTAGCCTACCTGGGGAGTGTTCCATTAGTGTCTCAAGCCTGACTTCAGTGCTTGCGCTTTTAAAAGACACTGGAACAGAACGTTGGCAAATGTAAATTGAGTTTCAATGTAAAACACACACACAAGGAAGTTTAAGTCACACCTGCCTGATTACAGCTGTTCATGCTGCATGATTTAAATACACAGCAGGTGTTTAGAAAACATCAACAACAAAAAAACAGCCATACTATAACAAATATCCCATCAGCAGGAGCTTTGCTGGAATCTTTCATGTATTTCCTAATACAAAGCTTCGGCCGATCAAGCAGCATGCAAGCTGTTACCATGGTGATTTCAGATGCTGGCTGACAAGCACAAAAGAGCAAAAGGCCTAGTTGGTAAATCTGCTTGTGGTTCAGCTCAGCCATGTCAGAAATCAACAGACTTGTGTGGTGCAACTGATCAGGCCAAAATCTGCCATTTGTGTCCCACTGCAAACTGCTGAACAAAAATGACAGCTTTTAATTCAGGCATCAATCCCCCAACCCCTTCAGTTTTTTCAAGAAACTTTCTTATGTTCACATTTAAGGAAAATCTCTAAACGATATTGGGGAATGGGGCCCCTTGATCTTTATGCAGCTTCCATGTGGTGCATGAAAACAAGAGAACCCTCATTAAGATGCACTAACTAGATCCTAATTTACAAAGGGATTGACTGTGATTTTGTGTTAATTAATACTGTGCTACACTTAACACATTTGAAACTTTAATCATATATTTATCTTTACATAAAATGGCTTTCTCATCTATTCACCAGAAACAAAAAAAATCAAGCTGACTAGCAGATCTACATCTTATGTTTGTAATAGAGAGCTTCCACATTAATAGGCAGTCCTCTGAGGGAGGGCGTGTGTTTTCTCACTGATATGAAACAGCTTTGATTAAAAGTGAATGAGGCGCTGCGCTCACATGAAAGCACGGGCCTGGAATCTGTCCCAGTGATCTATAGAAAAAGGATGTATATTTCCAAGCAACCAGAGAATTGGTCCCCAAAGAATGTGTTGATTGCCAGGCCTCTGCCATGCTGCATCAGCCTGAGAAAACCCCCCACATCCCCTACACAGACCTGCATCCCCTACAAAGACCTCGACTGCACCCTTTAAGAGAAAGACCCACGCAGGAGCAGCGCTGGGGCCGCCAGAGGTGACTGATTACAGATTCCGGGAAACGTTGTTTAAGTAAATGCGTTTTATTGGCCAACACACCACCACATGGCTGACCAAACCACTGACTCATAATATTCAAAACAACAGCCAGTGATTTCAGAGCAAATCAAACACAACAGCGCTCCGGTTCACTCAGTCAGGCTGTTTTTCTTTAGCTCAGCTGCCCTTTCTGAGCCTGAGACAAAAGGTTAAGCGTGTGCTCTGCATTGATTAAGGCTGCTGATCAACCGCCGTTAAACTCCACAAAGAAGAGGAAGAAGGCTGCTGATCAAGCCATCGTCTGCACTTTTACTTGCAGTTCAAAGGGCTGTATCTTTGTGTGGGTCCAGCATGTACTTGACTTTCAATTAACACATAAACAAAAGCTTGAAAGCCTACCAAATCAAATTCATGGAAGCTGGGCTACCACCTACATACTTTGGGTGGAGATCAATTTTCTCTTGAATGTATACACCTCCATCAAACCCAAACTAGACCAGACGTACTGCATATGCTCCGCAGCCTCTGTGCTGGGCTTTGACCCCAAAGTCAAACAGCATTTATGCTCAGTGTAGCATAAATCATGCTGTCATCTGCCTAAACCCAAAGTCAGACAGCATAGCTTTTTTGCCTGTTACGATGCACACTGAGTTAGATTAGGTGATAACAGATCCTTAAAAGTAGCTAAACCCTAGAGTTCTGGCTGAGATGCAAAATCCGTCCAGAAATGTCATGAAAAGGGCAACTTTTTTCTGGTAAAAAAAAAAAAGGTTTATCTGGATCTAAAGCAAATAAACAAGATTTCCCACAATCCTAATGCATCACAGCAACATCTGATTGGTCAAGCCCACTGTTGCCTGCAAATTCCTGTTGTCTGCTGCTACTTTTGAAGATAAAAAAAGAAAGTTCTTGAAGAAAAAGTGGTTGTTCATCTAAAGCTCTGTAGTGTACATGGTTGACATCACGTCACCTGCCTCCAAAGGCAAGTCAATAGTGAAATTCAATCAGTTCAACCCATAGATAACAGACAATATGTGTTTTTCAACCGCAATACATATATTTTCAGTACTTATAGATCCAGCTGCTTCCATTTTCCTCTCCCAACCAGCTGCATGCCAACTTCCAGACAATTACCAGCCAGTTGAAGTCCCCCACAACTGAGGTTGTAGCTAAATTCCAGAGAAAACATGCCAATTCAGGCATTTGTACAGAGTCTGCTCCACTTACAAGATGATATGGCCTTAACCTTTTTCTTGGTTATTACAGTAGCTTCCAAATCAAGTGGCTGCATCTGTAGGACCTAAATGCTCAGATTTGGACCATAACTAATTCATAATACAACTACATTTACATTTAGCCTTAATTTCTTGATAAGACAGTCTTCGGGAGTAGTTGCTCTTTGAGGTCTAGCCATGACTTAAGCTTGAAACTAACTGATAACAACAATAAATAGACCAGTAGCTCATGCTTTCCAGGTTTTTTCTTTTTTTTTTGTCCGTCGTTTTATCTCTTTGAAGCTTCCTTAAGGCAGGGATGTTGTCATTTTAATCACACAGCACCAACTCCATCGTTCTTTTGTTTTTCCCTGGGGTTTCTCTATATATGTGACTACTGTGTGCACATGGATAAGAATTGACTTTGAAGTCTTGCAAAGACAGTCAGCATGATCATTAATGACAGACAGGTCCTGAGGGAGGCTAATGCTATACTGGACAGTCAAAATCATCCACTGCAGAGAGAGTTTGGGTTTTACCTTCAGGCTTTAATATCAGGGCTGCTGTGAGGGCGACCAAAAGACTCTAGGTCTCATTTATCCACAATGCTATTCATTAACTTAAGGACATTTAGCCCTTTGGCTGGTCTTTTTGTGCCTTCGTTGCTCTTTTGTACACCTCTAACTTGCAATTTGTATTTGGCCTGCTAAACAGAAATTTCATTACTGGTTTCTGATCTGATTTTACTATTGATTGTTGATATTCTGTATCATCCTTACTTGTACATTATTTACTTTGTAATGTGTAGTTTTATCAAAGATCATTTTATTGTTTCTGTCCTTGCATGTTGTCCTTTGTATACTCCTTTGTATGTATCTGGTAAAAAAAAATCTTATTTAGTCAATGTCGCTGATGTATTTGAACTAATTGTGGAAAGCCGGAATAAAATAAACATGCTTGACTTTTCTGTCAGGAGGCAGTGAGGCAACCCAAATGCAGCCTTAGTTGTTGTTGATTCGGGCACACCTTCCAGGAGGAAATGGGGACCATGGTTCCTTAAACTCTCTGGCTGTCAGGTCAGGCTATAATTTTACTTAAAACATAAAGTTCATCACCATAAAGCAGAGGCATAACGTCAGTGGATTTCTCCCAAAGTAAAGCTTTCTGCAGGTTGGAAAAGTAAAAACTTGTTAAGTTGTTTTTTTTTTTTTGCAACAATGGGTTAGCATCTTGCTCACTTACAAGCAAGATCAAACAGAACAAGGTCCAACAGTAAGCAGCCATGTCAATAAATTGATTCTTCTAAATGTGCAGGTCTGGCTTGACCTAACTGTGCATGTAAACATACAGAGTGAGTTAATGGCTGCATTAGACTAACCTGTGTGACAGATTTCTCTGGTCCTTGAGTCTCATTGTGGCTGCAGTACTCGGGCATCCACTGGACATGGTAACGACTCACAGCCGGATCTGCAACAATAAGAGAGGAAAGGGACATCAGAATAAAGCAAAGACTAAGATCGATGCTTACACTTATTACATTTTTAATTACTTTTTTAAAGCAATGCCTGCATTTAAAATGCCTTTACGCAACAGAATAGCTCCCGTCAGTGTTGGATTACTCATACTTGAAGCAATTATTATTATCATAGGATTAGCTAAGTGACAGAGAATCTTTTGACAACAGTTCTTGTGATTATCTACTTGATTTTTATTGGAACTTCAAAATGATAGACATTACATCACTATAATTTCAAAAACGGAATGATGTCTCACTTTTACCTTTTTAATGGGACTTTTAATTCCTTTATTAGTGACACATAACTTGACACAATAGATGGAATGTTCAATATATTTCAACTGTCCATCTGGGAAAGGGCCCATGGAAAGTGTTCGGGAATGGGCAGAACCTTTCAAAAGCATCACATTCATTATGGGCCAATCAGATGGTGTAGTAGGTGTGCCCTACTGCCATTGTGTAAAGGACAGAACGTGAGCCACTTTGTAAAACAAACTGTCTGCAAATCATGTTGGTGGAAGTGGAGTGAAAAAATTGTTTCTATATTAGATAAAGAAATGCGGTCCAGATCTGATAAAACTGCTACTGAAGCTGTTAGCATCTACGCTAATCTCTGTATGAACAGTCACTTCCTTCTGTCATTTGCTTGTAGCTCCCACCTCTTCCTGCTCTACACGATGGTAATTGGGCTGTCCTGCTTTAGGCCACACACAATCATTGAAGGAGCTTGGGAAGATGGATCTGCCAGATTACAGACACTGAATCAGGCAGATCCATCTGCACAGCGACGTTAAGCGAGACAGGACCTTTGATATAATCAGAGATGGGATAGACCTTATTTCTTTGTCTGCCACTTCACATCATTCTTTCTAACATATCCTGCCTCTTGGGACTGTCTATCCCCCATCACCAACATGGACTGTCCACCACTACTTTCCCATTACTTTTGTTTTGTTTTTCAAGTCAGTGAGTCTTTACTGGAATACATTTGCCATGCAAGTGTTTTATTTCAGTAATCTTAAAGTGTGAATTTTACTTTATAATTAACACTATGAAACACTGCTAAAGACAATATCAACAGCTGTCCCATGAAATGTAAAGTTTCCTTAGATATATCAAAACTGAACCCTTACAGTGCTTCAGTTAATGAAATCTGTTATGTTACACCACTGCACCCGCTGAACTCTAATCAGATATGAAAGAACTATCTGACAGGCTGAAATGATTAACTGATGAATATCTCACAAATTACAACTCTCTCTATCCGTCATCTGATATTACTTTCTCCATTATTGATGATCAGGATAACTTACATCTCTGAATATAAAAAAAGAACTTGAAAGCACTTCCTCCTTTATCTTTGAATTAGTTTATTAACATGATTTCCCTACTTCCTAAACCTTTTCCGTTTGTGTGCTGAAGGCTGTGTTCCTTCCCCAAAACTTTCCTGCTTCAACTTTAAGGATTTGCATTCTCATCAGCCGAGCAGAGGCAGCCCTGGTCACGCTGGGACACACTCGCCCTCTCAGCAACATTTACTCCATTTCTGTACAGTAGCTCATTATTAGCTCATCAGTCGTGTTTATCTGCCCATCGCCCTCGCGTTACGTTGCCAGATTTATTATTCATTCATGTTTGTCGCTCGGATATGTGGAATACTTCTCCGATTAATAATTGAGTTATGCTATGTTGGCCCCTCGGCGGGGGCCCGGGTTGTAGTGGAGAGATAAAAGGGGTCCTTTGAAGGCTTAGACACAGATCTGGCAACTAGCAGCCCCTGAGCTCTTTGGAAGCAGAAGAGAGGAATTGCAGGGGAGCGTGAAAAAAAAAATAAACAAGATATGCTGTGGCGGGTCTGTCAGAGAGGGGGAGCGGTATGTTAAACACAAAATGGGACAAGGAAATCAGGTAGAGAACAGAGCATCAGCGGTGTTTGATAAATCAGAGCTGGAAGCAAGCCTCAGAAGCGCCGCCATCGTCGGTCGGCTGATGTCCCTTGTCGGTGCATTACGAAGACAGAGATATTTTATCTGTGCTGGTGTACAGTACGGCTGGAGAGAACACAGAGGCCCGGCTGCTTTGGATCACAGAGACAATGAGCTGGAGGTAAATCAAGGTTCAGTAAACGTGTCCCTTTTGTCTGTCACAAAAAACAGACGTTCTGGGACTCTCTTGGCTGTCTGGCTGTTTGTTCACATATTTATGAGAAAAAGTTGAGCAGGGTCTGGCCAGAGACCTCCACTCTTAGGTCTCCTTCATGCAGCCTTCTCTGGGAGGCTACCTCCAGTTTTGGGAAAGGAAGTGACATACATTTTAAACAAACCATTATATGTAAATCACATGTATCCAGGGACACATGATGTATATATGAAAATAAAATGTGGGGGCTGAGGTTCAGTCTCTGTTTGCCTCAATCGATGTAGAGAAATGTGACATCAGATTTTAATGTTGGTATTATTTGCAAATGCTGTACATGTACCTTCAAAATAAAACTGGGCTGAGTGGGGTCCTTATAAAATGTTTCTGTAAAACCGAGAATGTTGGCATATATTGAAATGAAATGATTACTTTTCATCGTTGTGTTGAAAATAGAGCCATGTCATTGTGTTGTGACTTGACTGACTATTGTGGCATTTCCCCTGACCACACATCACAACTGATATGATGTTAGATAAGAAGGGGGATGCTGAAGACAGCACACAAAGATGTTACCTGTTAACATCATAATGAATAACAGGTTAGCTTGATGCTACATGTTACAAACCAAGGTTTTAAGGTGCCTCTGCTATTTCTCTTCAACATTTCTCTTCTAGGACACAAAGATGCTTTTAGAGCTTGACATTCTCATCTCATTGATACATTTCAAAGCAACAACTTCATCCTTTTGTTCTGCCGTTTGGTTTGTTTACAATCGTGACTGTTACACAAGAAGGGTGTCTGCCATATGATGGAACAAAATAAAGGCGTTAAAAATATTGCCACCTGAAATTTTTTAGCAGGGAGTTAAGAGGCGTCCTGGTTGATATTTTGACTGTCATTTGTTAGGATACAAAACACAAGGTGATTTTCACTGACAACATATCCCAAAGCCACACAACTATCAGGTCTGATCTTTAGTAGTTAGTTGTTGAAATTACCTTGAAACATAGCTTAAGTTTTGATCTGTCATCAGCTGCACATTGCTTGTATAGCATGCAAGGAAGATGATTTATGATTATTATGTTGACATTCTCTAGTGCAGTGGTCCCAAACCTTTTTTTATACCATGGCTGATTTAATGTCATAAAATGTAGTCAGACTGGCCTTTGCAGGATATCAGAGAGAGCCATGGGCTTGTTTCTTAAACCAAAATTAAGAGAAATTCACAAGCACTCGCTCTGCCTCTATCAGTTGCTTTAATTGGCTCAGAGTCACCAGCTGATATGGCAACTAATTAAACTGCTACACCCCTTAAGCACAGAATAAAATGCTGTAAAAATCAGTGTCCATAGTAACACACATCATGCAGAGTCAAATATATTTACAACTACATCCAGTGTACATGTAGAAGAGTGTATAAGTACAAGGTTTAGGCATGTCTTCTTCTGCTGTTGCACTTTTTCGTTCATCAGAGCGATGACAGTCAGAGGGCCTGTGTGTGTGTAGTCCGTGCAGTCAAGCCACATGGGAGGCTGAGCAATTTGCGGTCATCCTTTCAAAACAAATCACCCTTCAGTCTCCATTAATCAACAAATGGTAATTAAATTAATCACTTTTATTTCTTGAAAGGCTGGTGCCAAATAATCTGAGGCATGGTACCAGTGGTTGGGGACCACTACTCTAGTCGTTAGTGTCACTCAGAGCTAAATATTAACAAACAAGTGCTCAATAACAAGTACTTCTAAGGCCTCACTTTTCATTCATAACCACAGTGACAGGGAGAGGGAACCTCTGAATCTAAGCTGGTTAGACAAGACGAACGGACTCAAAATTTAACACCCTGCATACTCCATCAGTCAAAAAAGAGAAATAAAATGGATCACTTATATCCTCAGTATGTCCGAATTACAATAATGGTGTACTTTAAAATCAAAACAAGAAAACCAGACTGTAGTGGAAGAGCTTTTGAGCTGAAGTCTGTGGCCAGAATGTTTTGTAAAGGGGTTTAAGTCAGGGTCATCCCACGGACTAATAACTGGCAGTCACACAGACAGAACTCCACACCAGAGCTACAAACAAGATCTGGATCTGGATTAACATCGCTCCGCAACGCTGCCATTCCCCAGCAGCGCTTGATCCTCGTCAGCATCACTCAGCTCCCAGCACTGGGGCCAACAGTTTCGGGCCAACTCGATCTTCTCCTTCTCACTCTGATTCAGCATTTGGTGTCTCACCAGGCCTCTCCTCTAGCCAGCCAGCCAGCGTTTGCATTCTTGTCTCTAAGATGTGGAGTTTGGCTGAGGCGATGACATATATTAGCAGCATAACATAGAGCAGTGAATGGGACTTGACAGGTTACCCTGAGAGCACTGCTTTCAAGGTTTCCATATTTCCACTCTGGTATTAAGAGGAGAGAGCTTTTGGGGGAATGGACGCCGCTGGGACAGGCATTCCTGCAGGGTTTAACCCCTTGCAGTGCTACAACCAAAAACTGGTTCTTGTTCCTCATGACATCAGGTCCTGTAAAACAAAACGGGCCATTTCGATGCTAATGCGAGGGCGAGGGTGTATTAAACACAGCTGTCGATAAATCTCATCGCTTCGTGTGTTTATTATTCTTTTTTCTTCACAGTGGCTCCGCTCTACCAGGTTTTCACAGATTTTATTCACATTACTCAAACATGTTTCATTCTTCATTCATACCATCTGATAGCACTTAATAAAAAAGGGATATTCGATTGTTTGACTAACTCTGAATCAGTCACAGCACTTTATTAAATCGAACATGAGTCATGGTGATTGATGGGCATAATGGAGTGCTAATTCGATTTTAACAAAGCCATAAATCAGTACAGTAGAGCGCATACCTCCTCGATTCTTCCAGTAGACTCGGACCTGAAGCTGGCCATCCTGATAGAAGGGCGTTCCCACCTCCAGAGGGCCAGAGGGGCGTTTAGTCAGGGTCGAACCAAGGGGCAATATCTCCTCCTTCTTTGACTTGAGAGCTGGTTTTACTGAAAAAGAAAAAAAAAAAAGATGTTTGCTCCTGTAGCTAAGACACAAAAAGTGACTGTGTTGTGGCTAAGCTCTTCAGCATGGAAACAGAAACACACAATTATGTCTTTGTAAGATCACAGCAGTTACAACACGCTCCTTATGTGGAGATGTGGTGGAACTGGATGGGTACACACTGCTCTAACACTGCCAAGGTTAGAGGTTCAATTCCCTCTGGAGCGACACACATACCTTAAATATACACTCTGGCTGCACTGAGGCTCTGTGTGCATGTGTGTTTCCAAAACACAGGAATGGATGCAGATGTGCTGTCAGCTGTGAGGCTTTTCCTACTTTTTGATAATCTAATGAGACTCATGATGAATATTTGGCCAAAGAACCAGAGTAATTTAAGAATATCACTTAAGGAAAACAATAAAACTGGATGAAGACTGGATTGCTTTAAAATTCTACTCAACTCCAGAGGGGATATTTATCGAGGTTTTATTATTTTCAGAGTTTGTGAAGTGCACATTTATTGTGCTCTCTCTATGCCTTGTAAGTATATTTTTTATGGACTGCTTTAATTGATATTTTACAAGACCTTTATTCTGACAGTAAAAAGCCCATTTTTGGTTTTTATTCACAGATATAAAATAACATTTAAGTACTTATTTGTGCAGACCATACAAAATAATCATTACTGAGTGTTTCAACCTAATTTCAATGTGTAGGGTTGAAATTACGCCTAAGGCTCAATGAGATAGTTCTACATCTATATTGTATTTTTACATTTAAAATTGTAAGTATCTGCTAGCTGCATTAGGACTTAAGCATAAGCATTTTTTTGCTACCAACAAAATGTCAACATTCTGTTATTTCACATTATTATTTCGCCCAACTACAGTGCTGAACAAATATATTAGACCACCACTCAATGTAAGGTTTTTACCACAGCTGTCCTAAATTAACAGCACTGGTAATTACCATAATAATTTTCAATGTTTTTGTAATGGTTAATACACCAGTATTTAGAAGCTCTTCAACAGAAATGATATTTTTAATGCTGAAATACATTATAATTGATATCAATGAATTTTCAAATTTACTACTTTATAAATACATAAAATTAGTAAAGATCATTATTATTTCTTAATTATGAAGTCAAATTATAGTTATTTACTTCCATTCCTTGATTAATTTCTGACTTCTCAGAAAAGCCATGTGAGCTGTTCACATTTGGGTATAAAAAGGTGAATTCAGTTTTAAATTCCGTATTCTTGTTCAAGATGTATATCCAATAACGAAAGCATTTTCAGTTTCAAAAAAGTTTTTGAATGACTTTTAAATATTTATGTTTTCTTGGTTTTATGACAGGTGGTCTAATAAATTTGATAAGCGCTGTAAGTCACCATCAAGAAAACAAACAGATTGAAGACCCAGTTCTAGCCGAGAACCAGTAATAATAAGTTTGAGGAGTTGCTATGATTTACAGTTATGCTTGACAATCCCTCGTCACTGCCATCCACTTGGCTCTGTGTGTCTAATAAAACAACCAGGTCACATTCGCTTGGAGGACAGTCAGCATAAATGACAAGGTAGGAGTCAAGGAATTATTCACGGTGGAAGGTGGCAAAGGCAATCTAAGGTGAAGCTCAGTTTTTCACAGTGACAGGCTAATTTTCGTTGTTGTAGAAAAGTGTTAAAGTGGCACCTTCACAAGATTCGATATATAGCTAATAATGTATGGTAGATATCAGTGTGTAATAGGCATATTACAGTTGTCCCAGTGATAAGATGAAGGGTTTGAAAATTATCTCTCCCTTTATTAGATTTTGGTGGTAAATCGAATACGGATGCAGGCCAGTTTTCAAAATTTTCACAGATAACTTGGCTCAGAATGTCAGAAATACCTTTGTGGGGGGTTTGTGCTCTTAGAGCATATGTAATTTTTATTTATTCCACACCTATGATGAGTAAATATGCACCACAACATAATGACATATTCTGTGTATATTTGAAACTTTGGGAAAACAAATTAGGATTTTTGATACCGAATCTAAAATCTTCAATATAAAATCTGAATTAAATCTACTGTAATGCCTGCTTTGAAGCTGTCAAACTATTTTCACTAAAAGCCACCTATTAACCTCAAGATTAATCTGCAGGAAAGTATAGTCAGGAGGATTCGTCTTTTTCTTGCAAATAAATAAAAATGATATTATTTAGTCTGATCGCAGGTGTTGCTCTGATAAATACATTTTCATGTTTATCTTCTGAGAGTCTGAAAAGTTTATCAGCTGTAAGACTGAAAAGCAGTGAGTTGGCCCCATTGCTCACCTGACTCATTGTTCTGGTTGGTGCTGAAGTGCAGAGAGGCCTTGGAGCTCTTCAGTCGCACCTGTCCCCAGTACGTCACCGCCTGCAGCTCCACAGTGTAGCTGCTGTTCTGCTGCAGCCCCTCCAGGTCCACCCAGCTCTGAGCCTGCATCAACAGAAAACACATGAATGTTGGCATTTCGTGAATTACCACGCTGTCACTCGAGGCTCCTTTCAAAGCTTTGTCACCGTCCCAGTCACGGTCCCAGCTCAGCCTCGCTTGGACCAACACTGGCCTGTGGGAAAGCCCTGCTTATTGAGAACACATGTGGTGCTGTGGAAGGTATCATGGTGGGGAGATAGCCTTCAGGGCCGTGGTGAGGGAGCTGTGTTATCAGAACCTCCCAGGGCTTCCTTGCTGTGTTTGACTTGCAGCATTCCTCCATCAGCAGGAGCTTGATGAGTTCTTGTTATTGACTGTGCGTGTTTTGACATTCCTGTACCAGCAGGCTGCTTTCAAAGCCCCTGAGGTGCAAAAGTGGAAACCAGTAGTACATGTGTCAATAAGTGTCTGGTGTCTCCCACCTCTATCTCCTGTGTGCCGCATCTGCTCCGCATTTCAAAAACTAATTCAGAAGAAGACTCAGAAAGGTGTGTGTAGACTGTCTAGACTATCTGTCTATCTGTTCCTGCTTTTAATGAAATTCTCTGCACACAAACAAAGCCAAAAGAATGTAATAAGTCAACTTCACCAAAAGATATTCTGGAAATTCAGGGCACTGCCTGCTATTTGCTGGCTAAACATTCAGGGTCCAAAAGCTGTACAGTTGACACCTGATTTAAAGTTGGTTAAACAAATTCTCAATTTTTTTTTCTATCAATACAGGCATGCAATCATAGTGAAACTCTGTCAGCAATGTACCACAGCCATCACAAGCCTTCAGTCCTAAATGCCCTCTGCCCAGGATGAAAACAAAGTACACTGAACAAACACGATAAAACAAAAAGAAAAAATCAATGGCATCATTTAGGAGCAGCACATTTGACAGTATTTTTATGTAGAAAACTGAGATTAGGTTGAATGGCTGTGTCAGGTTGTATAAGAGTACAAGATAGATCACACAAAGGCACAATAATGGACAAGAGTCGCCAGAAAAACAATTGCTTTCAAATGGTTCAACAGTTTGCCAGGCATTCTTCTCTGCTGCTGGGCAACAGGTTTATTTATTGGCTAATACATTTTTTTTTTTCAGTTCAAGACAGAGTCTAGGCTCTTGTAACTATCACTTCTGGCCAAATCAACCACAAATGAAGCAGAGAGCTGGAGAGGAGACAGGTGTGGATAAGTGTTGATGTCTTCAGTAAGCAAACGGCAGTTGACAAGGGCAATATTATGAGCTCATATTAGAACCTGACATGAAGAGGTCTTGTGAATCTCTACCCTCTTTAAGTTTTTATTTTTGGTATTTTTATGGACACATTTTATATACCGTAAAACGTTGCTTTCATGACATCCTACCTCTTATAAACAAGGAGAAAAGCAAATTCTTTGTCTCTGATTTTATTTGGTCACCTGTATGCACACGCAGCCCCGCTTCCCAGCTGCCTTTTCCCCAGATACTATACAGTAGTACAAACTATATAATGCTCTAGTTGAGTTTTAAGACTTTTTTTCTGAGATCAGTTCAACATAATGGTAGCAGATTAATCTCACTGTCTTGAGGTGATAACTGAGTGTCGATAAATGTGAACAATGTCTAAAAACGTAACACTGTTACATGTTTAATTTTTCAAGTTATGCACTCTGTCCACGAGAGTAAGTGACAGGGCTGTTTGATTATGGCAAAAATCATAATCTGACTAATTTTTACAGATATTGATATCAAGGTTATGAAACACATTTACAAGCGAATTTTAAAACACAAACCAAGTACAATCACTGACCTTGAATGCTCTTTTTATAATCATTTTGACCATTAAAGAAAAAGGAAAAAAATGAAATATATGTGGAAATATACAGATAGCTAATAAAATCCATTCACCATCTATACCGCCAGTCACATGGGGCTGAAGCCTATCCCAGCTGACACTGGGCAGCTGGCAGGGTACATCCTGAACCGGCCGCCAGCCATTGAAAGGGTCACATAGAGAGATAGGCAACCATTCACGCTCACACTAATACCTTAGTCCTATTCAGAGTTAATTATTAACCTAACAAGCATTTTTTTGGTCTTTGGGAGGAAACCGAAGTGCTCAAAGAAAACCCATGCAGGCACAAGGCGACCATACAAACTCCACTCAGAAAGACCCTGGTCGACACTTGGAATTGAACCAGCAATTTTTCTGCTGTGAGGCAAGTGCACTAACCTGCTGTGGCATCATGTTGTCTCACCTAATAAGATAATAGATAAAAAAGGGTGTAACAAACGCAACGTGTCATGTGGCACAATTTTTTAATCTCCATTATTTGGGCTTTATAATTATATGAGACAGTAATTGTAATTAAAACTGAAATTCATCTAACTGCACACCCCTAGTGTGTGACCTCATATATTTAAAGAAATCATAACTTCCACCACTATCAAGAACAAATCAAAATCATCTTGCTTGCCAGCACAGGCTAAAATGTCTCAAAGATTTCTTTGCCTGCAGCAAAGCCTGACCCTCCAAAAACCATCACACTGTTTACATGCAAAGGGCTCATAGATTATTACAACAAGTTCTGGCAGTTCAAACTGACTACATATAATAATGAGTCATTTCTGTGTAAATGCAAAAGTAATCTTTTGTGATACTGACAAAATATTAGCCCCTAGCTTTCTAAGTTGGCCTTTTCAGGAAGTTTTGTGAGCTTTTTAAACACCCAGCCTGTCTGTTTGTTTAAGCTCGCAGAACCAAATTGTGTTTATCCTTCCTTTGTGATCGAAAGTAAGGGTCTGGCGCTGACAAAAGCCTGTGAAAAGTTTTCTTTCTGGCTGAACTAGTTGAAAATGTTCCAGTATGCAAATTAAACTCTTCCACAGAATAAACAGAATGGCTCAGATGTATTTTTCCTTTAAACGTGATATTTATGTCACTTTGAGAGAGACTTTTTGTGGTTTGTGCAGCTATTCTCTCCTGTTTAACTCCCTTTTAGCAGTATTAATAGGCTGTTAGCATTCACACTGAAGAAGATATATTGTAAGCCTAGATGAACAAATACTTGATACTCTATCTTCTCATATCTTTGTTAAAAGTAAGATCATGAAATAAATGAATCCTGTCAAAAAAGCTGAATTACACACCAAAAGTAAAAACTCCAATACATCATCTGCAAGAAAACAAACTTGCACAACTCAGATTGAGATATTTGAAAAACACAGACTTTGAAAAGTTGATTTATCGCTATGAAAGGAGCTATTTATCACACAGTTTAAATCTGCGTTAAGGATTCTTTCATCAGTATAGGGAATTAAAACCATGAGGAACACATTGATCAATTTGTATGAGATTGATTGCTTTGCAAGTACATGTAAACAAATGAGACTCCAGCTCCATTTTTATCCCTTTTCTCCCTCAGGCCTGTGTGGAGGTTTACAGTGAAAGCCAAAGACGAAGATAGTGAGAAAATCCTGGTGCAGACTCTTTAGAAAGAGGACTAAAAAGGAGAGAAGAAGAAGGGAGACAGGACTGCGACAGGGTGAGAAGATTACCCCGTTGGTGGTCTTTCTCCTCTTCTTTTTGGACGGCACCAAGGACTTGGTGGGCACGGTCCAGCTCCAGAACACTTTGTAGTGATGTACTGGGATGTCGGGCTCCTCTGGCAAGGTCCAGTTCAGACGGGCTGTGATCAGGCCGTCCTCGCCCTGCGTCACGTTGGCGACTCGCAGGCTGGTCGGGGTAGGAGGGGCGGAGGGATCTGAAGACACAGAAACAACACAGTTAGCTGGAGCATGACTTAAATACATGTGCAGTCACTTCCTGGGGAGGGTCTTTGTTTCTTTATGTGACAAATTTGAGTCTTCCTAAAAATGACTTCATGTGGACGTAAAGACAGATGTGACAGCTTTCATCACTGCAGTGAGGAAGGGGAGGGGGACTTGTGTGACACTGTGTAAAGTAATTAGTCGGTCATTGACAATCTGGCGTGAGATGTTATGACAGGTGTCATGTCACATCCATGACAGCGTTCAGCAGGACCGAAAGCGCAGGTCAGGGGTTAACAAACACATGCTGCTCACTTTGGCTCCACACTCCACATTCCTGTACTCTCAGTGTGTGGATGTGTGTGTGTGTGTGTGTATCAGGACCCCTATGGGCAACATTTGGCGCCTTTGAACAAAGAAGCATCTCTTTGCTTATCTTGTCCTGTGCATACATAAACAGTAAGGCTACCAGAACAAACAGATCAATCATGATAATAGTAAGAGCTGAAATTCACGAATTAATTTCTTTAATTGCAAATAATTGCAATAATTGTAAACCTTACAGTAGTTGAGCTACCATTATATAATTTTATCCAGAGGCAGAAAAAAAACAGAATAAATACCAGAGCTCAAACCAAATGGGATTGTAACATATCAAGACGTAAAACAGAATTTAACAAGCTACTGGCACAGATCGGGGGATGTGACAACTAAATAACTTATTCAAAGAAACTTAAAAATTGGTTAAAAATGAGCAAGAAATGTGCTCATTCATGATTTGTCTAATCATATGTGCCTTGTACCTGGGGGCATAATCTTATTTTACATTTCTACATATGTGGTTGTGGGTCTATTGTTTTTAATATACAGAATGCATCAATTTTGTCTGTTTGGCTTTTGTTAGTGTGCCATCGTGTGTATTTCCACTTGTCTTTAACTGTAAGCTTGTTTTTTTGTATCTACTTTCCACAAGACAACAGATGATTTTATCTACCTGCCACAAGACAACAGATGAAACATAGCTATTGCGCCAAATCTGGCATATTTACACCTATGCCTTGTGCTATGCACTGCCTTAATTCAACAAATCAAATAAATTGCATAAAAATACTCAACTTACCCTTGCTTATACAGTGACGGAAAGAAGGACACTAATTCTCCTTGAAATTTTGCATTTCACCCCCAGAAATTTTTCTGTCTACTATTCTTTTTGCTTTTTTTTCTCTTATTAAAAATAAACCACTGAACACATGGCAAAAATGTACTTAAATCAATTTCTACAAAAAAACGTTAATAAAACCCTTTTTCCAGTGTTACAGCTAAAAGTGTTACCGACCAGGAGTCTTTTCATTTCTATCAAAATAAAAACTTGTTTTCCAAACACAAATCAATATTCCTAGTGTAAGATCTGATCTGATCAAGCTGGAAGAACAATGAGAGCACAAAAATCCACCAAAGAAATACACTTCCAAAATTGTTGTGGGAGTTATTGTCAAAAATGTGGAAAACTGCCCTATCTCGCACAGTTAGCAAATCCTTGAAAAAAATACTACGTCCGCATTGTGATTTGAATCACCACCAAAATGTTATTTGAACTCCTTAGTGCCATTTCCAACATTTACTGAAAAGTCATCGAAATCAGTAATGAACTTCAGTTATTAGCAAAAATGTGGAAAACTGCCCTCTTTCAATGTAGAGAAATCCTTTAAAGAACTTCCTGGATCCCCATCTGGGTTAGCATCACCACCAAAATCAAATCACTTCTTTTCTTGTATGACCAACATTCCCTGAAATTTCAAAGGCATTCAACAAATTTTGAGTTATCCTGTTCACAAACAAAGAAACTAGCAAAGACATAACCTCCTTGGCAGAGGTCACTACAAAGTAAAAGTACAGGGCAAGACAGTTTGCTGAAAACTACCTGAGCTTTATCAGTAACCTTAACTTGGGCACTTAGACATGGCAACTAAACAGGAACCATGAAATTCTGTCACATTTACTGAAGATCCTTGGATATCATTGAGTTGTTTTGTCAATGCATAAGAGCATGTTAACTAATGAATATCAGGTCGAGATAATTACTACATTCATTTGACTTCTGATTCCAAAATCCGAACAGTTATAGAAATTCATTACAAATTAAGCATGTACTTCAAAAAAACTGTTTTAAAACGTAAGATAATATGGTTTTACACATTTGATTAAGACAAGGATTAACTTCTGAAATGCAGCAATCAGTTGCCCGTTTCCAGAAATAAATCTCAATCTTCGCAGTTAAACAGGAGTTCAGTGTTCATGTACAGAAAACATAATGGCTCCAAGTGTTCCAATGAGATTGACATCTACAAGTTGGCAGCAGTTACAGAAATTAAAAATCCCTTCATTCACTGTATAGAACAGTAGATCTTGTCCTTGACAGTCTTGTTTGCTTTAGTAGGTCATTCAGAGGAAGCAAGTAATTTTCATAACTAGCAAAAACTTCCTCAAAGGTGCTTCAAAGTTTGACCTGAACCTATTCAGTGACCCAAAATACTGCTGATGCCAGATTCCAAACCATGAGGGAATGATGATAGAATAATTCACGTCACAGTGTCTTTCCAGCCCTCTCCCACCTGAAACAAATTTAATCCAACCCCAAAAACTCACATTTAGACACAGCGGCTCCCCTCACCAGCTGATCTAAGATAAATAAGCAGTCAGTTCTTACAAATTGCCCCTACAAAGTGCAGAAGTGCAAAATTGCAATCAGATGATACAGCCGGGTTGAGTAAATAACAATGGCATGACGGCGCGGCCAGGAGCTCATCAAATCCATGACAGCTCTCATCAATCTATCACCGTTCTGGCACTGATTGGTCTGATTGGAGATCGCTTTCCATCCCTGCAGCTGAAACCCTTTTCCCACCTGGTGTCTGGCTCGGTCTGACAGCCATCCAGAAAGCTCTGGGGAGTGAGAGTATGACGGGGGATTGACGGGACAGGTCAAAACACACAGCGGCAAGCACTTTTGAACTTTTTAGATTTGGCACAGGTTTTAAAGGATTTGGCAGAAAATGTAAAGTAATTAAGGCGTCAGCCCAACACTTAACTGCTCAACAACTTCAAATACATTGAGAAATAAGTGACAACTGTTAGCATTGCAATAATATCATACAATATGCTATTGTACAGTTAGCATTTTTTTCGTTTCTATAATGGATAATACAGCAGGGTGTACTAACTCTTCCGTCCAAATATTTTTAATGCTAAAATATAACTATTTCTGATATCCAGGAATTTTCAAATTTTAGTTTAAAAGTTTATATTTTTCTTTTTATGTATCTTTTTATCTACTTTTAGTAACTGCTGTTGGAATTCTAATTTCCCTGAAGAGTTTTCCAAAGGGATTAATAAAGTACTATCTAATCTAACCAAATCTTACCTAATCTAATCCAATCTAATCTAATAACAGGTCAAAGCTTCCCTAAATAAAGATGTAAGATCAATTTAATATGTTAATAAGTGTTTGTTTCTGTGAATCAGCTCCAATGGAACCTAAGCTCTGTTTCATGTAGGTTACATTAAACACGTTAGTGATGAACTTTCAAACTCTTAAACCAATAAAATTTCACATACTATTTGTCTCATACATCTGCCAAAATACAACCAGAAGAAAGGTAAATATATGTTGCTTGTGCTGCAGCCAGAGCAGCAGTGTACGACCCTTGATTTTTACATAGTTCGCCTGCGAGCAGCATAGCTCCACGCTGGTTTGCTGGAAAAACGGGGCACGTCTATTATCAGCTGAAGCCCCTTCAGTTTTGTGTCAGTCTCCACCAGGCACATTGACCCAAAACAGGGAACAAAGCACTCAGAGTTCCCAGGTCATTTCAAAAGACAGCAGAAATGGTGGGAATAATATCAATGCAAACAGCAAATCACCTGCTGTGTACATGTTGCTCTTCCTGTTATTTCATTAATATACAATGACTTCGTAAAGTTGTGGTTCTCTCTGTATCATCTTTTGTTTTAAGCATCAAGGGTTGCACTCTGCTGAGCAACACATTAAATACACTTCCTATAGGCAAGGATATGCATCATCGGTAGAAGCAAAGCTGCAACATGGACAAAATTCCCACGGGATGATACTAATAATGTTGAAGTTGACAATACACAGGACTATGTGGAAATTCAGAGTCAGACAAGCTTTAACAAGCTGAAGACAGCCTGAACAATCAGAGAGTGATTCAAATCTCTTTTATCATACTATCATTGACCTTTGAGGGCCAAGGCTTTCCCTTATACAGATGTTGAAAACAAAAAACACTCATTAGTCTTTTTTATTTTTGCTTTTCCTTGAAAGAATTTATGCAATGGGTAGTGTTAGAGTACTAAACACAATGACAGTAGTCTACGCCATGACAATTAAGCCTTGATTTTTAAACAGCATTGTTATCAGTGTATTTAAAAAGTATATGTGTACATGAGTAGTGTAGTCAAAAGCAAAAATCTCAAATGAAAAATGAAATAAACAACAACAACACTAAAAGCGTTTGAGAGTTTTAGCACTGAGAAGACGAAAGAGCCCGACCCACATCCAGAAACACTCAAACAGAGCTGCATGACACTAAATTGGCAGGCTTATTACTCTGCTTCTACACGTCAAACAAACACACCATATCTGATCTGGATCACATACAGTCAAGACACAATATTATACATAAAACCTTTAATCCCTGGGAACAGTTCAACAACTGGTCGTGGCTCTAACAAATGCCATCTGCAGCACAACAGAGTGATTTAGTGTCATTCAGGTGGGCAGCGAAGTCGAGCAGCAGAAACACAGGACGCCATCAGAACCCTAATCTGTGGCAAAGATCTGAAGTGCGTCTCGGTTACGTCACTCTCCCTGGAAGCAAGACAAAACCTGCATTCATTTTGAAACCTGCAATATCCTGACTAATTCAGACATATTACATTTTATATGGCTGTAAAGAGGGGGAAACCCTGGCTTTGAAGGCATAAATGAAGATCTGGTTGCAACAAGGAAAAGAAATGTTCTGTATATTAAGTCCCTCCTCATTACTCTCATTCTACTTGGTGTGTGTTTAAATTAGCTTTCCACTTAGCTCACCCCGTTTATGTGTTGACACATATCCATAATTTCAATCTACTTTTGTAAAAAGCAGTGTAAGACATCTAGGAGAGGGTAAACCTCAATTTCCTGTAAAATATTATGGTTTTAAAGACTCAGGAGCAGCAACTTATCTGGCCACTGGAATCACTTCTCACTTCCTTAAGGAGAAAGTGCGAACACATTTCTCAGACTTTTCAAACACTTAAATCTATTTTAATAATGTAAACTCTAAAGCCTCTTTCCACTGAGTAGTCAGGATTGGTTCAGTACAGTTTGGTATGGTTTGCTGCTGTTAAGCCTGAAATTGTTTGCGTTTCTAGTTTGCTGTACCTTCACTTGAGGACAGGGATGTAAGCCCAGAAGAAATGGTCGCAACAGGTACATAAATGTGTGACGTCACAGCAGCATGACAGTGAAGCAAATTGAAGCAGAACAGAATTGTAAAAAAGAGCAACAATGGATGACTTCACTCTAAATCCACAGCTTATTTGAACATGGTGGGGTATGTATTTCTACTTCATTTCCGTTGCACAGAAATGGAAGATTTTTGTGACCAATCCACAGACTGCTTTGCTTGTAGCTTCACCCTTTAGGGTTGGTTTGGAATGATGGGCATTCCTTTAGGGGGTTGCCAAAAACTTGGACGGCTTGGGTCTTTTATCTGGGTGCCTTTTCTCCTCATTTGACACTTATAATGGCGTACCAAGCCAAACTGAACATGACTGCTTAGTGGAAATGCAGTTTATGATCTTAAATGGAGCAAACTGTGACTGAATAAAGAGAAAGGATAAAATAGATATCTTACAAAACAAATCAGTACAAAAGCCCTGATAGGACATGCATACAAACATTTATTTTCATGCCATTTTCCTGTGAAAATGTCTTTGCTTTAGTTCATTGTATTATACTAAATATCATGATATATGATTATATGATAAATTAATCCCATTTGTACTGGCTACCATGCCAACAAAGTATTGACCTACATACTTAGTTTGAACTGAAGGTGCAATTTTTTATTGGCACAATATCCATTTTAGCAGATTTCATCTTAAGAAAAAAATCTAAGGTATCACACCAAATGAACATAATTTATAGAAATATTTACAGACGTCAAATAAGCTGAATGAATCATCGGAATGTGGATGTTTACCCTAAGATGAAGCATTATGTTTGTGGTGTTTTAAGCATTATCAAACAACCTACTTCAGCTGATGCTTTATTCTCTTTCCTTGCATTAGAGCCTGTGTTCACAGTGTCCATTTATTTCAACTGCAGGTGCTCATTTTCTGGACAAAACCAAACCAGCACTCAGCCTCCTGAGCGGGAAAACATCTACAGTAAAGCATCTGATGATTTTTTTTTTTCATTACTGCACTCCCATCACTCTCAGTTAAAAGCATTTCAACATTTGGAACAGCACCATGTTCATTAATATCGATTCTCCTTTACCTACCAATCCACATTAAGTAAGATTAGGACTTTTGGATGTGCTTTTGGTTTACCACAATAAAGGAGGAGAAATGGATCTTGCTCGTCTTTTCAGGGGAACCTTGGTTCTTCAGTTGCTTATAGTAGAAGGCTATAATTCTTCAATATTGTTTTCATGTTTGGTGATATTTCCATGAATAGAGGCAAATACACATAGCTATCTAAATGACCTTTCAGATGCTACCAAGTGGAGTGAAAGGTTATTTGAAAACCTAGCAACATTAAAATGTGCTGAGAGGTGCTCTGAAACTGAGATTGTGAGCACTGCCAGTGAGAAAATAAAAGCAGTCTGTGAACTCGGGGCCTTACAGGCAGTTCTAAGGACTAATGCTTTAGGCTCTAAACACAGCTAATTACGTATTTAAACAAATGAGAAGAAAGCACTTTGTCAGGGTTGTCACATGGAACCACTCTGCAAACCCGATGTTTTATGAGGAGAATTATTTGTAATTAAGAAGAATTAGATCCATTAGAATGAGGAAAACATATTTTTAGCACACTACAGAGCTTACTGTCTGACTGCAGGTTCTAACATTGTTGTTTGTGGCTTGCAAGGAGGCGTAAAAAGCATAGTTTTGTTATTACAATTAACAATTAATTTTGTAAATAGTAGGGTTCTGAAATTAATAATGATTTTATCATTATCAGGATAAGAGCATGAGCAATAAATACATTGTGACAGTCATAATTTAACCCAATATCTATTAAAAATGTAACATGATCACACATTTTTCAGGAGACTTGGTCAAACTGCCCTGCTTTCACACCTTTTGACAGGATAGGATGATGCTCAAGATGGAAGTAAGTCACCTTTAGATTTGTTGCTGCCAATTTAGTTGACAAAAAAGGTTCCTGGATTTTTTAGATGCAGGAGAAGTTACAGCTACATGCATTGTCAAAAGTATGGAGAATAACATTGGCTAAGACACTGCATGATTGCTTCAATGCACTCTTGATCTTCTGTTGATTTAGCATATTTTATATTGTCATCCAAATATTGAACATTGCATATTTTCTCTTATATTGTGCATACCTAGTCAATATTGTTGGAAGACATAGCTTTAAGTTTTTCAGGATTGAAGGTCTTTAAAAAATACCAGAATCATTTATTTTAAAATCAAACATTATTTGTCTAATTTTAAGAATGATGACAAAAGAAAGAAATGTCACAATAAGAACAACACATAGAAAGACTTCTAAAATATTGGCTTGAATTTCAACAAAACTCAACTACCATGCACCCTTAGTTGAATAGTCAGTTCAAATGTCAAGTTAGGTTGAAAACTCTTTCCCAAACTCTACACCTGTTCCACAGTCTTAACCATAACAAATGGAGGGTACTGGGTGTTAAACAGGAACTTAGCCACAAAGCAAGACCACACATGCACACAGAAACACACAGAAACACATCTTCACACAGACCTCTGGAGGAGCGGAAGTGTTTGCTGGGTGCGGTGAAGCCTCTGGTCCCGTGGACGTTGACTGCAGCCACTCTGAACTGGTACCATCTGCTGGCTCTAATGTCCGCCAGTTGGACGCGCTCCTCTGCGGTCTACAGGGACAGATGGGGAGAGGGAGGACACACAGAAACCACAGGGGGTCAGGGTTCATGTAGGGTCACAGCCCCGTGTGAGTTTGCTGCCACATCAGTCATCTGTGTATTTCTCTTTGCCAAACCCTTAAAGACGCTGCAAGTGCGAGGAATGTGCAACCGTGTGCAACAGTCTGTCAGCAGCACTTTAACAGATGTAGCATGTGGCATGTTGGGACATGTGACTCTGAAGTGTCTCAGTGATGCAAATCCCAAATGTCTGATCAAAAGGATCACCCACATAAAGACGTATGACAGGTTTTAAAGACATTCGTCTTATGTTACAGTATTTTGATGAGTTGATTCGGTCCAGTGTTCAGCCACTCTGTGGCATCATCCTTGCACAGATAGATGTCATAATTCCAGCTGAGCTTAAGACTGGGCAAATTCTGAAATATTACAAGCCAACTCCAAAGCAGTTCTTGAACTGAATGACTGGCATTGAGGTCTGGCCAAATGTCAGCTCCATGGTACGTCATTTGCTGCAGTGCACAGAAGAACATGACTGCAGATCACAGCCTGATTAGCTAATCCCACCAGTCAGATGAACTTCTGACATGTTTCACATTTTGATCAAACAACTGCATTCACTTGTACAGTAAGAGCAGAGCCAGGAGCTGATTCTCCAACTTCAGTTTTTTTTTTCATGATTGTAGCTGCAACTACTGTCCTGTAGAGTCTGTTTTAGTTACCCATTAAGAAATAATCAATCGAAAATGAGTTAGTCTATCCAAGATGCTGATTCACAAAAATATAGTCTAAAGTCTAAAGAAGATCATAAGTATTTCCCCCACATAGATGATATTCGGGCAGATTACCTTGGCATTTAACATCCACACAAGTATACTGTTTATGCTAACCATTTTTTTTAACTTCATTATTGTCTCATTTCCATCAAGTGGTCTGGTTTGGTACAGTACTAGTACAGTTCGGTACAGTTTGAAGCAGTTTAGGCTGATCTTGTTTGTGTTTCCACTGGCAGGTGACCTTTATTTGAGAGCGGGGATGTAAGCCAGGAGGAGAGGGTCGCCCTGGCTATGTAAATGCGTGATGTCACAGCGGCGCAACACAGTAAAATGGACTGAAGTACAGTGCCATTGTAAACAAAGAGTAAATAATGGAGGACTTCCAGTACTCTGTGGAGCATTGTTTCGTGTGGACATCCTTTATAGCAACAACAGAGGACAAATCACTCAAAATCCATGGCTTATTTAAACATGGCCAGGTATGTGTTTTCATTTCTGCTGCTGTGGTATGAGGATTGATGATTTTTGTGACCAATCAGCAGACTACAGTGCTTTTGGCTCCACCTTTTATGGTTATCTTGGTAAAAAACAGGAGGACAGCACGGGTCAGTTATTTGGGTACATTTTCTTCTTATCTGACAGTGGAAACACCAGTGACTGTGTGCCATACTAAGCCAAACTGAACTGGACCGCTTTGTGGAAATGCAGCTTTGTTGCCATTTGCAAGTGAAACATCCACCCTTGGATATCTGTCATAATGGCTAACCTGTTGAACCTGTGTACTGGGTGAAACACTTCAAAATGCTGTATAAGATTAAGCATGTTTGAAAAACCCACAGCTGATGATCATAATCAAAATACAAGAGTAAATCTATGGAATAGGGAGGGGGTGTGGGAGTTAAGAGAGGAGAAGTATAGTTTTGTGTCAGTATGGCATAAAAGACAATAAGAGAATAAGTAAAGAGGGTTCCTCTAATACCTCTCGTGTGCAGCATCACGCTGTGAGAATGATCCTATCACATGAGCTTTCTAGAGAGTAGACCTTCATCTTTAATTAAGTTTGTTTTGCATACAGCCCCCACTTGAGGAATTGCATTTTATCAAGAAATTCTCTTTTTGAGTCTTACCTGTGCCACAGTCTCCCACTCTGTGGCATCGTCCTCACTTGGGTGGATGCCATAGTTCCAGCGACGCTGCACCACATAGAGAACGGGCTCCACAGAAATGTTGAACTTGGATGACCAGCGAATCTCCAGCTGCCCTGACGGCTGCTCTAAAAACCCCAGCTCCTTCCTCGGCTTCAGAGGGACTCCTAAAAGAGAGAGAGAGAGAGAGAGGATGGCGTGACTGGAGTTAATATCACCGCTTTATGGAACGTTGTAGCAAATTCAACATGATATTTGTTTTTTCCCTTCCCTCTTTATGGAAAGATAAACGACCCCATCAGATCTGGACAGTTACAGATTTTGAAAATGAGACATGACCTCACTGCAACAGATTTAATACATGCTGCGGATCAACAGCCTCATCTTTCTGCCGTGACACATTGTGAGATTTCCTGGCTGGAGCGATGTGTTTTGGTAGCTGTGCTTCTTAGAGATGAAGCACACAGTTTGCATTAAGCTATGTTAGGCTGTGTGTATGACATCCTTCTCTGTTTAGACACAAAACACACCACTGCAAAACAGGATTTGGTCATTTTGAGCTTTGGGCTTATGATTCTAAAGTAAAGGGCATTTATTCAAATACATTTTATAAAATATCAACCCCCTCTGTATTTTCTCACTTCTTATGCAAAAAAATAAGCACCCTTATTTATAATGAGGCAACAACGTCCACTGTCAAAAAATATGAAGCTAATGTGGAAATGCACAAAGCTGAGTGCCCACTTAAGACTGAAATTAACATGAAGGAGTAATAAACACGTGTAAAGCCTGGTTCAGAATAGTTCTTGTCTTTATGTTCCCACTGTGCACTGGGGTAGAATTTTTCTGCAAGTCTCCAGTTTTGTTTTCATTAAGGATATAAGTTTTGCATAACTAGGGGTATAGCTTATGCTATAACAAGCTGTTTTTTAGATGGCTTAAGGCTTGCCTCAGCTCCACTTCTTTGTCTGTCATAAGGCTGACTTAAAGTTTGCTAGAAACAGTTATTTTACCTCTGTGGATGGGACATAAAGTGTCTGTATTTTGCTAGGTTCAGATATTCCATTTTAAAGACTGCTAAGGTATGTTCACAATAGCTAATGCTGAAAAAAAGCTTAGTATGAGGACCCTTGATCCAGCTGAATTCTTAGTCTATCTGAGGTGCTCGGTCACTTTTAGGTCCCTTCTCAATTTGGGCCCTGTCCTCTCTGATTGGTTGATCAGTCTGCTCTGTGGTGATTGGAAGGGGCAGAGTTAGAGGGGTGGCTACTTGGGCTCAAAAGCCCCAAATCTGAATTTTACTTTTGAGGGGGAAAATAACCTCTCGAAAGTACGTGCAGTACCGGAGTTCAACAGAGAGGCAGCAGCTGCGTAAAGTGGCCTGCATACAGTCTACCTGAGCCCCCCCTGAAGAAGAAGCACCTCAGCAGCCTGCATTCTGCATCTGCATGAGCTGCTCACATGAGAAGACTGGTGTAAAAAAGGGATATCAAGGTCTTTTTTTTTTTTTTTAAAGTACCTTGACAGAATGACAACACCAGGTGTGATGAAACGTGATGCTTCAGGTTTGTGAATCTTATTTGAAAAGTGTTCGACGTTACTCTGCATGAAAATAAAGTGAAGAACAGAGGTTGATACTCTCTGGATGACTGAGTAACAAGTGAAAATGAGTTATATGTATTTCTATCTATCTATCTATCTAACTGTATGCATATATATATATATATATATATATATATATATATATATATATGCACACACATACATTTATATATGTATATGGTAAAATGAGTTTTATTTATATATATATTTATAAAACTATATTTTATATATATATATATATATATATATGTATATATATATCCTCAAATTTATTCATACCCTCCCATTAAAGCTGGAAAAAACAGCTATCACTGAAGTAACTTGAAATTGACAAACCACAATTCAACCACAATTCAAAACGAATGTCTTACTTCACTGAATTATAATTTATCCAATTTTAATTTATTATTAGTTTTTCAGTTTCTAGTTATTTGAGTGACTATTGGGAATTTTGCCTTTTCTTTAATGGAAGGGTATGAATATATTTGAGGATGACTGTGTATATATAAAAAAATGGCTCAAATCCATCTTAATCAAATACAGTTGCTAAAACAATTGCTTTAAGTGGTCAGAATTTGAAAGTTGAGAAGCCATATGATTTAAAAAAAAAAAAAAAAGCACAAATTTTTTGCACGTGCTAAAAAAATCCATCACTCATTTAGGCTAAGCCCCGGATCTTCTACAATCCTAAATCTGACCCTGGTGATTGGTCAGTTTAGCCCTGATCGGCACCATGATGTCAATGACTCTGCATTCACTAAACAGCCTTTACACTGGGCTTGCCACTCCGAGCCAATGGGTTTAAACTGCTGAGGAAACAATGGTAGGACTTCACACTGGTATGCCAATTGGGTGGGGGGTGGGGGCTGTCACAGCCTTTCTCTGTTTCCTTTTTCTTCTTATGTTATCTCTGTGGCTCTTTTCCTGTGTAATACTGCAGCCAGGGTTAGTTACCTTGTGTGTGGTTACAATCAGGGCCATTTGCCAGGGTAGGTACCTGTAATTTCTCGATAATAACATGCACCCCTTATTTTCACGATTTTTGAATGGAAAAACACTGTACTCGAATATAACACGCACCCAAATTTACCTTACTCTCTCAGATAACTCAAAAATGACCTTTATTCACAGTTTTAATCAATGAAATTTCAGTAATTTCAACAACAAATACCGTTCATGATTTTCTCTCTCAAACGGATGAGGAAACACCTTTTGCTTCAGGCATGCGCAATTATTTGATTTCTGCCCGAGCATGCTCAGTTGCAGAGTACCGGCCAATCAGAGAGCAGCTATCAACATGCTGATGCCTCCAACCAATCACAGCAGTGCATTATCGAAGAATCCTGATTGAGCATGAATGTATACGACCATCCATCGAATGTGTGCAAGTTCAATAACATGTGGCTCTTGGATTTTGATTCTATAATACAGTGTATGGGGAAAGCATCTCTACAGTCATCGATAATCAGCCACAATCTGACTGCACAGTAATCAGATGGTGGAAAAAATAATGAGAAAATATATCTCTTAAAAAGATGAAGTAACATGAAACATTTAACTTTCTCTGAATTAATATCTATCCAGATATTTCCTTGTAAAAACACACGCACAAATGTACAGTTCATTTGCATGTTTGCACTTGCATCCAGCCTTTCTTACATGGCCATGTGCAGTAAATTAGAGATTTATAAAGTCCAGAATGGGGTAGAGTGCCCTGCCAAGTCGGACTGACTGTCGAGTGAATTTATAGCAGCAGAGACGTAGTGAGTTGTTGATTGAGCGTTGGGCACAGTGATAATGAGATGGAGATTGGAAAAGCAAGTTTGGAAGTACAGGAGAAGGCTGAACACATCCCGCAGCCCTCAATAAATCACACTCCAGACCTTTATGTCAGACCTCTGTCGCAGCCACTACTGTGCTGCATTTACACACAGCATCCACACGCTCTCAAGGCTACAGTGCCTCATGTTGGTAAACAACATAATCAAGAGTGTGTTTTGTATGCAGAGTGCTTGATCTACTTATATTCCTATTCAGTCTTCATCCAAAGCCCGTAAAAGTGATTGATTGAAGCATTTTAAACGCTGGAAGATGAAGGAGGGTCCCTGAGCCACACGCATATGGAGTCAGTGCTTTGTTTTGTGTTGCTGGTAAAAGCTTTCTGCATGCTAACAGCTGGGGGTCATTGTTCTGCGGTTTCACAGCTCCACAGTCGAGTGTTTTTGTGTTTCTGTGTGTGTGTGTGCGAACAAATGTGTCACATTTCCTGCGCAACAGAGAACACCAGTGTAACCACAACATTCCTCCTCTCCCTCTGACTTAGCTCATCTGCAAAAGCCCAAAACCACACATGCACAGAAACACACAACCTTTCTCTTCCGCAACATGTAGGAGGGCACTGAATGCTCTCGGCGTACTCTTTCCAAAGATAACTTTCAGGTCAGGTCCGGTCCAAGAATCATACAGCGCTCTTTTTTTTTTGTCAATGGCCACACATGCTCTCCCTGCACCGTGATGTAACTGCTGCTGAGGCACGATCAAAAGTGTGGCTTCCATTCATGTCTTCGCCGTGCCAACAATTACACTCCAGGAATATAATTCTCAATACACACGCACATACCATCATAATGACAGCTCTAATTACAGGTTGAGGAAGACACTACAAATATTGGGATTGTAGCAGGAGGAATTACTGTAAACTTGGGACGAGCTGATGGACAGATGGTGTCAGACTTGTTTTGACAGTGAGGAGATAACTCTCGCTGAAGTTAATTTAATTGTGACACATACATTTCTCTTCATTTTAATCTACTCGCAGCATGTTTTCCAGGACATAGTTCAGAATTTTACGATTCCTAAGATCAGAAAAACCCACAAAAGATGTTAGCTTGCAACAAATTTGATGTAGATTTTGTCAGAAATTAAAAATGGTAACTTGCTGAAATCAATTTCAATCTGACGTATTTATTTCTCTTCATCTTTTCCATCTTTTTGCTCTGAAATCTTACCCCGTAGCTTACTCCATTCTTAGTAACACGTCACAGCAATAGGCAGGGTCCTCCGGTTCTACCTTAAACTGTTTTTCTGTGTATCAAACAGATCTGTAAGTGTTTTCATTACCAATCCAATCCCCCCCACTGTCCCTCAAGGTTCAGTACTCAGTCCCATCCTCTTGTCCAACTGTTGGCTTACACAAGGCAAAGTTCATCAGAAACACAACATGGCCTTTCATGTTTATGCTAGTGATAATTAAATCTACCTTTCCACACAACAGTGGTTCTCAACTGGTGGGTGGGGGGTCGCAGTGCTGTCGTGTGCGATACTTGGATACTTTCACATCATGAAGATTTGGTCCAAATCAAACAGCCTCTGAGTTGCTGTTTTGGAAAGTTTGGTTGATTTGGGCTGCTGTGAATGCTCACATGAACACAAACTCTGGTCCGCCAAAAAGCTGGTGTCTAGGTTTGCTTGCAAGTGACCCGAATTAGGTTCCCAGTGGGTGTGAAGGCCAGCTGAGCAAAAAAATGGGGTATTGTAGCTTGAATTTGGACGATTACAAGAGTAGCATTCACTTACAGTTTCAAGCAGGGAGTGGCTAACTTTAGCATTGCCAGCGGCGCCAACCTCTGGTTCTCTTAACAGGCTAAAATCATGACAATAACATGATTTTTGCCCCCTGTGGCTCAAACAAAAAGCTGTACCAGTCCGATAAAAGACAGATAGGTTTGAAGCATTTTTAAAGGTGTGAAATGACCATCTTTCCCACGTTTGGCCATGATTTTAGCACATTTAACAGAGACAGACAAAGCATTTCAGGGCAGGGCATCATTTTTCATTACAGTACATTTCATTCAAAAACAGGTCTAAGTCATTAATAACACATTTGTCTGCTATATTACAAGCCTGAACTATTTAAATAGTCCAGAATTTTTAAGTGGTATTGTATGAGATTAAATTTAATATTTTAAGAGTAAAGACTCTTCTTCTGAACTATCGTTTCATCACTCTCGACTTCATCTTTCTCCAAGTGTTTGCTTTTTCTTATAATTTTGTTCTCTTGTGTATGTCTTGTGAGGCATTCTGGATCAACTGTGGTGTGTAAAGTGTTATATAAATAATGGTGATATGATTTGATTTTAATCTCCTCACAGCCTGTTTTTCCAGGTATTTCTAAGATCAGAAAACACATGAAAAAAAGCTGGCTTGCATCATGTTTGATCTATTTTTTTAAGGAATGAAGAAAATCTAAGATGTAGGGTGAAATATGTGAAAAGAAAATAACTGGAGGAGCCTAATTTATCATCTATTTTTATTCGGCACAGCATGTTTTTAATCAGCAAGTCTGCAATATAACTTCCAGTCGTCATTACAGAGCAGAAACAATGTCAGGCTGTATTGATGTAAAAAAAGAAAAGAGCTGTGGCACATCAAAAGCCCAGCGGGGGGTACCATGTCTCGAAGACCCTGAAACACTGAAAGTTTTCTCTATCAGAGCCCTGTACACATTGGCAGGAGACCCTAACCTGCAGATACATGCACACATCTGAGAGTGATCTCAGCGGGGGAAACGCTCCATTTCTTGCTTGTGTTTGCTAATGGCTTCCAGCATCATGGCTCATCACAGCAGAGGGCTGCGTACACACTTGTGCACACACAGAAACAATTACGCTATTCCAGCCATGAGCGGCTAATTAGACCTTTAACACCAAGTGCCAGGGCTGGAATCCCATGTGGACTTTCACCTGAGTGTAATCCGGTGTGAGTGTAGCGCTGATGGCGTCCCGTCATGAGCTCAGATTTTGGACTAAATCAGCAGGTTGTGTGCTTGATTTGAAGGCCTCTGAGTGCGACGAATGGTTCTCATTGACTGGGTCACAGTATTGAAATTTCTCAAGGTTGCGCCTGCTTTCATCGTCCCCCCGATTTACGTGCTGTTCACCTTCTGAGCGTGACATCCACCATGAAGTCCCCCAGGATCTTTCCAAATCAAATATAAACAAGCACAGACCCCAAATCACATACAGTAGAACATGCTTACACTCACTGCAGCGTGATTCAGAGCACACACAGCAATCACTGCTGCGCTTCACAGTTTGATTCAGACACTTCTTCCTCCACTCACTTCCCTCAATTCAACATCTCCTGAAACTTTGTTATGGCCCCAGGCTGGCAGAAATTGCACCCTGATAGTGTATATAATGTAGTTCCAGCTCCCATCTCTGAGTTGAGAGTCTCTCGGTTCGCACACATAACGACTCAGCACCCTCACATCATTGACGGCCCTGGGCAGCGCTATTAAACGGTTTCACTGGAGCAAAGATTCTTGGGTGCATCTGTGTCTTTGAAAGCCTCGAGCTTATCCAGCAAATTTAAGAGCAAAGACGTGTTCCAGTTTACAAAAGAAACAGCGTGAGGTTGAAGTTCAATACACAGGGATGAAATAAAGATTAATGATGCTATGAAAGCTGCCAAAAATAGTTGGAGATAAGCTTCAATTTGCGTCACCAAGATTTAAAATTGATGTTTGACGGAGACGGATTAAAAGATGCAATGTAATTAAAGAAAATTATGTAAACTGCAACAGTTAATCACGTTAAAACATGACGTCAAGTCACGTCACTTATTCAACAGCAGAAATAAAGACACAGGAAGTATCCAGAATTAAGCTGAAGTAATTTGGTCCCTTTTGGAAACATCAGTAGAAGTAATTAATAGAAGAAGTGAGTCATTAAGTTCACGGATAATCGATTAACATTATCATTAAAAACTTTGTCAGTTTTTGTTTAAGTGAGAGTTTCAGTACACCACAGGGTCAATGAAAGTGCTAAGAGGGTCACAAAACAAAAGCTTCAATGAACTCGTGAATTATTCATGACTATAACATTTGAACATGTCCTAAGGGTGTTATAAACAGATGCATATGGTATGTAAGATTTACTCTTTGCCAATCTTTAAAACTATAACTTCAAAAGACATTTTTATCATGATGAAAATCAACACAAGATAAGTTTACTGCTACTTCTGCAAATATAAATTCACAGACATTTGGCAAAAACGTGAAAAATGTCATCAAGGAGAATCAATAAAAAATACACTTTGTATATAATCACTGATTAGTAAACCTATACTTTTTGGCAGAGGATTCTCTTATGTTTTAAACTATGATGTTCAGGGAATTTAAGCCCCTGCACTATAGCTGAGGCACTATATCCTGGGATGAAATGCTGCCATTATGCCCCAACCAACAGCTTCCCTGAGTTGATGGGTCAGTCTCTCCTACATCATACGGTAACAGAGCAAACTACTGTGTGTAGGGACTTCATGTTGAAGTACGAAAAAAATGTATAGAAACCTGTGTGATCCTTTTAGTGCACACACACACAGTTACAGGAAGTACTGTTAACATGATAGCAGAGCTGAGAACAGCAAACCCAGAGGGTATTTAACTTTTTTTAAATGTCATATCTGGATCTAAAAATTTGTGAAAAATCCAAAATAAAGCACCAAATTCTGTGTTGTGATACGGTTTGTACGCATTGGTACTGGATTTCAGGAACAATCCCTTACCACTTGCACCTCAAATCTGCTTTAAAGACTTAAAATATTCTTTTTTTGCAGAACAGTGTAATATACGTTTCACATTTTTACCTTTATAGAGGTTTTTGGGCATCTGGCAGGTATGTCCACAGCCATTGGAGCAGCACTTCTTCACAGCTGAACACTCTCCATCCTCCTCACAGCTCTCCACACAGGCTGCTGCAAAGCCACTGGCCTTCTCTGGAGCCGGACAGTCACCTTGTTTCACTCCCTCAACGGACTTCAGGAACTCACAGCTGGTGAGACACTCATAGTGCTTCTTAGGAAAGAGGGGCTAAAAAATAAGGAGAGGAAAATATATGTCAGATTACTTTTTAAAGAGCTACCTGCCCAGCTGCAAACAGACCACTCTGTGAGCTAACAGGGATTGTCTTGTTTACATTTGAGCTCATGACTCAGAGAAGCAGGGGGCAGCTTTGATTCAATGTTGTTACAGTGCAGAAAGAGTTACTTCACACTCCCTCTAAAACTTTCCCCTCATTGAATTTTCCCATTAAGTATGACCAGCTCATACACTCAAATCTGTGGCAACCCCGCTATTTTATTTTCTGTGGGTAGTGACATACCTCGCATAAATCCTGGCACTGGTTTTCCTTCAGGTCCCAGGATTCCTTGCAGGGCTCCAGGCACTGTGAAAAGGAGAGGGGTGTCAGTTCTTCAAAGAGGAAGCCACATCAAAGAGCAATGGCCGCTGCCACTGCTGCAGTGGAGATGGTGCTGTCTGAGCCCGAGAGCCGGCTGTCTGACAGACACTTCACTTCCCTCTGCACACTCACGGCACACAGTCACACCCTCTTTTGGTTGGCCATACCCTGGGAGGTTTAGAAAATCTTACATAATATTCTAAAAAAGCAAGGGTTGTCTATGGACTGCAAAGTCTACTGATGGTTGGAATTTCCCTGCTGAAGAAGGGGCAACACAGACCACAAATCTCGTTTTATTATATGTACATGATGTATATCATGATGTGTCTTCTTTAAATGTGTTATATTGTGCCTTAAATCAGGTTGATATATTTATTTTTGATGACTGCTAGGGGTATGCTTATGATCACTAATGTTAAAAACAAATATATCTGTTTTGTTTCCTCTACGGTAACTGGTCAGTTGAGTCCTGCTTGGCGCCATGTTGTCAACAACTCTGAAATCATTCTAACGTCTACACTCTGTGATGAGCTTGCTACTGCAAGCCAGTGGGCTTGACCTGATGATGAAACAATGGTAGGATGTCACACTGGTAGGTCTGTTCAGGAGGGCTGGGGGAATGAGACATTTGAGGCAGATGCTGGTGTTGCATAGAGGGGGAGCAGGAGAAGTCCTTAATCCTGCAGACTTTTGTTTTGTTCATAGAGATACTCTATCACCTGGAGGACACATATTTAACACACTAAAGGGTATATTAAATAGCATAATACATGCTCTTTAAAAAGATAACACTGTTGAAACCTGTTTGATACCAAGGCAACAAAAAAAGAAATCCTACATATGATTTGCTGTATTTTTTTCTTTTTATTGTTCAATACTGAAGTCAACTTCATACACACTACGTGTGCAAAATCACTGGCAACATTACTGTTTATAGGTTTATGAACTTTTCTTTACTATTAAAACCATGTTTTGAAAAAATTATTCTCAATTACATGATTGCTGGTAACAAAGTATTAGAACTTAATGATTTTCTGCCATATTCTTAAAAATAGGAAGGCAAGGATCAATTTCAATTGCACAAATAAGTTGGCAACATTTTGTAAAAAATAGTTAACCTGGTGAGGAGCTAGGATAGGATCATCCACTGTTCTTTATTAATTGCATTAACACATTAGCCATATTTGGACAAGTGAATAAAGCTGACCAAATCATCAATTCTCTCTTTATACTGCACAAGTGTGAGGGCAACATTTGGAAAAAGTGATTAAAACCAGACAGGAGGCCACCTCTATCCACATGTTCACTTGAATTGCACACATACATTGATAACATTTGACTAAGTAGGCAGAACTGTTCAGGGATGAGGCCAGGTCCATTCATATTGGTGTCCTAAGTGCACAATTAAGTTGGCAAAAAGCGAGTAAAACTGTCATAAAGCAGTCTCTATTCTACCTTTAATGGTTAAAATATGTTGGCAACATTTGAAAAAGTGGTTGACACTGGGAAGAAGGGAGATGGCTTCTTTCCACATAAGCAGTATAGATCATGGATGAAGAGATGTTGGGAACATTTGAAAAAATTTGATGGATCTGATGCAGCGCAAGGCCATCTTTATTCAGTTCTCGAAATATTACCAACATATTTGAGTCATTTCATTAGTGTCCAGGCCTCTTGCTTGCAATTTGGATGATCAAATGACAACAACCCAGTTTGATGGATTGGGACAACAATTTTTATTGCTTTGGTGTCACCATCTTTGATTTTTACTAACATTATACTGGGAATGCTCCTAAATAAAATATGATAAATCATATTTCCCCAGTTTGACCTGACACTTTAAGTAGATGCCACGGTTTGTGATTCTTCTTGTAAACAATCTTTCCTTTTTTTCACACTAGTATCAACAATGAAATAAACTATAAACAGTATTGCATAACCCCAAATCTGTGTGATATGTTTATCTAAAAATGTTGATCAATTGCCAGGCCCTAGCTTGGCTCTCCTGTTCATGCCTAGCCTCTGGTACAGTCTGCTCACGCTCATGTTTGGGCCTGATACACTCTGGCGTTGGCACCACGCTCTTCTTCTTCTTACAGAGAGCGCTAAATAAATGATACAGTTGGTTTAATGTTCTAGAGTTTCCCTTTTTTATAACACGTGGAACAAATTTACTGAATGCTTGGCATAGGCTGTGGATAAAAGAAAAGCCTCAGCAGCTTGGAGTCATTCTGCCAAACATAATGGGATGATAACATTTGAAAAAGAAAGTTTACCATTTTGGTCAAACTCCTTTCCCTTTAAGCACAGCCCCTCCCGGTAAGAATCAAATTTAATAAAAGCGACTAAATTTAACGCAAAAGTCCAAGCATGTCCAAAGGAATCAGGCAGATGATGCCGCAGCAAACAGGAATGCGTCCAGATTGAGCTAAAAGAAGCTGGGGGCTGTTATATGCATGAGTCTGTAGCTGGTGTGAAGACTGAGAGCAGCTCAGTCAAACAGTCAAAGCTTGGCCAGTTTGCTTCTGTTTAACACTGGAGAACGGCCCAAACCACACCAACCAGAGACCTGCCAGAGTCACTCATTCAACTCTGTTTCATTTAGACTGCTGCACCGGCCAGACGGGACAGGATGATGAACTTTTTTAAACACATCGGAGCATATTCTTCTTATGGGCAGGGCCAATATGTTGATCAGAGGTAGAGGGGGTGTGATAAGAGTAGAAATGGAGATAGAGGGAGGTCAAGTCTTGGCAGGAATGAAAGAAAATGATCCTGTGGTGCTCTGCAAGGTGTAACACAGTGCCTTAACCATGCATTCACTCTAATGGCCAACAGGGGGAGGCACCAATGATTTCAAAGTGATCTCAAGGTCTACATTTCAGTTGATTTTACACCTTAATAAACTTATCATAATGAGTTAATGGTGTCATAGTGTATGTTAACTCAGAATTATATTCAGTTTGAAAACTATGATTCAATTGCACAGTAAAATCCACTATAAAGCTAGGAAAGCTTCAAGACAGAGATGTCAATTTTTTACATCCCTTTGAGCAGATTATGATGTCTAGTCTTCAGGTCTGTCATGAGACAAGACTTTTAAACTATATATGACAGCTGTGATATTCAAAGGATATGTATGCCTACTTAAATACCAATCACTGATCATTTTTAAATTGAATCAGCCAATTTCAACAATGATAATGAGGTTTATACTAGCTGGTTGAAGCTACAGAAACCTAGCATGGAGTTATGCAACAAGTATCCCACACTAAGGGCAACTAAATTACACAATATGATGATTTAGGGATGGCATGAGTTCATTTTATTAACTGGTTAATGAAACATTTGCACACCGAAAAAAAAATCTAAAATCCAAACACAGAGGCAATGCAAAGAGTGCTATAAGTCTCAGATCATTTACTCAGTTACTTTTTCTAACTGATGTTATTTCTTCTTCTAAATTAAAAGAAATGTACCCTTCAAACAATACTACTTATCCAAACTTCTGGCCAAAACCTTTATGTTCTTCTTTCAAAAATAAATTTGAATACATCACATCCCAACGTTTGTCAAATATATATTTTCAGTGTTTTCTGTGTTCACGTCATAAAGAAATGCAGTGAATTTCTTATAAAACTACTACTACACCAGACAGCAATCATGTTAACCTATTCTACCATTGAACTAAGAACGGACAGATGCATTGGCATTGGGATGTTGTGGACAAAGAAATTTAAGTGTTATACTGAAAACACAAGACACAAGAAAAGGAAGTCTTGCCTGGTTGTCTTGACACCAACTAATAGTTTTACCAGAATTATGGAGAAATTATAACTGGTTTCCTGAGGCCTATTGTCTATCTCATGGTAATTAGAGGTGAAACTGAAAATTAGGGTTTGTAGTAATGCAAAATTCTAATTAGGAAACTTTTCATGAAAATTAACAGGAATTTATGGGAATAAATGAACCTGGAATTTACAAAATTGAAGGTTGGCCCTTAACAGATTTTAAATAAAGTTGGGGAAAATATATTTTAGCATAATATTGACTAAAACAACCAGATTAAGACAAGTATACTTGAGAATATCTCTGCTTTTCCTTAATAATACGAACATAGCACACTGCTTACTGCAGGGGTATTGAGATCAAGCCCCCTACATGCACTGTGCATTCCTCCATCATGTGGACAGATGATCAACTATTGAGCCCACATTTGAACCTGTGGATTGCATTAAGTAAGTTAAAATTGACTGTTCAATAAGATAATTAAAACTTGATAAAGTTCTACATACAAATAAGTGTTTCTTTCTTTCTTGTTTTCTTTATTCATCTCATACTTAAAAAAAAATACAAACAACAAAACCAACAAGGTCAAAAATAATACATATACACACTAAACAACATGTCCATCAAATAAATTAACACACTTGAGAACATACATATGATATCAACACAACAGCCAGTTTGAGAAGGGACACAATGAAGCAAAACCCTTATCTGGTCCTGCCCCTTCTTCACAAAACAGATCCAATAATGAATTAAATCATAATTCTTTACCAGCTGTCACTATTCGTGTAATAATAAAAAGACAAGGGTAATCGAAAAGTCATGTTTTCAATTTTTTAATTGCAATATTTTGCATAGATGTCTGCCTATGACAAAACAAAGTGTTTTTATTTATGTTTGGATATGATACAGTTCATTTAAATTACCTCTAATTTCCTGTTAATAACCATAGATTTCCATGATTCCCATGGAAAGTTTCCAATTTGTAATATTTCCAAGATTCCCCGCCTTCACTTCCCATAGAAAGTTACTGAAGTGTTCCCAGAAATTTATCGAGAATCTTCCAACTCTTTGTAGCCCTATTTATTTGGCACCATGTATATTTCTACTCTATACTGTGTACAAATACCGCATCATATCATTTCACTGTGTACTGTATTTCTTTAAGTTACCGTAGGATTTGCATGTATAACAGAACTTTCAGAGCAGAGAAGTAACAAGCTTGTCCAGCCAGTCCTCCACATGTAATCATGTCTGGCTCCAGGAAACCAAAATGTGTCTGCAGTAATTTCAGAATTAATGCTTCAAACACAGGAGTTGCAAACAAATTGGCGACATCAAAATAGCAGCCTCCACTATTTTAAATAGTCTACAGGGCACCTACAGTGAGGAGTGTGTTTAAGTCAGGGTTGATGTAAGAATTCTCTCAGCTCAGTCAGGGGGCGAGGCGCGGATTTATGACTTTAATTTGCTCATTAGCCCACTCTGTCATTATTATGCCATTGCCAGTGAAACGTTTATTTGCTTTTTATGGAGTGCGGTGGACGGGCGCAAGATGAAACATAAACCTTGCTTCTGGAGGAACACACTGCAATCAGGGCTGTGCACACGCCTGCCAGCTCTCGATTACAGCCATCTCACACGGTCAGCTGAGGAACCCCTGTGTTGAGTGTTACACAGATGGCTCCAAAGGACGGCGCAGGAAGCATGAGTGAGAAGGTGTTTTCTTAATTACTTCATTGTAATATAGATATCTCTCTAGCCGTGATATAAAATATAGAGTGCCAGAAGGAAAATTGGACACCTTGCAGGGAAAAGCGCAGAGTTATGACAGCCGAGAGCTCCAAAAGAAACTAATGTGGTTTCTGCAGAGCTGATCAGGTGAAACCGCTGCAACACCTCAGAGGTTTGGGATGACATACGAGCTTATTCGCTTTGTCCAAGTTATACCTCATCGTCCAGAGTGTCTGCACAGTTTTATCATCATCTGCTATTAATAATGTGGTGACCTTATGTCATTAATCCCGCTCTCGATTGTGTCCTCGGAGAGAGCAGGGAGCAGTAGCAGCAACCTCAGCATCCCAGCCTTGCACGAGCCTCCCCACTGAAACAATGAGGTGTTGAGGCAATAACTGTGTTCTCAACCCGCGTCTAAAGGCCATTCAGCCGGCAGACGCACATGTTAAAGCCCCCAAATCCCCTCTACAAATCACTGAACATACACGCATAAGCCAAGGGGATCAAGCTCATTTTACTCATTGAAAGATCTCGTGTGCACGCACTGAATGCATTCCTTTAGCTTTTCTTATGGAGGAATCTTTTCTTTTTTCTCTCTTTCCAGTTCAACACAACCACAGCTGTACGAGTTGTCGTTACTCTGAGATGCTCGGGCTTGCACGCCAAGTTGCATGAATTAACACAGCACCAAAGTTATTGCAACACAGATCAGAATGCTGGCTCTGTGTTTAGTGTTGTCTCAGAACCAAGAGCCCGCCCACAGAAATGGCAGAGCCCCTGAATGATCCAGTGGGGGCCCACTCCAGGCGTGATTTAACAGATCTAACCCGTGCCAAATGGATGAGTAGCATTATCGCCTGCTTCTGGCTCCCATTTGCCTGCTTTGCCCACATCTAACTAGTTCTTTGAGTTTGCTAACAGGCTATTGCTGGGGTCAAATACCAAGCGACCTCCTGTTCATCACCTTCATTTTGTGCATGGCTACAAACAGTGCAATAATTAGGGTTCGACAGTTAAGGTCTATTGGCCTCAAATGGCCACACTGTGAACAATGTGACAAAACGGCTGGTTTTATACCTCTGCAAGATATACAAGCACAAGGATGTACAATATCACATTTTTGTCACTTCATGGTATGCCAAAATTTTTAAACTCACTGACATCTGTATATTTTGAGAAGAGAACGTGATGTCTGCTTTGCAAAAGTTGACTTTTTCATTTCACTGTGACAGTTTGTTTGTGTTAGAAACAAATGTAAACAAAAAAATACAGCAATAGCCGATATCATCATGAATCATCACGCTATCGTCATCATGATAGCATCATGAACAGTACCCCAGCCCAACCCCCTCCCCTCCATAAAACAGAGTGTAATCCAGCCAAATTTCTATTTCATACACAAGCACACTGTATCTATATTTATATCATATTTATACTGTTAAAAAGTTCAGTGCCCATCTGTACAGCTCCTTCTCTGCAACTTTGTACATACTGTTGGGTTGTTTTTTGTTATTTTTTTTGCGCCAATTGTATATTTTGTATATTTTTGATATATACCTAAGTCAATTTACACTATTTTCCACCTATTTTTATACTTATTCCTTCTGACTCATTTTTATTTTATTCCAAGTACATATTAATTGTTTTTTGCACCAATTTACCAAGTCAGATTCCTTGAATGTGTAAATGTACTTGGTAATGAATTCCAATTCTGATTCTGATTCTGATTTTGGTATTAGGGCGGAACAATTTTGGTAAATAATAAACTTGCAATTACTTTGTCCCTCATTGTATTTTTCAAAGTAACTATTACAAACAAACACTGTGACTTTGTCTGAATTATTTGTGGCCTCACTGTCTGTCATTTTTAACAATCTGTGATGATTACAAAAGACCAGTTCTACGTTTTCAACGTCTAGTGTAAGATCCTTTCACAAGGAAAGAAAGATCTATGACCTTGACCTTTGACTTCCTTTTACCAGTAAAATTACAATCAATTAATCCTTGAGAATGAGTAAACAAAAGTATTGAGAAAATTCCTTGAAAACGTCCATAAATTATTAGCCTTTAACAGGAAAGAATGTCATTGAGGCTCCATAAACTTTATCTATAACTTGCAAAAACATAATCAGTTAAAATCATCAAGGCAGCATAGAAATGTGTTTTAAGTTTAAAGAAAGTCACTTAAAAAGATTCTTGGGATATTAAGCTTACAAGGTTGTGTGCACAAGAAAGAATTTCCATGATGCTCCATGACCTTGAACTTTTTACCTATAAACTTTAAAATCTAATCAGTTCCTCCATTTAGAGAAAGTGGACATGTGAGTTAAGTTTTAGAGAAATCCCTCAAAGTAAACCTGGAATATTGTGTTCACAAGATCACATTCATGAGCAGAGGATGATCATGAGGCTCCAACACCTTGACCTTCATTCTATGGACTCGAAAATCTGATCAGTTAAAGTGTTTTTAAGGTACGCAGTTCACAAGCTGTATGGGAGGCATAGAAAGGGTTTAAAAATTTGAAAAAGTAAACACTCAACAGAGGCAACAAATAATGAATGAGTGGGATTTTTGTATATCTACTTTAAACGTTTATACAGAGTCTTTAGGTCAAAAAATAAATGTGGATATCATCGCTTTAATCTTGGATGGAGCATTTTTTACTGTCTAGCAAGACTGGGCCCCAAAAGCCCAAACTCATCAGCAGCCAGAGTCCCAGACATTCCTTTGAAAGTTTCTGACAAACCCAACTTCAAAACCCTTCAACGTAGTTTCATCACAACAATGCTGTTATTCCTCCTCACTGAGCAGTCGCATTATAACCTCTTAAAGCGATAAGTGTTTGCTGAGGCAGTGAGAGCTCCCTGCAGGTGTGCTCGAATCTGACAATCTGTCAGCGATTCTTCTCAGCCACACCCACAACCTGACATTCAAGGAGGGAGCAGGAGGGCTGACGACAGATGTCTTGCCAAAGCAAATGGGGCGGCTGTATTTAATTACAAAGGTGCTCTCATCAATCAAGGGCTCTGATTCTTATTTACACAGTTTGGTGATCAATCTCCACCATCGCACTGATGTTGGGACACAGATTCAGGCTTGGAGGAGTGCCAAAGAAGTTTTTCTGTAAGCTCTCCGACAGTATTTTCTTTATCTAGAGTTCAGCTGGTACACACCCTTGTCTGTGCTGAAGTTTTTCAGTGTTTGTTGAGTTAACTTTTGCAAATGTTCTCTGCTTTCTGTAAAACTACTACAAACCATTAAGATTGCGATTAATGTTCAACTGATAGTGTTATGCAGAGTAAAGGTAAAATGATGTGTACTGATGGATCATACAGGCAAGAGAGGTTCCTAAAGACTACGAACTAGATCCAAGTATTGGCTGGTGCCCCGTATCCCCTCTGCACAAACTGTCAAAGCAAACTTGAATATTCCAGTTGTCCTGCTTATGATCATAAATGGGTTACAGTGTTTTCATGCACTTAGAGAAATAAATATCCCTGTCAGGGAAGGTGCAGTGATGTTGACACTGCTGTCTTTTTGCTTATACATATCATACATATATAGCTGTAACCCCTGCATACTGCTTGTTCGTATCATTTTGTAAAGGAGATTCAGATCACTTAAGTGCTTTGAATTAAGTCAGAAGTGCAAAGTCTGAAAGCTCACTATGCATTGCTACAGCACAGCATGTTTATCACATTGCTGTGCTGTGACTTAAAATTTATCATTAAAACAAAGTGTTATATTTGGGGAGGAAGAGGTGCTGTTTGGGCATTGTGTGCACACCAGACAAGGATGCAAAAAAGGACTCAAACTGAGCTGTGCGACAAATCACTCTAAAATGCAACTGTTGTTTGCCAGTCAACATCGCTGGTGAGTTGATGCTTCAAAGTGCTGGCACAGCATATTAGGATGTGTACTGTCATGAATCTGGCAACACATTAGAGGTTACAACACATGGTTGAAGGTAAAATACATCATGATTAATTGAATTACTTTGAACAGGTAAATTTTTTTTAAATCTTATTATAGGATTAAGAACTTATAATGCTGTCTGCATAAAAAGACAGATCCTACCTAGTGTTCTTTATAAACAGCACTGTCCAATAACATTTATAGACTTTGTTATAAACACCTGCAGCTCCTGCTTAAATCCTCACCAGTTCTGTGGTCTTTCCGCTGCCTTCCTGCCTCTCAGAGGATAGATTTTAAAATACACCTGCTAGTTTTTATAGTGCTGAATGGTTCAGGGCTCAAATACATCAATGACCTCTTTTTACCATCTGAACCATCCAGACCTGAGCAGGTCCTCTTCTCTCTGTCCCCAGAGTCAGAATGAAGCATGGAGAAGCAGCTTTCAGTTTCTATGCTCCACATATCTGGAACTTAATTTCTTTCTTTCTTTTTATGTTTTATTCTGATGTGTTTTTCTTTTTCCTTCGTCGTTGCATTCGGATATTTTGTTTGAAGCACTTTGTATTGCCTGGTTGCTGAAAGGTGCCACACAAATAAACTTGCCTTGCCTATCACGTGTCCCACAGAAACTATGACCATAAATGTAACAGAGAGAGGGTGAGTAAAATAGCTGAACATTTACAGCCAACTCGCAGACTGGGGCTGCACTTCAGTAAAAAAAAGATGCCCAAAATTTCTCTGAATTATAAAAATATAAAATATCACGACATTCCACTGAAATATTGACACGGTATTGCTCAAAAAAAAAATCACAAAATATTGGTGTATCAATATTTTCTTACACCCCCGCAATATATTTGTTTAACTGTTTATCTTGTTGCAGAAAAATACCAGTGACAGAACAAAAACCTGTTTATCATCCAGCAGTACTTTCTGGCCATCAGTTTTTTTCAAAATACATTATACTACTGGGACAGTGACCATCAGTTGTTGTTTCCTTTCAAAATGCATTGTGGGATACAATTAGTGTTTTAAGCAGGGTATAACAACGCTCACTCAGATTTTGGACAGCACCCTTGGCTATTGTATTTAAACTTTATTTTGCTAGGCTATTATCATTAAGATTAGCAATCTCGTCTTTTAACTTGTGCACTATATAGCGATGAAGGAATGACTGAAGACACAGTCATCATGACTTATTTCTCTCACAGCCTCCTTCTATGAATTTATGCTGTTTAACCCCCCATTTAAGCCCTTTATAAGCTGTGGAGCAAGAACAGAGCGCATTTGCCAGTTTGGGGCCAGTAAAGCTTTATATATGAAGAGCAAAGTGACACATACTGCGTTTTCTTAGTGTGCTGCTCTTACCTGAAAAACTACCTACAAACGTGAATTCCAGTCACACTAATATGATGACGAGTTTTAATAGGTAACATTTAATTGATCACATCACCTCAATCAAAATGCATCCAAAACCATCATAAAACTTTCCTTAACTAAGAAGTACCCTCATAGATGCTGTTATCACATTAATGGGATCACATCTTGAGATATCTATGGTCCAACAGTTGGGTGCAGTGGGTCAAAAAGAGGACTGAAAGCCTCAAACTTTTCCACATTTTGCACCGTCAATAGCAATCTCAGTGTTTGACTCTGAGATATAATCTGTGAGAACACACCATGGAGCTGGAGTGAGGAGCATAATTGAGCTGGACATAGTGTATCTGCTAGGTTTGGGTGCCAGCGGCATAGTCCCCCCCTTCCTGCAAATCTCTCCACTTGGCAACCCAGCCACCATCTGTTTGACCAGCATAAGGAATGCATGTCATTATTCGATGTGATGTTAACAATATTCTGGACAAATTTCCTCCAAAAAAAAGACACAAATGGTTTTACTCTAAGATGTAAACAAGAGCACGGGGTTGTTTTCCATGCTAGTCTTGACAAAAGAAGTTGAGCGGCTGATTTCCCCCTTTGTCCCCTTATCTTTCCACCCAATAGTGACACATTCTGCATGGCTAAGTAGGAACATCCATGGCGCTCTTTCACTCCCCATTTCACGCTGTAATAAAACGCAGCAGTTGTTACTCTGGGGGACCCCTAAAGGCATTCTGTGGGGCCGATGAGAGAGTCAGGCTGAATGGCAGCCAATGCCACAGCCCATCCTCACTTTGTCATGGCTGGGACAAGGCAAGGAAGAGGAGGGAGTGAGGAGGGGGAAGGCGAGGGGGCTGGTGTGTATAGAAATGCCTTTTTCCATCACTGGAGCATGGTTCATCAACATCTCCACCCATCGTTAAAATGCTTACTGGACTGAGCGAGTGACTGGAATAACATATACAATGAAAAAAGTGTTTAGTTTAAGCTAATGAAGCATGAATAGCTACCAGTCCACAGAGCCTCGGGCTTAGCAAAACAGTGTATACAAATAAAACATGGGTTGTACTTATAGCTATGGAGATGACATTTTGCATCTGTATGGTCACCGTTCAAATTCATATGGCAGCCATTTTTGTCTGATATTAAGCTCTAATGCTAGTATAATGCTGCTCTGCTGTCTTCCAGTTCTTCTGCCTGATGGATGCAGGGTTTTTAGATTATTTCACTCCATCATAACTAATCAGAACTGCATTTGATGTCCCCATCTGAGGGGGACATCAAATGCCATCTTGCCAGATTGGAGCTTGGCAAGATGGATCTTCCTGATTACTGACATTGAATCAGGAAGGTCCAGCTGCTGTGCGAGGTTAATAGCAGTAACGTGTGGATTATGAGATCTGTAGAACTTAAAATAAAGAGTGATTTTTCGTGACAAGCTTGTACTTTTAAATTAAAATTAATTTCCCAAACTAAGCAAAAGCTTGCACACTAACTCCATTAGGTTAGACCTGAAACTAAGATTCTTACAATCCAATTTTAGCTTAAAACAATAAGAATGGGAAATGAACAAGAAATAAGGTGAGTAAGTCTGTGAATTCTGCTTTAAACTCTGCAAATTAGTAAAATGTGCTTATATTTATGCAGAAATTCCTGTATGGATACATTTTTGAACTATTTTTGTGGCTATACCAATACCATGACAGTAATTTTTTGCATCTATTCATGTATCATGGCAGCCTTCATGATACACTTGATAAATATTAAATATATTGTTTCAAGTTTTTCATTGCCAGTTTACCCTTTTGTTCAGTTTATTCTTTGGTTTTGTTGCGATATAGTTATCTAGAAAATGTTAATGAAATCAAGTAGATGTGTTAAAAAACAAAAGCACTAAACATGAAAATCAGACATGAGAAACAAAGTGAGCAAGCCATATTTAAGAAATCAAAACTCTATGTTTAAAATGGAGAATGATGAAGATGACTCCCATTCTCCATGCCTGCTGAACACCTTGTTTAATCTACACCTGTTAAAATGAGAATATTTTTTCATATACCCAGCGGTATGACCTTGTAACCACATTTGAACTCTTCGCCCTTAGGCAAGAGGAAATGAGCTGCTGAGGTCAATGGGGGCTTGAGTGAAAAAGCTGAAAGTAATCCTCTTATTTAAATCAATTTTGCGGACACAAAAGTAAAGTCAAACATTTGTTGGCAACCCTTGCTTTAGTATATACACATGTGAGTTAAATAAGGGAGTTCCCTGCTATTTCTGCAAACCAAAAGCTTACAGATGGCATTGGGGACCAGAGCGCATTGATTGCAGGCAGCCCTTACTGCTGGTGTAAAGCTCGGGTGGTGCCAACAGATATTTACAAGGTGCCTTTGCAGTCTCTCGGGACGGAGCAGCTGCCTCCTGCCTCTCAGTGAGACTCAGAAATGGAGGAGTCTCTGTTGTTGATCATACACATTGTAAATCTCACCTCTAATCTCATTGAGTTATGGCTGTTTTCTGCTGCCCCTGCGCTTTTCACACTCCCGGTGACCGGACTCAATTATTCCAGCAGCTTTCTGCTCTCTGCTCATATCTATCGACCCGTCCAGGAGCAGGCCGCCCGGCTGCGCTCTCCCCTCCATTGAAAATGGAGCACTTACTCCACGTACTCGCTCACCTCTCACTCTATTTCACTTTTATTTGGCTGTCGTCTCCCCCTCCACTTCCCCTGGTTCTTCTCAGTTTTATCTGCCGTTCAGTCTCCCTCCGTCTCCGACCATGTCCGCTCTAATCCAGATAAATTTGAAAACTCATCTTTTCTCCCAACGTTGGCCTTCCATCATGCACTAAGCCAGCCTGATCTTACTCAGAAAATGGATGTTTTCCAAGCTCTCCCCAAAGTAGATAAATGTGAAAACATCAGGCTTATGTTGCAGCACAGACAAAGAATGAGCTTTTTATCATGTGATATATCTTCCACAAACATGGCCAGTGCACTTTCATTTGCCAACAATGTTATGAGTCCATGTTTCTGGAGCCTACAACTTTTTTTAATATGAATGTGTGTTTTCCAAGCCTAAAGCCAAGCACACAGCACAGGTGATGTCACTGACACATGTTTTGTGTCTGTTGTAAGACAGTTGCACAAGTACGAGAGAGTCATATAATAAAATATGCCAAACATGGACTGAAGAAAATTCATCCCCAAGAGGCATTATGAAACCTTGGTATGAGTTTTGTGAAATCTTGGCAGTTGTATGATCCACATCATCCAAATTTGGAGCAGATCGGGGACAAACAATAATAGTATCACTATGGCTGATGTACCAGCAGTAACACCCCCCCTTTACCATTGACATTTGCTGAAGATGAAATTATGTTTTTTTATGTGTTTGCTTAATGTCGGGCCTAGTGTTGATTGCAATATGATCACACACTTGATTAGCTCCAAATGACATGCAAAAAGGGTCTAATTCCAACATTAAGTGCCACAACTACAATTAACAATGACATTTGGAGGAACAGTAAAAATATACTACCACAGACCACAACTGTAACCTTATGCAGGATACAATATAATTCTATTTGATAGGGTTGGGAATCACCAGTGGTCCCTAGCTACGGCAGCCTTATTTTATTTTATTGCAATTTTTCAATAATTTACGATATATTTATAAAATGTTGCAATAAATTTCCATTTATAACCTTTTCTTGAATGCATTTACATCCAAAAAGAAAGAAATGTCAAAATTCAGTCAAATTTAATAAGAAACATATCTCAGTGTATTAACATCACCTTAGTCAGTTCACAGACTGATGTCCACGCATCACAAGTTAATGAAACCTGCTCTGCTGTGCTCAGCCTCTCTTCAACTTTTAGTGTCACTGCACTGAAGAGCTTCAGTAGTGCTGTGTCAGTGAAATAATGCAGAGACAGAGAAACATTGCAAGACTACAACCAACATGTAGCAAAAGCCCTTTTTTTCCACAACATGGTGAGGTTTTGAGTCTTCGCACATACAGGAAGTCATGGATTTAGCTGTTTTCTTAGCTAACTCAGTATTGGGTGGTGGCTTTGACAAGGTAGGCATGTAAAATGCTGTTTTCAGCAGGATTAACTTAGCATTAGCTTTGCTGGTTTCAGCTTTCACCTTGCCCTTCCCAAATGAGGTGAGCTGCATTTCTACAGGATTTTTTTCATATATCGCTCCTTACAAACCCAAAGTGTCATGTCTATTTCTTGTGTTCCTTTAAAAAATCCCAAATAAATCAACACAACTGATTTAAATGCTGACAGTGCATTAATTTTGTCTCTCCCTTGTGCTGTCATGTTTACTTAACTAACTCCCTCCTGCACAATAAGCATCATCTCTGCTGACTTCACCTGCAAAATGGCTCAAACACAACATCCTGAGGACTTAAAGAGTAACTAATTTTGTTTCGATAGAACCAAAAGCTTTATTATATGTTGGAAATCAAAACATCAAAAATTATTAATACTTGGCAGCTGACAGTCATTAGTCTATCACCCCACCTAATATTGCAAGACTATGGTGTACAAATAATTTTCCCACACCCGCTATATATAATATAATATAATATTATATATATGATAAATCAGATGTTGCATGAACTGGATCATCTGTAGTTCACTTGTAGAGGGGACAGGGACAATGAATTAAGTAGGACTGAGGACAAAGAGAGGGGAAGTGACATGTAGGCCACAGGGTGGACTTAAAGCCTGAGTGCCCACTTGGAGGACTTAAGCCTCCTGTACACGGGGCACAGCCTAAACATCAGGCAATTGGTGCTCTGCCCAATTTCTTGATTAAAAAAACAACCTTTGTTAGGTCAAGAATGTCACTATGACAAGTGAGTATGTGTTGACGTGATAAGTCAAATTAGCAGTGAAATCAGTTTGGAGCATAACATCTTTCGAAATAACATTTCAATACTTGGCACTGGCAACTGGATAAAAACATTTTTCTCACAGCTGCACCATCAAAACGGCTTCAGTTGTCAGTTATTCGTTTTCTCACCCCCCGTTCTCAATAAAGAGCCACAATAAAGATCAATACTTCAAATTAACTTCTTGTTCTCTTCCTCATTGTGGTTGATGGCAAAGGCCCATAAAAGCTTGCATTACAGGAATCAGAGTCAGCATGATTCTCATCTGTATGTTCTACCTATTTTTATATACAGAGAACAAATACTGTGTCTCAAATCCTGCGGTTACCTCTTGGAGAGTTCCCAAAAAGATGCTGAGTAGTCAAGCTGTAACATATTTCATAACCCCTTGAGCTGTGTCTCAATAACTGTAAAGTCATATGCTGGAGAGGCTTTCCAAGATGTCTCTATCGTGCTATTAAGTTTGAGCAGACCGTAAAAATATAGTGAGTAAATCAGGAAGAAGATATCTTCATCCTGAGGTGTTATGAAGTCTAGACACACCATTTCCTCAACCTCACCCGACCTCTTGTCCCTTCAAGTCCGGGGGAGATATCGTGGATTCAGTTTCTGCCCTGCTGTGAATCAGAACAGGTGTGCAGCGAGCAGACAGTCAGGTAGATCAGAAAGATTAACAACAAGATGTGAGTCTGCAACTCTAGACGCAAGGTGCTCACATGGGCGCTGATAAATATGAAATGAGGTTTTCCAGCAAGCAGAAGGCTGCTTATCTAACTGCCACACTTATCAGGAAGAAAAATGGGTGAAGTTTTAATTATATTAGAGCTGTTGGACTTATTCCCAGCCAATGTTGATGTTCTTAAACTCAGCCCGTGCTTTGTGAGTGCATTTTAAATATTTATGCAATGTTTTGCTGTGATATTTTGGGGGGCTGGCGGGGATAAATTTATACAGCAGCAGATGCAGGGGTAAAGGAGGGGGGTCTATTTTGCAATTACATAAGCCTCAGAAAACTTACAGACTTATAAGCACACAAGAGAACTACTGTATTCAAAGAAAGAGGAGAATAAAGTAAAAGCAAGAAGATTCAACTAAGCTTCATTCAAACTCACTGTGGGGGTCTGTCTGAGGGTGCAGGCATTCTGACTTTGTGGAAATCTATTGTCAGCAACAAAAATACCTGTGGATTTTTGAGGAGAACGATGTCTTCCATTTAGGCTCAGGGATTTATATAATACAAGCACAATGATAATCAGGTTCATTATTTTCAGAAAAACCTTCAAAGGTGATGTAACACAGTGGGAAAAAATTCTGTAAAATGTTGCAGGCATCAACTTTGGCATGTGCGTGTATTTGTTTAAATGTAGAACTGGGGCGTATGAAAATACTGACAAACAAATATATCACAATATTCTGTGATGCAACACTGCATTGATATTTTAAGTGCAATATCCTGATACTTTATCATAACATTAAGTTATACACATTCAGGACATTTGTCTTTATTTAAGTGCAGCCTCCAGACTAGTTGGCAGAAGACAAGCAGCCACTTTACTGTCTGTCTCTCTGCTATATTTACTGTGATTGTTTGTGCCACTAAGGAAGACAGTAAATGTTTATAAATGTTGTTGGAACAATGCTGTAAATAAATCACACCAAAGAGAAACTGGAATCTTTATGCATTCAACATTGCGGGTAATTAGAGCTATAAAAACATAAAAAAAAACAATTTAATTAAAAAATCAGTTAAAAGAAATATGTAAATCATTGTATTATGTTTAATTGAGAGATGTGAGAATTGTTTTTATGTTTATTTGTATGAATACACTTTGACATATTTGATTTTACAGTTATTTTGGTGATTGTCCTGTCTTGTTCAAAATACAGCCATTGATAGCCTATGATAATTGTATTCCATCTTTTTATTACAAAATACAAAGATGGACAAATAATCCCCATTCATTATATTGTACTTCAAAGAAGCATATGGGTGGTTTTATGGCTCAATAGTTGGTTCTTGAATAAAAAATTGTGTCTATTTTGTGATAAAATTTTGATTGAAAAACTAGACAAGCCTAAATAGATTTGAAGTCACTGTGGCCTTTGACCTCTAAAGCAAATTCATCCTTGAGTCAGAGGAAGGAAATTTGTGCAAAGTTTAAGAATCCCTTCAAGCGTTGTTGAGATATCAGGTTTATAAGAATGGCCTTTCCTTGAGGGTGACAAGATGGCAGTACTTCCAGCTCTGGGGCATGTTTGAGAACAGCATTGAGCAGAAAACTGAAGGTAGGGATGGAACATGCTTCTGACACAGAATGCTGTGAACGCCCTTAAATTGCAAATAAAGCTGTAAAAAAAATAGCAACACATTGTAAAGGAAGCTTTGACTGAAAGTCATTAACTTCTAGCTTTTGGATACACTTATCTGGCTGAACAGCTGAATTCACCAGATTTCAGGTCTGTCATCAGATTGATCCATCTCATGAAGCTCTACACTGACACGCTTGTTGTTGGTTAGAAAATAGACGGACCAATTAGCATCCTTGAGGGGACAGAGGTAGCAGCTACGGATGCAGCAACAATAGTGGCCTGTTAAGAGATTGTGGATGCTGCTACCTTAAGTTTTATCTACTCATTAAAAGAAGAGTAAAGAACAACAATGAGGGCATTTTGCAGTAAGACAGGTCCACTTACCCTTTGGCAGAGTTTGATTTCTTATCTTTCATAAAATATAGTTTGCTTCTCGGAAGTAGCGGCCTACATCATATGTTGTTAGGCCAAATTATATATTATAAATTTTTAACCAATTAAAAAATTTTTTTTTACAGGAAAATACAGTATTTCTTCATTCAGTAGTAGAGTAAGTTGTCCTAAGGTAAGAGGTTTGTCCCTGGTTTTGTTGATCTGTTACAGACGTTCATCCAATCAGCCTTAAAATGTATTTTTTATTAAAAGTCTTGGCCTACACAACACCATATATATGGAGTGTGGCCAAAATGGACAAGTGAAATATATCCTATGGATATGTGAATTAGTCTCTCTGGCGTGTCAGGTTGTGTCTATATCAAATGTCCCATAAATTAGTGGTGGTACAAAAGCGAGTGATCATCTAAAGGCAATAACTGAGGTTTCTGCAAATAATAACACAAAAAATATGCTAGTATGGCCCTTTATGCTGTTTATTGTGTTAAAAAAATAAATACACATTAGCTGATTCATTCATTCATTCATGGTGAATCTGGAGAAGTAATATCCTGCAGCACCTGAAAAATGAGAGACTTCGCTTTGTGGTTGAAGCAGATCTGTTTAATAATTCAATCTTAAATTTTAACAACAGACTTCCTTGAATTACTTTTTCATGAGTTATGACACATTTCCCAAATCTTACAATGTTTTACGCACACTGTTGATGTTGCCAGTGTTATGATCCCTCCACATCTACAACCAACCAAAACACTGAGGCGCTCCAGCTCCTGTGGGGTGAGCTGAAACATACACGGTTCAAGACTTTCAGTTTTGTTTTCTCAAAGCGAGGCTCGCAGCCGGTGAGTAACCTAGCAGGTGGTGTCACAGACACTCTTTGAGCATTGCTTTAATTATTAATTTAAATGCAGTTGAGAGTGCAGACAACAAAGAGGCTGAAAAGGAAGAGCTCTGCAAAAAGTGAGAAGAAAAAAGAGGAGGAGCAGGAGGGGCAGTGCATGAATTATACATTTAGCCCACAATCAGAGGTGCCTGCCTTATTTATGAGCAAAAAAAGCCCACACAGCTTAGCCAGAATTGTGCTTTGTCTGCTGTGGAATGCTATAGTGGTCCTCTTAATAGTTAATGACTCTGAAGTTTCACTCAGACACCCCCTGCCCACCGTCCTCAACCTCCTCTGGCAGGGGGGCTTCTTCTCTTGCGGGTTCTCTGCCCTCTCAAGTAGTTCTGGAGCAACAAGAGTCAAAATTACAGTGGCTGTAACTGGAGCTGTGGTTATCACCTACCTCTGGGCTCAGTTTACAATTCATGACAATTAGACTCAACAGGACGTATCCATCATGTGGGGTTACACTGGTGATAAAGAGGCTGGCTGAAACATGGCATGGGAAAGGCAAACCCTCTCTCTTTTCACTGAAAGTCGAACAGGATCTACTTTAAATGTGATTTACTGCACAGACTGGATTACAATGAATACTTTATGATATTGTACATGGGTGGAAATTGCAGGGTAACTGAACACACAGATTACAACAGGATACAAGTAGGACATGGTTAAGGAAAACCATAACATCGCAGAGGATGATCCCCAAACACATTTTACTGTATTCTAAAATATATGATAAACAGTAGGAGACTCCACATAACAATAACACTACCACCTGATTAACTACAAACATAACTGAGGGTGTTTCCACAGCTGAATCTTATAGGAAAGTGGATCTGAAACAAGTCCACTTTGGCTTCATCTATTAGGACATACACTCACTGGGCATTTAATTAGGTACACCTTCCTATATCTGGTTGGACCATCATTTGCCTTTACAACTGCCTCATTTCATTGTGGCATAGATTCAACAAGGTGCTGGAAACATTCCTCGAAATTTGGTCTGTAATGACATATTTACATTACGAATTCTCTGCGGATTTGTTGGCTGCACATACATTATTACGTGGCTCACTATCTATAGTGACAGTGAGTTGAGGAGCCTTCAGCGCAAAACATATAATCCAATCTGAAAACACCAGCTGAGCATTCCCTTGTGGACAATGAATACGAATAGTTTCAGGAAAAATGATGTCATAGGCCTATCTCTCCTTTACACCGCATGCGTAAACCCCAACAACAACAAAAACAGTGGTGTAATACAGAGTCGCCTTCATGCTGCAGAAGTTTCTGAGCTTGTTTTGGCTTCAACAGCAAAATCTACTGCTCCTCTACGACCACTGTGAGCAACAAGAGGACACAAAGAAGAGCATACACCAGTGTTTTTTCACATTTCTCATGTCTTCTTCTCTGGTTTTGGTGTATGTCTGCAGCAGCATTACAGCGCCACTTAGAGGCCTGGTATATGAACTACAGTGTTCTCAGTATTTTCATGTGGACGGACACATTTACTGAAACATGCCGTCTTTACAGAGAACTTTATCAATGCAAATGGTTTTCATCTCCGTGTGGAAAGGGTCTTAGGGAAGATTATTTTTAAAGGGCAGTAAAAAAGACCTGTTGGACCTGTTTCATGATCAGTCATGAGAGAAAATACTGACATTGTGGGAGAATAACATACAAGGAGGTTGTTAATTTTTTAAAGACTTTCTCATGGGTATTGGCATCTGCCCTGATTTTCAAACTCACTGTATCACGACTATATATTTTTTCACTTAACACTGAAATGCTTGTTGACAGTAGTTTGTTTCCCATCATGTGAATATTTGGTTTCTTGTTTCTTCATGTTCCTATTCACCTAAATATGGCTTCTGTTCTACCTCTTACCACATTCTCTACATTCATTCATTAATTCATTGTCTACATTTTCACCACATCTGCTGGGAGCCAAATTACTTCTTTTGACATCTCTTTCATTAATGTCAAAAGTATGAACTACAAAAATCATGAAGTTATGATAAGGGGATTTATACTGAAAAGAAAATCTGTTTAAGTGCCATATTTTTTTTTTTACATAAAAATGTTTATTAGGCTTCAGTGATACTGTAATTGTAACTGCAGTCAGGGTGATGATATATTTCCCTATCACTTATTTGTCCCGCCCTTCATAAAAGACACATGGGATGAAGTTGTTAAACTCTTTAGCGATGCCAAGGACATTGATTCAAGCTGTCTGTTGAGTTCATTTGCAGCTTAACTGACTACCACAAATAATGGCATTTCTCTTAAGACTTAATAAGTAATTACGGAATAAAAAATATGAAGATACTAAACAGGATAAAAAAAGAACACCATCCTCTCTGGCTTATCCTTTCAGTGACCACTCAAGCCTTAATCATAATCGTCCCAAACAAAATGAGACCTACAGATTGTGCTTCGATGCAGGACAACAACATGTAAAACACAACACTCCACTGAAGGGGAGTAAAGCCACCCTAATCCCACGCTGCAGTCACATTCCAACACTATCTCCGCTTGTTTATTTGAGTCTGCGAAACACTTGAAATTCACTAATCCTACTTGGCCTCTCTGGCCTCCGCTCACAGCTCCTTTCCCCCAGCGGCTCTTATCGGTGACTTTGACTTGCAGCACACACAGGCTGAGGAATAATAAGGAGCGGCCCAACAACTGCGCCATAACTTGTTCTATCTGCTCGGAGTGATGATTGATTTCTCTTTTATATGGATTTCAGGAGTGGAGAACAAAGGCTTCACAAAGAGAGGGCAAATCTGGGCAAGCTGGGTGGGTAAGACTTTTTGGAATTGTCGAAGAACAAACAAGGAGAAGAGGGCTTGTTTTATCTAGGGATACATGGGCCGACTCAAAGTACAAATCACTAGGCTGGGGGGACATATCTCCAAGTCAAAGGTTAAAAAAAAACTGTCAATCAATGCGTCTTTGACACACATTCTGCCTCTCAAACGTCCTGAAACTGTCACACACAATCTGCCAGATTTATCTGCAGGATGCAACAGCTTTGACTGAAGTGGGAATGAATTGATAAGCTCACATCTACTTAGCACATCAGCTCTAAGATTCTTACATTTAATCTTTCTGCTGTTGATGCAGCTCTTGACATCTCCTTTTTAAGAAACAGATTTTTACATAAATACAGCGGCAGAGTCATTTCCCTCTTTGGCATCTCTCAAAAGGAGGAAGGGTCAGCTGTAATTTATGATGTTCAGCCTCAATATGGGAGTAAACACTTAGATGACAGCAGATTGTCTCAGTGTGACTGGTCATTATTGCACAAAAGAGGATTTCACAGCAGCTCCGATTACATTAATCCTTCATGAGAATCAAATCCCTTCTGACAGTGAGAGCATGAGAATTCAGGCTATGTGTGAAAGGTCAAAAAATAAACACCTATATATTCTACACTGTGTAAATTCTGCCATTAGGAGACTCTTAATCAAAACAATGGAAACAGATGAGTACTGACACACTGTCAGCTCTGCTCACCTCCACTGCTCATCGTTCTGAATTGAGAACAATAAATAAATACACTCCATTAGGTAAGTTTACAATTCTGTCAAGTTGAAACAATTGCTGTCATACAATGCACAATAATGTCTGGACATTGTGTAATACATAAATAAAAACAGAATACTGTGATTTGCAAATATTTTCTACCTATATTCAATTGAATACAGTACAAAGACAAGATATTCAGTGTTCAAACTGATAAACTGTATTGTTTTTGTTCAAGTACTCTCTATTTTTGAATTTGATGCCAGCAACGTGTTCTTGAGCAGCTGGGACAGGAGCATGTTTACCACTATGGTCCATCACCCTTCATTTTAACAACACTCAATATGTGTTTGGGAACTGAGGATGCTAATTGTTGAAGCTTTGTAAGAGGAATTCCTTCCCACTCTTGCCTGATAGAAGACTTCAGCTGCTCAACAGTCCAGGGTCTCAGTTGTTTTATTTTGCGCTTCATTATGAGCCACACATATTCAATGAGAAATAGGCATGGACTGCAGTCAGGTCAGTCTAGTGTCTGGATCCTCTTACTATGAAGCCACGCTGATGTAACACGTGCAGAATGTGGCTTAGCATCATCTTGTTGAGTTTTAACTTGCACTTGTAGATGTAGTGATGAACTGCGTCACTTGAAAAATATTTTCTGAAATGTTCCTAAGCCCATGTGGTAATATCCTTAACAGATAACTGATGTTGATTTTTATTGCAGTGTCACCTGAGGGAACAGACATCACAGGCATTCAATGCTGGTTTTTGGCCTTGCCGCTTATGTGCAGAGATTTTGCCGGATTCTCTGTATCTTGTGATGATATTGTGTGCTATGAATGATGAAATCCCTAAAATCCTTGCAACTGAAAGTTGTGAAATGTTCTTAAATTGTTGGACTACGTTTTTACGCAGTTGTTAACAAAGTAGTAAACTTTGCCCCATCCTTGCTTGTAAACGACGAAGATTTTCAGGGATGCTCCTTTATACCCAATCATGACATTCATCTGTTTTTAACCTGTTCACCTGTGAAATGTTTCAAACAAGTGTTTTCTGGTGTGCTGGTTTGGTGGAGTGGTAAGCAACCAGGCATGACCCATATACATAGTTCTGCTGGCCCTGGCCCTGAATCCAGCCTGTGGCCAGTTTGCAGAGTGTCTTCCCCTACTCTCTCGCCCCCTTTCCACAAGCCTATGCACTGTCACTCTCTCCTGTCAATAAAAGCACAAAATGCCCAAAAAATAATCTTAAAAAAAAAAAAAAACAGGTGTTTTCTGACCATTCCTCAACTTTCCTAGTCTTTTGTTAACCCTGGTCCAGCTTTTTCTGAACATGTTGCAGGCATCAAATTCAAAACATCGAAGACTATGAGGCTGAACATTAAATATCTTGTCTTTGTAAGTATCCAATTAAATATAAGTCAATAGGGATTTGCCAATCAGTGTACAGTAAACCCCTCGTGATAGCGCGGTTCAATTTTCCCGGTCCCATTATTTTGCATTTTTTTCTGCAAGACCTATTAATTTCGTTATCGTGTACATTTTTCGCCATTTTGCGGCATTGTTTCTGAGTTTAAATCTCGCAGTATAATATCACAATATAATGCCAATACGTACAGATTCAGCCAATCAGATTGTATTTTTTTCTTGGCCGCTGATTGGCTGTCGTGTATCACGAGGCTTCGCATCTTGCAGGGAGGAGAAATGTTTGCTTTGTCCTCACTCAGCTCTTAGTGTCTCTCTCTACAGTGATCGATGTTCTGCAAAACTTTAGTGTTTTGTGCACCTTAAAATTCTTTTAAAAGAACCATAATAGTTATAAAAACATGCCTAGGGTATATTGAGATAGGGTATTTCTAGTTCGCAGATTTTCACTTATCGTGGGTGGGTCTGGAACTTAAACCCTGTGATGTAGGGGGGACCACTGTATTCTGTTCTTGTTTTACACAATGTCCCAACTTCATTGAAATTAGAATTAATAATATAGATTGTTTGAATTGCAATAACAAACATATCAGGTATGACATGCTAAAACTTTGCAGCAATAAAAATAAAGGATATCCCTGGCTCTAAAACAGCTCAAACTACTTGGAAACATGAAAATAGTCCACTGACTACATTAAATTTAACCACGGATTAGATCTCTGTTGTTTTATCAAGATATTCCAGAGAACAAGTTCCACATCTTGCTAAGACCCTATGCCCTGAGGGATCAATAAAAACACACTTTGGTATGAGACAGTGAGGTTTTTCTTGGTCATGGAGGATTTCCAGGAGTGCTCATCACTCACATATTGAACAGAGCAGCTTTAGACAGATGTGAACTCTCACTGCAGAGGAAGTCTGAACTCCTTATCCACTTACTGCTTACTTTTGCCTCTCTCTGTCTCTCTCTTACCGTGGCTTTGCTTTTCTGCTGTGGGGGGTTTTCATTCTCTGCCACCCACCATGTGAATAATGAGCTCTACAGATAGCAAGCCAATGAGGCGACCCCCCCTTTAGCCAATGAAACTTAACAACCATGTCCAGATCAGGTCCTTTCCTGCTGGGACTGACCAGCCCTGCTTCACACTCCTCCGCCACCCACACTCAGGCTGCCTCAGAAGAAGAAGAAGAAAGAGACTACAGAGATGACTCTTAGAATGATTCTTAGCCACTTTAGATTCCCTCCGCAAACATATATTAAAACTGAAAATCAATCATAAAACAAGAGGAAGATTTCTCAAATTAAATCCAGTCTTGCTGTCATTTTGACGTATTAGTTTCCAGTTGCTCTAAAGGTGTTGGGGCTGGTAATGTTCTAACACAAGGAGGTGAGACCAGCGTCTGGCCCCAACATGACCAAAAGGCTCCTTTGAAGTCCTTCCTAGCACCCAACAATCCCCCGTCTTTCAGCTCGCCTCATAATAAACTACCCGCCGCCAAAGAAACGATGACCACACAAAAGAGTTGTAAACTGCATGGACACACTTGCAAAGCTTCAAGAGAAAGTGATCTCTTCGAAGTATGTGCTTTAGTTTCTAGGGTAAAAAAAAATGAGGCCAGGCTACTAATTTGAATTTTTAGGTTGAAATGACCCTGAAAAAAAGATCAACCGGTGGGAAGTTTGAGCATTTTTATTTTGCCGTGAGAAAATGTGGGGGTTGGTAGGATGGGCTTTGAAAGACACTTTTGAATGAGACATAGTAGCATTCCAGTGATTGTTCAGTCAAGCAAACCCCTCCAAAGCTCCAAAATGTGAAGAAGAAGGCACATGTTAGCACGTCCTATTCTTCAGCTGGTATGTGTGGCTCAGAGAGTAACTGGAAGAGAAAAAAGGAGAGCCACCTCAGATATATAAGACAGCTATGAAAGACATGACTCATTGGCGTCAAATAACGACCAGACAGTGTTGTCTATTCTTCTGAAAGCTTTGAAGGGCTGTTTCAAAGAGATGCAATGTTGAGTCTAAAATATCTGCTGGAAGATCTTTCATTTCAGTTTGTGTTTTACAGCTTTTCAGCCTACTAATCACCATTTCTTCACCACAAATCAGCTGTCTGTTCCTGGAGCACAGACTATAGGAACCGTTGGACAATGACCATTTAAGCAGGGAACAGACTACAAGACAGTCTGCCCAATTTTTGCCCTGATTTCCACCTTCTGACCAAAGCCAGTGAAAGTACACTGGCGACTGCTAGCCTAAAACAGTGCACATCCCCCAGGCTCTTCTTCCCCCAACCTCTCTCATAAGCTGGGTGTGCGCTGTGACTTTTAATGTAATGCTTACCCGATTTTAGAGTCACTCAACCAGTTTTAAATCCATGCCAAATAAAAGCCTGATTGACAATGGTTTTCATGCAGAGTACAGGTGGACACGACAACAGATCTTAGTCTGACCAGCTGCTTGAGGTCAGTCAGATAGGTTACCTGTGTTTACCCCTCGTAGGGGTGGTGACCTAGTTGGGGTGGGGGACTGGATGTATACTGTCAGCCCAATAAAAAGTTGGAATTTAACTTGTATTCTGCAAGCATTCGTCTCCAATGGCCAAAGCAGACTGAAAAACACAAAAAAGGTGCCCATGTCAAGCTGAAATAAAACCAGTGCTTAAAAGTTATGTGTTCTCACTAAAAAAGTATATGGGTCTTTCCTGTAAAGTGGTGGTGGCCATGTTGGGATGGGTGGGCCACCACCCCAAATAAAGGTTGGGGGAAAAACTAATTAATATTTTGTTAGCACAACTGCATACACTCCCACCATGAGAGCAGATCCATATGTTAATTTTCTGGCTTCAAATCATTGTTGCCTTTTCTTTTTGCACATAGTTGAACCATACAAAAGAAACAACTAGATGTGTGACTTTAACATACAGAGGAATCATTTACTGATCCTGATGAAACTTCATCAACATTTGTCAACGCCCTGATTTTACTCACACAGAGCACTGGGGCTCATGGCGGACCATCAGATTGTGCAGTGTGGGCACATTAATCTTGTGGACTGGTTGTGCATCATGAACAATTCAGTTGCACAGTGTGAAATAACATGCTAGCGTGACAGATATAAAGTTGGACTGAAATCGCAGTGTACGCCTATCTTAAGGATATGGTGGCTCTGAGACTCTGAAACTCACCGTCTAGCCCACCTAAAATGTGGCTAGAATGAAACAGCACAATCCATAATGATGTGATGGTTGTTTCTGCCACTTAAGTCTACCTGATTGAGATGCGGGCACCAATAAAAATGGGCACATGTGGGTTAAGAGATGACTTCCCTGAGCAGTTATTTTTTCATTAAGGTTCAAGAATCTTATGTTTACTTTGGATAAAAATCTGGTATGTGCAGCTCAGGGAGTGACTGGTTGAAAAAAAGAAGAGCCACTTGGGATATGTAAGACAGCTATGAAAGACATGCACGACTCATTGGCGTCAAATGGCGACCAGACAATGTTGCCTCTCCCTGTGGAAGCTTTGAAGGGCTGTTAGAGGAAAAACGCAAGGCCAAGTCAACACTCTCTTCTAAAAGATGTTTTATTTCAGACTGTTTTACGGCTCTTCAGCTCCGTAATCACCACTCAATCTAATTCATAGAGAGATCAGTCCCAGAGGAGGGTAAAGTACACCGATTTTAAAAAATGTCTGAGATGTTCTGTGTGTTTTAAAAAAAAAATGACACTTTCTTTCTCAGGATTTATAAGTGATGGCTACGATCCAATGACTCACTGCAGGCAAACTTATCCAGGCATAAAAGCTCATGTCCTTTCTTCTTCTCCCTCCCTAAGAGAAGTTTGAGTAATGAAGCACACCGCCTCGTTGCGGGGCCCGACATTTAGCTGCCTTTGAGTCAATCCTAGCATTTGATTTGGTGCCTGGATCACACCCATGGGGGAAAAGCAAACCCCGTTGCTAATATCAGCCCCGCTCTGAATGTGGAAAGCTCCTTGGCTGGCTCTGCAACACTCTCAAACACACGCACAAAATCTATTTTCTCTGCTGCTGCAGAAAAAGAAGAACACCCTGGAGTTTAGAAAACTTTTCAGGGAACACATCCAAACTTCTCCAAGCTGGAACAGTAGGGAGGCAGAGTGACAATAGCTCATAGAAATGCTGCTGTTGTCTCTTCTCCTGGCATCCCCCAGCTGAATGTCTGCAGATCCACTGGTATGGCATTATAATGACTCCGCAGCTCTCCAAATGCCACCTCGCACTGCTCTGGAGAGGGCAAGCAGGTTAATTACCATCACAATGGGGACACTGAAAGTAGGGACGACAGTGGTCACCGCAAACGCAGTGACCGGGGTTGACTTTCTCAATGCAAATGGCCACAGGAGGCTTTGATTTCTGAAAACACAGACAGATGGATGGGGTCACAGCATCTTTGTCTAAATTAATAGGCCGCCCCGTCACTGCATTTTCCCCCTCACAGGCGGGGGCTCTCTAAATGCTCTCAGGGTGCACTCCCTGGGAGTCACCGCCTTTGTCTCCGTGTTTGAGTGTGAGCTGTTCATGAAGTGAAGAGGCTAATCAGCGGCTGTAGAGCTATTCACAGGGAGCCACTGTACAGCATGGGCCCAATTGGCGCAATTGTTAAAGTGGTCACAATAGCTTGGTGTTTTGACACACTGCAAACAGGCCTCAAGTGAGCACTGGGGGATGTGAAGAGTGGGGATGTTTGCTACCAAAATATTGACTTCTGCCCACAAATTAGACCCCAGCACTGGCCCCAATCGGCCTTCTGAATGGCCCGACCAAAACCAAGGCTACAATTAAGTAAATTAAATTCAAAGGGCTCTTGAATGTACTTTAAATGGTGGAGTGGCAGCCCACCACACTTACACAGACCTAACACAAACATGTCATTATATTTTAAGGGCTTACATCAAATCCAACCTCGTTTATTTACAGCTAACAAGTGGGATAAAGAAGTGCTAAGTGACATGCTTGTTACGGCGAGGAGAACAAGAAGTCCATTACAGAGTTTTTGGACATTTAAAGGGTTTCAGCTGGTTGATTATGGGAACAGTATGCTAAGCTTAGACTCACAGCCAAAACCTTTCAAAACATAAAACTCTGCTGAGACCAAGGGGATGATGGTGCCAAAAGGCAATGCTGGCCATCACAGTGGAAAGGAGAAGAACAAGTTTTAGAGCATTATGAGGGGAAATAAAGGGAGCTTGCATTTTTTAGTGGTTCTGATGCACTTTAAAGTTGTCACAGAGGGGTTGCTACAGCTGAAATGACATATTTTTATCCAATAATTTGTTGTAGGGACAGCCAAGCAGGACATTCCTGTAAACTCAATATCTACAGACTAATTTAAGAGATTGTCTTTAAACTCTTTAAACTCAGCATGAATTTCCACAACGACTTAAAAGACTGACAGACTAGAAAATGGAAGTCATGGGCCTAAGGTTAAGAGGACTGGGCCTCATGTTCATCCTTTGCTTGAAAATGGTATGGCACATGTAAATGCTGACAATGTCCTTTTATCATTTCACGACACTACACAAGTTTGTGAGCATCTTTGACCAAAATAGAAAGTGATGTTTTCTGAACAATTTAACATCTACTGTGAATCTGCAGTGTTTGCCCTAGGCTCTACAACACTGTGCAATCCTATAAAGACAGAGAAATGAACAAAACACTGCACCATGTTTAAGACAACCAAAAGAACAGAAGAAGGCCAAAGTCTGTGCAGATAGGGACACCACAACATAGTTGAACACACGTCAAATGAATTATTAGCCTTGACTGAGAGAGAAAATTGCATCTTCGTCCTCTTTCTGCCTGTGAGGAAAATGTACCTTACAATATTAATTGTTTTTTTGTTGACAGTACTGAAATAACTAAATATATCCCTGCTTGCGCACAGGTTAGTGACTAAAAACAAGACATTTCACAGTTTTTGGATGCCTGAGGACTGAATTCTTGATGTTATGATATCAAACAAGGAATTGATAAACTAGTTTTAAGGTTAAAATTTAGAGCTTTGTGTTATGAAACTGCATTTTCTAACTATTTGAATGAAATTGTAAAATTAAATATTTCTAACTCAATAATACAAAATGATATTCTCTGTAGCGTATTTTTAGTAATTTATGTAAAGCAGTGCAAAGTATAGTGTATTATAACATAGGGTAGCAAATTCATCTCATCTCATTCCACTAATATTTCTAATGTAGTACAAACGTGCACGCATTAAATATTCATCTTCAGCTCCTTCAGGAAGTCAGTGAGTAGTAATGTTAATGAGGACACGCAGAAATGGATAAAGAGGTCTTCCATATAACAGTATCATCCTTAAAGCTCTGGCAGATGACCCTCCAAACAACCAAAGTTTCTGTTTTTACTCCCCATGTGACTTGAGCTACAACCAGAGCTTATGAAGTCTCTTATACTGCTGACTGACCGAGCAGAGAGCCCCCCTCCCCTCACCAAGAGGAGGATTTATTTACAAACATGAAGCAGCTAGAGAACTTAGCGACACTGATGTGAAATAAGGATGTTTTATACTCCTTCACTTTAATCATTAACTGTTTTAGCCAAATCTTTCTGTGATTCAGCTAGCATTGCTAACAAAAGAAGTTCTGTATTTCACCCCTTCAAAATAAAACTAGATTTATTCAGACTGAAAGTAAAGTAGCCTTTGCAAAAGCCAGTACAAATTACAGAATAAAATCATACCAAAAACCATTTTTTAAAAGAAAATTTCATACCTTAATAGATAACCAACACTAGTTTACTCACACAGAGAACTAAAGGGGAACTCCTGAAAAGTGTCAATTCTGTCACATCAACAGAGAATAAGATCAGTCATTTTTCATGAACTTTTGCACAATTTAATGCACACTCATATTAAAATGTGCATCTGACATAATAAGACCTATGAGACTGCCTCCTACTTTGAAGTCATTTTTCGCTCATATGTTTCAGCGATGTATCAATAAATTGGCAAGAATTACAGTACATCAATATGCACTCACCATTATACAAAATTCAAAAGGAAAACAAAGTATACATTTTCTAAATGTGGGATTAGATGTAACAATTATGTTTTATTTTGATTTTTGGGTTCCTGTTTTACCTTACTAATTCTTGTCTCCCTCTCTTTCAGTTCCTGGTCCGTCTCCCTCCTGTGTGATTACCTGGTCACTCCCTAATGTGTTTCACGTGTGTCCTGTTACCTGCACTCCCTCCACCTATTTATACCCTGTATGCTCACTCACACTCTGCCAGATCAACTCACGTACTCCGTAGTTTTTCCAGCACTATCCTCTGACCTGATTCTAGTAGTTTGACCAGTTTCCTGTCTCACGATTAGCCTTTTGCCTGCCGTCTTGGTACCTCTGCTCGATAACCTGCTGTCTGTTAACGAACCTGTTTTGGAATAAAGACTGAGTTTTTGGATCACGAACTGCTCTGCGTCTGAGTCCTTCTGTCTGTGCCCTGACATTAGATGTAATAAATTTTGAGTTAACTACCAAAAGTTACAGATTAATCAGGATTAAAAAATTCATTTCTTGGCAGCACTAACTGTAACCCATTCTGTATAATCTATATCCAGCTCCTCCCAAGATGCTAAATAACAACCTGGAGGCTCATCAAAATGGCCTAAAATCACAATAGTCAGATCATTAAGACCCACTTAGTGATGCAGCAAATAACATGTTAGAAACAATTAATATGCTGGGGACAGGAAGCAACCTTTGAATTTGCAGATGTAGCTGCAAACACAAAGCACAACAGCTCAGTTCCATCTCAGGCAGACGCAAATACCAAAAGAAACAAAATGAAATTCAAAGAGGGAATTAAGAAATCAAACACAAGGGGTCATTTTGTCGAGGCGGTTGATACAAGATACTGATTGTGATTAATATGTACACCAGAATGTGAGGACATGTTAAGTAAGCATGAAGAAAAATCGCAACTGTTTTTCATCTCATTTGCCATTCATCACTGGATTGGCCCAAATTGGGAAATGTACACAAAAGACTGTTGATTGTTATGGGTGAAAAACTATGTATACATGCAAGGGCTACATGTATTTTGTATAACTTATTCAACAACACACTTTCTGTATCAACGCAAACTGTGTTGTTTGTGTTCTATTTTGAGTCTTAGCAAGCTGAAGGAATTGAACCCTGGTTTCACTGTCTCTATTTGAGGAAATGAGAGTTTCTGATAGCCTCAGAGAGCATTGTTCACATTTCTTCTCAGACCTGGCTCTCCTAGTGTATCATCCTTCTTATTTGAGCTCCTCTCTGTCTACAGTCCATGCGGCACATCTCCGAGGGTCTTGTCAACAGCTCCAGGAAAGTCTGATAGACTGTGTCAGCGCCGTCTTTTCAGGGCAGCTGTCAACACCGGCTTTGTATCAAACCTTCATTGGGACAGAGCAACGAGAAACACAAACAAGCCCTGCGGGAGATGTACCGCAATGCATCCGAGTGAAATTCCAAATGACAAGAGTAAGGATAAATAATGATAAATCGACAGGTGTTTAACCTCTTTATATCTTAGTTAATTGCATTTAATTGTATCCAATTTACAAATGACCGTCAATGAGAGCTGAGGCATTCTTTTATGAAGATGAAAATAAAAGTGTTTTTATTCCTGTGTTGGTCTATGTCAACTGCTTTTGGGGAGATTCCTGCGGGCATGACAAAACTGGTCCTGTCTTGACTTGCGCACCTTATGTTAGATTATCTGCTGATAATGAGGCATGTATGTGTGGCGTGTGTCTCACTCAGGAAAAATGGGAAACCGCATTACCTTGGAGCACTGCTTGTGATTCTGGCACCACACCAACGATCCATTATTCTGGAAGACAGACAGGAAAACATAAGTCACTGGAAGTATTCTTGAAGTCTCTGTTTCGTCTCTAAACACAGCATATAGCTTAGAATGATACTGCTTTAAACATGTAAAAAAAACTTCATCATGTTTCAAGTCTAGACTTTTAGTGCATGGCCAAAATAGGGAGCCAAATGATGCAGTTGGGTTCCTGATGCAGAATCCTACCCCATGTGCTTCCACAATATTTTGTGCAGAGTGCTTTTGCTTTGTTTGTTTCTTTTGCTTTGCTGCTAATCATACAATCATCCTGAGGCTAGAAATTAGCAGCCACCTTGATGCCAGTGTTTCAGGTGATTTTGCTAAGCTGACAAGCCAAAGTGGCAGGCAGGTAATTGAAAAAAAAAGTATTAGTTATTTGTTAAAGAAGAAACGTTAAAACCCAGACTTCCTCTCTGAAAAAGGGCCAGGCAGCTTCGCTCACTGCCTGCTTGATGTTGAGGTGAAGGCTATTCGAGGCTTATCTTGGTGTCATGCAGCAAAAACATACAGCTTTACCTGCTGAGGGTGCTTTTATTACCTCCGCCAAGGAGGTTACGTTTTTGCCAGCGTTTATCTGTCCGTCTGTGTATTTGTCTGTTTGTTTGTTTGTGTTCAAAATAACTTGAAAAGTTCTGAACAGATTTGGATGATATTTTCAGGAATTGTCAGGAATGGGATATGGAAGAACTGATTAAATTTTGGGGTGATCTGGATCACCGTCTAGATCCAAGAGTTTTTTAAAGTTTTAAAATTTCTGTAATGCCTGGTCAAACTTAGCATTTCATTTGGAATACACTTTTGTTGTCCAGACAAAATTGGCACCCAAATCCCTTATGTTAATAGTAGACCTTTACTTCTACGAAAACTTTCAGGAATTTAAGGTTTATGTCTGTGTCAAGAAGACATACATCTTTACCAGCTGAGGATTCTCTTTATCCACTATTCAACGTCTTACATCAAGGTTGATTTAAAAGAGGCAGATTTAAGCTGTTTTATACAGTAAAAGTCAGCAGAGCCATGCTAAACTTGACAATTTCATTGATGGACACATAATGCAAATAAAGTTTTCACAATAAATTCCCTTTCCCCTCTGTCTGGATAGGACTTTTATTTTGAAGAAGCACTATCAAGAGTTAAGATTTCAATTCAGAGCTAAGCACCAAAAACATACATCTTACCTATAGACAGTGCTTTTTATCCACTGTCTCACTTGCCATCACTAATGATGATAAAAAGAGCAAGTTTAAGCTGTTTATAAAGTAAAAGTCTCTGCTTTGCCGTGCTCAACTTACTTCCGTTGACATTTCCAGAAGCATTATATTCTCACAAAGTTTATAAATAAATAAATAAATAATAAATAAAAGTCTTCCCCCTTATGATTATGGAAATCATTAATTTTGAAGGAGAACTTTCAGAAAACAAAGTCTAATTGTACAATGTCTAATATTGTAAAATAGATCTTTACCTACAGAGGATGCCTTTTATCCACTGAAGAAGCATGGGATGGTATGAACAGCTGAAGCATATTTCAGCTGTTCATACAGTAAATGTTTTAAAATCATGAGTGACACACTGAACAAACTGAATTTAAGGCACATGTAAGGGCCTGTATCCACAGGAAGTTTATTTTGCACTGGCAGCCACTGTGCTTTCAGTTCAACGTCAATGAAGTTCAGCTCTCAGATGAAAATAGTTTAACTTCTAGTGTAGCTACACCCTCGTGGATGACACTTCTCCCTCACCAGCCAATCAGAATTAAGGAGGGGTGGAGTTCATTTTGTAAACAACTATGGCTGTTTTATTTTAACAGTGATTCTACGTCCTGGACTGATGCTTCTATCAGCGGTTGGACATGATTTCTTGACTCTGTAATTTTGATGGATCTAGGAAATACGACACACAGAGCAGTTTTAAACAGCCATACGGTTATTATCTAGAGACGCGGTAGCTTAACTGGCAAAAGTACCAACAAGAAGTGCTCTGAAACTGAGGTTAAGAGCATTTCCAACGGGAAACACACTCCCATTGGACACAAGCCCTCAGCCCCCTCCCTTATGTTTATAGAGGACCTTTATTTTAAAGGAACACTATGAAAAAACTTCTATCACAGTGTCAAGGAGCAAAAGCACACATTTCAACTACTTAGGAAGCTCTTAATCCAATGTCACGTTTGTCTTTCATACACAATGAATAAAGAGAAGCAGGTGTGAACTTTTTATGCGTTAAAAGCACATTGAATTTTTCACATTAAGCTCCCATGACCTGTGCTTATAATGGACCTTTGCTTTAAAGGAGCAGTATCTGAGTGGCAAAAAGAGAAAAAAACATTTTATTACCACCACCAAAGAGTTTATGTTTTCGCCAGCTTATCTTTGTTTGTTTATTTGTTTGTTTGTTTGTTAGCAAGATTGAGCAAAAACTACTGGACAGATTTTGCTGAAATTTTCAGGAGATGTTGGTAATGGCCCAGCTTAAAATGATGAGATTTTGGTGGGGATCCAGATAACCGTCATTAATGAACAATCATTATTGCTCAATAACTGTCAAACTAATAATGATGTCAACGTAATTCTGAGTGCTAGGTGTGGGGTTTCAGGGTCAAGGAATCACATTATGATGGTAACTTTATCATGGAACTATCGCTTATAGATGCGACAGCCATATGTGAGCTACCTTGGCAGAGGTTTGTGCTCTCTGAGTGCTTTCTAGTTCTTTATTAAATGATACTTCTGATTTTAAAGTAAACATTCAGTGATGAGGTAAACCATCAACATGCATTTAACATCACTATATGGGATATAAAGGACCAATATATACTTCCACAATATAGCCAAATATCAGCAGAAATGTTCATATCTGCTGATATCAATATTTTGCTCTTGGAGCTATTATCTATCGATGTCATATTGATAATACCATGCATCCCTACCTTTAAACACATACAGAAACTATTATTCCAGGAGGCCTGAACATGCATGTCCAATGTTTGATTGAATCTTTCAGTTTTAAGTAAAATCTTCCTATCCTGACATGAATTTAGTTCTGACATTAGTGCACAAAAGTGTAGAGCTGGAGAGGATTGACAGGGCATATGGATAAGCCTCCGCTATCTTATAGGTTGAAAGAGAGTCATGCTGTGAGTGGGTGTGGTTTTAGCTACAGCAGATATTACAGCCTATGTTTTTGATTTAATTTTATACATATTTTTTCTTCAACACAAACCTTACTTGATGGTTAATATCACAAGCTTTTGTAATATATCAAACTTAATATTGCACATTTTTATTGCTTTGCAGACACTGTGAGAAATATGTTAACATCATCTAATTTGTCAAATGAGTATTCAGCTTCAACACTTTCCATTTCAACGAGTGATTGTGCATGGTGCACATATTTCAGAGACAAAATTTGAGCCAGCTTTGCATGCTGAGTGCGTGTAACCCAAGCAGGAAAGAGGGGTCACCGGCACTAGAGCTAGGGCAAACCTCTGGTCAGTTTCAGCAGAGCATGGCGACCTCAGCTTTTTCTGACGACTTGTTTGATCTTTCAACAGACGTCCCCAAGGTCATCGAGGTGGGAACTGATGTCAGCACTCCTGAGCAGACTGCAGATCCCGCCAATTTCCTCTAATTGCTGGGGAAGTGCCACCTTCTGTGATCCAGCAAGGCAAACATTTGGTCCCAATGGTGCTGTGTATTTCCAAAGCCTCTATGTGTAAATATGGAGAGTTGTCGAGTGAAGGGCCAGTGGGGGTAAATGGCTTGTGCAAGTGGTCATTTCCTGAATTCTAATAGGGCGAAAAATTATGCTGTCGTCCCCTGCAAACATAATTGTGCTTCGATGGCAGAGCTAGTGCTTCAGAATAAATGACCAGCTGATAAACATAAAAGAGGAGAAATCTCTTAAAGTGATGAGCAGGCCAAACAAAGAGACATTCGGGTCAATGTTTTAAACCTGTGAAAACAAACTTTTTGGACATCTGCACACTCAGGAAAAGAGCCAAGTGCTGCATGCCAATGACCTTTGTTGGTGAACTGAATAGCATTTTAGCCAAAATTCCCTTATTTTCACACACTGAGAAACATAGTAAGAAATTAGATTTGATTTTATTAGCTCTTTAAGAATAACTTATTATTTTGCCTGCTTTTGTCTACCTCCCAGGGCAAAAAATAGCAGTTAATATAAGGATGGACAGGTCAACAGTTGTACTGGAGTGAAGTTTAGACTGTACAGCACATGGATATAGTCACAGCGATGTTACCTAATGGTTTTTGATAACACTTTTTAAGTCCAACTACGGCCATAATGGACATGCTGTCTCAAGGTAATTTGCAATTGCAGGTTCTAAGGCCGTTGCACACCAGATGCTTTTGTTTCCCCCCCGTAAATAATTTGCATGTAATAATTTCTTCAGATCCAGAGTCATTCAGTGCAAGCTTACTCATTAAACAGCTGTCAACTTTTCTAAAGTTTCATGTCCATGCCTGACTAATGAAAGCACTCATTGTTGGCACATACATCTCAGCCCATTTTGTTTGACCAAAGACATAAGGATAGCAAAGATAATAAATTAAAATATAATGTGTGAAGGAAGAATGTGTTGGAGCTGCACTCAAGATTTTACTGTTGTGAATATTTGGATCCAAAGCAGATGTAGCACAGTTTTTAGTTCCTGAATTAAACAATCAAATGCACCAACTTCTCCTCTTACAAAATCTGGTGTGCCCATTTAGTTGAAATGCACAGCGGGTCATAGCAACTTGATGTCAAGTCCATTTTGACTTCTGCAGCTTAATTTTTTGAAGAATGTACACAATATATACACAAATACCCCTCATTTTATCGCCCTTGTTGTGTACAGACCATTGGGGTTAATAAAATCAGAGTTTTTACTGTAAATAAAATGATCCTATGCAGTATGTGCCAATATAGACATAAACAACTTAAAATATATATTTTTTTAACTGGACTGTTAGCATGCTTATGTCTATGTTTAAAATGGGTGTATATAAGACTTAGGGATCTTTTCTGCCAGCCTCTGGTGGACAATCAAGGAACTGCATTTTTTGCACTCGGCTACTTGCTTCATTTTATATTTTTCTTTATTGTTTATATTTACAGAGGCAGTGCACATTAAAAGCTATTGTATCAGAGTTAGCTCATAGCTAATTTGCATCTGTTGTCCATGGGCAGGTACACATTTTTTACTTACACATTAAAAACACTTTTGTCAAAGCTGGATTCTGCCACAAAGCTAGCTGTTATGCTAATTTACATCCAAAAGTTGCTTTTTTGGGATGGTTAAGTTTTAATTAACAATTTGATGATAAGAAAAATAAGTGGATGTAACATAAGGATTGACTGCTCTGTTGGGAAATTGTAGGTCTTGCAAACTTTAACAATTTATGGTGAAGCTAAATCTGTATTTCAGTGGGTCTGGCACCAACTCCAGGATTTGACCAGCCAGTTTCCCTCTGGACATATCTCATCTTCAAATGGCATCCAATTAAGTGGTATTTTGGCCTCACTTTTGTACAACAGAAGAAGATGGAGAAGAACTGTCCACAGTACTACACAGCTGGTTTTGTGACTCTTTAGCTTGAATAGCTGTGCAAAGTACACTTGGTGATCACTAATGACAGTTGATTGTTCTCTGATGACCAGAAAGTAGTATAAATGTTAAATGGCTGCCTTTGACAATATAATGACACCATTTAGATTGGATGGAAAAGGCTCATTGTGGACCATAAAATCAAAACAATGAGCTGAATGACGATAGGTCAAGAGTATCTGCAGAGTCGATCTGTAATTCTCAGTAGATTAATAACTACAAGCTAAATCAGACAAATTACACCATGAGCCATTAATACAGTGAAAATATAGATTGCAGCTTTAAGGCCCAAAGCCCTGTCATCATCAGTGTTCCCTTAATATCTGGTTAAATGATATTGTGTTATTAATCTCACTAATGAATTCTTTCTTGACCTGAATCCAATCTTCACTTTTGGACGTCCCTTTCCTCTTTCATTAAAAGCACTGAAACACATAAAGGATACAGCCAAACGTTAGGGTTCTGAAAGCGAAAAAGTCTGTTTAAGTTCAATGTCAAGTTCAAAGCCTTTTCCCACAATGTAATCCAGAAGAAATTTCCCAAGAGACCTTGGGAGAGAACTTATCATTAAAGGTTTAATTTGACATCCAGTACCAGTAAGTGCTTTGCTTTTAGTGTCAAGGATAATGGTGCAATGGCTTCAAAGGAGTCCGTGATTGTTTGGTCATGTCTTAAGAGAATCACCTCAACAAAAAAATACTGCAGATAAGGATGAAAAATACTCAAGAGTAAGCGCCAAGGAGCCTAATGGCTGTTTCATTTGGTACTAAATGAAAGTCGAAATGAGTGCTGACTTGGCTGAGAGGTTCATGTTGATCAGCAAGTTTTCTGACCTTTTCTGTGTAATGGAAAACCTCCTCTATGCCGGGCCAAATTTTGATTAGAATATGATTTTATCCCCATGAGAGCATCATTTTGTAATGTATAACATGATTAAAACCGCTCAGTTTGGTCAGTACCTCATAAAAAGCCAAACTGCCTTGTTGTTGACACGCTGTAAATAAAAACCTTGACATTTAACTGGCAGGCGGATAATTTATACAGATTGTCACAACTCTAGACCATGTCTTAAATCATCAATCGTGTTTTTTTTGACACCTCTCTTTGCCCATCCATCATCGACGACAGGCCCTGATCCACAGAGGAGCTAATTTTGCAGTGTGACAGCATCTCCGCAGCAGAGACGCTCAGCAGGATGTTGCCCCAGCTGTCCAGGCCTGACCCCACCATGTCAGGGACCGACGGGGGAATAATTATAGGTCAGGACTTCATCCCTCTGACTCACCGTGACATTCCTCTGCAGGCCCAACATTATGCAGCTCCGAGGACTGTCAAGGACTCGACTGAATGAACGCTTTCCAGATATCCTCCTGCGTGACCGCCAGGGTCGAGGAGACGGGACCAGACGGCGGTATACGACTGCGCGGATGAGGTGAACTAGCCGCTTTGTTGGTGACACCGGTGGAGTCGTGTAAACAGGGGGGTTTATCACACTGATGCATTATGGCTGTTGTCAGCTGAGAAGGCTGAGCAGGTGGCCAGGGGCGTGTTGTATTGTCTAGACAACCAAGAGGAACACGCACAAAAAGCCCTTTTATCTGTGAGGATAGCATTCCACCTCTTGAAAGAGGAAATCTTTTGTTTCCTCTGTGCCTCTGATTTGGATTAAATGGATCTCAGTTTACATTGGCCAACAGCTTTTGAACTGCATTCAGCTTTGTCTACATGTTTCAAGCCAGAGGACCTTTTGTGCACATGGTCCATTTTTTCCACATGTTAAAAAAGTATTAGGATCAGTTGTGAAAGCACACTGTCTCTGAAGCTTTCAACCGTCATTATTCATTTATTAATTTTTGGAACAGAAAAGACTTGTTTTTGAATCTTGCCAAGTCGTTTAGAGCTGTGGTTTTTTATCGACTTCCTGGCCTCTGGACCTACCACTATCTCCTTAAAGATAAATCACAGCTCAAATACCTGGAAAATTTTCTAGATAAATGTTGAAATTTGAGCCTTAAATGGGAAAAAAAGCATCTAACTAACTGGGAGACAGTACAGAACAAGCATGTACAGGGAGCACATCATTACAGAAGCTTTGGGCAGAAATATCTGAATACACTTGTTTGGGGTTACAAATACAAGGGGGATATTTAATCATAACCATGAGAACAAGCTTAGTTATCCCAGGGTGATGAGATGGATAGTTTGGCTGTAAAGAAAATCCCCAAAATGTACCTGTTATCATAAAATATACGGACGCATACCCATCTAAGGCTTCTGTACATGATGGACTTCATGCCACAGTTTTAATGTCCTGGTTGACTATCTACCTGTATTAAGAAATCACACTCTTGAGCCTTCATACAAATTTAAACAAATCTGATACGGCAGTTCAAGAGCAAACTGAGATTAAAGTCTGCTCAACATTTCTGCATCAAATCTGAACCAACACCGTGTCACCTTGAGCATTTATACTGTGTCCACATCCTTATGCAATGCTCGGCCAAAACACTATTTGGCAGTGCAATTTATATCTGTCTCACACTGGTTGTTTGTGTACAAAGACACAGGGAGAGAGACGGAAGTAGTTGTCTATGATGCAATTATTACAAAAAAAAGGAAGACCTATCAGAGGAATTAAAATTAATGACTGCTGGACAGAACTTGATATATCTGCAAGTAAACTCAGTGAGTTGCTTTATCTTCTGGAGCCATTCTCTCCCATTGTATTTTGCAGTAGACAAAACAGTATCTGAGATTTACTTAAAGACTGGCAGCTGCCTGGTGTTGTGCATCAGACCAAGCATAGGGCTTGCGGGACACATTGTTTAAGTGCACAGTTACATGGTCCAGCATTATGAAGTCTGAAAGCAACAGAAATTTGAGATGAAAAAAATTCCTGCGTTTAAAAATGAAACAATAAAATAACTTTTGAATTGGAAAGTGCTACAATTAATGATGAAGTGAATTGTTTAATTTAAGGTTGATTTGATGAAAGTTTTTGTGAATTCATGAAAACAGAAGCAACATAAATTATTTCAATTGGTTGATCCTCATCATTCATCATTTACAACTTTAATACTTCACTTATTTAAATAAGAAAACGACTGGTATCATTACCAGTGACTAATGTCATTGGTAATGATACCAATGACATTAGTGATTCTGCCTATCATTTAATTCTTTATTGATATCCTTAACAGCTCCTGTGTGGAAAAAGTAAGCAAGTTTCAGTGTTAACACATGAAACTTCTGATGTATCAATGGTGTGCTGAAATGACAAATGCTACAGAATGTTGCTGCTGTTTCACTCTGGATGTTTTGCAGTTAATCGGATTTTTTATGTAAAATCAGGAAACAATCTCAAATACCTATGCCTCATGTCTGCCATGATTTATACAACTTAGAGGAGGGAATTGATCAGGAAATAGTTCAGCAAAATCACTATTGAGATTGATTGCTTAAGCTAGCATCAAATCCCAACTGGAACTGGTTTTAATTCCCAGTGAATGGTAAATGATAAACAGCATTAGTTTTATTTTCATCGATTTAAGACAATAATCATCAAATAAACATCAAATTAAACAAATCATTTCATCATTTATAACAGAATTTTTCTCTTCAAATGCTATGCTTTTTATAACCCTTATCCTTCAAAGACTGTAAAAGTTAGGCTATGATAATCAGATTTTATCTCAATCTAAATATTATCATTATAATCAAGACAAAACAATAGGTCTTTAAATCTTTTTTAAAAGCAGATTAAAGGCATTAGAGGAAGATAAAGTAGGCCATTGATGCTCTGACTGATGATATGTTTTTGCTCCGTGACACTGATTTGACTGGTTATTTCTGTTGTTTAATTGTTTCATGTCTGTAACTTGATAAATGTTCTGCTGCTTGTCTTGGCCAGGACACTCTTGAAAATGAATTTCTCAATCTCGATTAGGTTCTCCTGGTAATTAAGTTTAGATAAAAAACAGAAAAAAAGCAAAAACAATACATATTTTGAAAATATATCCACTAATGTCCATCTAAAACTGTAAACCTCCTTTATTCAGACTAAATAAGGCTTCTTTGGTAAAGCAAACAATCTCAATCCTCCAGCGGTGCAACGATCTGCACAAAAGTCAGGATATCAAATTATCAAAAAAGATGAAACTGGGTCATATCTGTAAGGCTAATTCAACCGTGGTTTTAATGGATAAACAGACAGACAGTACCAATACTTCTGATTGAACACACATGCACTGGTATTAATAACTGATATCCTGGAAGAGCCTGATCAACAGAATTTTTCGGAATTTTCTACTGCTGGAGCTGCGGATCAAGCCCCTGACCTCCTCGTTTAAACTCTACCACTGATCCACTGTCAGATTCAATGTGCAAGTTTTGTGTGTATATGATTTATCATATTAAATAATGCATAAAAGAAGAAACAGACTCAGTGTGCAGAGGTCTTAACACTTCTGTGAAATACAGGCGTCTGGAGACCTTGTACATTTGAGGCTCAGGATACGGGACTTCAAAGGACAGACGGGTGTCTCTGTGTGTCCTTTAACAGCCAAAAGGTCCTCAGGCAACACCAAAATAACTGATCCTTCAAGGCAGCCCCAGTGCTAAAATAAAGAGCCTTAAGATTTAGGCTTTGACTTGAGTGGGTGCGACTGTGTGGTCATCCTCCTCATCCATTATTCACTTTTTTATGAATTATTTGACAGGGGCTCTGAAAGTGAGCTAATGTGCATAGCACACCTCCAATGTTAACATAAAAGGGTGTTTCAAAGATCTCAAACAACGCTGGTGTAAAGTTGTCCCCACTTAGGAATGAAGGCTATTTGTCAAGTGAAGGGTGTAGCAGTGCTGGTAGGCTGCGATTTACACACAGGACTGTCATGCTTTAAAAGCGTTTACAGGGAGGTGAGGCCAAGCTGCATAGACCTCTTATTCATCCGCTGTCTTCACTAATGAAAAACTCCACACATGAGACGGCCACTGGCTGCGGTTTGATTCCACCGCAGGTTATTTAATATCAAAGGCCAAAACAAGGGGACACGGAAAAACTACTTTCCAATGTTTTTTCTTCCCCTCGCTTGCAGCACAAATCTCTCAGTTAAGATGCTTAGACGTCGCTGCAGAGCACATTAGAAATGAATGAGTGGATTTAAAAAATGTTGGGTTTTTATTGCTTTGACTGTAATAACAAGACCTCATGGACACACCTTGTTTTTGGCGTCACACATCCCCCACATAAATAATCCACTACGAGGCTGATGCTTTCAGACTACATGATTGCACAGGGATCCCAGCTCGCTCTTAATATTTTAGAGCGTCCGAGGCTAATATTTACGACTGGGTGTTGCCCCCCTGTCTATCCTAGAGGGTTGACAAGTGCTCCAAATGTGGAGCAAAATGTCAATAAATCTGGATTTGGAAACACTGTTACAACTATAAATCCACAGTCATAATAAATCTGACAGTTAATAGGCGACCCAGGGGTTTCTGAACTCTGGGACTCCAAGCTTGTTTCCATTTCACACTTCTTCATAATTGTGTCAATTAAAACAAATCCTCCGATTTGTCCTCTTAATTCAGCCACATGAAAAAGAAAAATGTGTGGGTGTTCGCAACATCTGCAAATGCTAAATTTGTCATTCCAGTGTTCACACAATGATCATATTAATATGAAAAACAAAAGTCTAGCTGCAAAATGTGCTAAGAGGACAAGTTGTCTCCAAGAAAGTTATGGTGTGTATGGATTACAAGATATGAGTAGACGCCATAAAATACTAAAAAGCAGTGGATAAAAGTCACAGCCAACTGAAATAGAGTTTTTTTAGTCGTTCCCAAAGGTGAATTTAGGATCAGAAGTTTAAGGGTGCTCAGCTCCTGAGGAAACTGTGGCATGTAGACCTCCCTACAAGTGTTCATTTCTAAATCTGATAACGCCAAACAACATAGAACAGATGATTTTCAAAAACTTTTTACTTTGACAGGTTTGTAAGTAATAATATTTTTATTCAAACATCATTCCTCAAGCTTGACAGTTAAGAAATTCTACTCTTTGTCGAGCCATATTTTAAAGCCAATATACTCAGCACTTCCTACAGATATATATATACCAACCCTGGACAGAAGGGGGGCCAAGTTGTCCTAATCTGCTTCTTACCATATGCGGTCTGTATTTGTGTGAATGTAAAACACAAGCTATGCCACAAAGCAACTGTAAATTGACCCTTATACAACTTACTTACGGGATGAATGTGAACATTTTGAGAAGGGGTGTAACGGCGCATCGATTTGTACCAAACTGTTTCAGCACTGCCCATACAGTTTGGTACATACATGGACCAAACAAATCTATGCATTCTAGCATGCATGTAGAACTATACCGACATTCAGTGTTCTACACAGACCCGTAAAGTGGAGTGCACCACATATGCTCAGACCAACCAAAACAAACGCAGCTTTTTCACCACATACTCAACTTGGCTTGACTTTACTCAGCTGTTCTGGTATTCAGTGAGGGATTTTATCTACTACCTGGCACTGTTTTTGTCTATCACCTCCAGCAGGGTTCCAAGCGAGCTGAACCAAGACTACACGTGAGACACTGAAAGGTCAGAGTAGAGCTGGGAGTTTAAGTGCTAGTGCCTTTAACAAGTATTTTCTTTAAAAACTGAGTAATCAAGATAAAAGATTACAGTGCCACATGGCATGTTGAACTTTTTATTCTTTTCCATTTTTATTAAAAGCATTATTTTGAGGTATTTCTATGTTTACAAGTATATGTCCATGTATTGTCTGCTTTTAATGTTCAAAATGACAATGACGCGCTGCACATGGACAGTAATCTTTCAGATGAAGGTTGCGCGCGCATCCCAGGAACAACAATAACAGCAACAGCTTCGGCCGTCTACCAAGCAATATGTGTGCTGCTTACTGTGCTCAGTTTGTTATCCAGACAGAAATATTCAGACACAATTGTTGTCCAGACAAGAAACTCCTGTGTCTTCGTGCGTCCACTCAGCATTGTTGTTTATGACAATTTTGTCTTCACTGGAAAGCGTACACATGTTGTAACACTGATGTTTCACTACAAAGCTACACCACCACTGGTCTGGCATAAATGCTACAGCGTTTTCAGTCATCCTCGCATCTCCATGTGAATGCAGGGCACTTTTGAAAACACAAAGGAAAAACCTTTCCATTTCTGGTGACAACGTTGTCAGTAAACAGGGCCTAATTCTTTTGCTGAAGGGTAACAGTGAGGGCAGAGAAGGGTTTAGCATCTTTGGTTCTGACATTTAGGCCCTGTTTACACAGAGACTCTGACCTGAAATGCAAAGGTTTTTCCTTTGCATCCTCAAAAACGATCCGCATCCACATAGAGACTGAAGAAGGGCTTAAAACGATGTGGTGTGCATGCCAGTCCAGTAGATGGCGATGTAGGTTTGCAGAGAAACAGCAGTGTTACAACAAACGCACGAAGAAGAAAAACTTTTCACAAACAACAATGGCAAGTGGACGCACGAAGACGTAGGAGTTTCTTGTCTGGACAACAAATCTGTCAGGACAACAAATCTGTCTGGATAGTTTTGTCTGGATAATAAACCGAGCACGGTAAGCAGCACACATGTTACTCAGTAGACGACCAAAGCTGTTGTTGTTCCTGGTATGCGCGCGCAGCCTTCATGTGAAAGAGTACTGCGCATGCGGTGACGTCAGCGTTTCCCCCTGAAACGATGAATGCTGTCTACATGAAGCCGGGTGGCGATGCGTTTTGAAAACTGTCCGCCCTGGACCCTGGTTTCAAAAGTTTGCGGATTCAGGCGCTCCGGGCACCGGTCTCATGTAAATGTGAGGCTAAAACGCAATCAAAACTTTCCGTTTCAGGCTGTTTTCGTCGTCGTGTAAACAGGCCCTTATTGACAGAAGCATCAAATCTGTGTTTTCATTCAGAATGGCAGTTTAGAATTCGACTGCACCTGTACCACATCTGTTCCAGATTTTGGTACCCATCCCCATACATGAGGGAAACACTGATACTCCTAGACCAAGTTTTGAATGCAGGACTTACACATACTTTTTACAACATGTTCTAAAATTACTCAATTAAATTTAAAAAAAAAAAACTCTAATGGTAGCTTAAATTAGATTTATATTGTTGTACATTTAACTAAAATGTTTTTAATGTCATATCTAAAAGATAAAATGCAGACGTTTGCAAAGTCAGACAAGTTTGTTTTTTTTAAATCCTAATTAATGTTCAAGGAGTCCTAAGCTTTACTTAAGAGGTGCTTTAGCACACCTAAAAGGGCTATAAAACAGCCTCAGGTCCTCCCATCAAGTATTGAATGACCCCTGAGAGGGTGTCCCAGTGGAGTTAAGAGCTCTGTTGTCTCAATCATTGGAGTGAAGCTCGGAGCTGTAATAAGATCTGGCAGAGGGAGCACATCCACCTGTAGGCTGTGCTGACTGAGCATGCTCCAGTGTTGTGGCAACAGCACATTAGAGCTTATCACATTTAGCACAATTGGGCGCTGGGCGGTTAGCAGGAAGGTGACCTCTGCAGCGTGAAGGAATCAGTAGCTCGGTGTGTATCCTCTGCATGCCTATGAGGTGTGATGCTGGCATTTATTGGCAGGGCCAGGGGGTAGAGGGCAGGGAGGAGGGGAAGGAGGGGGAGACCATATGTTTTTGCAGCTGACCAGACCCCCCATTTTCACATGAAAGGACCCTGCATAAGACAGAGCTCGCAGACTATCAACAATTGCCTTCTATTCTTAGACGTCCACACTCGCTAAGGCAACCTTTTGCTTATCTCAAACCACAAAAATGCCTCGCTCTTTGGACAAACACCTCCCCTCTATTGAGTGTACGGCTGCCCCAGACTCCCAGGCTCTGCACTCAATTATGCACGTTATTAGCAGTATATTAGAGGTGAGACTTCCATCACTTAGCTTTGACTTCCAAGCTATTAAACTCACAAAGTTTGCAACCCAAGACTGAATTATACAGCGGGAATTTATCACAATAACCTTTCACTAACTCTGAGTTTGCTGCACACTTCTGGAAATCAAGCAAAGAAATTCTTAAGACCCTTTCAGTACCCAGACAGAGACAGAAATGGATTAATGCTATTAATTTTAGATTGAGTCTTTCTTCTTTCATTTTTATGTTTTAAGTCAGTATTCTGAAAAAAAAGAAAACATCTGAAAACATCAAAAGTCTTGAAATGGGAATTTGGTGTTTAAAAGTTCATCTCAGATCTCAAAATCTACTGATGGATTCTGCAAACAAATCAAAATTCTGAGATCAAGCACCAAGATCATAGAAAAAATGTGACATCAGAGTCTCATAGGGAAAAAAATCAGAATCCTGACTTAAATCTCAAAATTATGAAATCGAAATCAGAATTTGGAGATCAAATTAAGAAATTTGAGATTAAAGTCAGATTTCAGGGGAACAGTCAGAATCCAGAGATTGAAATCAGTATTCCTCAGATCAACATCAAAATTCTTAGATCAAAGTCAAATTTCTGAGATTAAAATCAAAGTGAGAAAAATATATAAGATAAAACTAAAATCCTGAAAAATCAAGGTCAACTGTAATTAAACATTTCCGTCATTTATTTAAGGTGAAAGTCAGAATTTCTGGATCAAAGTTAGAACGAGAACAAAGGAGGAAATCAAAGACCAGTTTCTGAGATGCAAGTCAGAATTTTGAGGCAATAGCCAAAATTCTGAGATCAAATTCAAAGTTTAAAATCAAAGACAAAATTTTGAGATCATGCCAGAAAGTTTGAGTTCTGTAAGAAAGTCAAGCTTTATGAAAGAAACCAATATTCAAACTTTTCTCACTGAAATCATCTTTTATCTCAGACTTCTCACATTTTATTAATACTGGTTCTCTGAAGCCTGACTTTAATGTTAAATTCTGAAATTAAAGTTGGAGAAAATTTAAACTTTTACATTAGCTGCTCAAATCCTCTTTCATACAAAGAAAAGTAACCACAGTTTTCACTCTATTTTTCAACTTGGTGTGGGGCTTTCTGTCTTTTATTCCTTCCCTCAAATGTATAAAATGTATTTCTGCATATTCTGAAAGATCCCAGAGTCTTTCACATCTTGAAGACAAACTCCTCTGAGATTGCCATTCACCATCTCCTCTCCTCTCTCTGTGGTTTGCAGATGTATAAGTAATGCATCGCCTTACGTTTCAGTCACTGCTATAAATTGACATTTTGAAAAGCAAACAAATAAACGGAGGAATGTAATATCATCCAACACTATTACAACCATGCAGAGTTGATAAAGTATTCAGATTCGTCTCTCTCCAGGTGCTGTCTGAAGTCTGAGACCTCTCACAAGTACAAAAAAGACTTTTTTAAAACTTTTTAAAGATCTGCAGGGCTGCTGTGCTCTGCTCGCCAAGCTGTAAATTAAGACACACTGTTTTCAATCAGTGGATGCACAGCCCTGCTTTTTCTGTCTCTTCATTGTGCAATCATTACTTACCTCTGGAGTTTATTCTCTCTTAATAAAATGGCCTGAATTAACCGCGGTGGGTGCATTCACACCAGATCAATAAACCCTTTCAAAGTAAAGTTAATTGGCGACAAATGCCCTCTGCTGATTAATTATACCCAATTACAAATCTAACTCACCCCACAATGTTTCCAAACAATTAGGGATTCATTGATGCACCTTTGGGGAGAGAGAGAAGCCCTTCCTAATGCAAATGAGTGAGTCTAAAGGAGGTGAGTCTAAGGGCCAGATAGATAGATATAGATAGATAGAAAGATAGCTGGTGAAAAGGAGCAGAGGGGAGAAGGATCAGTGGCCAGGACCCTCTTTTCATTCTGGAGTCCTCAGAGGGGGGGACAGTGGGACCAGTGGAGGGTGAAAAACAACTTCTGACACCACATACCAAATCAAAAGAGGGATACGGCTCATTTAGAGTCAGCTTGGATCAGGTCTGCTTCATGTTTTAGGAAGTCTAGGCTGCAATTTTTGAAGACTTGTGCAGGATTGATGTTGTTTGTGGGCCAACATGAAAGTTAGCATCACACTGGTTTCCTTGACCAAAAGTCTACGTTAATGACACTTATCATATTTTAATCATCAAAATCATATTAACAAATGAACACTACTTTTGTGTTTTTTCAGCATGAACACCGTCAGTGAAGGCATCTTTCTGAAAACTCATATAAAAAAACCCATAGACTTCCAGGAATTGTGCTTAAATGCTCGACTTATCGCACGTTTTAGACCTGATTATTGCCCCACTACCTTCTCTATAAAGTCTTGGAATATGGAGGAGAAGATCTACGAAAATTATGAAGGCTCAAGAATGCATGAGGCTATAAAAATGTTATAATATCAGGTCACTCATCCATTTAACGTTCTTAACCCAACACCATGAGAGAAGACTATCTTCAAACTGACTTTTAGAGCGAAAAAGATGGCCCAAGGCAAAAGCTTAAACTACTATCAGTCTAGCTTATGCATTCCACCGTCTATCCGAATGTTTAATGACATGAAAACTTATTAGAGCCATTAAATAAACAAGCTATAAAGTAAAACAAATGGTTAGGGATGGGAATCAAGACTCACTTCTGGTTAAGAATCCATTCAAACTTAAAACAGGTATTTGTACAATACCTCTTTATATTAATAATCGTCTTTTCCATGCCTTTCTCTTAATTTGAAGTGCCTTGCAAATTAATGATGTCAGCCTCTCAAAAGAGGCAGTCAGCACTAACGACAACGTGGGAGTTTAGGAAGTAACACGGCAGACAAGAGACAAAAGCAGCATAAAGTTATTGTTAAGATATTGTACACAAAATGACACCAGCAGCACAACATGCAATTTATGTATCAAGAAGATACAAAAGACACACCTCTGGATGTTCAGATTACTTTTTACATAAGTGGGTGCGGTGACAGTAATTTTACAGGGTTACATTTGCTGTGATAGTGGTTGGGGCTTGGTTTCACTCCAACCCCCCTGTGTCTCGAACAAGCAAAGTAAAGAAGTAAAAGAGGTAAAAAAAAAAAAAATACTTTCTTTTCTTTCAGTATGGCAATAAATGAATTGAAACTTGCTCCCTGAAAAAGACATTAATTGTATCTCAGTTTCAAAATTGTTAAAACTGCAGGAGTCAAATCCAAACACAAAACTACAGAAGCAGTAGTACGTTTATTGTCTATCTAACTATCTTTTTCAAGCAGGCTAATTTTCTTTTACTTATTTCTAACCATAACTTCAATGGGTCTCTGTGAACAAGAGTTGCAAATTAGCATTATGCTACACACATGGAAAGCAGAGCATCTGGGACTTATACACTGTTTAATGTTACCAATGTAACTGCATGTCCATTCTAGATATTTGAATAAATAAAATAAATTATCAACTAGATGGTATGAGTGGAGGCTGAACTACAACAACACTTTGCAAGCAGTGTTGATTTTTAGAAAGCTATTTGATATTCAGTCTTAGTCTTAAGACGACCTTTTCCCCCTTCCAAAATTTCAGTCTAGTTTTAGTCGACAAAAAAAAAAATATATATATCAGTTTTAGTTGAGCAGTAATTACATTTAAGTCACTTCTGTAGAAAGTACATTACAAGTATTTAAGCTAACTTCATAAGTCAAATTGTAATATTGATATAAGCTAATTGTACTTCACTCACAATTTGGAACTTTTTTATTGTAATTCAGCCGTCAGCTGCTAGCTGGCAGCAGGATTTCAGTCATTTGTCTCTTAATTTACAATAATTGTTATTATTTCCATCACTGGTGCATAGAGTGAAGTTCAGCCAAGTTGCAGTGACGATGCCTTGTATAACTGACACTGATTAGTAACAATAGTTTATATACAAACCATATTTTGGATTTCTAAGATTACTATAAAATATAGAACAGTGAAAAAACAATTGTGATACATCACCCTGCTCAGTGTAACATGATACATCTTAATTCGGATCGAAACTGTTGCCAAAACACATCCTTAGATAGGGTACTATCAAGAGTTTAATTTAATTCAATAAACTGATAGAAATATCCCACTGACATATGCTGAATGAAGTACTTCAGTTTGCAGTGGAGTTTTTTCTTTGTATGTTAGTCATTATTGATATCAGTACCCTAATACCTTTTTATGAACAAGTCTTCTATTAGCCTATTTAGTGAGATAATGTGTTTCTAACAGAGCTACCATGCTTATTTTATGTTGCTAGGAAAACAATTTTCCTCTTCATATTATCATTATCATATCAGGTTTTTAATTTGTCAAACAGCCCATCCCTAGTATTTAGCCCATGTCTAATCAGACGACAACGAACATTTCGTCATAATTTTTATAAGAAAAGTTTAATTTCTAGCTAGTTATCATCTCTTTTTATCATGGAAAAGGTAGTAGACAAACATATTTGGTCACACTTTTCGTCGACGAAATTAACACCATTTGCAAGCCAATAACACCTCCATATGGTGCATTTCTGCAACTAGTGCGTTTATTTTTGAGACAAGTTCTTTCAAACAGAGGAAGCATCATTGTCAGTGACAATTTCTGTCAGAAAACAGAACTGAGAAAGTATCTCAGCACCATGGGTGACCTGTCCCTGCCTCATCGGCGAGGAGAAACAGGTTTGACTTATGAGGGAAGAAGGGCTGACACATGTTTATTCATCACACCTCGCTTTAATGCGGCGTTTATTTCCTATTTTTGCACATTTTCCAGGAGTTTCTGAGCGAGAGACCCCCCTGCTAGTCCTACCTGTGAGTGTTTGAAGAAAGCGGAGATGCGAGTGATGTGCAGGCTGAGGCATCTCGAGGCGCATCTCGCTCGGTAAATGCTGGCAGTGAAGAAAGAGTCGTCCTGCTTCCTCGCGGACACACTCCCCGGGCTCGTAAGTAACGCGGTAATCCACAAACACAGCGTCACGCACGCGCTCAGGCTCCCGGAAAACATGGTCCCGCCGCTGTGTGTTTAATCCCCTCCACGGTTCGGACAATACTGCGTGCGGAGCTCCGCCGGAGAAACTAAAGAAACTTCAATTATACACTAGGGAGGAGTCAAGGGGGCTCACGTGCGCTGCGATTGGACAGTCGCGCGCTGACTGACAAGCACGAGGAGCGTTAGAGCAGGTAGGATACATCATAGTCTGCGCTGTGTTCAAAACAGGAGCAGGTTGTTTGACAATAATTAGGAATGAGAAAGAACTACTATGAGACAGAGCTGCAGAATGATTAAGAGAGAAACCAATTCTTGAGCTTAATTTAGCCTACATTACAGAATAAATAATATATTTAAGGCATAGTGAGCTTACACCTTCCTGTTACTGAATCTCATCATTTTTTCTACTAAGAAATTGTGTTCCATAACAATGTGAGGTTTATTGTCTCTGTAATTGATTTTTATGCACCCATATTATTCACTCACTGTTCTTGAATATTTGTCAATAAAAAATGGCATTTCACATCATAAGAACCACATGTAACTCCTTTTAATCATATTATCACAGTTTCAAATGTCCGTAGAACATAATTTTGAAGTTTAATGGAAAACTGACTCCGGTATTGGATATTGGCATGCATATAAACCCCTCTTTTTCATCCCTGCGCAGATGTAGCTGTTTTAGTTTAAATGCTATGCAGCAACCTCCAGGACTGAAAATAAAGGTCAAAAGTGCCAAAAATGTTGTTTCTTGAGTGACTACTTGAGGCTTGCTGCAGAAACCCTGGAGATGTTGTGACTGTGAGCAGGAAATGGATGCTAATATATATATATATATGTATATATGTATATATGTATATATATATATACATATATATATTTATATATGCATGTATATACAACCTGCAGAAGGTGCACAACTGCAACTGGTGCTTTTATTTTTGAGACAACTTCTTTTAAATGGAGAGGGAGTTTCTTTCATTGTCAGTGATAACTTCTGTCAGAAAACACAAGTGAGAAAGTGTTTCAGTACCATGGGTGATGTGTTCCTGCCACCTTAGTTCATAAAAACATGTGTGACTTATGAGGGAAGAAGGGCTGGCACATGTTAGTTTATTATTCATCAATGAAATGTGACGATTTACATCAAAGGTCACTTATTTAACTTCCTTTAAAGTTTGAGATATCGCCACAGCACAATTGTGAAATATCTTGCCTAAAAAATCAGTCTGGTTTCAGAACAGCCCTGAGAGGGCCCTCCTCAGGGTGACCAATGACCTTTTTTTAGCAACAGATAGAGGGGAGGGCTCAATTTTAATTCTTTTAGATCTCAATTGATCATGCAATTTTAATTGATCATCTTAAAAACTGTATGGGTATCAGGGACACTGCACTTAGCTGGTTTCAGTTTTATCTTTTAGAGTGAACCTTTGCCTTCAGCATAGGCATCACAGCTCCTCTACTTCTGCCATTGTCTGTGGTGTACCGCAAGGTTCAGTTTTAGGTCCAATTTTATGTTCTGTCTACATGCTGCCCCTATACCTTCCCCTGAGACCTGAGGACCCAAGAGGCCTAGTTGTTGTCATCGACAGTCTTAGGGACATCAACTGTTGGATGGCAGAAAACTTCCTTCAACTTAACAACTAAAAATATGAAATAATCCTCTGTAACATTAAAAACTCCCCCTCAAACAGTCTAGTCTCGGTCCACTTTCAGTAAACATCAAACCAACAGCCAGAAATCTTGGAGTAATTTTTGATTCTGACCTCACTTTCTCCACCCACATCAATAAAATCATCCATTCATGTTTCTTTCACTTACATACCATTCACAAAATAAAACGAATACTCACCCAACCAGACCTTGAAAAAATAATCCATGCCCTCATTTTCTCAAGGCTGGACTACTGCAAGTCTCTCCTCCCCGGTTTAAATCAGAAATATCTTTCTCGTCTCCATCTAGTTCAGAATGCAGAAGCTAGGCTTTTAACTGGTTTTAGCAGACGGCATCACATCACTCCAATTTTAGCCTCACTTCATGAGCTTCCTGTAAGTTTTAGAATCAGTTTAAAGATTTTATTGATTACCTTTAAAGCACTCATGGGCCTGGCTCCAAGCTATACTTCAGAGCTTTTCATCCCATATGAGCCAGCATGCAGCCTCACATCCTCAGGCGAAGGCCTTCTGGTCGTTCCAAAGTCGAGGCTCAAAACTAAAGCTGATTGAGTTTTCTCCATCAGAGCTCCTCAACTTTGGAACGACCTGCCAGAGGAGATAATGTGTGCTGAGTCGGTCACTTCTTTTAAGTCACTTTTAAAAACTCACTTGTACAGACTTGCTTTTATGTGATGTCATCTTTTATCTCTATCTTATTTATGCTTTACAATCCTTTTAGCCTTTTTCCTGTCAGTATTGCGCCTAACATTTTACATCCTACTGCTTTTAGATCCTTCCATATTAATGTCATTACTTAATTTTAATTCAGATTTTATTGAATTTACACTTCACCTTATGTTATACTTTTAATCTTTTTAAAGATTAATTTTAATATTTTAGGCTTTTTTTAAATTGTTTTATCTCCTAGTCATATATGTTGTTCTATTTTTATTATTACTAGTATTATTATTATCATAATAATAATCATAGAACAAATTTTTTTTTTTTTAATTTGTTCTCCTGTTTTCTGCTTTCAACCCCTTTTTATTGCCTTTCTTACTGATTGTATGTTTTTAGCATTTATTTTTGGTCCTCATGGTCTCATTTTACGTTGCGGGGCTCTTGTATTGTCTGGGTTCTTATGACATATGAAAAGGGCTTTTGGGCTGGAGTCACTGGAGACTACGCTGGTACATGTCGGTTTGTACCTTCTTCAGGCCATTGTCACACACTGAGTCACTACTGCCTCTTGTGTGCTGCTGTGCCCACACCACACCAGCCCTTGTGCTTTGCTGTCTGGATGTCCCTGCCGGTTTATCAAAGCACTTTGTAAACCTCTGTTTTTAAAAGTGCTATACAAATTAAGTTATTATTATTATTATTATTATTATTATTAAAAATCCACACAGGTATTGGACTTTGGCATGCACACAAACCCCTTTGTGTCCCCCAACCCCCAGAACTAGGTGTTTGGGGCTGAAAATGGGGCAACAGACATTTTTTATGACCTAAATCATCTTTACAGTCTGGTTGAAAAACTGCTTCTAAATATAAAATGTCAGAAGATGTGTAGTATAGCCACCCACCACTTGTTGGGGCTGTAGCTATACAGTCTTCACTCCTGCCATCCAGCCCAAAATACTTAACAGGCTTTCGTTAATAAAGTTTATCTCAAAACTTTGTTCTTTGTCATAGATTAAGATACACAGCAACAACTGCATAGACAAATTACACTTCCAGAGTTAATACTGACACATCTTTAGTGTGTTAATGGATCCCCACTAAGTGTTGCTTTAACTTTTGTAAAGTTGGCTTACTTGTCACCAGGCATTATTGCTGACTCTTTTTGGAGTTAAAATTTAATGCTTAACACTTAACAGTGTGACTTTTGACCAACACTTCCATGTAGTGTTAGGAATGCACTCTTTCCCAGTGTCTTTTTGAACTACTAAAGTTCAATGGTGAAATGAGGGATCCTTAAAATCCAAAGCAACAGGGACCAAAACATTTTATCTTTTCTCCCACATGTGCTATGATGCAACTCCATCTCTGCCCTGAAAATTCCTGCCTTAAACCTCAATTTAAGTACTTTTGATGGCTTTGTAAATCAATCAGAGTAATTTTGCCTATAATAATGTGTGACATCATAACTAATTTTACTATTGGCTGTGTAAAAACAAATACATATCCATCTTTTTCTTCCATGGTACATATTTAAGCCAAAATACCCTGGCGATCGAGCTGACATATTTGGCTTGTGATGTAATTTGGAGCCAAGATATGGGCAGAAGGTATCTGGCGCATGGAAATGCCAAACTGATGTCACTCCACGTCTGCTGAAGTGGAGGTTTGACTTGCCAATAAAACATCAGCAATACCACAATTCAATGAATTTCACAGCAGAACAAATTCTTGTGTCTGTTTGAGGCAGACACAAAAGTGGAAAGTGCTATGACTGTATTATTAATTTTCAAAATTTTCTCCTGCCTCTCCCTTGCGAGTTTTCTAATTCGGTTGCTTTAGATTATGATAGCACATCTTCTCTGTTTTGCATCAAATAACTAGATCAAACAAAGATATCCAGACAATAGAAACCTCATTATTTATCAGTATGTTTAGACAAAATATCATGACACAACCTAGGTGTGACAAAAAAGTTATGTGACATGCTTCTTGACGTAATAGTTTGAGCATCAACCATCTGTTAACAAGAAGAAGGCGGGGCTTAAATACTTTACTGCAGCAAGGGAACTGCAGTCAAAATGTATTGCTGTACTTTAAGCTGCAGCCACCATTAATAAAAAAAGATGAAGTCAATTGCAAAGTTAAGTGCAAAAAGTCTGCAGCTCCAAAAGTGTCCACTAGAGGCTGGCTGCAAAATCTCTGTAGTCCTATACACACCCATATTACAGAAGTAATGTTTAATGCAGTTATGAACATGTGAAGGCATGTATTTAGAACACACATTTTGTCTTGATAATTCATGTCTTTATCAGCACACACTGTACAGGAGATGCATTTTTATAACTTATTGTGTTTTAGCGAGCACTTGTTAATTTGTTTGTCCATCTGTCCGTGAGTAAGAAAACTCAAAGAGTTCTCAATGGATTTTGATGTCACATTTTCAGGTAATGTTGCTCATTGCACAAGGAAGACGAAATATGATTTCGGTGGTGATCTGAATCTGGATGCCGATCCAGAATTTTTTTAATGGACAGGATAGTTTTCTACATTTTTGGTAATAAATCAAAAAGTCTTTGACAGAAATGGACAGAATTTTCTGGACAAACAATATCAGAAATGCCTTGGCAGAGGTTTATGCTCTTGGATCTATCTATCTATCTATCTATCTATCTATCTATCTATCTATCTATCTTTCTCTGTCTGTCCAGCCATCTGTCCATCCATCTGTCTGTCCGTCTACTATTCCTCATCGAATTTTTAGCCTCATCCTATTCGTCAGCACAGAGGAGGTAGGGTTAGTGATCTTTACTGCTGCCAGACAGCAGGTGGAGCGCTGTTTTTTCTTGATTATTTTTTAAGTGACCAACAGAGGCTGACTGCAAAAGCCTCAGCCCCTTACAAATACACGGTAAATTATTCACTTAATGACAGAAATAAACATGGTAATGCCTTTTTTTAATGTTTTTTTTCAATTACTCATATACTTATTTGCACACACTTCACAGGAGCCCTTTTTTAATTAATTATCAGTTTTATTTGTTTAAGCCCAAGACCAACATCAAAAAAGGAATCATTCTGAATCAATGGTTGATGTCTCACAGATTTGACATATAAGACATATATATTTAATTTGTTTTTTTTTTCAGACAAGATCCGTCTGTAAACTTGAAGGGGCTGGTGTCTCTGTATCGAATTACTGCTGGTCACCAGGGGAGCTCTAACCTTTCATGCCTTACTCCCTGAAGAGGGCGAAAGCTCCACTCCTCTTAATCCACAATCTTTTATCGTAACAGGCTCTGAATGCCACATTGAGACAAGTTAACAGAACCTCATTAAATATTAAAATTTGCAGTGAGGCCCTTTAATAGAACTGTTTATCCAAAGAGGACACCCATAGACAAACACATCACAACAAACACATTTTCCCCAAAGGAACCATGGGTAAAAACAGATTGGCATTAATGTCCTCTTCCTTCCTGTCTTAATTCATTACATATTTTTGGCACAGCACCAGCTTTTGCCTCCATAAAATGCCTGAACAAAACACTCAAACATTATGTATGGGGAGAGCATAGTGCACACCTGCCTACATTTAATATGAACATGAGGGTTGGACCTACTGCCATCTACTGCTGACACAACCCATCAGAAATGTGGAGCAGCCGGCTTCTCTGCATCAAACCCTCACATATGGCTCGGGTACAGCCTGCCAACATCCCAGGGAAGCCCTCTCCATTTAGCCCTCGCCTCCCGGTTTAACAGTAGCTTGGAAAAACAATTCCACTTGGAAAACTATTAAAACCATCCTGACTGGATTCCTCAGGATGGACTCCCAACTTCTGGCATTGTTTTGGTAGCCCGAGGTATGGAGAAAATATGACATGTAGGAAAAGCTTGAAATCCTCACTATTTATTGGAGTTTAAAGAGTGAGTGTCTAATTAGAAAGTTCCCTCCGGTGGTTTACAAGACACTCCTGCTTTTGTCAGTTCATGGAGTACTTCCCTGAACCCCATTACAGCAGCAGCGTAATGAAGTTTTATAGGTGTTGCTCTTAAACTGTGTGGACAGAGTGGGAGTGAACGCACACTTACACACCTTCATTAGGTTTGGCGTGAGTCGCCACTTTGCCTTCAGCCAATTTAACTTCACGCCAAATAATTTGACTCTAATACACCCATATTAGGACATCCTGAACCACAGACACCATCTTTATGATTAGGGTCATGAAAACAAACCAAATAAGACCCCATCAGGCTTCCAAACTAAATTTCTAAAAAGGATGGGACAACGTATACATGTGAACAGAAGCAACAATAAGTGGTTAGCAAATCTTTTTCAACCTATATATCAAATCAAACACAGCTTAAAACCAAGATCTCTGTTTTGAAATACACTTAAAAATCTGAATTTGATGCTCAGCACAAAGTCTAAAAATTGGAACAGGAGCAAGAAAGAACTAGAAATAACTGAAATGCTCAACAAACACCTGTTAAATTGCACAGGTAAGACGATTGTTTGTCTGGCCGTGGACCGAACAAATACCTGGGAGTATATCTCATCCACCAATGATATCATCAGGAGAAAGCTTTCTAAAGGACTGTTTTTGTACCCATTTCCTGAAAAATTGAGAAAGTATCTGAGGTAGAGGAGCTTTTTTTTCTCTCGGGGGCTTGGCATAAATAGGCTTTGGACAGGTATTTTGCATTTAAAACATTAAAATTGTATTTTGTAGATCCCGCATAGTGTAATGGGTTGCAACCAAACTCTTATCTTTTAATGCGGTTCTCGACCCATGTGGCTGGCCCCAGTTCGATTCCAAACTGAAGCCCATTTGCTGCTTATCTTACCCAACTCTCTTCTCCCTTTGCAAATCTATCTGCTGCCTTTCCACTACAAATAAAGGCCATAACAGCCAAAAACATATCTTTGAAAAAATATCTTGCATGATATGGGACCTGAGTATAGATGGTTGCTGCATCTTTGATTCTAAGACCTTTTAATACAGAGTGAAAGTCAAATACCAAAAACATTCAGAAGCATAGTCAACTTTCACTTGGCCAGAGCTCATTTGAGATGGACTTGCCTAAAGTGGAAAATGTTCTTTTGACGAGCCCATATCGCAAATTCTTTTTTTTTTTTTTTTTGTCTATTAATGACCATCAGGTCCTCTGTGCTAAATGCTAAATGGTATTGGAACCTTCCAAGTTATTATCAACACAAAGCTCAAAAGCAAGCAAGTGATGGTGTGGGGTTTGTATTAGTGCCCATGGCATGGGTAACTTGCCAACAGCCTTGAGAGGTACATACAGATTTTAAAGACATATAAGCTTCAATTTAGTTGTGTTTTAAGATGAATCCCTGCTTATTTAAGCAAGAAAAACCAAGCCACATTTTGCAAGAGTTCTAACAGAATGGCATCACAGTAAGAAAGTGTGGTTACTAGATTGGCCTGCATGCAGCTGAGACCTGTTTCCCATTAGAAATGCATTAAAATTTTGACATTGCAAAAAGATGCACATCAATCAAAAATGGGAAAGACTTCCACTTTCAATACTTCAAGACGTGTCCTTAGTCCACAGATGCTTGCAGAGCAGAGCTGAACGATTTTAGGAAAAGATCTAATTGCAATTTTTCTGGCAGATATTGCGATTTCAATTCGATTCACGATTTTCTTCAAATCAAGCTTCAGTGCAATATTCACTGTATACAGTATAGACAACAGAAAGGAAATCGATCAAAAGCACAAAACACATTATTCATCATCTAATATTGATGATAAATAATCTGTTTTCATTATTTAATGGATACTCCATCTTCTACTTCTAAACAGAGGCTTTGTGTTGTTGACCTGTTTACCAGCACTTTCGCAGAGGAGATGTGACGCTGGCGAATGAGTCAACTCTTTTGAACAGCTCTTTAAGCGAGCAATGATAACCGATTCGCAGTTGTGAGTGAGCCGTTCATTTGTGAGCCATTCTTAAATGTAAATTGCCTGCAACTTTGTTAAAATAGTATGTGTAAAATAGTTGACACAACAGATCCTGGGTAAGTCAGGAGCGCTGCAAAAAATTGCAGCTTTGGCGATCACATGATTGTGTTTTCTGAAGTTGCGTTTTCGATCCGAAAACAATAAATCATTCAGCACTATTGCAGAGTGTTCTTAGAAGAAAATTTGATACCACACATTGGCAAAAGTACTCCCATTCCAGCTTTTCTGGAACTGGGTGAGAAGCAAAAGTTTAAAATTTTTGTTCTGTAAAAATACTGTAATGTTTCTCCTTAAACTCTAACTATCTGATCTCTCTACTGTATTAAATTCAGAGTAGGCTGAAAATATCATAAGCAAATCACTGTTCTGCTGTTTTATTTTTTATATTTTACACAGCGTCCCAGCTTTTTAGAAACTGAGGTTTGTAAATTCCTATGTCATTTTTCTCAGTAAGAAAGAGCAGGCCACTCCTAATGAGAGCTCTGGCTTGTTATAGTTTCACAGAAGTGCGTCCATGTATCACACAAATCAGCCCACAGCTCTCTAATGATAAGATGGGTGTGCGTCCATTTCCCCTGGTGGTCTCAGACACACAATGTAACTGGGAGTGAGAGATCCCTTGCTACTCTTAAAATCCTTAAGCACGGATGTCTGTGTACCTTAAAAAAACGGCATAATGGCTTAATTTGTTGCCTTATTACAGCCATGTGTGGTGGGTGGGTTTTATAGTGTGCAGTGAAGGAAACACACTGTCTGTGTGCGGTCCTGATGTCTCCTGCAGCCTGTGGGACACGGATCTCTCCGACGCCATGCTTTCATTGACTGGGATAAGACTCTGCCAGGGGTGAACTCAGACTGTAAAGCTATATCAGGAGAAAGGAATGATTGTACGACTGGATTTCATTTTTAACACACGTCACCACATTATTGCACACCTTTATTTACAATGAGTCACCATGACAACAGTTGTTCACCTTTATATACAGACACGCATTGTATGACTCATGATCAAGTAGAAGAATCACAGGTGAAGCATTCAATTTTTTGCCAACTTCCCTGTTTAACCACAGTCATCTCCACAAACAAAACAATGAACCAGACTGCAATTTTGGTTTAAAGTCATAATTTTTACGAACATACCATCACTTGTTCTATCAAATCAATTTTCTGACCTTTACACCCCAAAATTTTTATACAGAGGCTTGTTGAGTGCACTTGAGGGAGAGATGGCTTTGCAGTTACAAAGAGAATAAAGATCTACAGTGAGTTGTTTTTGCAACAAATGGAGCATTTCTAGAAAACATTTCTTTCTCTGACAAGTTCACCGGGTGCTTTCAGAAGTCACTGTTTGACCTATCTTTTTAATCTTTACTTGGAGAAATTTCTTAGCCTGAGTCGGAGTTTCTATCTCTATGATCTCTTCAAAGTGTTATGTACCCTGACTTGTACTTTGTGTGGTTACTTCTGTGTGTTTTTCAAAGACATGGGCATTTCAGGGTGAAACAGTCAATAGAGTAAATAGAATAGAATAGAATAATAGAATAGAATAAACTTTTATTCGCCCCACACAGGGAAATTTACAATGTCTGTGTTTCTCAATAGTGGGGTGCAAATACCAAGGGGGCCATGGCCACACCCCAGGTGGGCCTAACATGTCTGATCAAGGGACGGCCAAATTTGGGGAATGAGCCCTATGGTATTTTGATTGGCCACACCATGTGCTGATCCAAAATTCTACATTGTGATTGTCTGCCATTTCAGAGGAGGAATTTGGCTTTTTTGGTTTTGTTTAATGTGGAAAATTGTGATTTATTAGAACTTTTAATTGTGACTTTTGTAAAAACATACATATAATTTTAGTCTTGATAGTCTTAAAAGAAACGGGTATATGAGTTGCCAATTTTTTTTTCTTCTTTAGAACGGGTGTTAGAATATTAATCATAATTTTATGTATAGATAAAACAAGGGTTAATAACTGCTATTGATTTCTGTGTCTGTATAGTATAACATAATAAAGAAATTAGAAGTCATGTTTGGATGTATTTATAATACCTTAATGTCATGGATGGTGGTTATGTTATGTATCATTTCATACAAACACATTACATTATAACATAGAACCTTGTGCTAAGTTGCATCATGTCACATCATATTAATTTACCTCAAACTTTGTTAACTTACGTTCATTACATTTTGACAGATCATCGCTTTACATTATGTTGCATTATAATACGACTTGATACATTAAATTGAGTCATGCTACATAACATCACATTTTGTCATGTCACATCATGTTTTGTCACAATATATGATCATATCAAGTGAAGTCACATCACAATTTGTTGAATAACATTATTCTATGTGATATTAGGTAACATTACATTATGCCACGTCATATTATATTTCATTTTGTTACACCACATTACATTAAATTGGGTTTCAAAACAATGCACAATGTTAAGTTACAGTATGTCACATCCCATTATGCTGCATTACATCTTAAATTTGAACAGATTTCGAACTATATGCTAATATTAGAAGTTGTTGGACCATTCGATATATTTCACCTGTCCATCTGGAAAAGGGCCCAAAGAAAGTGTTTGGGAATTTTCAAAAGCATATCTGGTGGGTGACTGGATGATTGTTCAGTCAATCACATTGTTACGGGCCAATCAGATGTTGTAGTAGGCGGGCAAAGCAGTGTAAAGTACAAAACATTAGCTACTTCTTTGAAAAAACTCTCAGCATGTCATATGTCAGAAGTGGAGTGAAAATATCCTTTCTATTAAGTAGTGCTTTCAGTGTTGTTTGTTTTTCATTTAATAAAAAGATTTGGTCCAGATTTGATAGAACTGCTACTGAAGCTGTTAGCATCCATGCTAATCTCTGCACGAGCTGCCACTTCCTGCTGTCATCTTGCCTGCAGTTCCCGCCTCTTCCTGCTTTAAAGGATGCTGATTGGGCTGTGCTTCTTTGGGCCAAGCACAATTGTTTCAGTTTTAGCTTTGCAAGATGGATATAACTGCTTTCAGACAACTAATCAGGCAGATACAGCTGCACTGCAAGATTAGCTATTTCAGATTGAGTTTTGTAACACTATATTATGAATATATTAGTATTATGCAAAATGCTCCTAGCATTCTATAAAAAAGGGCAAAAGACATTAAGACAAATAAGCATAAAAGGGAGGCAGTTCATTAATATTTCTTAATTTCAAAGAAGAGAATTTAACATTTTAAACAAACACAATTAAGATTGACTTTTTAACATTAAAGGGACATTAGCTTGTATAGCTTTGCTCTTATCTGAATTATTTTTTATCACTAGAGGACAGACCTCACTCACTCACTGATGTTTTAAGTCTTATTGTAAGTTGTCCATCAGCATTAAATAATAACATTTATTGGCATTCTCAGGCGCAAACCTCCATCTCCAAAACTGCTAGTTTTACTTTTCAAATGAGGAAAAAGCTCCATTACTGAATGAATGGATTTTGTATCATTCTGATTGCATTTTTTTTTAGTTTAATTTGGTTAAAAGTTTATAAAACCCACTCACCAACGTTAAAGGTGACCAACAGCAATGTCTCATGAAAAAAATGAAAATTATAAAAAATGGAAATTGGAGGTTTGTGCCTGACAGCGAAAATATGCTCTTTTATTCTAATCTACACACTGCGGATGTTGCAGTGGGTGAAATCAGCGGGTTTAGTGTCTGGCTTGAAGAGGCATTGATTCATGACCATGCTTGGAGCTCTGTTAGCTGTACCATCATGCACACACATCTTTTCACATTTGCATGTGTTTACACACCACCACTTCTACTCAGGTGCTCACATATGAAGACGCCACTCATAATAGTATATTATGTGTTTATTTGTTAGCTGAAAGAATGAAAGCCTTGACTGAAATACATATCACACCTTTCTTGAGTATAATTGAGTAAATCATTTCATATGTTGAAGTCTAAAGCTGTTTCCATACTTGTACCATACTGTCTAACTTCTTATTACATTGTTGTTGTTGGGCCAAAACCTCTTATCTCCATTTTTTGTGCTTTGTTTTTTTTTTTTCATAAAACAGAGCTATTGGTCACGTTCCATGTTGATGAGTGGGTATTATACATTTTAAAAATATTAAAAATACTTAAAATAATTCAATAATCAGGAATAAGCAAAAGTTTTTCATTAAGTGGTAGAGCCTTTTTTTGTTGATGTTGTTGTTGTCTTTTTTTTCTTTTCTTTTTTTGTGCCCAATATTGAAGACATACAGTACAAAGAGGTCATGGCTGACTGAGTGGACTATTTCAATATTCCCATTAGACACCGTCAGTCTACAACGTTTAAATATTACACAGCAAATATTAACATTGAATTATATTTTTGAATGTTGAATGACAGCAAACTGAGATTTTTAGGAGCTAGCAGATTGAGTAATGCACACATAGAGCACCAAAATCAATGCAGACCTTAGGCTCTGCACTAGATCTACAGTAAATACCTAATTACTCTTTAAAAGATGGGCCTTAAAAATCAAAATTAACAACATAAATGTAAAATACCTTCTCCGCTGTCTTTCTTTTGTTATGTGGAGATTACCTTGAGATCTTTTGCGGCCTCTTTGCTCTCTCTCTCTCTCTCCCAGTTGGCATTTTGATAAATGACAGTACGTGCTGGTGTTGCAATTGACTGACCGCAATTTCTGGAGCTCAAAAATGTGGGCTTCTATCGTACGACCTGACAAAGAGACATCTCCAAAATCAACACACTACCAGTATCAGTTTTCAGCCTGCATGCTCCAGAGGAAAAAGAGGGTGCAGGGCGATCAAACACTCGGGTATCTTTGATCCTTGAAGGTGCAGGTGGACTCTGGATCACACCTTTGATGAGAGGTAAACCAGATCAGAGGAGACAAGTGGCTTTGTTGTGAGCAGAAACAAACAAAAGAACAGATTAGTTTGGACGGAGACACTGCTCGAGCAAAGGGGATCTAAGTAGTTTGGATAAGAAGACGGTTGATGGTGTTTAACTTTATGTGCCATCCATTTTTTTGGATCCCTATTAGCTGTGAGTCACCTGGTCTCTCTGTTCCACCTTAAAACATCATACTCAAAGGCATTAAGATGTACATCCAAATCATGACTACTCAATAAGATCTATACATTTAGCAAAAGTTCATCAAAAGTACATTTTACCTTGTCAAGGTGTTAAGTATTTGCATTAGCATTCACAATTATACTTTCCAAAAACATTAAAACTGACAGGATGTAACAAAAAGCTTTAGACATCCAATGAAATTTTGCAAGATAGTTTATTCTTCAGGGATCTTGTAATGTCCAAATCCGCTTCTACAGTAAGTCTAAAATACACTGAGTGCAAACAAGAGTTACGCTCCTACTGTTTAGCACAAAAAAATGTGCAATTGAGACCCAATTAAACTGCAATTTTTGATCTCACTGCTATTAAATCTTAATAAAAGCACTTTTATTATATCTGAGTGACAATCTGGACTTTTGCCTTGGAATTGATCATTTTTACTCTTCTCCACCAGATGGCGTCATTTCACGTCATGAAAATGAGTGTGAGTATTTGATGCTGAGCAAAAAGTAAGACTGTATGAAAATCAGTCTTGCTGCTGAAAATTACCATTTCCTACACTGTAACAATTCAATGCAGAAATACTTTTCATGTAGCATATTGAAATATATATATATATATATATGTATATACTTATATGTATATAATTCAGTTAATTAAAGGGTTGAAATCTATAAAACTGATTAGATCTGAAGTTGGTTTAAAAATCAAGATATTATGATATAAGTGTAAACAAACTGCAAGAAGAAGAGGGGCTTTTAACACTTGCCTGTGTCTACAGCAGACCATAGAGTTCCCCAGATGGCATGGTAACTTAATAAAACATAACACCTGTGGAAATGTGCGCAGAAAAACTGTCAATTCTGCAATGCAGAAAAGTAGAGAGCAGCTTTAAAAGGATAAATTCTCCTGCTACTGGACTGAATTCTGTGAATAAATGATGATCTGCTGTAGAGACAGTGAGGGCTGTTAACCTGTCGCTATTTTTATTGTATGACAGACGACTTTAGAGTTACCAGTTAACCTAACAAGCATGTTTTTGGTCTCCAGGAGAAAACTGGAGTACTCCGGGGAAACATGCACAGGGAAAAACATGCAAACCCAACACAGAAATGCTTTGTCTGATTGGGTAGTTGATCCCAAAACTTTCTTGCTTTGAGACAACAGCATACAACAGATATGCTCATGCAGGTCAGTCCAGAAGTCAAAAATATACCAGCTGTTTTTTTATCCAGTTTTATTTCATCTTGGTTTATGTATTTCGAAATACTTTTGTTTTAAAGTAACATCAGACACAAAGATGTGAGAATTGTGGGATGTTGTTTCTCCAGAATCAGCCAAACTGCAGATTTTATTTTTCAAAATAGATATCTTGGAAAAAGAATAGAATAGCTTTTGCAAGTTCGGAAAAAAAACCCCTGATATCTTCTTTAACAAAAAAAAAGAAAGAATGCAATTATTCCATGGTAGTTTTCAGAAAATCAGAGAAGTTTGTTTATTTAATATGAAAAATATATTGCAATTTCCAAATGATTACCATTTCATTAAAAAAAAAAAAATACAGCATACTTTTCAAAGACTAATCTTTTAAGCTGATTGGCTTGTTAACTCTGTTAACTTTTAAAATAATCAAATTATTGATTAAGAAAACAGAGAAAAATGTTCAAACTATGATTATCATCATTAAATGAGATTATTTTCTTTTTATTTTAGAAAACTTATAAAAAGCTTTAATTTTTATTTTCATTTCTTAAATGATTATCTTGTCAAAAGGTGGAGTACAGGGGGAACAAAAACAAAAACGTCAGATAATAATAGAGGTACCCTTGCATGACATCTAGGCTGATAAACATTTGAAATCATTTTTCAACTAGTCAGGTTTCATCAGGAAATGTTATTTTCCACTAGCACAATGTTTCTCTCAACTACCAGGGATGTACTTTCACCAAAACTTTGATGATTTCTCAACATTGGTCAGTGTCAACTAATATACATGCATGTGTGAATGGACCTTGAGGGATCATAGACAAAAAACAGGTGGAGGAAAAAGCATCGAAATGTACTAAATGTTCCAGGTATCCCTTATGTCAGTGACTTGCTCACCGATTATGAATGAATTATAGTCACAGCCATTTTTCCTAATCTTGCAAATTAATCACTTTTTGCTGCAATGCACATGAAATCCTGCCTGGGACTAAAACTGGTAAAATGTGGCAGAGAAAATGTAAGAAAACTGTTCTGTTATCCATCCATTCTTCATCTATACTGCTTATCCCTTTCAGGGCTGGAGCCTACTGATGCCAGCCAGGGCCACATAGAGAGCCAGAAAACCATTCACACTCACATGTTTTTGGTCTGGCAGAGGAAACCGGAGTGCTGGAGAGAACCCACACATGCACGGGGAAAACATACAAACTCCACACAGAAAGGCCCTGACCGGAACAGGGATCAAACCAGCAACCTTCTTGCTTTGAGGCACATGCACAACCTGCTGCGCCACAGTGCCTCCCAATTATCCTCTTATGTAGAAACAACAAAACAAATCCAAAAACAAAAAACATCAAACATCACCCTTATAATGCTGGGGTAAGCATCTTTTTCATTTAGAAAAAAATGATGGAATATCTACATTTTCTCATAGTTCTAAGATCAGTATGTTGTTAATTAAGAGCAATTACATTTTCCTTATGGGAATTCATAACACTTAAATATCACTGTTTGTTTTTTATATTTGTCAGTTAATTTTCTGATGTTACCACATTGCCCCAGGAGAACAGCTCTGTCTCTAGAACTCGATTAATAATTCAAGATCAAACAAAAATGAACAAATTTTTGTGTTCACGGAAAAATCTGAATATTTGCATGTACGTCCATTAAGACATTTTCTGCTTTTTTCAGTCCGTGTGGACTTTTCTCTCACAGAAAATGTAATCCCTCACAAAACTTTATACAAATCACATACAGATTTAATCACCATACAGATTTATCATGAACAAGCCTTTTCACATCTAAATGTGGTTCCTTCAAGGTTTGACAATTATGAGAAAAAAAGTTTGCTCAGCGATTTATTGCAAAAACTGCTTATATATTTAAAATTATTCCTCTAGACAATTTGGAGATATTGGTGCCACTCTTGCAATTGCAATTTTTATCTGAAGTGTATCATTAACATTACTCACATTTCCTTTTAATTCTTTTGGGAAGGGGCAGGTAACTATCTTTCTCCTGTTGACCACTGGACAGTACTGTCAAGAAAACAAGAGAAGAAGAGGGACTTACCCAATTGGTCCATAAGCCTGAAAGGAAGTTGTCACTTTCACTAAGGGGCAAACTAGAGGTCTAACAACATCACAGCTACATTTTTCAATCAAGAAAATGTGACAGAAAAGCAAATTACCAATTGTTCACTGTGGAAATAAAACACTGTACTTAAAGGCTAAATTAAAACATTTTTGGTAGTATTGTATTTAACCTGCAGCCATTTTTAAAGTGTGATTTTTCCAAACAAAGTTGTCTGTGGCACAGTCTGATAGTGCACTTGGTCAGTAATCTGGAGGTTGCAGGTTTGAGCCCAGCTCTGGTTGTCACATGGTGATGTTTCCTTGGGCAATACACTTAACCCCAGGTTGCCCCCACTGATTCAGTGGTGTGTTAATGTGTATGAAAGGGTAACAAAGGACTTTGTTTATCTCTTACTTCCTCTTTGTTTCATTTTTTTTTTTTACTGTGTAGGGGGAGGAATAAGATGGAAAATTTTGTACCTGATGTGAAGACATACATTTTGTAGATTTCTTTTTTCAATAAAAAAAAATTGATCTAAAAAAAATGCAAATGAAAGGGTGTGAATATGTTAGTTGATACTGTTTGAGAACTGACATAGGAACTCCAACCATCAGTAAGTAAATGGGTGTGAGTCAAAGACTAGGAAAGTGCTTTATAGCCTTAAGTCCATTTACTATTTACCATTTACCCATAAAGACCTGGTAAGTTAACAATGTGAGTGTGATCACTTGTTTGCCAGTGATCCCATAGAGTCTGGACATTAAAAACTCCATTTACACCTCATTTTTGTATTTTCTTAATAAACAAAATCATGACCCACTGAAAAGAACTCTGCAACCCGTTTCTAAGCTCAAGCCCACGAGTTGAGAATCACTGTTTCAGATCACTCTAATGAGGTTGTATTTGTAAGACTTCACAGCACTGTTTTCTGAAACTGAACCAAACACGTTCTCACTCGTTGATAATCATGACTGAAAGTTCAAAGATCTCCGGTTTGATTACAGCAAACACAATGATTCAGTAATTCCCCTCACCTGACATTATCACAGCTCCATCTTAAAAGCCTGTGATTAAATATAAATCTAATTTCCTCACTGATACTAATACGACTAAAACAGCTTTAGGCAAAACAGCAGCAGCCAGCTCTCTATAGAAAGCGTGCTACAGCAATGACATCATCACTATGAGTATCTGCTACCATGTCAACTTGTAGAAATGAACACAACATATACACACAACCACTGTTTATCCACAGCCTGAGCTTTAATCCAGTAACATGTTCAAGCAGGATGCAGTATCAGCAGTCATTTTAGCGCTGGAGCAGCTGATTTGCATCACAGGCGTGTTAATTATTCCACTCCTAAGCAACAACCAGGAAAGAGGCATTATCTTTACAGGTTGTCCATCTGTCCATCCAGACCATTCTTGTGCTCACAATATTAAAAAAAAAATAGTTTCTTTTTTTTTAGGTGAAATTGATTTAAGGCATAAATGTCCAGTTACACTTAAGGATGAAGTGATTACCATTTGGATGCTATATATATAAATATAAATATATATATAGGCGGATGTAATTGGGCCACATGTTCATCCCTTTCTTATGAGTGCCGATTTTATGGGATTCTTTTAAGGATTTTCTATAAACTTTGCGCAAATGTCCATTCAGACTCAAGAATGAAATAATGAAATAATTTTATTTTGAAGGCTGTAGATCAATGGTTCGTGTCATTGGGCCTCATGTTCTTCACTTGCTTATAAACCAAAAATCCCCAGAATAATTTGATGGATTTTCTTCAAACTTAGAAAAAAATACCTACCCTTAATCAAGGATGAACTGATTCGATTTTAGAGGTCATTGGTAAAAGTAAGCATCAATGGGCCTCATATCCATCCCTTGTGTGTAAACCAAACACTTCAAAAACATTTCAAGGTAACTTCTTCAACTCTGCAAAACTGTCTAGTCTGACTCAAAGATAAGTTAAACATTTGAGCTCATAGGTAATGCTTAAAAACATTTTGATGGATTTTCTTTACACTTAGCAAAAAAGTCCACTCTGACTCAAGGATGAAGTGATTGAATTTTAGAAGTAAAGGTAAAAGTGAACATCTTATGGTCTCCTCTTATGCCCTTGCCTGTAAACCAAATGCTTAAAAAACACTTTAATTGAATTTCTTCAAACTTAGCAAAAAAGTCCACACTCACTCAAGGACAGCATGATTGAATTTTGGAGGTCATTGAACATATGGATGAGTGTCATTAGGCTTTATGCTCATCCCATGCTTATACATATTTTTTAGGTGGGCTTCAAGTGAATTCCGTTGACACTGCAGAAAAGTCTGCTCTTACTAAGGTTTTAAAAAATACAGCAAATGTCAGGGCACCAATTTCATACCATGCTTTTGAATGCCAAGTCTCAGTAACGTTCAGAACTATTACTATTAGCCACTTAGAGCAAGCTACTGGCAGAAGGACATGTAGCCTGTGCCGTGTCTCAAAATAGTGCCTAATCAAAGCAGCTTGGTAGTGGAAAAGTAACCGGATGTAAACAAAGTGCTTGTAGCGTGTGATTACCCCATGCTATTTTTGTGACTTCCTTTCTCCCACAATTTTTTATATTACACAGAGAGTTTGGCACCATATACAGCAATGTATAGCATTAGCGTCACTCATGCCATGTACCTGGAAGTAAACAGCGGACATATTCAAAATGCCAAATTATCAAGTTTGTAAGTGGTCGTTTCCTCTTGTGAAGCAGGCTGGTGGGTACTGCTGATAGAAGGACACGTTGGGTGTGCCTTGTAGAAAAGTAATACTAAAACTAGAATGCACTCGGAGAGTGTAAATCTCCGCCACATATTGCTGTTATATCTATAAGCAATAGTTCCATGATTAAGTTACCATAATAACATAATTATTTGACCCTGAAAACCCACACCTAGCACTCAGATTCATGATGATATCATTATTAGTTAGACAGTTATTGAACAAGAACCGTTGTTCGCTGATGGCGGTTATCTGGATGACCACCAAAATCTAATCATTTTTAAGTTGGGCCATTACCAACATCTCTTGAAAATCAGCAAAATCTGTCAGGTAGTGTTTGAGTAATCTTGCTAACAAACAAACAGACAAACATATTCCAGCAAAAACATAACCTTCTTGGCAGGGGTAAAAAGTGGCTAGCAAGTAGAAAAGTATGTCGTAAATGATCTTTATGAAGTGAGAAATAAGCCTACGCTGTTTTTATGGCTTGTTTTCACCCAAGATTCTTTATAATAGACAGAGTCGGTGACACCATCTGCAGCAATGTATAGCCCTAGCTGAAGTGCTGACTGTTTCTGTACAGATGCAGAGCTGATCTGCCACTGTGGCTAGTGCTCAGGCTAATGCCATGCACGTCATACAACCACACTTCAAATATCCTGAATTGTCCCTTTAAAGTTAAGGTCACTGTGTCTGTGTTACAAATCATGCTCCTACACCATTGAGAGCATACAGTTTGATCAGTCACGCCACTATAAAAACCAGTCCAGCCCTTCTCCTCGACCAATCACTGTACTTTTACTGTGCAGCACTTGTGTACATTGCTTATAACCGCCGGGCAGCATCTCCATTTTTTTCAGAGAATTGATATGTATGCCACAGAGGGAATAATTAAATATGTTGTTTACATCTCATCACCAGCTTACATGGGTCTACATGCTCTGCATACATAACACACTCTGAACAGTGTGATTTCCTATCTAACGTACAAAACCTTCCGTTTTTCAGTCAGACTTTTGTCTATTCATTATCTCAAGTCTGCCCACAGCATTCTCTGTGAAAACATTTGTCTTGTATATGAGGCTGCAAAAACCGACTGTGCATGCAATGTTTTCCTTCATTCACCACTTCTCCAAACAATGCAGCGTTGTGAAACACAAGCTGTTCTTCACATATGAAGCAAACACCCTCTCTGAGCTGAATTTTGGTCTCAGTTTAGACAGTGATGGTTGACTGACAGCTGAATATCCCTCTGTGGCTGTGAGCAGGCTGGGTGACAAAAAAAAACTCTCCTTTTTTAAGAAGTGTTTGTTTTCAGAGTGAAAAATAGATGGAGCAGAGCAGAGGAGGAGAACTGGGTTAAAAGAAAACACAGGATTTCACTCATATTTGCAGCAAGGAGCAGAGTTGTGGAAGTAAGTGTGCTGTGTTTTATTGCTCATACCACTCCTGTCCACTAGATGGCACTGTGGCCTCATATAAGTTTCAAGGCCCAGACATGAGCCTTCACACCTCTCTCTCCTTCCCTCCCTTTCTCTTCTCACAATATTTTCCAGGAGATGATCCAGCATTAAACTCAACAATGGGGAATTTATCAGAAGGATTTTGTTCTCTGGTCCGAGGCAAACAATTATCAGATATGATGGAAAGTAGAACACATTTTACTCGGTGTAATCTGTTTTTCTGTGAGTTACACACTCATGCATCCACAAACACTGACACATTTTAACTCAGAGGTAAATATTAACAACTCTCACATTGAAGCAGGATTTTGCAACCTTATTTGATAGTGAAATATTGGCAGATGCTCCCTGGGTTGCTTTATTTTGCATATCAGATCACAGAGTACTCCGCCTTTCCATGTGAATTACTTTTATCAGGATGTGTGATATCACAGTTTGTTCTCCCCTCTCTGTTATTCAACCTCACCACTCTCAGGCGCATGTGAATTTCCTTTCTTTTTCAGCAGCACAGATTTCCAGAAGGAACAACACAAACCAGAGGAACCATATTTAAATGTCATATCTTATAACTTGCAGGTCAGGAGGGCGATTATGAAGAGTGTCATGTCGTAGTGTTGTGTTAGGTGCCTGGCAGGGTGCAGGCCTATTACACAGCATTATGTTGCTATGACAAAGCAGGAGGCTGGAAAGCAGTGATCCACTGCACAGTATACATGCCCATCCCCCCACCCTGTAAGCTAACAATACAATGTCACTGGGAGATCACAGCTCCTGAGAGATCCTCCTGGCTACAAATCATACAGTAGGAATGTTTTAAAAAGCCCTCAGGCTGTGGACTGAAAGCAAACCGCACCCTATATTTTCAGAGAAGCTGCCCCAGCATGGTGTCTATAGATCTGTTTGCAAGCAGCTCTGTTGGCTCCATAGATACTGTTAAATTCACCAGGGAGAAAGGTTAAGCTTTAAAGCTCCTGAGTGAGGTTTTAAACAGGCTGAAGTTGATATTGGAGGCTCTGCATGATGGCAAAAAGCAAACTAGATTGTCAGAAGAAAGGCAGCTCATTTCTATGCAGTTTTTTGTAAATGAGAACTGCAGCAGGGTGGGTGGCAGACGAGGTAGTTTGACAATTTGCTTCCAAAACAGCATTGTGTGCATCTTCCCCAGCAAATATTCACAATGGTTAGGTTCACATGCAGTAAAAAGGTCCCAAATTTCTAATTTTTTACACAGGCTAATGTAAATTCTGCATACCCACAGGACATATTTTAAAGTTTCTCTCCTAAAAATCAATATAAGAATACGGATTTTGGCATGCTTAAAAATCCCTATGTTTCAGCCCTGCGCACAACAGGCTGATTTAGTGTAAATGCTAATAAGCTGTGTCTGACCACACCCCTCTCAAAAAGTGGATGTGGCTTTCTAATTGTGCTCAAATCAAACATTAGAGCACAGACATGACTAGACATTTATACAGTGGCCCTGAGGTGTCAAATGACAATAAAGCCAAAACACACGACAAAATCTGCCAAAAAAAACAACAATGGCCAAAGCAAAACAGCAAAGGCTGAAGCAACACAACAAATGTCCAAAGCAACACAACAAAATCTGAAAAACAAAGCAAAACAACAAAGGCTGAAGCAACACAAAAAGGGCACAAGCAAACCAACAAAAGCAAAAAGAGAACAACATAACCAAAGCAAAACAACAAAAGTGGTAGCAACACAACAAAAGTCAAAGTAAAACAACAAAGGCTGAAGCAAAAACAATAAAAGCAGAAAGAAGATAACCAAATCCAAAGCAAAAAAAACAAAAGCTGAAGCAACACAACAAATGTCCAAAGCAACGCAACAAAATCTGAAAAACAAAACAAAACAGCAAAGGCCAAATGAAAACAACAAAGGCAAATGCAAAACAACAAAGGCTGAAGCAACACAACAAATGTCCGAAGCAACACAAAAAGGGCACAAGCAAACCAACAAAAGCAAAAAGAGAACTACACAACCAAAGCAAAACATGGCAAAAGTGGTAGCAACACAACAAAAGTCAAAGTAAAACAACAAAGGCTGAAGCAGAAAAATAAAAGCAGAAAGAAGACAACCAAATCCAAAGCAAAAAACAAAAGCTGAAGCAACACAACAAAGGCCTAATCAAAACAACATAAGCAGAAGCAGAACAACAAAATCCAAAGCAAAACAACAAAAGTGGTAGCAACACAACAAAAGTCAAAGTAAAACAACAAAGGCTGAAGCAGAACAATAAAAGCAGAAGCAGAACAACAAAATCCAAAGCAAAACAACAAAAGCTGAAGCAAAACAAAAAAAAGCCAATACAAAACAATAGCTGAAGAAAAACAACCAAGGCTAAAGTAAAACAACTTTAGCCATGGCAAAAGTACAAAAGCTGTAGCAAAACTGTATTGATCCAGTTAGTTACAATGCTATTTGCCCTTTGGGTACCTGCCTCTTCCACTTAGTGCTCTGGCTGTTGTGCTTTAGCTTTGTTTCTCCCTTTGTTTTGCTTCAGCTTTTGCTGTGTTGCTTTAGCTTTTGTGGTCATGTTTGACATACACATTTCTTCCACTTGAGTCAGCATTTCGACCCAAAAACACCTGGCTTGTGCAGTGTCTCACATCTGAAGGAGGTGATGACATCATCAGGCGAGATTTTTCCATGGACTCTTTCGGCACACATTTTCTGAAAGTTAGAGCAAGTACAATAAAATGAGGAAGTGGGTCTTTGTAAGTCTGGGGGTTGTAGACTCGCCAATGACACATATTTTTGTATAGATGACTTAAAAATAAAGGTTATAAAGTGTATTTAGCATAATGGGGAAATAAGACTGAAGCTTTTCTTTGCACCTAGATTGTTTGTGAGAGTTGTTCTGATACAGGTGGACAATCTCTGTTTGGCAGGATTCGTTAGAATAAATCTAAACACAGCAGTCAGTACCTGTTTCATTACAGCCAAGCTCACATGAAAGAGGTGATCTTGGCTCACCTCTGATCTACCCCTTGAACCGGTTGACACAATAGACTCAGCAAACAGGGTGATGGATTTTCTCACCACATTTCTGTAGTCGTATCGTAACAGCAGTAGTGGTGATAATAACTGCATAACAGCTACCAGGCAACCCAGCTGATAACAAAGTACTACTTATTAATAATGTTTTGCATCATATCAAGTCACTTTCTGTGCACAGGCACAACTTACCATGGGAATAGCAACATGTTAGTGTTTCAGCAGATCATCATTGGACTTCACCACATCGACAGCTTCAAAAACTTAAGTTCCAAGAATTCACTCCAGGTTGTTCAAGAAGAAGAATTTGTCCTTTTATAAGCTGCTCTCTACTTTTCCACACCACTGACAGTTTCTTTCTGGGGACACTTTGACAGGTGTTGCAGTGTAATACGTTACCATGCTGGTAAATGCCGTCCTCTGTGGTCCAGCACAGTGGTCAAGCTTTAAACACTTGTCTTGCATACACTGAGTTTGTTAACATTTATATAGAATGGTGTTTCAGACGTTGATAAATATGTTTATTTGTACAAGGAAGAAGGGATTCGATTTTGGTGGTAACCAGAATCTGGATGGGGATCCTGGATTTTTTTTAAGGATTTCTGAACATTACAAGACTTGTCCGCATTTTCACTAATAACTCAATATATAATCAACAGATTTGGAAGAGAATTTTGAGCAATTTCAGTCATGGCACAAACATGACATGATAAGATTCAGGCGGTGATCCAAATCTGTATGCAGATCCAAGGATTTTCAAAGTATTATTTAACAGTGCAAAATAACCCTCCATAGGAAGGTTGAAGGGCAATTTCCCAAAAGCATGAATAAATAAACAATCTTCATGTAAGCTATATTGCATTTTAACATTTTCCGTCTCCCTTTGCAGAGAAAATCACAGACCGGTATCACTAAAAGATTTAAATGTCACTGTAAGGAAAAGGCGTTGTAAACTCAATGACCACTATTGTGCAGGGGGCGGAGGAAAGGGAAGGCGAGTCTGTTGGATGCCCAGGTCACCAACCCTTGACCTCTGTCCTCGACCTTTGAATCTCTGACATCTGTCTGCCTTTTCCCGCCTTCTCCCCTTCCCCCCTCCTCTGTCAAAGGAATTTGATTGCAGGGGGGCTGGAATGTGGCTCCCTGAGTGACACAATACAAAACAAGGACAATGATCATTTCAAGCTGTAATATAGTAGGCACTGATATTTGTTGGGGTAACAAACTGTACATTTAAGAGAAGCTCGATACAAACAACAAATCCAATGAAGTTGGGACGCTATATAAAACATAAAAACATATCAAAATATGATTTGAAAGTCCTGTTGGACCTATATTCAATTGAAAACCCTACAATCACAAGACATTTAATGTTCAAACTGATAAACCTTAATGTGTTTATGAAAATATTCACGCATTTTGAATTTGGTGCCTGCAACACATTCCACAAAAGCTGGGACAGTGGCATGTTTACCACCGTGTTGCATCACCCTTCCTTTTAGCAACAGAAAATATGGACATTGACTGTTGAAGCCTTGTTGGTGGAATTCTTTCCCATTCTTGCTTGATGTACAACTTCAGCTACTCAATAGTTGTCGTATTTTGTGCTCCATAATATGCCCCATATTTTCAGCGGGACACATTTCTGAACTGCAGGAAGCGAGTCTAGTACCAGCACTACTTAATTATGAAGCCACGCTGTAGAACAGAATGTGACTCGACATTGTCTTGCTGAAATAAGCAGGGGCGGCCCTGAAAAAGATGTTGCTTGGTTGGCAGCATATGTTGCTCCAAAACCTGTATGTACCTTTCAGCATTAATAGTGCCTTCACAGATGTGCAAGTTACCCATGCCATGGGCACTAACACACCCCATACCATCACAGATGCTGGCTTTTAAACTTTGCCCTGATAACAGCCTGAATGGTTGCTTCTTCTTTAGCCCAGAGGACACGAAGCCCATGATTTCCAAAAGCTTTAACTTATACTTGTAGATGTAGCGACAAACTGTGTTAACTGACAATGGTTTCCCGGAGAGGTTCCTGAGCCCACGTAGTTATATCCTCACAGAATTAAGTCTGTTTTTTGTACAGTGCCACCTAAAGGATCAAAGGTGAAGAGTATTTAGTGTCAGTTTTCACCTTGCCACTTAACATACAGAGGTTTCTCCACATTTTCTGAATCTGTTGATATTACAAACTGCAGATGATGAAGTCCCTATGTTCCTTACACATATGTTGACAAATGTTTTAAACTGTTTGAGTATTTGCTCTCGCAGTTGTTCAGAAAGTAGTAAACCTCGCCCTATCCTTGCTTGTGAAGGACTGAGCCTTTTGGGAAATTTAAGTGAGCAAATGTTTACCAAAAACAATGATATTTGTCCGTTTATCCATTTGAAAATTAGATATCTTCATTGTAGTGTATTTAATTGAAAATAGGTCGGACAGGATTTGCAAATCATTGTAGTTTGTTTTAATAACGCCTACACAACATTCAAACTTCATTGGAATTGTTGTTTGTATGTTGGTGACTGCTTCAACTCTTTTTTTGGTCTTGTGAAACCAAAGCATTTGCACAATGAAATGAAGACATTCAGTCCTTTTTGTTATGACTTGCTTTGTCGGAAAAATAGGTCTGTAGGCTATGACATAACAATGTACCACAGAGAGCCTGCCGCCTCTCCAGCCAGTGCGGATGATAGCAGTGGGGGAGGGGAGGGAGATAGTGGGGGAGGTGTTGTACAGTAAGAGCACAGGGCTGGCTCTTCCCTCCAACGCCACATGCTCCTGTGCGCACACACAGACACACTCGGACTGTAAAGCCTTTTTCCCCCAGACTGCTTTTGACAGCCGGCCCCTACGCTCCTATTCTCTTTACAGTGTAAATAAAGCAGCCGGGCTCAGGGCGCTAAATCCAATATGTCAATGGACACTGGCGCACAATGAGGAATGGATACCTCACTGGCTATTCCCCTGCTGCAGACTGAGCTCTCCACGCGCTTCTCCGGCGCAATAACGACACAACAAGAGTCGTGTGACTCGCCGCGCCCTTCCCCCACCCATACATATTACCATCGCTCCGCGGTGCTGTCTAGAAAGGTCATGTGACCCTCATCGGCTTCCCGGGTTGGGGGGAGGGGAGGCAGATTGAACCTGTTCTTTGTTAGGAGGTCAGCCCGAGCGCTTTGGCAGGAAGCGCTCCTACCGTACTGCACGTAATAGAGGCGCAGAACAGAAAGAGCAGGCTGTTTTCATGGAGGACCTGTCTTTTACAGTTGTAACGGCATAGTGTTTGGTGGCTTGATAAATTTTGCTTTTATTTACTATAAGGTTAATGACTGAGGCAGAAAAAAAACACTAGAAGTGTGGTCTCTGCTGGTGTTAGACTTTGGAGACTGTGCATACAGTACACTGGTGTTTGCAGGGCAGAGCTTCAGAAGGTTAAAGTACAAGCAGGAATAATACATCAACTGAAAATTTGTGTTTATGCAACAAAGCTCCTACAAATATGTTCATGGGAGCGCATTGTTTAGACTTCTTGTATGCGGCATTTTAATACTGTTACACAGTTAGGGATGCATGATATTGGATTTTTTTTGCCAATATCCAAAATGCTGATATTTTTTGTCAGGAGCTCAAAGCCTCCACTTTATTAATCTGACCTGTTCCCCTTGTGGTGACAGTATATTTATGCCTGAAATGAATGCAGGAAATATGTATTACCTCGGCCAAGGAAGTCATGTGTTTGCCGGGGTTTGTCAGTTTCTTTGTTAACGGGATCAAAAGTTATGAACAGAATTTTCAGGACAGGTCAGAAATAGGCCTACTTGCCAAGGACAGTTACATTCTGGCTGTGATCCAATTCTATATGCCTATTAAGGATTTTTTTAAATGATTTTTTATCAATAAGAGGTAATCAGTTTTCCAGATTTGTACAATATTCAATAACCTCTCAACGGACTGAAATGACATTTTCAGGGAATGTTGGTTAAAGCACAAGGGACAAGTATTTACATTTGGTGGTGATCCGACTTTGGATCTGTACAGACTGGCAAATTTTTTCATGTCTGCTATTACAGATAATCACCACTTATGGCAAATATTTGCAGATACTGATACTGTTCTGATAATGCTGTGCATACAAAATACAATATAATCTGTGCCAGCTATTTCCACCTTGCATCTGATATTTACACACATATTAATTGTTTGGATTTTCATTTTTAATTCTTTGAGCTTTATACATAGCTTATTGTTTATTATGCTGCTCTGAGCTTTGACACAGACATGCTTATCTCTATTTCTAAAGATATATTAGCGAATAAATCTACCTGATAAACACTTCCGCCAATTACTTAACCACTTTAGGACCTACGTCACAAATGCTGCCACAGCAATACAGGATAAAGCAAAACTGGGGGCAAACATGAATCATCATTACAGGCCAGCAAGCAGTAGGGAGTCTAAAAAATGTTATCCTGTCATGTTGTTGAACAGAATAGAAAAGTAATACTTATGATGCAATTCAGTAATGGCTCAAAGCCAAAAGTTAGCGATCCTCTCCTGTTTGTTAGCAGTAAATTTTTGAGTTAACATTCTTAGTAATGAGCCTGAAGTCTTTGGACACTTGTGGCATTTTGTTTAGATGTACATTTTTGATCCATAATCTGATAAGAATTGAGATGGACCCAAACCTTGTACACCAAGTCCAGAGCATTTATTTTTCTATTGATAGCAAAAACTTGCAGTAGGCGACAAAATACTATAAACTAGTCAAATGGTTAAAAATGACTTATCATCAATGAAGTATTTCAGATTCAAATTCAGTTTTCTCAGGCGCATGCATGACATCTTTTTTGTTAAAATGAAAAATCTCCATCTACTTTCTTTTAAAAGGAAAGTTTTGCCTGATATCTTGGCAGTGTGTAACTCACCTCAGCTGATGCCCTCACGGCTGCCTGTTTCAGGCTTAAAAGCTCCTTTATAGAAATAGTAAGCATGGTTGAGTGTGGTCTGTCATGAAGTATAAGTGTTAGGACATTTACCACAGCTTAGTGGCAGGTGTTATGGCAGTTCAACAAGAGGTTGGTTTGGAGACATGTAACATGAATGTTCACTTCCTTTGAGAGTAAATAAACGGCAGGGAGGAAACCTTCATGAAATATCTTTACTATATGGTATTCTATTGCCTTTTTCCACAATGTAACCTATCAGTTTCTCTGCTGTTTGCATTCACACATGAGAGTCAGCTTGAGGATAATTTTAGAGATTTTCTGCAAGTGGGGTTTGAATGGGGTTTTTGGTTTTGACAGTCATATTTAGGTATAATAACTTATCTCAGCCTGTTCTTTGTACAGTTCAGTTTAGTTCTAAACTTAATTATTCACAGAAGCACCATCAAAAGTTGAAAATAGAACCAAAATAAGCAGTCTGTATTGTCCCGCCTTTGGCACCTTCTGCTGGAGTACCAAATGCACCCATTTGACCCCAAGGGTTAAGCGAGACACACTGCAGTCTTCCAAGTGAGGATGCAGTTAACTGTGGAAAAGCAAGCAAGATCAGGGTTTCCTATGCTGTACTAAACCAAACGGGACTGCTTGGTTGAAAATTCCTCACCGAACTTTTAAATGAAGTGGATTGGAGTGGTCGTATTCCTTCGAGTGTAAAGCATCATCTGTATTTCTTTTGCATCTCCACTATTTGCAGATGATGTTGTCCTTCTCGCTCCAGCAGACCGTAACTTCAGGCAGGCTGCACTGAAGTGTGACAGGGTTGGGATGAGGATCAGTGCTTTGAAAATCCCAAAGGATGGTTGCTCTGAGAAAAAGAGGAATATACAATGTGGTTGAGGGATGAGGGAACAGCTGCGTATGGTAGAGGAAATTTGCAGAGGGATCTTTTTCTCTGAATAACTGTAAGATGACTGAAACTAGCAGAGATTCAGAAACTTAGATATACTTAAATGTCAAAGTGTGAATGAATCATCGTACCAACAGATGAATAAATAAAGATCAGAAATTACAACTACTGCCTTAAAGGTTAATGCTGTGGTTGAGTTTACAAGGGAAAGTCCAGAAGAAGGTCTTGTTTTTCATGTTTAGTTATTAGAATATATATAATGAACAAAATCTGAACAGTTTAGCATTAATTCAAATGTACACTCTAGTGTAATTTTTTCTTTTGTCATTATGTTTTGATGCATTGTGTGAAGCACTTTATCTAGATGCTGAAAGGTGCTATACAAATAAACTTAACCTGCAAAGTTCCCAGACATAACCTTCGAGCACCCCTATTCTAAATTTTGGATGATAGTTTTAGCTGTGAGTGTAAAAAGTGTTGGCGAAAAGTAAATAATTGTGGGATAGCTCAAAATTCAAGAAATCTGGGCTGGTTCTCTTTCCATATGCATTTCAACTAGATAAATTCAGAAAAATGTCAGGGCCTTGCACATTTTGTTTTGTACCCCATTCACATTTGTGCAAGTGTGAATAGGATACACAAAATGTACAACAGGCCAAAAAAATCTGGAATCTTTGCTGCATGTGTGAACAAGCAGTGGAGTTTTTCCACTTCTCCTGAAATTGAGTAAGTAACAAAAATGCGGAAAACTGACCTAACTCCTAGTGTTAACAGATCATAGAAATTTCCTTAATCCACATCCAAATGCTTTCTTTCTTGCGCCTTGACTAACATTCCCTAAAATGTCATCCAAATCCATTGTTTGGTTTTTGAGTTTCTTTGTTCACAATCAAACAAACCCAGGCAAAAACATAACCTCCTTGGCGAAGGTAAAAAGGCTTCAAATGAAAATATAACCAGAACTAGAAAAGCACTCAGAGAGCGCAGACCTCTGCCAAGGTGATCCGGATCAGTCTCAAAATTTAATCAGTTCTTCCATATCCCATTTCCAACAATTCCTGAAAATTTCATCCAAATCCGTTCAGAACTTTTCAAGTTATTTTGAACACAAACAAACAAACAGACAGACAGACAGATAAACGCGGGCAAAAACATAACCTCCTTGGCGGAGGTAAAAATGTCTTTAATTTACCTAGGTGAGCTGAGTGTGTGGATGCAAACTATAGGATATTTTGCTCAGACTTAACCTTGAATATTCCTTGGGAGACCCTCATAACATTCCCTCCCTCACCCTCCATTAATTAACATCCTGACTTTAAAACTACAAGCTACGGGAGATGAATGTGATCGTCTTTGTAGGTTGTCATAAAAAATGTGGAGAATATTATGGTCACACGACAGAAAAGGATTTCAGCATGTATGAACACAAACTCAGGAAGGTTTTAGTGGTAGTCTGCCTGATTATGGATATAGAAAGTATTGTTTATCTTTTCAAAACATTGGTTCTAAAAAGTGTGTTAAGGATGCTTCCCTTAGCCTAATAAAATGCACAAATCCTGATGATTACAAAAGAAGGCAGTCGACCAAAGATGCGATAACCTTATAATGTGATATAGACAAAGGAGCTATGGAAGGACTTTGGGCTGGTTTTTTAATACTTCTGTTTGATATAGGTGACAGATGTTTGAGAAGAGAAGACTTCGAACTTGTCATTTACTGGAAATGAGATGCCTCACTTCCTCTTTTGATCTATATAACAATTTTCAGTCAAAGGGCTGTGAAAGTGTTATTTGGCAGACTGTGCTCATATATCCATTTATCTGCCCTCGTCAAATATAGATTGCTCTGGGAGAACAGCTCTGACAAGCCTCTCTATGAAGCATATGGCCTAATTCATCTGTACATCAGAGGCTGACAGACATCTGCATGTCCCCTGTGAACTGTGTGTTACCTTTGTGTTTCCTTTATAAATGTGGGAGTTTGGCGCAGAGATGATATCTTTTTAGAATAGAATAGCCTTTATTGTCATTGTACTTTAGGGGGTACAACAAAATTTAAGGTGCTCTCACAGAGCCACTGAGCTTCACAAAAAGAAGACAAAAACCAGTGCAAACAGCATACCAGGGAACAGAAAAACATCAAAAACAGCATAGACAGGACAAAACAAAGACAGGCAAAAAATGTTAAATATATGTACAGAGCAGCAATTAAAGTGACTGATGGTATTAGAGTGGCTCATATGTGCAAAGCTGCATGGGGGGGAAATATATATATGTCTGTATACATATTGTGTTATGTACATGAAATATAAAATAATATTAGAGTGATTAATGCTATTTTGCAGGCCAATGCAAGAAGTTAGTATTCTTACACAGGTTATGTGCACATGAATTATTTTGAAATCAAAACATAATCAGTGTATTTTGCATGGTATGGGACCCTTGACTTTTTATCTCATTGTCTTCAAAGGGTATAGACAGACTAAAATCAACTGTAAGTTTAACATTCTAGTGCAACTTCAGCAACCAAAAGGACAACATCACTCAAACCAATAACTGCAGACCAACACGTTTCTTTGTTTTACAAAGATGGTAACTGCAATGATATTAAATGTAATTCAATTTTTAGATTTTGTTCATCACGTGTCATTTCAGTAACAAAAAGGCTTACAGAAAAGCTTTCTGCTTTAATGGGAAAAGAAAAAAAAAACAGAATGAATAAACAAACATTCAAAGGAACTCTTGTGGAAAATAAATATACTAAAACATAAAATTCAGGAATGTGTCACAAAGGTAAATGGAACAATTTAGGGAATTTGGGCTGCATATTTTCATTATTTCTCACCCTCCATGCATAGATTTACAATTCAGTGGGGGATGGGCAGAAGCTTATGGTGTAGCTTGCTGTTTCGCTTTCATTCCTTTAGCAACACTATACCAATCCTCAAAATCCCCCTCCCAAGGCCAATATTAAGACCTACTTGCATACAGAAAATGCCCAGAGCCATTATTTTTTTACATTATATGCAACATTTGAGAAATTACCGCTGATTCTTAAAAATACCACAAAGACTTTTCTTTTCTGCTCAGGACAATGTAGACAAAGACAGGGTTGGGTGTCTGCTTCCTCCATATGGATACCATTTTCTCACTGTGTTTCAAGAAGACAGACTTTCCTTGCAATGCTGTCTTTTATGAGGCACTAAGTCCTCATTACATTTTCACACATCTCTTATACCCTTTGGCAGCAGTGGAAAAGAAATATTGTTTTATTAATTGTTAAGTAGAAATAAAGATGCTCTCTTTTGCCCAGTTTCAATGTTCAAATAGTTACTTTGATAGTTATTGGCAGGGCTTGTGACAAGTTCACAGGAGGGCAGATATCCTACAGAGACGAGATATACTGAAATGGAAAACAGCATGTCTTTTTTCTTGCACATGTCTGGATGTTTGATGAAACCCTTCTTCAAGCAGAAATATACTGTTGCTGTTGGGCCAAAACATCTTATCTCCACTTATTATGATTTAAAGTTTTCTTAAAAAAAAAAATAGTGCTATAGATTGTAGCAGGATTGAGTCCAAAAATGCATTAGTACATTAGCATTTAGGTGTTCCTGGTTTCTGAGCCTACATGGGATTCAGAATATATTTAGAATATAAGGTTTGTGATGAACGCACGCAAATAAGCATGCACATGCTTTTGAATCTTAAACCATTGTTGAGTGTTTAAAATGACAGTTGCTCACAAAATGCTAATAAGGAAAAATGATTGTATGTTGTAGTTTATTAGTAACTTAATAATGTTTTTTTTATTCTCAATGGTTATGTTTAACCTTAAAAAAGGAGGTTCATTTTTTATGATTATCATAAAGAGCAGAACATGTATTGTTCATTTTTTGTTTGATACAAAGCTTGTTATTAGCCATAATCCAAAACACAGTAAAAAAAAAAACAACATATGCTTTAAGCAGGCTTGCAGTCGAGGGAACCAGGGCTATACCAACTTCTGCGTTGGCCTACAAAATCATCCCTTCACCACTATATTGACAATAGGTGGACAGATGGAAAAAGTACAAAAAAAGGGTTGAATTTATGTTTGTGTGTATAGAAATATATTTATCATATGTATTTGTATATATGTGCATAAATGTGTACCCATAAAATAAAGAGAATAGATTCACCCTGCTCTATTGTAAAGTGCCTTGAGATAACACTTGTTATGAAATGATGCTATACAAATAAAGAATGATTGATTGATTGATTGAATTTGGATAATAAAATAATTATTTATTCAGATTTAAGCCTTTTATTTATATTCCAAAAAGTAGCAACTTTGGAGATAAGAGGTATGAGGTACATACTATTCTAGAATTAAACTTTTATTCATTATTTTTCTGTTCAGTGTAAAGAAATAAACATTTACCATTTTGAGAAGGGAAAAAATCCTTTGGCACTTATTTTCACCAGAAATACAACCCCCAAACTGCTCAATTCTTACTTAAAATATAAGCTACCTGAAGCCATAAAGCCTGGGTTATAACCTGACACTGTGCTGGCATTTTCTTCCATACTGTGTTTTTATAGATCCTTTACTTTCTAAGATTCATCTCACACTCGTGATCTCATACCCCAGGGCTATGCACAGCTCAAAACCTGCCCTGCAAAACATCCAGGCTGGAGCTAAAACAAAGGTTAAAATATTTAATGCGCATTTACTGTCGTACTTACGGTAACCAAAGGAATGTGTCACACCAGTGTAGAGCCGTAATGATGTCAACTTGTTATTTACTTTCCAAATCTGAATGACTGAGCAAGGCGAAAGGAGAATTAATCAACCGCTGTGTGACCAGGCAGGCGAAAAATAGTGGAGAGTGGGGGAGGGGAAGCAGCTCACAGGCCGGCAGATAGGAAACATGCGAGACTGTAGCCTGAGAAACCCAGCTTACAGCCTGTGCTGAGGCTGAATATTAACATTATAGCACAATAGCACAATTTAGCTTGAATTTCTTGACTGTGTGGTGTTTTAACTCTACATACAGAGCAGCTAAACCAATTCTGGGCCGAATTTTAACCAGTTAACACTAAACCAACATCTAAGCCACAGCCCTTATTCAGCAGCTTGAGCCTCACACAGCTGTGTTTCAGTAGCTCACTTGATAATATCAGGAACTTTCCTCAGATGCATTTTCTGCCCATTATGTAAAGAAAACATTTGGTTAAAAAGCTTTTAGATGTAAAGCTCCTGTCGATTCAATCTTAGCGTCATTTCCCCGTTGACTTTATTTAAAAGCACTTTAATTTTTATTATTCTGATTACCATGTGTGAATGTTGACTACATATCTGTATCTTGACCAACTGATGTGTTATTTTGACGGCTCAGGTCAGAGATAGCTTGTCAAGCAATAGAGAGGTGGGTGGGGGTGTGGTATGTTCCCTGAACCTCAAAAGTTGAACTTGAAAACATGGAGTTATGTTGCATCTTACTTAAACGTGTTCCAGATACAAGATGGTAAGTTGAGGTGCCTCAGGATTGTTCTGATTAACAACTCAGACAGTCCGACTTCAAAGATCAACTGACACCGATAGAAGAAAATTTCAGGAAATATTATGGGTGAAAATACTGTGATATATTCACCCAAGTAGGCTAATTCAGGAAAGTGCAGGTTTATGTTCACCCTTTTCATACATCCAACCCTGATATTTTATATAGCCTTGCTGTTTGCATTCACAAATGCAGCACAGCAAGGAACATTTTTGAAATCTCAAGGTTTTGAATGCTTTTGTATGTCCTTTACATACACAAAACCCATTACAATTTCCTGAATTTACCTTGTCGAGCTGCATGTGTGAATGCAAAAAACAGCGTGATATATTAAAATTTAATTCTGAAGTTTCTCTCGTATTTACCCCATCTCTCAATTTTGACTGTCAGGCAAACCCTTAGGGACACTCTCTGCTCACAAAGACAAAAGGATTGCAAGTGCGACAAGGACTTCAGCTGGCGCTGGCATAGAAAATTCAGGAGCAATTCAGAAAGAAAAACTCAGATTTACCATCTGATATATCTGGTTGAGCCAGGCAAACCAGAATAAAACCTGAAAATCTCCAGCTGCCCCCTTGTATTTCCCCTTCCCAACTCCTCCACTGGCAGAGACAAACTCCACGAGAACTTCCTGTTGTGACGAACAAGTGTGAACAAGTGTGAACAAGTGAGTCTGGAATTTTCACTGAAGGTTTTTCTGAAATTTTCAAAGCACTTTTCACACACAAGCAACCCCACGTACTGCAGTACTACTGTATACCTCTTCTAAAGCCACACTCTAATGGGCCTTGCGCATTAATCTTGCAATATACTGTGATTTCCTTTTGCTGTGCCTCTGGCAGGGGGGCTTACCAAGGAGGACGCGGTAGGGCTGAGCACTTGACAAGGTGCTGCTGGACGTCAGTGGGTGGAAGGCTGAAAAGTGGACCTGCAGATTTGTCATAGATGAGGAGTGGGCCAGCTGCTTTCCACAGCATTGGCACTCAGCTTGGTCTTTTTTCTTATTTGGCCATTGGCGGTGTGGAGCCCAAAGTGCTTCCATAGAGTGGCTTTGCCTGTCCTCCATTTTCTCACATGGACTGTAAAAGGATAAGACTCATTTGTTATCAAAGGAGCCTTTGGTGCATTGTGGATGTCTTATAATGGACGCTGTTGTACTGCACGTCATCTCAACCAAACTTTAGCTCAACCTCACAGACTGAGAGGCTGTATTAAGGCAGGATTTAAGGCTGTCTAACAAATCAAAACTTTCCCTGCAGCCATTTCAATCATGTCCATATTTCCAAAATCTGAAATCCTCAATACAATTAAACACGTACGGTATAAAAAATTCACCCCGTTTCTAAAGGTTTACTTTCTGCTGTACTGGCAACAGAGCAATTGATATTTTGGGTTGCACGGGGAGCACCAGTGTTAATTTTGACAGCACTTTTTATTCAGTTTTACTTATAGTCTTTTGCTAAAACATCTTTAAGTTTAAGTCATAGTGTAGTCATCTAAATTGTTTTAATTTTAGTCTAGTTTTAGTTGATGAAATTTCACATTTTAGTAGATGAATTCTACTGTCAATTTAGTCCACTAAAATCTGAATTGTAAAATGTAAGGCGTTTTTCATGTTTAGTTTTTGTCAATGCACACATGGTTTTTTTAGTTATAGTCTAGTGTTCTTCAGGGGAAAACAGACTGTTGACAAAACTATGATGAAAAATGATTAGTTGTACTTAACACTGGGGAGCACCCTGCATTGGATCAGGCAGTTCACTAATGTGCTGCTGAGCTGTACATGTAGAGAATATTTACAGTTCGAGTACGGATTTTTTCCCTCATGCTGGAATAGATATTGAAATATTCAGTTTGAAGTGACAGCCCTAGTATTGATCCAAATGTAAGACAGGTCTTTGAAGAGTTTTGGTGTCTGTTCCCATCCAGTCCACTGAATTGCTTTAATATGTGTGTCCTTGATAATATGTCTGGTCTATGAGATTCTTTTTTGATTGGACTGCCTTCATCTGGTCTGGCTTTGCCTTGTGTACCTAAAATTCTTCTCTTCCAATGAGGATAGGAATTGTCTTGCTGGTCTTATAAATAACTGTGAAGCATTTCATCAGCTTAATTAGGGTTGTGATATGTAAAACCACGAGTGACTGTGTGATGTATTTAACACTGTAATTTGAGTTTTATTATGTTTAAGGTCAGTGAGCCCTCACCCCCTCCACCCCCTCTCTCTCCTGCTCCGTCTCCGTCTCTCTCCCTCTGCCTGCTGCTGCTGCTGTGTCTTTATGCTCCGGCTCTCAGTGAACGCTCAAACTCCACACTGAGTCAAACCCGCAGCCTCCTCGGCCACAACAACTCGGGTTCATTCCAACTTTTACCGCCAGTTTGTGAGAGTGCCCGGACGAAATACGCCTCGTAAGCACGCTGAATCAACCGACAGGGGCTTGCACATACACACAAGCCGCGGTCGGAACTTGAAATATGACGATACGCAAAATGGGAGGAAAGTCGTCGCCAGCCTGCTGAAGTTGGAGGTTTCTCCTTGTGGAAGAGGAAGAGGTGGCGGCGGCGGACACCACGAGTTCACTCTCACAATAAAAAGGTAAGCTCGTAAATAAAAGGTCGAGAGGCATTGTTCAAGGCTGCACTGCATTTGAGCCGTCTGGTGCGTGTTATATGTGGGGAGGATAACGACTTTGAGAAATTATGGCGTTCATTATAAGGTTACCGGCTCACAGCGAACTCACCCTCATACTCCACACGTGTGTTCAAATTCCTCTCTGCGTCTTTAATTTCCTCAATTTTCGCTGTTTTATTCATCACAAGAACCGCCTTTGCCGTTGTGTGAAAGCTCTGGACTTCTGAATTAATATACACCAAGTTTTTGAGGCTGAAATCACCCACATTGGAGACTTTTAGGAGTATTTATGTTGCTTTTTAGAGTACAGTAGTAGAACTTCAAGTACATGGAGTCCAGTTTCAGTGTTTTGTTCAAGAGAATAATGTGATAATATACATTATCTTGGCAAATTGGGAATTTTTTAAGTACTTAGACACTGCTACCAGTTTTCAAGGAACAGTCAACATTAATGTAGGGCTGGGCAATACGACCAGTTTTTCCTGGAATATGTAAACAGGGCTGCTCAAATAAGGCAGAAATCACAATTGCAAGTATTTAAATTGATATTAGTATAACGATTATGAAATATGATTACTTACTGATTTCAAACGTGCACCACATGCTTTCATTGGACGTAAACGCTTTTGACGCTTTCATTTTGAACATTAATGATTGAGCATTACATAAAAAATATGCTTGTAAAAATACAAACGATGATGGTAATGGAATAAATGAAAATAAAGTTCAACATGTCATGTGGCACAGTAATCTTTTTACTTCAGTTATTCAGTTTTTATAATTGTGGAAGGCAGTAAGCAAGTGAGCTTAAGACAGCATGAAACGCCCAGCTCTAGTAGATCGTTTTTAATCAAGTTGATAGGGCAAAATATTGAAATAGTCAATGATGGTTTTGATTATAATGGTAAATGACCAAAAGATTATCTGACAGCTGCTTTAGAGAGAAATGATCATTTCATCTAGACTGTCACAATTTTTTTACTGCCAGCAAAAATCAAATGCTGCTGAGTGTTGCTTGATATCATGGCAACAAAAGCATAAGTCATCAATACCCAAAATTATGTTATTTCCTATTTTCAGTGAATACTATTCTGCACAGTGACCATATTTAGCATTTGTTTGCCAACATTTCTGAGAGTGTGAGCTGTGCTAGTCAGTTTCAATGTTGCCAGTATTTTAGGCAATTAAGACCGCGCTTTGTTTCTCATGTGGCTCAAAACATGACTCTGATCATTAAGTTTTTGCATTTTTGGTGCCACAGATCTTTTGATAGAATAATGTTAATATTTTGAAAAATAGGATATGTAAAAATGAAAAAGAAAACTCTTTTTGACATCCAAATAAGGAACTGTGTCCACAATTACAGTTTTCAAGATAACAAATGTTGACTGATGCTCCCTTTGGTACTATCCACATGGGTATTTAAAATTGCACTGTGTATGTCATATTTTCTTACACCCCTCCTAAGAAGCCACTGTCAAGAAATCACATCTTACCACTGGAGGTGGATTAAAGTCAGGAAATTGTTTCCTTGAGAATACTCCTGGTGGTTTTCTTCTGCCACTTTTGTTACAAAGCAGACTTCACAAGGCTCGACTCTTAAACATGTAGTGTTGCTCCAAAAGTTGAACTGTTTTTAACTGAGCGCCCTCTGAGCACAGTGACAAAAGTGCTGAAAACAATGTGCTGCATTCATTTTCCACATAGACTGTGTTTAGGAGTTTGCAATATTTGACAATTATAAAGAAGAAAATGTCCAATATTGGCTCTCTGGGATCTCTGTTTTGGTGGTTATGGTGGCCGCTTTAATTAAAACAAACTGTAGGAGACACTGCTTTTTTTTTTCTTTCTAGAATCTATTGAAGTTTAGTTTTTGTAATGGGACGATCAGTTAAATTCCTTTCTTTAAGAAATATTCATATTCTTCATACATTGCCTTTCAGTTAAATAATATCAATTATGACCTTGGTCCATACGGCAAAACTCTGTATTCTAATCCAACTTAGTGTAAAGCTGCCTCTGATGAAGTTGTGGAGTGCTCTCTTTAAGGTATTCCAACAGATCATCATCTCTCCCTCTCTGTAGTTCATAGCTTTAAGAGTAACAGCATGCACAACCACAGTTGATAGTGTGTGTTGCCTTGAATGGAGGGATAATTATGTAAATACACTGTTTTTGTAACGCTCTTGTACTGAATCTACTCCAGTGGTCCAAATAATTTAAGCCAAAGTGATGTCTTTGTTCCTTGTTGACCGGCTGGCTGTTGTATTTCTGTTCATTAGAGCACTCTGTCAACAACAGTACAAATCTTCTGTGTGCTTTTAAAGCTGAAGATATGCTCGAGGCATCTTAACTAGAGAGTTATACTTAAGAATACATTACTGAATGTAAAGTGCTAAGTCTGACCACACTTGATTTGACAATGGGCTGTTGCTACCTCTCAGCCCTTTGAATAGTAGGACAAAGGTCATTTGGCAGATGGTAACATCTACTGTCTACAAATGACATCAACAAAGGTACCCATGTAGCTCAGAGCTTATCTATGTTGCAAAATTCTGTCCGTTATGATTGTTATGTTGTTTTTATGACATGACCTTTTAGGCTCTTAGTATTGGGTAGTCTTTTGTTTCACATGATCTGTTGCATCTGTTTCTTGGAAACATTTTCAAACCAACGCACAGGGAGTGTATTTTTTGCAGTTTAGACAGTGTGCAGGATTTGACTTTAGAAATTTTGATGGAATAATTCCTCTAATTTACGCCTGCCTTTCAACCAGAAAGTTAGATGGAAAGATACAGTCATGGATGAATTGAGAGAGTTTTTGTTTATCTGGACAAAAACCTAAGTTCAATTTTAAAATCCTGGACCTTGTTAACAGAACATTATTGGGGCGTCGGTGGTTTAGCCTGGCTGTTTGCATTTCCATCAATCGGAGGGTCAAAGGATTGAGCCCACTTCCTGTCGATGTGTCCCCGAGCCAGACACTTAAGTAGCTCACTGGCATGTAAATGGGTATGAAAGATCATGGCTGTGTTAACTGATTCTAAAGGACAAATTACATAAAAACACAGAACCACTGAGTGAATGGGTGTGAACGTGTAGATGTGACCTGTGGTGTAAATCAGAAAGACTAAAATAGTGCTTTATGCGCTCGGGTCCCCTGGTAACCTCCAACTAAAATGACCACGTGTTGCTGATAACAGCTGTGCTCATGGATTCACAGTAACAACCCACAGCAACGTAGCAGGCATGACGGGCCAGTAGTGTGCAGTGTTACTTAGTCATTAATCAGCATGGTGTGCACCTGACCACTACAGAGTGGTCAGATGTACATATACAAAATAAACCTAAATGTGTGGATGGACAACGGTGTGGGGTCACTGATCAAAATCCAGAGCTGGGAATTTCCTCACATCCCAGTTAAAAGCTCCAGATACAAGGGAAGAGCTGATAGAATATGGATATTATGAGCGTTGCCAGGGGCACTTCTAGTAATGTATCCTAATTTGCAACTCAGACAATTGGACCTCTCGGACACATAGCCATTGCTGATATGGGCTGCCCAGTTTAAAATGTAATGCAATTGCAGTTCACCTATCTGCAGATGATAGCCTGAAAATGTGATTATCAGTACTGGTGGATAAGAAAATTTCTGGCTATATTTACAGCTGATATATCAACATATGAATCAATCATATACGAGGACTGATTGATAAGTTGTGAGCCTTGTATTGAAGAAGATAAGCAGGGATGTCCTTTTTCAGTCCTTTTTCAGCTCTACTATTCCCTGACTATTAAAGGCTGTGTGCCTGAAGATTGGTGTCATTTGGTCAGTTTATGTCAAAGAGGTAGCACTCTAAAGTAAACAAGGCAAGTGACTTTTGCAAAATAGACAAAATGCCCCTGTTCACAAGTCTGTCATTGCCGTGGCTGCCATTAAAGATTGTGGCTTTGAATTGATTGAGCATCCGCCTTATTTGCCTGATCTCGCTCCATCAGACTTTCATCTATTTCCAAAATTGAAAAAGGCCATTTCTGGTACTCACTTTCGGTCAGATGATGATGTCATACATGCAGTGGAGGACTTTCTGAACGGTCAAGAAAAGGACTTCTTTAAAGTGGCATTGAGGCCCTTAAACATCGCTGGCAAAAGTGTATTGATACTGAAGGGGGTTATGATGAAAAATAATGCAATATGTCTGTCAAAAGTCAAACCCTTAAATATGAGGCTCACAACTTATCAATCAGCCCTCGTACATCCTGTAAAGTGGCACTAATACCAGAAGAATGTATAAATTCACCGTGTTGCTTCACCTGATTATCACTGAATGGCTACATTAAAAATCAGTATCAGTTGAATTAGTAAAAATGTTGTTTTTCTCATTACACATCTGTTTCTATCACAACTTTCACAATTAGAGGAACATGCCAGTTTGAGTTAAGAGGGTGACTTCATACTCTAGACAAAACATACTCTTGATCGTCTCAGTATTGGTGCCAGAAGTTTGGAAATATTATGTTTATGCAACAAATTCAAATTTGTGCGTCCCTCAACACAGTAGTTGATATGCAGCTCTAATATTTAGGGATATAGATATTGTGGAATATCTATTGACCTAAAAAGTAGAGTTTTGGTATGGGCAGATATGAACTTTTCTAATAATTCGGCTACACAAATTGGCCAAAAATATCCCATATGTTGGCTGTATTGGCAGAATATGTAAATGTACCACATCATCGCTCGGTGTCCACTGTACTAATTCAAATGCATAATTTATTACAGAATTATATGTTTTTCTTTCTTCACATATATTTTCCAACACTAATTGATTGTAAGCATGAAAGGACATGTCCGCTTTAGTTAAGTGGAGGCTTTGTGCTCTTGACAAAAAATACTAGTATTGATATCGGTATCTGCGATAATGAGTTTGGAGATATTGGCATATGGTATATCTGAAAATATCCAATGTCATGCATCCTTAACAGTAATGCTACTTTCATGATAAAGTGAATCATAGAATATAAATATGTTGCTTTACCTACTGATGCATCACAACATCTCATTAACTGAAGGATATGAAATTACCCTAAAATATGAGGGTAATGAAGCTATTAGCTGCTGTTTGGATTTAGGCCCTGTTTACATGACAACGAAAGGAAATGGAGAGTTTTCGTTGCGTTTTTGCCTTTCATTTACACAAGAACGGTGCCCGGAGTCTCTGAATCTGCAAACTTTTGAAACCAGGGTCAAGAGTGAAAACTTTTGAAAACGTTTTCGTATCCTTATCCATATAAACGGGGAATGACGCATGGCGCATGCGCAGTACTCTTTCAGATAAAGGTTGTGCGCGCATCCAAGGAACAACAACAACAACGGTCGTGTACCAAGCAACATGTATGCTGCTTACTGTGCTTGTTTTTTTAATCCAGACAGAAACATCCAGACACATTTGTTGTCCAGACAAGAAACCCCTGCGTCTTTGTGCATCCACTCGCCATTGTTGTTTATAAAAAGTTTGTCTTCACCTGAAAGCATACGCGTGTTGTGACACCGCTGTTTCACTACAAACCTACATCACCAGCTACTGGCCTGGCATGCACCCTACAGCATTTTCAGTCTTTCTCACATCTCCGTGTGAGCGCGAAACACTTTTGAGAATATAAAGGAAAAGCTCCTCTATTCTCAGTCCAAACCTTTAAAGTCTGTTAAACTGTCAGGAAACACACCTCTACGACAACGTTGTCGTGTAAACGGGGCCTTAGTTTTCATCTCATCATGCATCATCATTGACTTCTTTTTACCACAGTTGTACATAAACTGCTTTCTGGCTCCTCTTTTATCCCTGTCATTTCATGAATGTCAGAAGTAACCGCCCTGTGGAGCCCTGAAGTGGTGCTGTGGTTAAATTGGCTCTGATGACTGTTGAGAGTTTTTAGTTGCTCATGAGATGAAAATTATGGTATTTGGCTCCAGTGGTTTGATATTTATCTTGCACAACATATACATGTACCCATGCTTTGTCAGGCGCATAGATAAATGTTATAAATTCTGCATTTGGTGATGACACATGGTGATGGAACAGCAGTCTGCATTTGAAGGAGGGAATCTCACATTCTAGTTAAACCTGTGTGTGGTGACGATACATGCCTGCATGGAGTAACAGTGTTTTGAAATAAAGCAGCTCCTGCTCTGTGAGAGCCTGTTTACACCAGCCTGTGCATGACAAGCATACAGAAACGGTCATGTAATATGCTTTTCACGTGTGTGAGTAAACATGAAGGTTTGTGCTCATCTCAATGGAGATCACTTTCATTTGAAAATGAAAACCTGTAGGTTGTAACATGAGGCCACGGGGCACGCCGTAGATCAGAGACCCTGCCAAGTACGAGGAATCACACGGGGACTTTCACTTCTGTTTGTGTAGCTTGTAGTGGTATCCTCAAAGATTGTGATTCTCTGCTTGAAAATTATATTACAGGCATGTTGGTTCATCCACTTTTCTTTTACCTTTTTATTAACAATATTGAGTATTAATATATATATACAAGTTTTATACAGGTCAGGGGAAGACAAAACCCCCACAATATACATTTTCTAAAATTAGGTAGTTTTTTTAAGTGTTTTAGCCATTTTTCCTCTCCCTTTTATTATTATTATTATGGATCCATTTTTAAAGGGACAATGTGTAGCGTTTAAAGTAATTTATGAGCTAAAAACAATGTTTACATTCCTAAATACCGTTATTTCTCAATAATAACGCATACTTTTTTGCTTTTAAATAAGCTCTTATTTTTCAGATGCGTATTATACACGAGTACAAGCAAAATATTTGCTATATTTCGTCTCGCCAACTTCGCGATTGCAACACATCTGATACAAAAAGCCGAAATATTCTCTTTCTCTGTGAAAGCACAGGCAAACACAGAGTGCTACCATCTTGTGAGCAAGGGGACGCAAAATAGCTGTGCCGTGATTGGTCGAAGACTTGGCATGCTGATAGCTGCTCTCTGATTTGTCAGTACACTATGACTGAGCATGCTTGGGCAGAAATCGAGCAATTGGGCATGCGTGCAGGAAAAGGTGTTTCCGCATCCGTTCGAGAGAAAGAGAATCACGTATTTGTTACAAAAATACTGGAATTTCATTGATTAAAACTTTGAATAAAGGTAATTTTTGAGTTGTCTGAGAGAGCAAGGTTTGGGCAAAAATTGGGAGTGCGTTATATTCGAGTGTGTGTTATAATCAAGAAATTATGGTGTGTCTCATTTGTGTCAAATTGGCTCTGCCTACAATCTGACTTGTCCTCCTGAGTAAAGAATTTCTTATCTGTATTGACATTGAACCGGTAAGTCCTATAGAGGCTTCCATGTCCTTCCAGTCTATAAAGACTATGAACAGCTGAGAGGGACATAAAGCTCTACATAGTACTACTGGCTAAGGCTAAACACGTTTTCACTCAGAGTCAGCATGACTGAAACAGAGAAGGAGCACAGTGAGACGCTCTTGTCACTGCCCCAGCAAATTTGAAAGCCTAACACTAATGATTCAATGCTGTTTGCAGTTTGTTTGAAATAACGTACCTCTTCACCAGAAAGAAAACTCGAAGTGTTGGATGACATGTTGGCATAGCTTCTCGGCACATGCCGGCTACCTTAGAGTTCAGCGGTCACAATGCACATTTGAAAAAGCGAGGCACTAGAGAGCACTATTCGTTTGAATGTTAAATACAGTTTCATTACTAGATGGGAGAACAAACTTTATAGTCTGGCTTTAAGAGATATTGATATATTTTCAAACCAGATCCAGGCAAAGTCCTTACAATAATAATAATGTGATTAAGAAAAGGAAGATAAACCAGGCCTGATGTCCTGGTTTCTCACACATTGACAATACTCAGGTGTTTCTCCCAGGTGTAATTCAGTCCTCTGAGTATCATTTCAAACCAATTTTTAAAAATAATTTGATATAATCACTATCTCTGTGTGTGAGAAATTTTCACACTAAATATGGGCATAGAAGATATTAATACAGCAATTTATCAGAATGCTTTGTGACACAATCCTGTATAGATATTTTTAGTGCAGTATTGTTAAATTTCATAATTCTAGAGGGATGTACCATGTCGGATTTATGCCAATATTTCGGAAGTCATTATTGCCTATACTGATACTGAACTTTTTTGTCAAGAAGGAAAACTGATTTGTGTAAGGAACAGATGTAAAACAAGAGAAGCAACCTTTAAGTCTTACAAAATTAAACTCTTGATTTTTAAATGTACCCAAGCAGTGATGACAAGACAAAGCATTGTGGTAGATTTGTGTATTTTGCCGATATTACAGCCAATATCTGGCCAGTTTGTGTGGCAGCAAAAATTTGATATCAGCAGGTACAAGTGATTAAATTTTTAGGTCGATATTGGTCGATACTGACATTGTATCGATAATATTATGCATCCCTAATATTCAGTGATTTGTTTATTTAGTGCAGCCTCTGACTGCTAGATGGTACCGGGCATTCAGCCATTTCCTTCCCCATCACTCTTTAACATATATTGCTATTATTTTTGTCAGTGGGGCAGTGAATTTTAAAAATGTCGCAGGTAGCATGCTTTATATAAATAAAACTGATTAGAAATTATATTTTATGAATACAATACTTTGTATCCTAATTTGAAAAAAAAAATCTTGTGATTCATATTGTATTGACAGATTCTTGACAGATTACGCCCCTACTAATAATACTGCTGTTCTCAACCCTTAAAGCACCAACTGTAGAGCAGTGTCTCATGTTATGAAGTTTCTTATGCTACAGTTTAAGCATTTTGTTGTTGCTGCTTGCTGTACATGTTTTTATGATCACTGTGACATTGTACCTGGTTAATATTAAGCTTCTACAGCCCTCCCCAACCTACTTGTTATTACAGAATATAAAGTAAAGCACTTTATAATGAATTTAATGTTATTTGAGCATTTTTAAAGAAGCAATGTCCTACTGATAAATATTGTCATAAGAGCAAACAACAGATCTATAAAATGAAGTAGGGTGTGATTTTGGTTTGTTATCATCTTTTCTGTGACTGGTCCTAAAATGATACTTAAAGAACAGATAGTGCCGAAATGGTTACTGAACTGAGTTTTCAGAGAAAAAAGACCCTTTATAATGTGTACTCTTGGTTCTGCTACTACAACATCCCCGTAATATTTGTCTCTTTAGCTGGAAGGCAATATTTGACAGCTCAGTGAGCAGAAAGCAGAGAGGGTTAATCATCTTTGGCTCAGTTTTTTAGTGCTTGGTATGAAAATGGAGCAATAAAATCTGCTTCATGGTTTCATTGTTCCCTCAAGTTTACCTGTGAAGAGCAGCAGCAGCAGCTTGGCCCTCTCAGACGTTGGAAACAGAGGCAGAACTGTGGAAATGCATTTCTCAGCTGACTGAACTAGACAGATAAACATGTAGACGATACTTATGCTCCTCTCAGACAAAACAAGTGCACATAGTAATAGAGTTTCCATTAAAAGTGTAGTGGTGGTTTGGTGCGTGGGCCACCAGAGACGATTGGTAGGAACACTGGATTTGGTTTGGTAGATTTTAATTCTCACTGTCATTTTTACTGAACTTGACAAAATCTTTTTGATACTGGTGCCATTACTGATTCTGCTTATTGATCCCATTCTTTATCAATGCGCTTATTGCTTCTTGTAGATTTTCTGAGTGAAAAACTTCGGCCTACACAGATTTACAGCGGCAACAATGCCAAAGACATAGCACCTCTGGTATTTAATGCTGCACTGCTTAGACCAAAGCTTCTGAAAGATGTTGGTGTTTCCAACCTTGCTTGAAATCACACAGACACTGGATGTTGTGCTGCTAGTGCGATTTTGTATAAAACTAAGCTTCAATTTTGACCTCTTCTGTCTCTGCCTGCTAAGATCATATTATATTTTTGAGTTTTTGCACCCTTCAATATGAAGAGTTTTTGTTACCGCACATGCTCGGTTTGGTTTTCTGTGATTTTTCATGTACATGTATGTTGATGTTGTGCAGTTGGCTGTGAACTAACATGCCATTGTGACGTTTGGCATTAAGTTGATGTGGATTTTGCCATTTTGCTAATAAAATAACATCATCCAGCCCTACCTTCCTCTGTTTACTAGCTTCTTCCTTTGAGCCAACAACTTGCAGCCACCCCTTAATTGCGGTAGTTAAAAAAAACAGGTTTAGTGCCGCCCATTTAAGGAACAATATAAGTTTTATGGTCTTAATTGCAGGTTCCAGGCCTCTTTATGTTTTCCATTAAACAATCCCTAATATGTTAAAATGTTGGTACCTCATTATTACCTCTCATTAAAAGCTCTGGAAAAGGTCTAATTTAACCAAAATGAGTAGCTTTTTCTTTCCAAATATGTAATGGATATTCTGAGATAACATTTTGTAATCAGTTTGTAGACACTGACACCTTTAGGCAGGCATTAATGAATTATGTGGCAGTCCTACAGGTAACTGTCTGCTTCTTGTTTATCAAAAGGATTTGACTTGAGACGTGCTGTATTGTGTTTCAGTGCAGCGTGAAATCTCAGTTTAGGGGAGTCATGGATGCCTATAAAAATATGAAGGCTAAGGATTTGTTCATGTTCTTTGTCCTGAATAGTAGAAAAGTCCTTCAAATGTAACTACTAAGGAGTCAGTGAAGTGAAACCCACAAGAGACAACAGTGAAGCCGAGGTACATTGTGTTTAGACGGAGCGTTCAAAACAGAAACCTACATAAGTAGGGCAAGGAAGTCCCTGAGAAAGCCCATGTCAGGCTTTGTGATGCAGTGAAGCTCTGTATCAGGCTGTCCAAATATTTCTGTAGCAGTATTTATTTATGATAGGCCAGAGGGGGGGAGGTGAGCCATTCTCTCCTGCTAAAAAAGACACACATGGGCTACCATCCAACACACACACGGATGGTCCCGCTGAAAAACCGCCCTGGCGAGTTGAAGGTTCCAGTTATTTATTTTAATTAATTCTGGGATTCAGGGTGGCTTTGTTTATCATTGTGTATATTCATCTCTGTTGTGCCTCCAGTCTGTCCTTGTGTGTGTATTTAAATTAAAACAAGTGGGAGGAAGCCGCATGCCTTTAAGGGTGTGTTGGATGTTCAGCCATTTCACTGTCTAGCAGCTTATCACTTTCTATTTCTATTGTGTCTGCAGCAATCATAGCTAATGATTTACTATCCTTTATGAAGCATTCATGGGAAATAAAGGCAAGTGTTCTCTTTGTGGCACACAGCTGTCTGAGCGTGGTCATGTTCAGGTAGATATGCTCACTTCATTTGTTCTGTCTCACTGAAGCTGTTCTTTCATATGAACAAATATCAGCCTGGCTTTAACTTGGTTTTCTTACATGCTAGGGGTGGGAATTCAATGCAAAATGATCACTTGAAGGACCTGACAAATATTTGAATACTGTTAATGAAAACTTCCATTATTGGTTAGCCTAAACAGTTGAATATCCATATTGACAGATATTGAAATTTCTGCTTATATTCACAGTTGATAAATCAGCCATGCATATTGGCCAGATACTGTATATCCTATAAACTGGCTGTACATCAAATTCATGGCACTCAGAGTATAAAGTGTCATGCTGTGTTGACAAGTGTTTCAGCATATTGCTGTCATCCTGCCCTTGCTTGAAATCACGCAGCAACAGATATTGCATGTTTTATACCATGAGAATCACTTTCCTACTCTTTGGACATGTTCTGTTTTCTGTCTTCTGTCTTTCTTGACTCCTGCATTGTTTTTCATTCTGTCTGCCTTCCAGGCACATATGGAAAAAAAGAGTGAGGAAGTGATCTGGGAATATTCAAGCTTAAGCAAATAGTACAGATGCCTCCTATTATTTGGAACCAATTCTGGAACTGGTGCTTGGTTTTCATCCCTAAATGTTAATTAACAAGAGCTGTGAAAAATTAGTGTATTGTTCAATCAAAATGAATGTTCTAAGCTTTCTTTACAATTCTCTGTAGAAGCAATGCAATATACTTCACATCGCTGGACTACTGCACATTCCCTCACACATAGCCTGACATGCACCTGTCAAAAATGTAAAAATTAGCCCAAATTGTGCAGACTGCCAGCCTCAAGACTGGTCTAAACATCCAAGGCCCCATGATTCTGTGTATTATGAGATAAAATGGCAGCAAAAGATGAACCAGCTCATTAATTTTACTTGCAGGCATATCAAAGAGAATTTCTCATTCGCTTCTCATTTAGGGATGCACATTGGCATTGACTCTACATCTCAACAGTCATCAGCAAATCAATGTGTGGTGAACAGATATCCGTTTCAGAAGTTTATATGTAGTGACATAACCAGTTCAATGCTGATATGTAGCAGCTGAGAGAAGAGAGAAGATTTTTTTTTATCAGACAATAAAAATGGCTATTGGATTAACTAATCAAAGTAGTTTTCATGGTTGAACATGTTAGGAAATATTAATGTTTAGAAAAAACATCTGCATCAGCATCTGTGTTGGCTAAATCTTTATTTTAAACATCCTAATTGGCATCGGCACTGGTTTTCGCAATCAATGCATAACCTGTTCAGCGACCGATTCAGTTTCCTTATTTATTTATTTATTTTTAAACAACTGCATTATATTCAGCTGCTTCTCGTCATTTATTACAGGCTCTATGTTTTGACATTATACACTCTGTTTCAGTCCCCATGGCCTCTGAATACAAAGCGCAGTGAATGTGGCAGGACAGCGTCTTGGTGGCATATCGCAAATCAGTGTGGACATAACATGCAGTGGTATTTATGCCCATGACACTGCATGGTCAGCTTTCAAGAAGAGACATAAACAAGGCTGTCAGGTGTAATGATAGCAGAGCTTTGATATAGAGTTTAGCAGAAATATTCTTTGCAAAGGGTGAGGGTCAAACATGGGGTCTAGGGATGTCAGGAGGCAGAACATATTGAAAAGTGACTGAACAACAGAGGTAGACGCCATGGCTGCCTTTTGTATAACTGATTCATGAAGTTAGTCATATTTACAAAATCAGCAGAAGAGTTCAGAAGAACACAGGACCAGGAAATATGAGGTAACAGTTTCATAATGTGCGTGTAGAACACATTGGTCATGCACAGTTCCCAAAATCTAAATGTTATCAGCCCTTCCAACTCGTGAATTTTCTTGTTTTTCTGAAGGAAATTTACAACGAGCTCGAGAAAATCCAGGCAGAGCTAGGGTGAAAATGAGGCCAATTCCTTGATGTCAGAACTCTGACATTTTGTGAATTTTCAGGTGATGAAAGATTTGTGCAAGCCTTGTACTGGTACTTATTGACACTTTATATTCCTATCAGCAAATACAGAGGATTTTGATGTTAGCAGTTCTTCTGATCAGCCCCAAAAATACTTTTTAAAACTACTCCATCACAGCTTGCTCTTTGCTGTGTCGTCACTGTTAGTGGGTAACTATGAAGGAAGTTGTGCAAGCACATGCACGCCACATAGTATTGAAGTAAAAGAAGTATTGTTTTTCCACTTAGATCAACTATTCACTCCCTTCTGAGTCACCCCTCTAATATGACCCTTCAGCTTCTTTCTTCATCGTCTAACTATCACATCTTTAGAGGATGACACACAAAGTCCAGATACACCTCATTTGTCGTATTTCTTATGTATCTGCATTAAAAGAAGTGCTCTCTCTACCTAACAAACAGAGATCTAGGTTAAAAATATATTAACATTGCATGAATTGAGTCAGAGCTATGAAACACGTTGTCACAGGTTTTTACCAGCTTATTGTTTTTAGAATAGTGGAGGTTATCCCTGTCATCAACATCTCAGAGTTTTTCACAGCTTCACAGTTGGTTCATCACCACATAAGGAACAATGTAATCTTTGTTCTTGTTATATTCAGAGCACCTATACAGTGAAAACACTGATCTACTGTCAGATAACCCAACACTGCAAAGCTACAGAGGGAGGAAAGAAATACTCCAAGCACTATAACCAAAGTGAAAGCAGAGGGCCTTTGTCTAAGATCAGAGAAATTAAATGTCATTTTGAGATTTTCTTAAAAAAGAAAGAAAAGCTCACAGCTGTACAGTCTCTACACCTCTCTGTTTTCAGACACACCTGAGGCTTCTTACACTTCCACAAAACTGCACATTTTTTTGTTTCCAGTTTATTGAATATAAAAACTTGATGATCATGAAGGCTTTTAGAGATGCATTAAGATGAGGATGCATGTTTTAAGAGTTTTGATATTATGTTTATATTGGCAAACTCATTATCGCTGATACATGTACTCCAGTTTTTTGTTAAGAGCACAAAACATCTATTTTACTTAAATTAATCTGTTCCTTTCATGGTGACAGTCCGTATTTGTTAGAATCAGATGTTAAACAGAAAAGCATACTTATAGCATGCTTATATTTATTTAAGTTATACTTATTAAGGGTGTCTATTTACAAAATCAGTTGATGCAATATGTATTCTGATACATAGGTGACCACACGAGACATTCACTATTTGGATTTATTGCATTATTTTGTGTTAACATAAACAGGGTTATTCTTCAGGTTTAAATATACTTTCTTGTCAGTGTTGTTTATTTAAAGAAGAGATGTCAAACTCAATCACACAGAGGACCAAAATTTAAAAGACCACCTGAGATGAAAGCCAAACTGGATCAATATTATTAAACAATCTAAAAATGAGTATGTTTACTAAATTTTAATCAAAATTATTATTTTTACCAGCACATTATAAATGTTATTCCCTGCCAATGCCAATAGTGTTCCCTACTGTGGATTGCAAATTAAAATAAAGCAAAACCCCGTTTTTGGGATGTAGTTTCTAACTACTTTCCAACCTAACATTGGCAATACAACTACTTTGAATCCCAAATCAGCTGTCATGTTATGAACTCTATTTGTATTCATAGGCAAGCACTAAATGGAATAAAATATGATGCCCTTGTTGCTTCTGAATAAAAAAAGCACTGAATTAGCATTATGACTCCCTGGTGGCTGATGTAAGAAGAATCATCTGGTGTGAATGGAGTGTGAGTTTGGTGGTCCTCACTGTGTCATACTGTACCTGGGTGTTAGAGTTGCTCAAGTGGGGATTGGGGTAGGGTGTTGGCCTACTTTTGCTGTGTTTCTACTAAGCAGTCTGGATCACTTTGCAGTTACAGGTGTTTCTACTTTCAAATAAAGAGAAAAGGTACTCAAATCACTGATTCACGCTGTCCCACTTTTTGGCACCCCTTCTGAAGGTGCTGAGTGTACCAGGGTACTGACAATTACCTTGTGAAGTTGTTGTTGTCACGTGATCTTTATGATCTTGTGTTTCAAGCTTCCAGGACTGCACTACACTGTGCAGTGCTTTAAATATGCTTTTAGCAGGTCAGTTGGAGCAAAGCAGCAACACAGATGTGACGGTATGCGAACAGACAATGTTGAAATTTGGTCTAGGGGTTCATCTCACCTTAAAGCTGAAGCTCTGTGTGCAGTTATAACATTTTTCCACCACTTCATGCTTTCAACATTATTGTAAACTTCTGCTCTTAAGAGTGACGGTAGTGTCACATTTCCTCAACTACAATCAGCCTGCAATAGGAATTGCAGAGAATTGAAGTTGAGAATTGATTACAGCAAGCTTAAGGAATCCATAATGTTTGCCTTTATAATTAACAATTCTCTTATCAGTTCCTTCCACTTAATCCTGCATGCTTTGTAAATCAAGGAGGTCACACTCCCAATAGAGGCTGCCAGCACAATGACTACAAGGAAGTCCAAGATGTAACCATGGCAGGTGGGGCGGAGGTGGTCAAAACTGTAGCTTAATTTTACACAAAATGAGAGAGATTTGACAAGGGAATTGATTAAGTATCTAATCAATTACCAGAACTAGAAAAGCACTTAGAGAGTGCAGACCTCCGCCAAGCAGCTCAGTTACACCAGTGGCTTTTCCACAACCCCTGTAAAAGATACAAGTCTGGATCACCACTCTCTCCGATATGACAGCCTAGTCTCCTCTCATTTCTGCCCATGTGGAGGACTCCTCTGCTGGCATTACAAGGAAATCTGGGAAATGTAGTGACATAGGCTTGAAAAAGGTTGATGTCAGTTTTCAAATAAACTATAATTCCCATAATGACGTACAAGGGGCTGAACCCTCACAGCAGCCGAGGATAAATGAATGGAATTTGCCATTATAAACTGCAGTGTTTTTTTTGACATCAGTCTGGATGGGATCCAGATGAAATTTCCCTTGATGATAGTTATATTTTATATATTATCCTGTAAACATTGAAGTGAGTTCATCGAGTGATACCAGAGATATGACTTTTTTAAAATACGGCCCAATGTTAAGTTATGGGATTTTCAGAAAATTTTGGGATTGTTTTTTGCATCCAGACAAATTTGCAGATCACCACCAAAATGTAATGGCTTCTTTGTTGAACCGACTACACCTCTGGTAAAATTTCCATGTAAATCTATCCATTACTTTTTCTGTAATCTGCATTGTCTGTAAATAGACAAACAAACAAACAGACAGACCCTGGCGAAAACGTAACTCCTTGGCGGAGGAAATAAGTAGTGGCTTTTTTATCAATAAAGCCTTAGCAGTTCTCATCCCTGTTGACTCCACACACTCAGCTTACATGCTTTATCATGGGACACCAAGTTAAAAAATGCATGTTGTCTAATTTAGTGTTTTTATGTATCTTGAATGTCCAGTATCATCCTGTGGGAGACACCACTGATTTCTGAAATATTGTTCCTCATCTGTCAATGCATCATAGAGGAAGGTTTCACAACCACACAAACTGAAAACACTGTCACTCAGTCAACCAGTACGTCCCTTGAAAAGATATCATGCCTTTTACAGTTAAAGCACTCCTTAAAAAACTAAAAAGAGGCTGATGCATCCAGTTTCACTTCTACAGGACGGGGTTTTTAAAATTTCCGTTTGTGCTATTTTGACACTGAAAATGTTTCACAAGTATATGTGAACCAATACAGTGATTCTTACAACATTTCCTCAGTGTTTGTATTGAGCGTGATTAAGTACATCATTATTATGTAAACCCATTGCTGATTTTTTTTTTTTTATTTATTTAACCAGGTTAGTCCCATTGTGATCAGCCGATCTCTTTTCCAAGGGAGACCTGACCTGACCAAGAATGGCAGCAAAACACAGTTTCAACAGTCACACATGCTCAATACAATAAGAAATCATATACACTGCAGGCTGTGACTGTTCTCTTCAAAGGGCTGTGCTACAGCAGGAAGTGTTCAGTCCACAGCTTTTCACATATCACACAACTCGTTCACGAGGTGACAACTAAAAATATTTTTTTAAACTGCACCTTTAATGATGAGGTGTTTTACTCAACATGTGCAGCTTTATTCCAGCAAACCCATTTGAAGCTATTTCAGGTTTATTAAATGCTGCCAATCATGATTACACCGTGCTGCCACATCTGTGTAGAAGTTATCTAAGTTTCTTTGCGTAATCATGAAGGGTCTTTTTACATGACATATTCCGTTTTTCATGTAGCCCACAAACCGTCCGTGTACGTGGCAGGTGGCCTGTCTTGTTTTGATATACCTGCGAATTGTGGTTTTGACCACACTGCTCTAGAAACCAAACGACCCCTTCAGAGAATGGAAGTGAGAGTTGAACATTCGCAGCTGCACGGCTGATCTCCTCCACTTTGAAGTTGATACTTGTTTGCGTCATCTTCCTGTTAGTCTGTATGACTGGTGATCATGCACATGTTCCAAATGAGAAGAAAAGGAGACCTCATATACAAGCAGGGGTGGGTGATATGGGACAAAATTTGTCATGATTTCGTATTACAGTGTAACAAGTTTTATCATGAATCTTTTTCCACTGATAATAATCACTTATTTGCAAGTGACTGACTAGAACCAAAATTTCATCGATAAATGTTGTTTTAAATACACAAACACTGAACACAGGATACAAGATGAGGCTGTTTTTAACTTTAACTTGTCTTCTGCAACAGCATTTAAATATTTGTCATTTTAAACTGGCACTATAGGGCAATTGGGGCGTTGAGGCCTCCCATTAAAACAAAGCATGAGACGACAATTACTTAGCTTTTTAAAATTTGTGTCCTTGTGTTTGATATATATTTAAAAGCATGCATGCTTGAAAACGTTTGGTGTTTCAGCACTAACTCAGCTCTACAGAATTTCTACTTCTTTTATTTATACATCAACGTTTTAACAACATAAATATAGTGTAAAAGTAACTTTGTATGAAAATACAGGATTTTCTTAATTTAGATCAGAGTTTGAGGCCTGGGGGCCACAAGCATCCCTCCACCTCCCTCCTTGCGCCCTGCAGGTCTTTTTCAAAACTGAACAAATTGTTACCCAGAAGAAAACATGACTGAATTTTCATTTTGTTGTTAAACCTGAGATATCAATACAAGCCATGCACAATTGGAATATGTAATATTTCTAAATAATCAAGATTGTTGGTATATATTTTCAAAAAAATTAAGAACTTACTTTGCCATCATCGTTTCTCCAAACCTCTTTTATCTCATTTACATGAACAATACTAGATTTAAAAATGATGATGGATAAATATTTCTATTTCAAAAACTGGTAAACACTTATTTTTTTTGTTCAAAGAAGATTAAATTAGCTTTTTTTTCCATGTAAATTGGCTAAATTTGCCTTAATTCAATGTAAGGCTCATTTAATCCTGCCATAATTTGTGTTTGGGTTATAATAATGAATTTTTGTTTACGTATTTATATATTTTACCCCATTGAGAGTAACTGACAGTTTAGAACAATGCAGCAGTCAGGCAGGAAAGGAAGAGTTTTATGTGTCCCTCTTGGTAATTAAAGTTGCCCATCCCTGAATAAGACAGATAATTAAAACACAAAAACTCATTTTTATAACCACAATGTAATTCTGTTGTGACACACTGTCATGCAGTAAGCAGAGTAATTGACCTTATTTAAGGATCATCATAATCTTAGTTTTTATTTACTGAGGGCCGGGACTTAACGACGGACAGAAGGGTGACAATGTATCACAGACAAACGCACACCTGTCTGCTGCATGCTGGATGCATAAGGAGTGAGGGGAGAGGCTGAGAGATACAGACTGTGATCCTGAAAAGCTGTTTGCTTGAAAATGAATGCATGAGAAAAATGATTTATTCTCTGCAAAACATTTTAAATAGCATTGAGGTCTGGATACCCCTGACACTGTTGCCTCCCTCTGCAGAAAACCCTCTAGTGTAAAACGTTTCACTCATGATCACATCAGGTGATCCTTGTAGAGAGTAGTGTAGGGGCGTGTTAATCATTTTGGTAAACTAAGAACGGTGGAACAACATCGGCTGCAACTAATCAAACAACAGGATGCATCTACACAGTCAAACTTTTCTGTGCAGATTGTGAGTTAACATTTTTTGTATCCTGTTGTTTCAAAAAATTAAAGCAGTTCCGTAAAACTGAAGTGCAGCTCTTTCTAAGGACTGAATCTGAAGTTTCAGTTTCATTTTCAGCACAGCCCACTCTGTAGGAGGCATGGGGGTACATAGAACTGCAGCAGATAGAATGGGCCCTATAGACAACACTACAATCTCTATTCTTCGGCAGATTGCCATTACATTCTTAATGGTATATTGACTTCTGTTGCACTTAACTAGACTTCTGACTTCTCAAAGCACTTTAAACTGCAAGTCACACCTACCCACATTCACTCACTAATAGTTCTGAGTTTCTACGTAAGTTATCCATCAGTACTTTGCCAACACATCCTCGCCCTTTCATACCCATTTACCCGCCACTGATGCAGCATTGGGAGCAAATTGGTGTTAAGTGTCTTGCCCAAATACGGAGCTGAGCTTGATTATCTTCAGTTATCTGTGTGTATCCTCAAAAACCGATCGTGTTTGATTTTTGGGAGTTGTGGCAGCCCTCATATGTATGTTAAGCATGCTCTGTGTCTTTCTTTCACATTTGCACCCAAAGCTCTTTAATTGATTCAAATATCATGTCTTCATGGAGTCAGTGTAAATATCTCGGTGGTGGAGCTTCCTTGTGGGGCTTTGGCGTAAATGCACTGTGAAAATGTCCCCTGTGTGCACACACCGGGTTACTGAAGTCCATGTAAATGCTCTGAGGTTGTTTTTGCCTAGATGGTATAATAGTAAATGCTGGCATCTTTGCTTTTTGTGCTTACAAGGGTATATTACTCACTTAACCCTTAATCCTGGAGTGAAGGCATTTATGATATTTTAAGGGTACATTATCAAAAAGACACACTGAAGGGGAAACTTGTGGTTGTCTTCTCTGTGCTGGCTAAGTTCTGTGTAAATAAACCGTCAAAGAACAGCTTGGACTGAAGATCAGTATTTTAGCTCACTTGTCTGCCTTGTTTGTTTGACCCTGATGTCAGATGGACGGGAAGCTCAAGGAGAGCGGGGGGTATTAATGGTGGCATGAGCAGCTGTTGACAGAGAAGCAGGATCTTCTGGTCACCATAGCAACACTTGTATTACCCACTCTGCTTTGTGTCCGTGTTTACAGCTTATTTGTGCAATCCTCATCTTGCTGTAAAAAGAATTACCCGACTGTGGCCTCTGTGCTGACTGTTACAACCTCAAAGACGCCAAGTTCTGCATTACCTCTGAATTGAATATCTGCCACAAAATGACAGCAAAAAATGTTGCTAGATGTCCTTCTTTATTCTGTGTTTATATAACTAGAGGTTGTTAAGTAATGTAGATTTGTGTGTTTAATACTCTCTAAATGATAGACATTCTCTATGTCATTCAAAATGGGAGTAAGTAGAACTTCCTCCTTGTGGTTTTCTTCTTGTGCAAAGTATACAAGTGTTAGACAGTGAAGATGGGTCATAGGAAGGGCTGGGGTGTGTCTGTTAAAGTGGAAAACATTAAAATTTATAAGCAAGAGATGACCATAAAGCTCAAAATGTAATTATCTGATCCTTAAGTAAAAGTGGCGATTTTGGTAAAGATTTAAGCATTTCTGAGACATCATATTCAGGAGAAAGGATCGTGCATGAGGTTCCATGACCTTGAAATCTGACCAATGACGTCCAAAATAGAATAATTTCATTCTTTGGTCATTGTGGTCATTTGTACAAATATTGAAGAAACTCTCAAGAAGTGGAGATATCACATTTACAAGGAACGGATGAACATGAAGTTTGACCACCCTTCCATGTAAGCTATGAACTCCAGACTCTGATCAGGTCATCCTTAAATTCTCCATGATATTTATACAGACTTTGACAGAAATCCCTTTGAGCCCTACTGTCTAGGGGTGGGAATCGAAAAACCAATTCCAGTTAAGAGTCAATAACAGTTCCCTCAAGGAATCAATATTAGAATTAGTCTTTTTGCTTACCAATTCCCTTATCATTTCCTTTCACCTTGTTCTGCGTACTTTGCAAATTCAGACCAGAATTAAATATCCTGAGTGTCTTTTGTTTTGTAGTGTTGCGACTGAAAACGTGTAGGCTGGTATATTTGCCACACAAAAAATCCACAAGAATTGATAAGGGAATAAAGAATGGAATCGATAAGTAGAATCGGTAAGGGAATTGGCATTAATAAAATCTCAGCAACTCCCATCCTTACTATTGACCCTTGAAGATAAATCAGTGATTCCTTGAGTCAGGATAGACATTTGTGCAAAGTGTGATGAAAATCAGGCATTCTTGAGGTATTGTTTTATATGTAAGAGATTAGCATAAGCCTGATCGCCAGGATTAAACAAGTTTTTGTCAAAGTCAGACTCAGTATGAGCCGAGTTTAGAGAAATTCCCTCAAAGCATTTCTGAGACTTTGAATTCACAAAGAGTTGAACATGAGAAGCAGTGAACTTGAGAAATTTATTCTGGACTCAGAAAGGACAAAGTCTGTTAAAGCCCTCTTGAGATATAGTGTTCATAAGCAGGTGATAACCATCAGATACCAGAAACCTTGACTTTTGACCTCCAAAATATTCAGGTTATCCCTCTGTCAGATGTGTCATTTTTGCAAAGTTAGATCTAAATCCATTGAAGTGTTCCTGAGATGCTGCTCTCACAGATAAATGATGAACAAGAATCTCCAACACCTTGAGCTTTGGCCTGTGATCTCCAAATCTAAGTAGATAACCATCTAGCTTGAGCTGACATTTATGTAAAGTTTAAAGAAAACACCACAGAAGATTGCGTTTACAAACATGGGTTGAACATGAGGCCCAAAGACCTTGACCTTTTGAGCTATGACCTTCAGATTATGACCGGTATATCTTGGAATCAGAGAAGATATTTGTGTAAAGTTTGATGACTATCCTCTTTACCCCTCTTGGGCTTTTGTGTTCACAGGCAGAGTATGAACAGGAGGCTCCATGGCCTTGACCCTTGACCTTTGATTTCCAAATACAAATGGTTTATCTTAGAATAAAAGTGATCATTCGCCTGTAGTTTGCAGAATGTCCTGTTAAGTGTCATGAAGATTTGGCACCCATAAGTAAAGAATGAACATAAGGCTACATGACCTTGATCTCCAGCCATTGACTCCAACAGTCTTACAAGTTTGTCACTGATACAGAATAGAAATTAGGGTGTTGAATTTTTGCTGATATCTGATATGCTGTTATTTATTATAACTCATTATTGCAGATTCTTATTAATATTTTTTGTGAGTAGCACAAAGCCTGACTCGACTGTCATGAAGGCATAAAAAGTCTCAGAGGTCAAAGTGATGACCTCTTCAGTACAAATATGGTGTTAATGAAGACCTGAGTATGAATGAAAGGTTTTTGTGTCTCAGTGTGAAATTAAAATTGATCTTTCAAGCTGGATTTCCTGCTTTCTTTACAGCAACATTAGCAAACATGGAGCCTCCATTCTGTATAAATGTACGCAGCTCTGAGCATCAAAAGAGCTCACTGTGTCCCACAATCTCCTCCACACATTTATTTACTTGCCACCCACCCCCACACAGCAATACACGCATGCATGCCCTAAAGCGGCTGGTTTCCTGTGTGCCCACATGCACATGTTATCGCAGATTAATGCAGAAATCAAAGTCTGGACATGCTCTGCCATAACCTGGTGACTGTGTTCTAGCACCAAGTCGTCAGCATGGACACATTTATAAGATTAAAGGATCTTTGTCTATATGATGGATGTGTTAAAAAAAAATTTGACAGCCAGATGGAAAGACTGGTTTTATCCATAAAAGTAATATATTCTTATCGCTGTGGTTCAACAGTTCCCATGCTTTCAGCCCATGATATTTCATGAATTTATAGATATTTGTCTAACATTTTGTACACTTGATAACTGACATGGTTGCATTGCCCCTGTGCTTTTTTTCTTTGTAGTGCATTGTACCCACCCATAGGAATCCAGCAAAGCCTCTCCTCTAAAAGCAATGTAATTCTTCCAGTGTAATTTGTGAATGCTAAATGACACCAGCAGTCAAGTGGGTGTTGTCATTTTTATTTGAGGCTAATGGGTTCAGCACGAGGGTGGATCCTTGGTCCTGATGCCCCCAATTAGACAGCACGGTGATGAATCCTTTCAGTGATACTCGATGTCTGTCACCATCCCCCACTCATACTCACAGAGAAAATACAGTTGATGGTGACGCCTGGGCTTGAAAAACATTTGTGACACACTTTTCTTTCTGAGAGTGTACATAAATGTCTATCAGGGATTTAACTGGATGAGAATCAGTGTTAAATATAGGCAAATTATTTCAAATGAGATTTGTTTAAGAAAATGTTGTTTTAATTGGATTTAGATGGGTTCATAAAGCTCAAAAGGGGGATCAGTTCACAGCCTAAGTCTTATTTAGGCATAAAAGAACAATAAAGGTCAAAATAGCATTTGTACCACCACAAACCCGTGACTATAGATATGCAGATGCTCAGGTTGGCGATTAGAAAATGAGGCACTTTCCTACAACACCAGACCAAAACAAAAAATTAAACTCGGGTATGAATATGAAAGGTTACTCAAGAATATACTAAGAAAATTAATGTTATAATATATAATTTAAAATATATAAATAAATAAATATGCAAACAAAAATACAGCAAACCTAATTGTTGACGGTGAAATTATTTTTCAGATACCAATGTTAAATCCTGAAGAGAGGAAAACAAAAGATTCATGAAGAATCTCTAAAAGTACACCACAACGCCATTCACACTCAAAAAATATATATAATTGGGTTAACCCTGCATATATTAACACAAACAGCAAGTTTTTGTTCAACTAAACCTTGTCTAGCAATGTCCCTGTTGACCCCTCAGTATTTCCCCTCCCCCACTCCTCTGTTTTCTGTCATGCAAACTGATGGAAATCCTTCAAGTTAGGATACTTTTTTTGCTAATTTTTCTCTGAAAATGTCCCCATTTTTATTTATTCTGCCACAGATACACCAAAATTTCCTGAATCATTTATTTAAATTCACAAGAAGTAGAGAAAGCAGAGGGGGTTCGGCATCTTGGCTTCTGGCATTTGTGTTGCTTTTCTATTTACTGATTGATTGAAGAACCATTGTTATGCTCTGCGAAACTTTTTCCACCTGCAGGTTGTTTTCCTTCTATGTTTACTTTGTGCATTTGGCTATTGGATATTAGAAATGTGCTTTAGTGGATTTGACCAAAAGTGGAGTTTGTTTTTTTTCTTTCTTCACAGATAAAAATACAGAGACACATTACCGTAATTTCTCAATTATGACATGCACTTTTTTGCTTTTAAATAAGCTCTAATTTTTCAGGTATGTATTATACACAGGTACAAGCAAAATACTTACCATATTTCGTCTTGCCAATATCGCGGTTGCAACACATCTGATACAAAAAGCCGAAATAGTCTCTTTCTCTGCGAAAACATGCAAACACAGGGCGCTGCCATCTTGTGGGCAAGGGATGCAAAATAACTGCGCTGCGATTGGTTGAAGACATTGGCATGTTGATGGCTGCTCTCTGATTGGTCGGTACACTGCATCTGAGCATGCTCGGGCAGAAATTGAGTAATTGCACATGCGTGAAGCAAAAGGTGTTTCCACATCCGTTTGAGAGAGAAAATCGTGTACTGTATTAGTTGTGAAAATACTGAAATTTCATCAATTAAAACTTTGAATAAAGGTAATTTTTGAGTTGTCTGAGAGGGTAAGGTTTGGGCAAAATTTGGGTGTTATATTTGAGTACAGTGTTTTTCAGGTAAAAATCGTGAAAATATGTGGTGCGTGTTATGATTGAGAAATTACGGTATCTGTAGCAGAAATATCAAAGTGTGTTTTTTGTCTGTATAACCCTGTCTTTTTTGCATTGTCTGTTTTGAATAACACATATTCAGTACTACTTTAATCAGCTCTGAACATGCTCATATTTATCTCCTGAAATAACTAGGCCTGAATGGTCCCAAAGAAAACAACATGCATGTGCAGAAACAGGAATATAAATTGATACTATCAGTCAGCAGAAGGTAGTAAAAAAGGTGTGTTAATCAGTTTGTAAAGTCCTTTGTTGTAATGAAAACCTGCCGACTGTCGTCTCTGTTGACACATGGCCGGCCACCCCTGGTAAACATTAAAAGTGTTGCCACCCATAGGAAGCGTGGGAGAAGTGTTTCCCCTGGAGACTGAACGCTCCCCTCCTCCTCCGGCCCCCGACCTACATTGACTGTCGCTAAGTGACTCATTGAGGGAGGCAAAGAATAATGCACAAATGGTTGTTGTGATTACCTGTGTGGGAATCATTATTTATCACCCTGCCTGCTCGCCCTCCCCCACTCTCCCTCTCTATCTCACTCCCCTCCCCCACAAGACTGCAGCCCAACCAGAAGCTTCAAAGGCGGGTTTTTACTCAGCAGAGCAGTTCAAGAGAAAATGGCTGCTGTTTCCAGGTCTTGTTTGCACATCTGTCAGGAGTTGACCAGGCAGGAGAAAATGGGGTCCCTGGTGTGCTGGTTTTCAACATCATTCTTTTGAAGACCTGCATGTGCAGGAGACGGCTGCTTGTGTAGTTCTCATTGCTCCATTATTTTTGCATCAGAATGTTTATAGTCTGAGAGCATTTGATTTTATGGCAGAGATGGATGGACTCTTTTTCCACGCCTTATTTAGAGCTCTGAACAAGGATTCGTCTGCAGTGGCGTGTGCATATGAACGATTATTATTGAAATTAGAATAATAGTGTTGTACTGGAAGTTATTGAACCAAAGACTATCAGCACCATTAAAAAGATAAAGACAGTTGGTTAATTTTAGAAAAAGGTGTATAGAAGACAAAGGACAGAGCATGATGAGAGGTGAAACTGACAATTCACAGGCTATGACAATGCATCATTCCTGCACTTAGGTATGGGCAACATGGACCAAAATGTATATCACAATATTCTTCAGCTGAATTGCATTTTTTTTATCAGTATGTTTTATTGCAGTGTATATCTGGAGACAGTGTGCATTGGATAAAGAAAATGATATATATATACAGCAAAATCAAATAAATAGAAGATAGACATCCATTCTTGTACAGGTATTCCTGTCATTATAGAGTAAAGAAAAAGAGAGAAGACAAAAAGAAAATAGTCCTCTTTGTAGACATAAGTGCAGATAAATACAGTCATATATCAACATGTACATGTATGCATCTATACATAAAGGTATGTCCACACACAGAAAGGAAAATAGTTACTAGAAATAAGAAGAAAATAATATAACAGTATAGATATATATGAATGGCAATATTCAATATATCTCAGTAATTTTTCCAGATACAAAATAAAAACATGTAGGTTAATGATCCTAAAATTTTATTGGCTTTTGCAGTCCTCTGCATTGAACCAGGGGTTAGGGTTTTACATAGTTATTATCAAGAATGCACAATATTATCGGTATGATATTTGTATTAGCTGACAATAAAACTTTTGCCAACATTTAAAGCTGATACAGTGGGCATACAAATCCACTACACTGAGCGGGCATAACACCCCTCTAGGCAGCTCTACATGTAACAAACTGCAATGCACGGTGTATAACCAGTATTAACTTATTTCGCAATTTCAACAACAGGAGCACGTATGTTGGATCAAACCACACGGACCAGCCTTTGTGTCCTGCATGCATCAAATTGCCTACACACTGAACTTGACTTGGCGACCTCAGCAACACTCCATGTAAAGTCAATGTACAGCCGCGATAGGGCGGGGCTAACCCTCCCACGATGCGACGGATGCACTCTGGGCGACTGCATTGTTCGTCGCTCAGTTGCCAAAGTTGAAAAATTTGAACTCTTCAGGTGACATCGCATGTGGCTGTGCGGCAGCAGCCAATCAGCGTTGTGTGGGTGTGTGTTGGTACCTGTGACAGACTGTTTTTAATCCGGATCACAGAGTGACAATCCATGTCCGTGTGGGAAACAGTTAGTGAGTTCATTAGTTCTGCCTAGACGGGACCGCAGAGAACTCGCAGACGATGCTGCTGCAGGGCAATCAGCTGCAGTGTTTTGTGGTTGGTAGATGATTGCAAAGGATAAATTTGGAATATTGTCAGCTAATACATCCTATTATATGATATGATATGATCGCGGTGACGTCACTGAGCGACGGCAACAGTGACCAAACTGAGGTATTTATGGACAGGTGACGCTACTTGGGTGGGCGATGCGATTTTAGTCACCAAGTCGAGTTTGGTGTGAACGCAGCTTCAGTGAGCCTCGGCTGCCCATGACCCTGTCACTGGTTCACCACTGTTCCTTCCTTTGACCACTTCAGATAGAAACTGACCACTGCAGACTGGGAGCACCCCACAAAGGCTCTGACTCAGTCGTCTAGCCATTACAATTTGACACTTATTTAAAGCTTTCAAATCCTTCCACTTGCCTTTTTTTCCTGCATCTTACGCGTCAACTTTGAGGACAAGATATTCACTTGCTGTCTAATATATCTTACCTACTAACAGGTGCCATGATGAAGAGATGGTGAACAGGGTCAGGTCGTTCTTAAAGCCCCACTATGTAAGATTCAGGTTTGTCTGCTCTCGAGGTGCCGCTCTGGTCGTTGGGTGTAATTGCACTGACGTAACACAGTGCCTCACAGCAACGTGCTTTTGTTGAAATACAGAGCAGTGAGAAGCGAGTTGACAGGACATCCGAAGACATAGAAGAAATAGTGAAATAGGGAATGACCGAGCGTCACGGCGCCATGAATATCTCCAGCAATCTGAGAAACTCGCTGGCAAATAACCGCTGGTAGCATTTACTGACAAACGTCCGCCAAGTTACACAAAGCATGCAATGCCATGTAGCAACCTTTGACTGAAACCAAGTGTTGAACGGGGGAAAACCCGACGAAAACATAACTTACCTCTCCAGCAGTAACTTTGCAAGCTCGGCGTCCGTCTTGCAATTTTCCATCTCCTGACGCTCTCGCCACCAAGCAAAGTGGGCTCCAATGTTAATTCTAGTTTTGTTCCTTGTGTTGTCCGATAGTCTCTTTTTGGCCCTTGAATCTGGAGAAAGAGTCCTCCTCACACGCTTTGCGGATGCCATGGCTGCTACTACTACATGCAAAACACCAGCTTCTTTAGCTGGAAGCCAAAGCTCGCGTAGTGCCGTAAAGCAGTTTGCACTTCTTGCAGCATCTTGCGACATGTGTCCCCGCCACGGGAGCATAAGTTACATAGCCCCTAAACAGAGCAGGGAAGCGCTGTGGGGGGAAGGGGGCGGGGGCATTCTCTCTGTTACAGCGCCGAGCTCCACTGAACAGACTTTGGAGAGAATATTTGAAGGCTCAAAAGATCTGCAGTGCTGCTTTAAATTCATATTTTTTAACTAAATTAAACTTTGTTAAATGATTTCAGTGTGTGCATAAGTACTTCTTGAACATTTTGAGCACATTGCAGCAACACTGCGCTAATAATGATAAAGGGATAATTTTGGTCACAGTAACCATGATAGGAAATTTTCACACTGTTATATTCCCAAATCAAAGTGTTATGCCTGATGGGTGTTTTACCCTGAGTGGCTCTAATGTTATATGTGGAAAAGAGTTGTCATGCTCAAGCTTTTTCTTGACCATCTGTTTTGGCATTCTCAGTAAAAAGCATCACTCTGCAACACATCTGAGATCCTTGATATGAATCACTGAGCTGCTCTTCATTTTACCATCAGGCCTCCTCCCCCTCAGTAGCGTCACTAGAACTCTATTAAGCCACTCTTGGAATGTGCAGCACCCTCCAGTGAAACGTATATCTTGGCTTCTCTTCAAATATTTAAAATATTTCTCATCCTCACAGCTACAATATACATTTGGACAGGTTTTACCAATATGCACACTGAAGCACCTAGAGCGATTGCTCTTCCTTTGTTGTACTGGAAAAAGGCAAACACCTGATCAGCATGGACTTTTAAACAGCTCTTAATTATGTAAGCACGCCACAGGTCAGTCAGAGAAAGAATAAAACAAAGTCAGGGCATCAACTTCAACATGAAACTGTTGAACTTTGTTGAACATTACGATATGTAAGGAGCTTGGCATCAGGTTATGTACATAAGCATCTGCATCATTCAGGGCAATGTGGACTTACAGTACAGGCAATGGCATAGGAAAGTTCAGCACTGTGTTACGCTTTCAGACATTATCAAATCACAATCATGCCATGAAATAATACTAATATTACTTCAGTATGGAAGTCATAAGATGCAATGACAGCAGGGAATTTTTATGAGTTTATGAGTTAAGTTATGCACTGAGGAAAAACTTTTGTACTTCCACCGAGGAGGTTATGTTTTTTCTGGCATTTGTTCAGTTCCTTGTCAGTTTTCTCCAAAACCCACGAAGTTATTGATGGGTTTTGGTGACATTTTCAGGGAACATTGGGCATAGCTAACCTGACACACCAAATGGATTATTCAGGACATTTCACTAATCCATCTGGAAAAGAGCCCATAGAAAGTGTTTAGGGAGGGCAGGACCTTTAAGGAGCATATCCAATGTAATCATTTTGTCAATCACATTTATTATGGGCCAATCAGATAATGTAGTAGGTGGGTGCTACTAGGGCTGAAGATTTTAGGAAAAGGATTCTAGATATTCTTCAACTCAAGCTTCAGTGCAATATTCACTATGTTTACAGTACAGACAACAGTAAGGAAATCAATGATCAAAAGCACATAGCACATTATTCATCATCTAATATTGATGATAAATAATCTGTCGTCATTATTTAAGGGATACTCCAACTTCTACTCCTAAACAGAGGCTTTGTGTTCTTGACCTTCTTACCAGCACTTATGTAAATGAAAATTGCCTGCAATTTTATAAAATACTCTGCGTAAAATAGTTGTCACAACAGATCCTGGATCAGTCAGGAGCACTGTGAAAAAACTGCAGCTTTGGCGATCACATGATTGCGTTGTGTGAAATTGTGATTTCAATACGAAAACGATAAATCTTTCAGCCCGACATAAGTGTTTACATGCGTTAAAGTTAAAGGGGAAAGAGTGCAAACTCTAAACCTTAGGCTCCAGAAGCAAGAGACGCCAACCCCTTCAACTGCATTAGCAACTGCTGTAACTGTGAAAAGGCCTACTGGATGTGTGTCCAAAATAAAATATTACCCTGTGCCCCCATTTTTTAAAATGTCATTATTTTTAACAATTGTTTCTACTATTTTGACTCCTAATTTTGTGTGATCTGAATGTGTTATTGACTGCTATAAATGAGATAAATTATCAAAAAGAATTCAAGCTCTGTCAGAGGACAATTTTAGGTTATTCAATTCAGCATTTAGAGTAATGCATTGCCAAAATTAGTCAGATCTGGAAAGTAAACAAACTTGGCTGTTAAAACATGGTTGGTGCAGAAAGTAGTAGGACTAATCCATTACTGCAACAGATACAGCACTAAGCTGGCATGCTTCATGATGGATTGTCTCTAACACAGAGGGTGTAAGATCATTACTGTGTTTACTGATCGGACGAATCTGTCTGATGCTTGTGGTGTCATTATTTGGTCACAGCTGTATTGAAGAGAACAGTTCTTAGTAAGCCTCTTTTCTTTGTGGTGCCCCCTGATCTGTTTGTAGCACATTTGTCTTTGACTCACAATCAGCAGTTGTGGGATTTCTCTGTTACCTTTGCTCTCAGTGCCATGTCTCACATTGCAAAAGCAGCGGAGGCCATGTGGATTAGTTGTTGTGCTTGTCTGTGGAGTTGCCTGAAGTACCTTCATGTTTTAGAGTTTCATTTGAATTTCATTGAAATGCCCTCCAATGCCATCTGAGTGTCTGTGCTTACTAAGTAAATGTTAGTGGTTTTAAATGTTTATTCAGAATACCCGTTTCCAGCCAGTTGGGCTGAATGATGGAATGAGTTTAATGGAAAAAGTAACCCTGCAATATTATTGTGTAACTTGAAGGATTTACACCAGATAATTGCAGTGGCCTTTATCACACATCAATGAAATTCACTGTAAACAGTAACTGTTCTGTTATTTTGATCTTATATTCATCTTTAATTCAAAATACGGTCCTTGAACTGTCATCATGAACGTGACACATCAACCTTTACGGTGTTCAGTGGTGGTAGCAACAATAAGCCTGAATGATACTGAATAAAGCTGACATTGACTCATTTACTTTATATTTTGATTACAATAATATTTTTTTTGTATGTAATTAGCTTTTTAATCAAGAAGTTGTCTTTTTTCAGGACACTTTTGTTGTGTTTCAAGTTTATTTTTATTTCACGTTTATATATAATCTCACACCTTGTGCGACTTTCTCACCTTGAATATTTATATGTTTTGTCTGTGTGTCTTGGCCATGCTGTGGGTTGAGTGTGAATGATGGCGCACATCCTCGCTCACTGTAAATGTTTTTAAAGCATTGCGCAGCAGAGCACAGCCCTGCTTATCTTAATATCATTTCCACTTTTTCCGCTTTTAAAATTCCAGAAACTCTCAGTGCTTGTTTTCCTGTTTTGGGTCAATGTGCTTGGTGAAAATTGACATGGGGTTCAAGCTGCTCCCATTGAAAATAGACTTGCAGCATTTCTCCAGCAAACCAGCACAGAGGTGTGCTGCCCTTAACCGAGACAGGTCAAGATGCAGGTTGTGGAAACTGCTTGACTGACAACATTAGGAGCAAACTACTCTAATTCATTTACTTGTTTTCTTGTTTCTGTGTTACTTTGACATCTTCAGCCTTTACTCAAAACATCAAAAGTTTAGTCCACATCACATGCTTTGAAATAATCATCTACAGCCGCATGTTTGTGTGATTTTATATATATATATAGATTTGAGCATTGATTAACCTCAGGATAATGTGCTTATAACTGTGGGTAAACATTCACTAAGGACCCACCTTGCTTGACTGAGTTTCTGCCTTAAGCTGATGTGCCTATGATTGGAGCTAAGTTGTCTGCAGTCCCACTGAACACACAGGACACACACAGACTTAATATAACAAAGACCAATTCACTGACCACTGAGGCTGATACTAATGTCAAGTTTTTATTCAATTTTAGTTTAAGTCTCTCAAATAATAAAGACACAGCAAGGTTCATCATAAATCTGATTACAGTTTTCTTTGCTGGTGTTAGGCTGTAAAATCACTCACCAATAATAATCACAAAAATCAATCAGCACTTTTTTTGTATTTACATTTCCTGTCTCCACATAGTTAATCAGGTTGTTGGTGTGATGTCTTTTTTCCAGTAGCAGCAACCTCAAAAGGTTTCCCTCCTCACAGTGATGTCTTTTCCAGAGGGATCATATCCTCAGACCTTGACTCCACTTATAACTTCAGTGAATAAACCCTCCAGTCATTGCAGAGGTTAGCATTCTGTCTGCTTTTCTGTAAGGCGCATTGTTCGGTTTAAAGAGGCGCGGATGCCCAGGGAGCTGTGTAATGGATGGTGGCATTATAGGCTCATCTGATTGAGGGATTATTGCTGCTGTCCTGCACCGATGGGACCTGAGCCCCCTCCAGGCTGCCTGTTAATTACGTTTCTAGTTGTTTGGTATGAAGCTGCAGCTGTCTGGGGAGCAGCGGCCGCCCTGCTTTGATGTTGCTACCCCTTCCTACTTGCTGAATATGTACTCTAAAGAGAAATCACAGCGGGCAGTGGTCAAATCAGGGCACAGTGGCTGAGTTAGAGGAGTTCTGAGATGATGTTGTTTTTCAGTAGATCAGAGCAGTGAGCATTTCCCTTCAAGTGTCAAAGGGAGATTTGATAGCTGCAATGCCTTGTATTTGTTTGTTTTTTACATTGAAGACAGAGATTCTGTTCAGTTCTTTGCTGTTTTTAAAATGCATTTTTTTTAATCTTTATGCCTTTATTTGATTTAAAAAAAGAGGACAGTGGAGAAGATTGGAAACTGGGAAGAGAGAGTGGGAAAGCTATGTGTGAAAGAGGACACAGGTTGGATTCAAACCCATGCGGCGTGTGCCAAGGACAATATGCTCTGTACGTGGGGCATAACTGGAGGTTAGATATTCTGGCCCAACCCACCCCCCTTCACTGTCTGGTCAGGCTGGGCTTGCCCTGCTTTTTTATTATTTGAGACTGAGGGGGAATAAGTTATAATGATAATCATAAATTACATGTGTATTCAGCAAGAAACTCCATTAAACCATCATAAGTACAGTACATACAGTAAGGCTTCATCATTTTTTTACTGTGTGCACAGTGCACGCTCGATACGTCTTTCTTTGACTTCTCAGCTTCGTGCATCACATTTACAGCTGTCCATTATATATTAACAAGAGGTTGAGAATGCAAAAAGAAAAATCATTCCTGGAGAATTAATGCTGTCTGAATGCAGAAAAAGAAGGTATGGATCAACTTCAATTTGTTTTGTAATATACCACATGCCTCCATAAAAAACTCTTTCACATCTGGTTAGATAATGTATTTCTGCTATTAAGCAACTGATAAATCACACTCAACAAGTTGGTCCTCCATTTCTGACATCTGTCCAACTTTATGCTTCACCTTTACTTATATTGCCATGGTTATGTTTTCTCTCCAGCCGGCTCACTTCCTGATTGGCTTTGTTCTGTTCTGGATTTGTCCATGTGACAAAACAGAGGAGGTGTTGGCTGTCTTCTGTGCACTCCACACTCTAGGATTTCAGGCTGTAAATATTGAACAGGTTTAATATTAATGATTTCAGGTTGGGGCATTCATGATTATTGTTAGAGATGATTAAATAACCACAAAAACACCTTACACCACAGGATAATCAGGTAAAATTATCTGTAGAGCCACCAGACAATCAGGCCTTTGGTGACTTTGGCCAAATGGGGGATCTGAAATTCAGTAGTGGGTACCTGGCAGTTTAGTTTAGCTTTCAATGTATTTGTACATTTTGGTGGAAAGTCAGCCATAGTTCAAGGGAAAAATCTGATGGATACAGATGTAGATCCAAATTTTTTTCATGGACTTGTTAACAGTATGAGAAAGGGCAGTTTTCCAAATTTTTTGCAGTAACTCATAAGCCCATCAATGTTGGAAATACTTTGGCGGAGGTTTTTGCTCTCGGAGCACTTCTAATTGCATGTTGTTTTGCTTCTTGCAGCTGACTTTGGAGCAAAACTCTTCTCCTTACTGTGAAGATAATCCACAAACCATGGTGGAGTGGGAGCTCTGTTGTTATCATTCCTTCTTTATTGTTGTAAGGATGCCATCTTAGCTTCAAGGAGCCAACTAAGACAACCTTGCCCTACTTGACAACAAAATGGGTAGTACCCAAACTGGGTGGGGTTGTTCTCAGTTGAGAATATACTACTATGCCCATAGTGTCAGGTTGTGTTCAGTAAAGTGTGGCTGCTTTAATTATGTCTAGGTAGCAATTATGGTAGCAGTAGCCTTTAATTGATGCAACAGTGGCTACTAGTGATATGTTGCTGTGTTACACTTAAGGTAGTGTTGGTGCACCCTTAATAGTAGCACTGACTGTAGTCAAAAAAGGGCCTAATTTCTCTACTTGCACAGGTTCAGGAGGTTGTTCTCATTTCTAATTCAGACTTTAGCTTGTCTGCTGTGTTACAGTAAAGGCAGAATCCATCTGAAAGAATATACTAAGGTGAAAGAGTGAATAATTTATGTTGAGTAACATGTTGGAGCCCTCTGGCTGCATGCCCACTGGTAATTGGGACAACACTATTCTCTGTCTATTTTTCCCGATCTCTCTTGTTGCTACGCTACCAAAGGGGAACTTGAGTGGGCCTGGACAGTGTTTGAAATGAGAGTTGGACAGCCGTGCAGTCTTCATACCTGACACCACCCCCTTCGTTTCTTTGTGCTCTCAGCAGAATGACTGTCCCTTTATCTCCCAGCGGAGGAGCGAGATGTAGTAATATATGTCTAATCTATCATGACTCATTCTCAGGCTGCAGTGTGTTTTTAAAAACCTTTTTCTGGCTGTGACCTGCTTACAGCCCCTTCACTTCGCCTTCTCTTCCTCGTGTACATTCTATATGTTAACACTGTGTGTGTGGGTGTGTGTGTGGGTGTGTGTAAGCAATGTTCATCCACCTTTTTTAAACCTTGCCCTTGTTAAGTAAATGTGTGAGCCAGTGGGAAATCATGAACGCTACAGTATTCTTGTACTTTCCATGAGCCCAAGGACAAAAACAAACTGGAATTAAAACAAAACATAATTGCCTCTTTGTTTCTACTCAGCTCCCCTCAATTTTGCGACAATTGAAATGTTAACACACGCTTTGTTAAATGCCTCTATTTGTTGGAAATAACTCTGAAGCAAAGGTTGAGCATGCTTATTTGCACTCCTCTGTAATTTACTGGATGGGCAACAGACATGCTTTTAATATCCTTACTGCTTTATCAGAGAGCTTTCCATCGAGACGGTTGGCTGGGTCACTAATGGGAAGCACCACTGGGATCTCAGTGGAAGCCAAATAGATATAGACACTCCCATTAAGCCAGAGAAGAGAGGCTGGAGATAGTTAAAGTAAGAACTGAACATGGATTCTCAAATGACCCAGTCATTGAAGCTGTCAGAGAAGGATCTTAGGTAATGAAGAAAGATGAAAATGAGTGTCCAGCAGAAGATCGGGCTTCTGTCAGGGGCTGTTTGTGTCTAACATACTGGCACATTACTGCATCAATAAACATGGATGAGGCAGAATTATAATCTATGTTGTTGGCATGTATTTATGGTTTCTTTTGGCCGAATGCATCACACGTAAGTCAAGAGCTCTGACTGTGTTATTTTTATTTTTCAGGAGTGAGCCGAGCCTTCCAGCATCCCTCTTCCCTTTCATTGGGTTAAGATGAGTATAACCAGCGACGAAGTCAATTTCTTGGTCTACAGATACCTTCAAGAATCAGGTATGTTGTATTTGAAAATCTCTTACATCAAGTAAAGGAGGCAGCATGTGTTTCTCAAATTAATGCACATCCTTGTCTCCAAAAGCAGCCCTGCTATCATTACACCTTAAGACGATCATGGGATTATACAAAGGCATTGTATTGGTATCACTTCACAATGCATTTTAGACTTGCAGAAAGGCAAGAAGAGAGCAAGGGAACAGCTCCATAACACAATATTAAACAGACATACAGACAGACAGACCCTAGCAGCTGACAAAAATGTCTTGTCCCTTGGCCCCCTGAAGAGACCTACCAGTGTGTGTCCTGCCACTGTTTTGTCATCAGTTTTAGCTTATTGCATAGACATTAAAGTGAATGTAGAGTTGTTGACAACATGGCGCCAAGAGCTGACACTATAGACAGCAAACAAATACAGTGTATTTAGAGCACTATACTTTTGTTGTCTTTACAAGTGTTATGATAAATGATCTGTTAGCTTGTTACTAATGCAAGCAGTCGCTTACCAACATGCTAAGATGCCGCTCCAGTTCTTCCCCGGCATTTCTCTTTTTAAATTCTGGCGGTAGCTCCTCCACAACATGCCATAAAGGTGGAGACACTGTTTTGAGAGCTTCACAACTTTTTTTCTGTCTCATAGTGCTCAAGGCACCAACTTATGTTTGTTAAAATATGTGATTTTTGCACATGCACAGCTCACAGTGCTGTCATTGGGCCATGTGTCTAAGTGACGGAGCAAAAATCAAACCTGCTAGACTTTTTGTTGTGGAGTCGGGAGGCATCCCAGACTGGTCTCTGGTCGTCTTTCATTGGCCTATGAGTTTGGAAACCATATGACTGTCGGGCTGGGCAGTATTTGTGCATCTGTTGTGTAGTGTGACCTCAGCAAAAGACTCATATGAATATAAGGGCCTTTATTTAACCTGATGATGTTTCATTTTTCTGCTGTTGGCTGCTATCAGTTGTATTGCTTTATTGTGAGGCATTCTGTGGCGTTTCTCTAAGGTTGCTAATAAATAAACATGTCTAACTTAATTTTCTATTATATAGAAACCTTAAACTATCATCAACAAATAATTCAAATATTACCACAATGAAAAGACCAGTGCTTAACTGTCTTTTATGTTTTGATTTATAGTAGGCCAGAAATTTGACTTGCTTGAAGTTCTGAATCTGCACTTATGATGCATTGGAGTAAAAGGACTGTTCATGCCTTTCACATGCAGAGTATGTCAGGATGCTTTTGACTTTTTGATAAGATCTGGATCAGTGAATTTAGTCTAAGCTGCAGATTTTTATTCATGAAACTGTTTGTGAAGGCTTCTGGCAGAATAGAGAGTACTAGTTTCCAAAGCAGATCAAGACCGACACTGGCAGACTGAAATGTCACACTTGTTATGCAATTCAGTGTCTGTATTTGATTACTCTGTGCTGCTTGTATTAGAGGGCACTTTTCACTTCATATTTGTGTTTTGGTTGTGTTTGTCTTGTTCTTGGCTCTGTCTTGTTAGTGAATGTGAATGTTGTTTTGTTTCCAGGTTTCTCTCACTCAGCGTTCACCTTTGGCATTGAGAGCCACATCAGCCAGAGCAACATCAATGGTACACTAGTGCCCCCTGCAGCCCTGATCTCCATACTGCAGAAAGGGCTTCAGTATGTGGAGGCAGAAATCAGCATCAATGAGGTAAGGGCTGGGTCAGGCAGTTCCTAACTCCGACTGATATTTTCTGCTGCTTCTTTATTCACAGAGAGACTTTCAGATCAAACAAATTCTTCACAAAGAAATGTCAGCTATAAAACTCCCCTTAGCCTGAGAATTGATCAGATGTTGCGGAGCGCACTCAAGAAAAGGCCTACGTAAAAATCACATGGCTTCAAGTTACGTTTTTGCCTTTGCAGGATGGTACAGTGTTTGATGGTCGGCCGATTGAGTCGTTATCCCTCATCGACGCAGTGATGCCAGATGTGGTGCAGACGCGGCAGCAGGCCTTCAAAGATAAATTAGCTCAGCAGCAGGCGTCCTCTGCAATGTCTGCCTCAACCTCCGGAAACCAGGTCAACACACCAAAGAACGGAGAGCCAACCGTCAACGGGGAGGAGAACGGCACCCATAACATGAGTGAGTGAAACTTCAAGAATAAGGCTCCGGTCATCTCACAGCACGAACAAACAAAAATAAATGACCTAGATATGAATTGCCTTTTCATTCAAGGCTGCCTGTCATGCAAGTTTCTGGACTTTGTGCTGACAGTTATGTTTTTGTTATGTTATTGTTATTTTCTAAGATATAACTTTGGAATATATGTAAAGAATATGTTTAAAAGAGGAACAGAGCATAGGGTTGGCATATGGGAAAAGAAACAGAGGTGAATGACAGGAAAAAAACAGGTCAGAGCTGCCCTCTGGGGACAGTAGTCTCAGTACATTGACTCATCACAAAGCCACTGTTATCCTTTATTTTTTTTTATCTTGAATGACTAGATGGTAATATAAAATCCCTACATTAATAAGAGTAAACCAAAAAACTCATAACACTTCACAAGCATTGGATTTAAGTTATCTATGTTTGTGTTTTATATATAAATTCTGAGGCCATTATTAAATGATTTTGATTTTCTTTTCATAAGGACGTCTTTAGTTTTGATACCTCAGAAATGAAATGTTCAATTTCTGTTGACTTTCCGATCAGCTGCATCAAAATACTAGTGGTTTTGGTGTTTGGATTGTTTATGAAAAAAATCCAGAACTTATAGAGCAATGCAACGATTTGTACATCAGGGAAACCAAACAAATTCTACATAAACGCAGGAGTCGGCTGTTCACCTACATCTTAAAGAAACAAGTTACTCTTTTGACGACTACAAAGTCATAATGCATCACAGATCGATGGTTTGAGAGAGATGTCAAGCAAGCCTTTTTGTCAAGATGGAAAAGCCATTGCTGAACAGAGTTGGGGGAGGAACATACTTTCTGTCTCTTACGTATAATGCAGTTTTAGATGCCTTTTGTAAGCATTTCAAACAACATCTCCACTAAAGAACAAAGAACCACAGAGCATGTGACCCAAATGACCCAGGAAACACCCACCGGTCACAGCACCAGAAGGAAACTGGGCCCCGTCCACATGGAGTCGAAAACAATTTCTATTTTAAAATGTCTGTAAAGACGGCATCAGTTCAAGAAATGTGTCCGTCCCAACGGAAACACTGGAAACGCTGTAGTATATATGCCAAGCCTGTACGTGGCACTATAACGCTGCTGCAGACACACACTAAAAACAGAGAAGAAGACATGAAGCATGAGCATACATCATGAAAAATGTAAACAAAACAAGATGTGGCGTATGCTGTTTTCTGTGTCCTCTTGTTGCTGACAGTGGTATAAGATGAGCTGATTTTGCTGTAAAAGCCATGACAAGCTCAGTAGCTTCTGCAGCACAAACGCAGCACTGTGTTCTGCCGTTGTTTCTGTTGTTGCCAGAGTTCGGGCATACGTTTTAAGGGAGAGGTGGGGCATCGTTACTGATAAAACCTGTATTCATTGTACACACGGAAAAGTAAGGCGAGTGTTTTCAGATTTATCCACCCTGGTTCAAAAAGGTGCCTTTGTTGGCTTTATCCATGTGGACAAAACACCTATATGATAAAAAACGTGTGGATACACCTGAATTCGTCTCCATGTGAACGGCCTCAAGGTCAGCAAGTCTCCCAATGACTCAGGCGACCACTCAGATCATTTACATATTAATGGTCAACTTAGGCCTTTCTATTTCTAGCTCTTCCTCAGCCAACTCTTAGAACTGAGGAAGTCTTTTGGAGAGTAGGAGAAACGTCTTTGAGAATCTAAACCTTATAATTTGCCACTTGGATCAGTGTTTTGCTTTTCTTTCATGTAAAATAAGAGAGATATAAATCAGGAGGAGCCTTTAATCACAGTAAGGAGTATGTTTGTGTCAGCGCATCCCAATGGAATTGATTTAAAGTTATGGATTGGAAGAAGTCAGGTCAGGTTATAATCTAAAGATTCTAGATAGATCTCACATATTGGATGATACATGCATACTGTTAGGGCCTTTAAATTTAACTGTACAATTGCTATTCTGAGTTTTAACTGTGTACTCAACAAGTTGACGGGTATTTTCAGGTTCAATGGTTGTTTTATATTATCATCTAATTTTAATTTTAATAGTTTGTATGCACATACTATGTCAAAATGAAATAAGAATTGGCTGACAAATTTGGTTGGTTGTCTGCTGTGGACTCAAACATGAACTGTTATGTAAGTCTTATGTAAATGTTCACGTGTACACACCCACTCAGATAACCACAGTGAGCCAATGGAGTTGGATGGAGACGTGGAGATACCGGCAAGTAAAGCCACAGTGCTTCGAGGCCATGAGTCCGAAGTGTTCATCTGCGCCTGGAACCCTGTCAGCGATCTGCTGGCCTCGGGGTGAGTGTGTGTCTGTGCTGAAACTGACCTCATGCATGCTGGATGAGTCACACTGCACTGTTTACATGCTTTGGCTTTTGTTTCATCAGATGAATAGCCTCATAACATTCATTACTGGCATCATATATGCCTTCTGTCTCCTGCTGTGTTGGTATTCTGTTCAGCTCGGGAGACTCCACCGCTCGGATCTGGAACCTGAACGAGAATAATAACTCCAACTCCACCCAGCTGGTGCTGCGCCACTGTATCAGAGAGGGTGGCCAGGACGTCCCAAGCAACAAGGACGTTACCTCACTAGACTGGAATGTAGGTTCCAAATCTCTACCTTAGCTTTTTTTCCTCATCAAACAGACCATCACATAAGGATATTATAACAACAGATCTGTCATTTCAAACTTACAGAGTGACGGGACTCTCCTGGCAACAGGCTCTTATGACGGATTTGCCAGAATATGGACTAAAGATGGTATATTCTCTGTCATTATAGTGTTCTCTTCATCTATAAACAATAAGCCTTTTTTTTCATTACTAAAGGAGAGTATAGGTTGTGTAAAACAAATATGTTTAATAGTAAAACTCTGAAGAAATACACTTAACAGCTCACCAACCAGACAGGGTGAGTCTCAGATGTTAACAGTGGACATGTAAACTCCCATTATCAGTCAATTTGAAGAGAAATGTGTTTGTTTTCCCAGCATTAGAGAATAGGTCCACAGGTCCAGTGGGGGTTAACTTACTTACATTACAAGAGAAATCCTCCAGCTAGCTATTACTCTTTGTTTATCTGGTTATAAATGCTGATGTTAGCCCAAGTGCTGACCTGAAATCTTTCAAATTTTGGTTGTGGTGTTCTGCTTCATTGCTCAACTTATGATGCAGCAGACGTCTGCTGACAGGACAATGATTCATAAGTTATAAAACAACAAAGCATGCCCAATTGAACTGCTGAATAAAATCAGTTTTATATCAGTGACAGGGTGATGAACAAGCAGCCGTGTAGAAATCAGGGAAAAAATGTTCTATTTGTCTAACAGAAATGGACATGGTTTTTATTCATCAGGGAATCTGGCGAGCACCTTGGGGCAGCACAAAGGGCCCATATTTGCACTCAAGTGGAACAAGAAGGGGAACTCTATTCTCAGTGCTGGTGTGGATAAGGTACGTCAGCCGAGTGACAAACAATAGATATCTGTCATGGACATGAGTTTTAATAGTGCTCTTTCCCCCTTTTTTCTTCTGCTATGTTTTGTTTTAATGCATTTAAGGATAAGATTAGATAGAGCTTTATTACATTGTGTGTTAAGTTGCTACACCACAGAACAAATAAGCACACAAAAGAATGTGATCATATAAAGAGACATGCCAACAAAGAAGACTTAGGGATGTTAAAAAAATGGTTTGAGAATTTAGTGTTAAATGATAAAATGATAAGGTGTACAGGTTATGGGTTTAATTCAAAGAGACTGTGCTTTCGGATAGGATAGAAAGACATCTGCCGCTAGCCTATGCCCACATTTATGACATTTAGGGGCAATCCACACAGAGACGAGTTCAGAATATGCACACTTTTAGAAATGATGATCTCATTGGAAGAAAGAAACAATGACAGAATACAGTTTCGTTGTCATGTTGCAGAAGCTACTGAGGTCGTTATGGCTTTTACAGCAAAATCCACTGTTCCTCTACAACCAAGAGGACACTGGACAGCAAACACCAACATAGTTTCACTACAGATAAAGTTTAGTATCAGGGAAAAGTGCCCCTTAAAAATTACTTTTTTATTTTTTGGGATCAAAGTATCCACCCATCAATCCACCTTTTGAAACAGGGGTCACCAACCTGTAGGTTGTGATCTGCCGGTAGATCTTTTAGACATTTCTAGTAGATCTTAGGGACCAGATGTGGTAGGTCTTAATTGAACACATTCGGTGGGGTATTACAATAGTTCAGTTGTCCATGACATATATGAAATAGGTGAATATAGCAACCTTTCAGTGTGAATGAAGTGTAAATGACCTCTTCTTCATCCCATTGGTATTTTGTGTAATCAGGGTGTTCATACAGTTTACATTTTTGTGCTTATACTGTTCAAGTCTTAAACTTCCAGAGTCATGAGCTCTATTTTAAATTAGATGCATTTGTCATAAAATTGGATGTGACTTCATATTCACTGGTTCCGTATTTCTGTTCCTTCACTTTATCACATTGATAGATTTAAATTTGTATCTACAGGTTTAATGTAGGTAAAATAAAATTAACTGTAAATCTTGTTTTCTCGGTAAATCTGGGCACTTAGATCTAGCTTTATCATCAGTAGATCTTCAGTCAAAGGTTGGTGTCCACTGCATTAAAACATGGCATTAACCTGTAAAGTTTAGCGTGACAGCACATTATTTTCAAAGGTTTTCCTTTCTTACAGCAACAGATTGATTTTGTGCCACAGTGAACTGTAAAGCAGAGGGTTTGATTGTGAAGGATTCTTTGAGCTTGTGACTGTATCAGCAGCAAATTACAGGGTAAACATGGTAAAATGATACAAATTCAGCCAACGACACAAGGACAAGGACTGTGACTGCAGCTCACTTTTTCCATCATTCGAAAAAACAGAACAGAGCTAGAGGTTTATTTTCTGCTGTCCTCGGTTTTCTGAATAGTTTTGGGTAAGCCTTGCTGTTTTATACCACAGTGATTGTGGTATTCAGACTTGCTGCATTCATGGTTTGTAACACCAAATGTTATTTTTTTTCAGACAACAATCATTTGGGATGCACATACAGGGGAGGCCAAGCAGCAGTTTCCTTTTCACTCTGGTAAATCAAGTCAATTTATATCCATAAAAAATTGACTTTATCACCTCTGATAATGAATAGGATGCTCCATGTTTTCTGCTCAGTGATGGCTGTGTATTGGGATAAATGAACTGTACATTAAATATTCCTACAGCTCCAGCCTTGGATGTGGATTGGCAGAACAACACCACCTTCGCCTCCTGCAGCACAGACATGTGCATCCACGTATGTCGACTTGGCAGCGACAGGCCCCTGAAGACTTTCCAGGGCCACACGGTGAGCAGCTTTTCTGTGCCGCCCCTTTCCCCTCATACCAGCATTAATCCCATGTCTCATGCTAATGACTTTTTTTTTTTTCCTCGTAGAATGAAGTAAATGCCATAAAGTGGGATCCATCGGGTATGCTGCTGGCTTCCTGCTCAGATGACATGACTTTAAAGGTTACATTTATCCTCATATTTGATGATTAAAGTAAACGAACCAGAATGACGATTTGTACTCATTCATGTCTGCCTTTTCCCTTAACACACAGATCTGGAGTATGAAGCAGGAGTCCTGTGTTCATGACCTCCAGGCTCACAGTAAAGAAATCTACACCATAAAGTGGAGCCCCACAGGCCCCGGCACAAGCAACCCCAACTCCAACATCATGCTTGCCAGGTGAGAAACTTATGAATGAATGAATGAATGAATGAATTGAATGCTTTATTTCAAACATGCAAAAACAAAGATAGGTAGTCACCAAAGTATAGTCACTTTTATTGTATGTATTTTAAAGTTCAGTTCCCCTCTTAAACTATAGCCTCCTTCTCCTTCTGCTGTTTTAAACTAGATCAGATCTTGAAGTTTGTAGTTTTAGGAAAGTCTGTTTGTGTAATCTCTAAATCCTGCTTTGTTGATGAATCTAATACCTCTTTTCTGCATTTTAATTATTGTTTGAAGATTAATTTTTGTATGTGTTTCCCCATACCTCTACGCAGTAGGTCAGAACTTACAATGCATTACTCTCATTTTATCCTGAATACATTATGGGCCTGATTGACAGAAGGGTTGTGTGTCCTTTGTGATAAAAATGAGGAAAATTAACCCTTAAAAACCCCATAAACTCTTAAAAACCTCAAAATGTGCACACAAATGCTTGAACAAATGAACCTTGTGTCAAAAAGACAAAGCACGGATGACCCCCTCTAAAAGCTGTAAGCAGTATATATTGTTCCAATAGCTGGCTCAGCTGATGCTGCCCCCCCGATACTACCTTTAAAGCTGACACAGATGGGTGGACACCTGTCCCCCTATTTTGCCTCTGCAGTGTTTTTAGTGAGGGCACAACATCTCAGGGCTGTAAATGTAATATCTCTTCTTGAAACAGCACTGTGAGAAAGCCCGGTATTAATAAGGGACGTGAGGTGCAAAAAGAACAAAAGAATCTGCCTCTGCATGGCACAGCAAAACATTGTCTTTAGATGAAGTCTGTAAATATAGATTTACTGTTATTACTAGAATCAACACGCTTGTGTAGTTGGACCATGTGCTGAGACACCTCGGTCTTACAAAAACAGGTGTAGGAGCAGGGCTGGTTGATATAAGCAAAACATTAAAGCAAGGCATTTTTATCATTGTTTGTGGTAACAGTATTGTGTCACAGTATTGAATTAAAATGGGTCACACATTTATTTGCATCTTTAAAGCCTACAGCCCTTTCTCTCTTTAAAACATGTCTGTGATTTTATACTTAACTGATGTGTCATCATAGAAACATGTTTCCATAAATCTGTCTGCTCATGTTTTGGTGTTGTAGCTGTAACTTAATTTGTAGTTGTTTCTTTCCTGAGTTGTGTTAAGCCACTACCTAAAGCATAACAGTCTGTGGTTTGGTTGTTAAGAAGAAAAACTCTCAACTTTTGAAAAAACGGGGACTTTTATTGTGAAGAAACTTGTCAAAAGTCACAACACAGCTGTACATGCGACAGTTTCCAGCAAGTATACATAGCTGCAGTGTTAAAACCATTGTTAGAGCCTTACCCGTAAGTCTTTAAATCATTTTGGACTTATAAAATGAGTCATGGGTTTAAACACATCTTTAAGCAGGTGTTTAAGTGTTGTTATGAGACTTAAATAGCTGCAGAGTTGCAAACACATCAGTTTATTCAAGCACAGTCTGTGATGAAAACAAAGAGAGACTCTGCAGAGGGAAAACACTGACTTAACACTGGTAATATTTGTAGAAATCATACTTTTAGTTGTTAGTAGCCTATGTGTTTACCATGTTGCTTTGCAGTAGTTCACATTCATTGTTAAGATACACATTGATATGCATAGAGTGGACAAGAAGCTGTTTTGTCAGAGAATGTGTGTTGTCCAAACGGAACGTGATGCAAGATCGGCAACATAATCAGGCTAATTACATTGAGTCATGTGTGAGAGTGCCAACTGCCTGTGAGCGACACTGCATGATGCTGTGCAAAACTGTGCAACATTTTTGCCTCGACATCCCGTCACTATTTTCCCGTTGACATGGAAGATGAGCGAGGAGAGAGGGTTTTTGAGGATGTGCAGGGGAAATTTTCTTGGTTTTCTCTGGCTTTTTTCACTCAGCAGAGCTTGTCCCTTGGTTTAAAATGACTGAGTATGATTTACTTTCACTTTACACACCAGGAGAGAAACTGTTTGGCTCACAGAGAGCTGTGTATTTATGCTCATTTGAGACCATATCTCTTCAATAGAAAGCATGTCACATCTGTTTCTTCAGCTGTTCACAAGGGGAAACACAAGGCATGAAATTAATTTTTAATGGATTAAGTGTGGACAGCACGCGGGTAATGCTGTGGGATGTGACGCAACATTTGATGATCGTGTTCAGTTAAGACACGGTGTCGCTCTGCGCTATATATATTAGAGTTAAACATGGACTGGACAGAATTTAAACCTAGCTGTACTGTGTGTCACAAATCACTCTGTTAAGCCTTTAGTGACCAAATACTGTATATGATTTGAATTGATTCTTACATTGCTAAAATCCATTTTGTGGTAGAGTAAATACCAGTGATGGTATTAAACTGGCAGAACTAATTGAAGTTTGTTTTTTTTTAATCTGTTTTAGCTACTCTTTCTGGTTTAGTATGGAGAGGTAAAATGTTTTAAATGTGAAACTTGTATCTCGCTGCAAAGACTCAACTTCCCAATTACTTAGAAAGAGTCCAAGCTCCAGCTGAGAAACTTATGCGCATCAACCAGGCCTTCAAATAGCAAGAGCTGAACTCTGTAAAAGTGAGAGTTCACACCAGAGAAAGAGGAGAAGCTGACAGCTCAACTTCCTATTGAGATACTTAACACGAGATACAACAAGACAATTGAATAGACATGTTTACATCAAAATATTACCAGCAATATAAAAGGGACATAAAGATAGTAGGTAGCAGATGCTACTATGAGCAGTACATGGAGTCCATTTGTGGTATAATCAGTTCTTTAAGAATTTCCCTCTTTATGTGTAATGAGGGGTAAACTTGTTCCTAATCCAGACATAATCCCACCACTACTTATTTCAGCAGCTCTCAGCCCTACACTTTGACCCATATGTTCATGCATGTGTAAATTTCAGATACCTCAGGAATGAGTAACCTGTACCAACAGGCTGCTTAAGTGCCCTTTTTCTCAGTGGGGTTAAGTTTGCTGTGATTGCTGCACCTGTATCTTCTGCTATTGTTACATTTCACATTTTATTTGTGATACATTTTCAACTTATTCCAATTTTGCTAAATATATTATTTCCTTCTGACTTTGCTTTTGATTATTACCACAGTTTGGTTTCTTCTCCTCCTTTATTTGTTTTTTACTGTTCACTTTTTTCCTCCAGTGTCAAAATAAAAAACCTTTTCATAACTCTACAAATTTTTTACTGATGTTTCTAAAATATCTAGGTTTGCTTTTGAAAATTTGCGCTTGAGTTAGAATCAAATGAAAGACTATTCAACAGCAACACTCTCGCTGTGATGAAACCCAAAGTTGTGTGAATCCAAATAAACTATCAATTTTAGAAACTGTTGTCAAAATGACACAAATAATGACAACACAGATAAGCTTGTGTCTCTATTTTTGAGACTTTTTCAGGAAACTCATGGCATCATTAGCTTTGGCATTGCTAAAATATACGATTCTAAGGTATTTTTGGTCATTTCTTTGACTTGATTAACTTATTTTTCTAAACTTTTTTTGCCCCTAGATGCATATGATCAATTTATCAGTTGACTCTCTTGAATAATCCTCTTGTATCTGACCCCTGCTCTTTTTGTTCTCACACCCACAGCGCCTCTTTCGACTCAACAGTTCGGCTGTGGGATGTGGAGCGAGGGGTCTGCATCCACACGCTGACTAAGCACCAGGAACCTGTATACAGCGTGGCCTTCAGCCCCGATGGCAAGCACCTGGCCAGCGGCTCCTTTGACAAATGTGTCCACATTTGGAACACCTCAGTGAGTATCTGTTTTATATAAGCACTGTGAGTAAGAAAACACTCAAGAAAATTGGTCATTAATTATTTTTTGTTTCAGACTGGAGCCTTGGTGAACAGCTACCGGGGCACTGGCGGTATTTTTGAGGTCTGCTGGAACAGCACTGGAGACAAAGTTGGTGCCAGCGCGTCAGATGGCTCGGTGAGATGAATACATCATTGTGATGAGGAACAGAAAATGTGTGTGTGCTGTAGTGAAAGCATTTTTGTTTGTGGGTATTCAAGGCATAAAAAAGAAATAACTGAATTACAGGCAGACTGGCTTCCTCTGTAGGAGTTCTCAAGTTCAGACATTTGTCAAGTCTCTGCCCGACTTAACGTGTACAGTGTTTGCACATTAAGTGTGAGTTTTGGTGGTGTGTTGTTAACAGTGTGAGCTTGAAATCACACTGTTTAATAGAGAATTAATTTTTAAATGTAGGACAACCGCTTTAAAAAAGGGGCTCCGTTATATTATGAGCTCAGCAGGGCTCAGTCTGTCAGCAGGTTGTTACAGGGCTGTTTGCAGCTTTCCTAAAGTCAAATAAAACTTTTATTTTTTTTCTGTTTCGATGATGAGCTGTGAAAGCTGCTTGTGATCTTTGTTCTTATTTCCTCTTTATTGTAGCTGAACGTCTTTAAAGTTATACATTTATCATTTATTGCAGATTCACATGCTGTTTGTTTTATGTTTATTTCTAAAATAAATAAACTCCAACAAGGGTAAATGTCAATTCTGCTACAGAAAGGACATCATCCAATATCCATCGGTATCCATCAGATATTTCCAATCATGATATTGATAATATTTTTGCCAAAACCATAAAGCCTCCTTTTGACTAAAATTGACCTGTATCTGGTCCATTTGTGTTAGAGACAGGTGTGACACTAGAATTTTTTATTTACTAGTACATTAAACATCTGATTTTTAAAAATGGACATGCAAATGATAAGGTAAACTATTCTGATGCATTTGTACATGTTGTCAATGTTACAGCCAATATATAGAATATTTATAGGATAGAAAATGTAAGTCTAAAATATCAGTTAAGAAGATCACAAGTTTTCACATCTGCTTTACAGAGATTGTTCTGATGATATAGAGTGGTGGAGGAATGAGTACAAAAAAGCAGAAGTGAGTTAGCATTTAGCACTTCCTGGTTCCCAACTCCCCACAATACATGGGAAATAAGAGTCCGAGTGAATTGTTTATAATCAATTACTCGTATACTATTGTCTTCATCCAGTCACTTGATTATGAAGAAAATCTCAAACAAAAGGTCACAATTAGACGTTACACACTGAAAACGTTGTTACTCCTAAATCGAACCGCCATGTTGTAGTTCCGTAGTAGTTTACTTATAGCTTTTGACTCTTGTTGTTTATGATTAAGCTTAAAAAATTGTGAAAAGTAAATCTGTTTAAGATTATCACAAAGAGCAGAACATATATGTTCCATAATTTTGTGTTTGCTACAGAGCTTATTATCAATAATCCAAAACACAGTGAAAAATCCCATAGGCTGTTAGTAGGCTTGAAGTCGAGGGAACCAGCATGATGCTAACTTCTGTGTTGGCCTACAAAAATACATCATCCCTGCACCACTCTATTGTGCATTTCCAGCAAAAATCCAATACCATGCATCCTTAGTTATAAAATATATTCACTTTGTAGTTCGTAAACGCATATTTATAGTTTTAACAATACCACTCAATCTGTCTTCCAGGTGTGTGTTCTCGATCTGCGGAAATAGCTGCCTTGAGACTGAAATGATGAATCCTGGAATGTGCAGCAAATTGCCTTCTTCTGCCATCAGCAAACATACTGTCACTGCTCGAGGAGAGCTGTAAGGTGGAGTGAAACAAACCCCGAGCTGGCAGGAGTGAGACTGCAGCAGCTTCTGAAAGACCCTCCAACATCCTGACTTCAGTGCACCTTACAGTTTGTTGTTGTGTGTTCCCTGAAACACCTCCGATCAGAGCAGAGACCCCTAAGACTGATCCCACTCTGAGTGGAGCCAGAAGGTTTTCTAACCATGAGGTGCTGCGATCCCTCGGGGCTCCGGTCCAGATGTTACCGGGTTGTGAGGGTGCAAACACAAAGATGAGTTTTATAGAAAGAGAGAAGTGTTAATGAGACACGTTCAGCTGCGAAGAAAATCTAGACAGAGAGACCGTGGTTTTGAACACCTCTGTGTAGATGTCACTTTTACTGAAGCACTGGTGTGCTAACAGGGTGCTCAGCTTCTTCTTCATGGAGAATAGTTTCTTTCTTCTGGCCTATTTTCCACCGATAATGTTTTGAGTGAAAAGTGAATGAATGTTCTGCTAAACGGTTTGTCCAATCTGACGTTTAGCATCAGGAAAGGTGCCAAGAAAAAGTCCTAAACTTCAAAAATGAGCCGCTCTGTTCACGTAAGATTTGAGAAACGTCGTTGAACGGACAAAATGTGAGAAGAGAAGTTTCTCCCTTTTTTGGATGTAAATTTAAGAATGTAAAGTTATGTAAATTAGATTAATACACAGACTTATATACTGTGTATATGTTTATATACAGTACACTTCAAGCTGTCACATCTGTGCTGATAATCCAGACAAAATTTCTTTTTAAAAACAAGCTCATGTCTCTTCTGCTTCTTTTAGTACATTCTTTTCATTCTGTCAGATAAAGTTATTTTTCCATGTAAGTCATAAATTGCATTGGCGACCATTTTACATTTAATTTCGGCTGATCTGTAAAAGTGGAGGACACAATCACCTCATTACCAGCATTCAGGGACGAATCAGATCAACAATACGGGAGGGAGAAACCATCACAGTCTTTTTGCTAAAATAGCTTTGTTAGCATTTTTGGTGGATTATGGCACTTTCCTCTGAATGGTCTCACAGTAAAGCAAAAGTCTGCCTCTAAAAAAGGAGAAAAAATGTAAGGACTGGTCTTAAGCCTGGTCGCGCGGTGCCAGCTGATCAGATCTGCTCACATTTAAACGCTGAGCTTTAACAGAAAGTCTGCCTCCCTCTGGATCTCGTGTAGAAGATTTCAACAAAAACCCACAGTGTCGCTCTCATTTGCCTTTTTTTTTGTCTGCCCCCCCTTCTCTTTCAGTCGACTTCTGCTTCAGCAACATAAAGTGCACTTTTTGAAACGACGGATTAAGTAAATGTTCAGATTTTGCTGAAAGTGAAGGGCCAGTGGTTTATTTTTAGTCCTTCCCCCTTTTTTAAATGTCACATATGGATGTTCTGGGTGATTCATTGTTTTCTGACTTTTTACATTGGAGAGCCGTTATTGTCTGTGTCAGACTGAGATTTGGGCTGTGGGGTTTGGTGGCCGTTGTCGTCATACTGAGGAGCCCAGGGTGGATTAAACGCTGTGACAGCTACTGTCTCCCTCTCTCTCTCTTACCCTGATCCAGGGTTAACTCACCTGTTTCCAAGACAACGTTGAAGTCATTCAGTGTCTCAAATAAATCACTCTATTTTGATATCAGAGAAAATGTCCTCTGTGTCTTCATTTGGGTGTTTTTTTCTTTGCTTAGATGTAGGGATGTACTTTTTAAGGGACTGTTTTTTTTTTAAAGTGAGTGGCAATTATTCCATGAAAATTAAGAGATTCTCTGGAGCGGACTTCTTGAGCTGCTAGGTTGATGCTAATATAAATTGGGAATCCCCTACAGCATTTCTTCAAGCTAATTTTAATTCAGTCTTTTATAGGTGAAGATGCTCCTGTTTCTGTTATGTGAAAGCCCAACCTTCAAAACCTTATTTGGACAGTGATTGCACAGTCGTTTTGTCACCAATCAGATGTAGGTGGAGGGCACTATTGTGGTCCAAAACATGAGCCAATTTCTAAACAAACTAATGCTGATGTGGAAAATATCATTTCCATGGACAAATGTTAGTGGATGCTAAATGGATCTGCCCAATTACAGATAAATCAGGATCATCCAGCTGCACTGCAAGGTTAGGGTTTTCCCAGGCTTTGCCCTAAATTTACCCAACAGGCCAATCTAATATTTCTCCCTCTCCCTCCTGTCCAGTGACTCGGCAAACTGCAGTAAATCTTTCTGTTGTGAGAAAATAAGTTAGACTAATCATGTCAGGAAATTTTCTGTGTAGGGTAGCATGTGTGGAAAAGATTTGGAACGAAGTGCTCGGTTTTGGACCTCTCCTGTTAATTAAAAAAATTTAAGCCGTTGTTTTTTAAGTATAGCTGTGATATCACAGTGTAATCTGGTAAGGCTTTAACTTTGGTGTTTATGGTTTTGAGGGGTGAAATCATTAACATCAGGATTCAATGAAACAGCTATAAAAGCTGGTGGATGAAAATGGAGAACTTCAGTTACTTCTGTGCCTGACAAACTTCCTCTTGGAAACACTAAAACTGTTTAATCATTTTTGTAAAGTGTTCAATGAAATAGGTTGTCTATTAAAATTATAAAAATTGAAATTTTCTTATAGCACGTCTGCCGTATATAACTACGCTGTGTCAATGTTCATGACTAACTTCTTTGTTCGCCATTTAAAAAGAGCTTTCAAATGTACTACAGGCATCATCTGACAGTCGCACCACATACAGGCACCAGGATATACATCTGATGAGTGAATAATAAGTTTCATATTGGTAGAACAGGGTTTGTATTAATAGCTTTCTCATGACCCCACAAAACTTCTGTTTCACTCTCCTACCATGTAAAAAAGACCCCCATCTTAAAATATTTAAATTTTGTAAATGTTCCACTTTGGACTACTGTTAGCATTGACTCAACCACTCCAAGTGGCAGAATTTACAAATAATACAAGCTTTCTGTTGTAGCTGCTTGGCCTCTGCGTTTATTGAATACAATTCTGGATGTCTGAAGCTTATCTGCTGAATATGATAAATACTAGAAAGCACTCGGAGAGTTCAGACCTCCGCCAAGCGCCACAGTTCCCCCTATTTGTCATTTGCACCATAAATATTAGTCCCACATTTATTTTGACTACATTTTTTGATTCCTTGACCATGAAAACATACCATTGGCAACTGAATTCATAATGATATCAACTTAAGTTCAGCAGTTATTCACAAAAATCGCATTTTCCGTAATGGCAGTTTTCTTCTGGATCTAGTTTCACAGCTTTTGAAGATACAGCAAATCCGTTGGCATATTCCAGACTCCACAGTTTCTTGGCTATGTAATGGTGTTTGTTGCATGTTTATAGCTTCATTTGTTCTCTATCTATGATAAAAATTCCAAAGGTCCCCTATTTTTTCATATTCTGGATCATAGTATCCGGAATTATTCCTTTATCAGGATCAGTCTCTGATATACTGTAGAGCATGTTAGAAACTTGTCCTGTATTTTTTTCCCAAGTGCCCTGACCATTATTTGTGGAGTTACATGCAGAAATGTCGAAAATGGCCCTATCTCCCAATGTTAAAGAATCCTTTAAAAAATTCCTGGATCCAGACGGAGATCTGGATCGCTTCCAAAATCTAATCATTTGTTCCTTATCCCAATCCGGATATTCCCTGAAAATTTCATCAATATCCGTCCATAACTTTTTGAGTAATGTTGCTAACTAACTAACAGATAGACAAACAAACCCTCCCAAAAACATAACCTCCTTGGCGGAGGTAACAAGTATATGTATTTGTCTCAATCAAGTAGGGCAGCATGGTGGCGCAGCAGGTAGTGCACGTGCCTCACATCAAGAATTTTGCTGGTTCAATCTCAGGGCCTTTCTGTGTGCATGTTCTTCCTGTGCATGCATGGGTTCTCTCCAGGCACTCTGGCTTCCTCCCCCAGACCTAAAAACATGCTCATTAGGTTGATTGGTGTCTCCAAATTGCCCTGAAGTATGAGTGTGAGTGTAAATTAGGTTCGTCTCTCTATGTGGCTCTGTGATTGGCTGGTGATTCAGGGTACCCTGCCTCTTGCCCAGTGTCAGCTTGGACAGGCTGCAGCCCTGAAAGGGATAAGTGTTATAGATAATGGATGGATAAGTTAACCCCTGAAAGCCTGTTGTATCATATTTGATACATACTTTTATGATACCTCTGTCTAATCAATATGATCAACAAATGACAAAAAAAACACCTGAATACAGTCAGAAAAATGATAAAAATGTCCTCAAGTGGATTATCATTTGCCAGAAACACCTAAAGTATCTAATCAGATACAAAAAATATATATGTTAAATTCAAGGAAATTTTGATTTTTTTGGATTTCAGCAGAAAGTGAAATAAACATTTCAGTTCCAAAAAAAAATTACAATTTTCTGGCTATAATTTGTGTTTTCAAGCTTTAAAGGTTTATTTTACAAAAGTGGCAAAGGTACAGTAAAATTTTGAAAGTACGCCTTGAAAGTGCTAAAAAGAGTGATAATCCTGTCCTTAAAAATGGGCACAGGCTGTTGTATGAGTGAAATGGAACCTTGTTTAATGTGTTTTTTTTTTTAGGAAATTCATGAACAATAATAAAATGACTCTTAACCTCTGAGTTCCTTTGTGTAAAAACTGCAGGAAAAGGTCTCACTCAGACAACAATAAAGAAGCATCACCAACAAGCCCTTAAGAAATATTTTGTATATTTAATATAGTATAAAATAAATGTGCAAAATACAAGATGGACAGTTGGATACAGCAACCTAATAAAATAAAAAAGATACCGTCAAGAGCGTCTGTCATGCGTTGGGAGCATGATGTAGTGTTTGTCATCAGAATGGATCGGTCTGAAGGATTATTCCCCTCAAACTCTGAACAGTCAGTTTGTGCGTTACTGATGAATAAAAGTCACATTTGTTCTGTTGCTTGATTTATAAAGTTGCGGCACAGTTGATGGGTGTGTGATCTAGCTCCACACTGTAGTGTAAAGCAGACAGATTTAAAAGCTTGAGAGGAAATAAAAAATGGTTTGAATCAAGAATTACACAGATTCTGTCTTAGCAGCTAATAAATCTCATGACCAATTAATATTCGGGGAAAATCTCAGTGGGACAACAGAGGCTAAGAGGAGACAATGCGAAACAAACGTGACTGAAAAAAGAAAAATGTCACGGGGGGGGGGGGGGCTGTGGAGGGGAGGCGGGCTGCTGATCCCTCTCAGCTAGTGCTTCACAGAGTTCTCCAAGGATTCTCCGTCTGCGTCTACGTCCTCATAGTCTCGCAGCTCGCCGGATATGTGGATTTCAACTGTACTAGACTCTGAACCTAGCAAGACAAAATAGGGGGAGATTACTGCACATGGCACCATTTAGATCTTCAGATTATATTTGTATATCTCTAAACATGTGCACTGGTAAAATGTATTTTGGGAATTTTGGGTCTCAAACTCAGTTGATATTGGGACACTTTTCATCTTGTGCATTATGAGAGCAAGCGGTATTTTTTAAAATCCAAACCAAGATTTATTCAAAAAGGTTAAGCACTAAAAATGAATGAAAAAACAAAAATTCTTGTAAAGATTTACTTTATTTTCAAAAAAACTTGTCATTTCAGTGACACTGAAAGGTTACAGTGAGTTAAAGCCTTTGTACATGATCTTCATGATGCACAGAAAAAGTTATAAGAAATGTCAAATTTCTCACAAAAACATCCCCAAAATACATTTAGTTTAGAGTTGTCTGAATCTGTAACAAAAACTGACAGCTTCAAAATCTGCAAGAAAACCTGCACACATTGTCTTAATTTCACAGCAGCAGAATTGTCAATGTTACATGGAAGTTAGATGATGCACACGAGTTAACCTGCTTTTTTTTGGTAATTCATAACAAGATAAACCAAATAAAAGCACAACAAGTGTTTAGGACTTCAAATGTTGTTGCATGGGATTCAGATTGTATAAGAAGGATAATGAAAAGTAGAAGTATCGAAATGACTACCCAGTAAAAGGCTAAATGGAGTTTAGCTGCTATAAATGTTGTATATTGACTGTCTAACTAATAATGTTATCAACATGATTCAGCGTGCTAGTTGTGGGTTTCAAGGATCAAGGAATCATATTATGATGGAAACGTAATCATTGAACTATTGTTTATAGATGTGAAAGCTATATAGGAGATACCTTGGCAGAAATTTGCACTCTCTGAGTGCTTTCTCATTATTAAAGGCATTGAAAACAATTTTACAGAAATTATTTTGTTGATCATGAACCTATTTGCCTTTTTAAGGTTATAAAGTGAGTAATGATGTTTCATAACTGTTTAAAACCCCTTCACATTAATTCTGTAGCAGCAGGCTTTAACTTAGTGTTGGTGTGTCTTCAAGACCTTGGCACTTAAATTTTTAGATTAAAAAAAAGAACACCTTAAAAAATGTCTTTGGAAGTTTCACAGTGTCCTCCAGCATGCTTCCTGCTAAAATACTTTCAGTTAATAAGACACAGTCCAGTGTGACGACTCTGTGAGCGTCACCAGCCCTGATAAACGGGCGAGCTGTTACTGCCAGTGAAAGCCGGATTACCTTCTGAGAGGACACTGATGGCGTCTGAGTTGTGCTGTCCATTACCCATCAGGCTTTTCTTTGCTTCCTGGATGTGACTCTGGTAGAGCAGAGTGGTTCCCACCATGGGGTTATGGCCCGCTGCGTTGGGCGCTGAAGTAGAAACTGAGTCCCAGGCGAGCTCTCTTCTTCTCTGCAGGCTGAGGTCCACGTCGAAGCCCGTCCAGCCGTGGAAGGCGAGGGTGTTGAGGAAAGCCTGCATGGGGTTTAAGATGCCCTGGAGGGAGTGGAAAGAGTTAGGAAAGAAGTCAAGTCATGTTCTTTATTCTGTACTGAGGCCATTTTCGCAGATATTCTAGATTTAGTATGAATCTTTGGTGAAAATGCGTGTTAGTTTTAGTCACATTTAAGCGTTTTTTTGTCTTTTATGCACTGTGTCTCATAGTGGGCGAAGAGGTGTGTGGTCACATCCTGGGGGGTGGGTGCCCGTATTGCTTTGGCAGGGATGTGGTCAAATTCTGGTGTGGGCCTCCTAGGCATTTACTTGGCCGCCCCCATGTGCCAATCCAAAATTCTACATTGTGACTGTCAGAGGTAGGATTTACGTAAAAATTAATGTGAGCTGTGTAACAAGAGATTTTTGTTTGCTTTTTTAGGTTTATTTTCTCAAGTGTGAAAAAAATCCAATTCATTGGAACTTAAAATTGTGACTCTGGACCCAAATTTTGGAAATCAATGCCTTACTGCATTGCGGCGCATGCTCTGCTGCGAGGACACGGTCTGTCATGTCAGTCCACATCAGTGTCTTACTCGTCGTCCTGATGTAAATACGTGTGCTCTGTTTCTACGTGTGTTATATGTTTTCTAAATGTATGTCTTGTCGTTTGACAGCCTGTGAAAACAAATTTCCCATTGGGACAATAAAGTTATCTATTGATCTATTTTTATATCAGTCTTGACAAAAAAATAAATAAATTATATAGATAGATAGATAGATAGATAGATAGATAGATAGATAAACACACACAGAAATATATAAGTTGCTATTTTCTTATTTTTTTCTTTTTAAGACAGAACTGAGTAGGGCTGAGAAATATATTAGTTCAATTGGTTATTTTTTTAATGCAAGAGATTTAAAAACAAAAATCAAGTTTTTTTTCCCTGACTAAATCTGCTTTTTATTTATTATTTATTTATTTTAATGGAGGTTAAAATATCAGTTATATTTTATCTGTGGATATAACAAGGGCAAATAAATACTGTTGATTTCTATGTTTATACAGTACTTAATGAAAAAAATTAGTGTTTGCATGTTTGGATGTATTTAGAAAAGTCTTTACTTCATCCTATAATTGATTTTGTTGGTGGGGGGGGGGCACAAAAAGATATTAATCTTGAAGGGGGAGCACAACACAAAATAATTGAGAACCATGACTTTTATGGGAAAGGAGTCTGCTACAATATATTCCCATATTGATAGTTTTGGCACAAGCCTGGTTTAAAGTGCCTAAAATGATATGTTTACAAGAATGTTTCATCAATCCTGCCGTTGTCATTAGACGGAACTGTTCATCGATGTTGCAGCACTGTATTGTGGTCAACCAGAGCAAGACTCTTTTTTGCTGTCATGCATGTTCGTTAAATGGCTGAAAGCGTTACCTAAAAGTAACTTACTGATAAAAAGTAAACAAAACCTTATTTGAGCTTTATCATGAAAGTTCCATCTTTTGCTCGTTATTGGCTCTTTCATTTCAAGGAAAAGGGAAATACTCTATACAGTTATTTTTCATTAGTTAAATGTTTTTTTGAACCTACCATGATAAACCATGTGATGAGGGCTGCATTTCTGATGTTTCTGAATCCGCTGTCGTTGATGTCTGCCTGCACCTCCAGGTAAAAGAGGAGGCACTCGTTGATGATGTTTGGTACCCAGCTGAAACATCAGATTGAAACAACACAACTGAAAAAGGCCAGGGGAACACAATTAGGCTTTAATGAAATCAAATCCTTCTCTCATTATTTCAATCTAGCTGTGGAAAAACAATCCTTCATTCATTGACCTCAATTGAGAACTGACCATATGAGTTTTCATGAGTTTGCCTTGTGAGAGTCACATTACTGCCGACGTTACACCACAGCACGAGTGCCTGTCAGAAATCTAAAATGCCTCAACAACTTTGTTATGTGGCATGATGTCAAAACTGTAGATGATAGTGAGTCTGCTGTGCATTGGATATCAAACTGTAACTTTTTATTTTTATTTCAAGTATCTATTGCTTGAATAGATTTCCATGTTTCTAAATAAGTTTCTACTTTTTAAAACTGAGTTTCATATTAGCATGAGTTGATCTGAGCTTTGTGACATGGCACATTATTCTGCTGGAAGTAGCCATCAGATGATGGATACACTGCATCATCAGGGGAAGGACTTCATCAGAAACAACACTCATAATCTGTTGCATTAAGATAATTCCTAAATGGTACTAAAGGCACTAAGTGTGCCAAGAAAATATCCCCCACATGATTACACCACCACCAGCCTTAATCACTGATACAAGGCAGGATGAATTCATGCTTTCATGTTGCTTACACCACATTCTGACCCTAATATCTGAATGTCAAAGACGAACTTGAGATTCGTTTAATCATTTTGAACCCCTGTGAACTGTAGCCTCAGTTTCCTGTTATGGCTGACAGGAGTGGCACCTGGCGTAGTCTTCTGCTTCTGCAACCCACCTGCTACAAGATTTGAGTTATACTTTCAGAAATGGTCCCCTGCACACCTTGGCTGTAACAATTGGTTATTTGAGGTACTGTTGCTTTCTGTCATTTTGAACTACTCTGGCCATATTCCTCTGACCTTGAGCATCAACAAGGTGGTTTTTATATAGAGAAATGTGACTATTTACCATGCCACATTAATAGTCAGTTAAACCACCTTTCTTCCCAATTCTGATGCTCAGTTTGATCTTCATCAGGTCATCTTGACCATGTTTAAATGACCATATACACTGTTCATAGCCTTACATACATGTAGTCACATAGACACATACATATATGTATGTTTTATGTTTTGTTTATATTTATTTATATTTTCGTTAATCTTTTTCATATATCTTTTTATCTATTTTCAAACTGCCACTGGAATCCTAATTTCTGAAGTTTCCCAAAGGGATTAATAAAATTCTATCTAATCTAACCTAATCTAATCTAATCTAATATATCTTCCATATCTTTTACTCTGTATACACTGTGTATACATCTGTTATTGAACTACTGCTTAAACACTTCTGGTTAGATGCTTTCTGTGACGTGAAATGATAATAAAGTTGAGTCTAATCTAACCTAAGTTAATGCCATGTGATTGGCTGATTAGCTTTTTGCCATAATGAGTACTTAAAGGTGTGTACAAATGAAACGTGAAAAAATCTGTAACCAATTGAAAAAATTATATATCTATATATATATCTATATATATCTGTATATCTATATATTTATACCTATATATCTATATGTGTGTTTGTTTGTGTATATATGTATATATATACACACACACACACACACACACACATATATATATACTGTTGATCAAATTTGGCACAGATGTCTATATAATATATATCTATATCTATCTATCTATCTATCTATCTATCTATAATACGTACATATATATATATATATATATATATATATATATAAACACACATCAAAGGTCAAGGAGTTTTTTTTCTGTGATCTTTGCACTTGAAGGCAGTAGCTTTAGAAAGCCTTTCGGGGTTTCTGTAAGACACTGAGCATTTGTCTTCTCATAGTCAAGATGAACTGGTTGGGGGTCATATGATCAAATGAAGAGCACATTTAAAAATCATACCTCCTAAATGTTTTTTTGAAGAACGACAGTCACTTACCAAATAAAGAACACAAGCATTATTTTAAAGAAGCGTATCGTGATCTCATTGGCCAGCCGTCTCTCATTTTCTGTGTAGATTCCTTGCCGCCCTTTCAGTAAAGAAGTCACTGGATTTGAGGGAGAGGGGAGTGTTTTTTAGCGTTCTTGTCGGTCCGTGTCAGAGATTATTCCACAAACAGACATGTGAGGGCAAAGGGCTGACCTGCAGATATGGTCCTGTTAAAGAAGATAGGGTTGGCTACGAGGACGAGCACCATTGGGGCGTATGTGGTGACATAGTGGGGGATGGCGTGCTCCAGGCCTTGTTCACAGCTGCAAAAAAAGCATTAAAACCTTCATTCACAGTGAAGCCCTGTTAGTGTGTTTAAAGAAAAAAGTTTTAGATTCTTACTCAGAGATGGACGGGTAGTAAAGCATGGCCACTCCTTCCACACACAGCAGCACAGCCAGACCCCACGTAATCATGTGGTAGAGGATAATGGTGCTGATGGGGAAAAGAAACAGGTCATGAGACTGAGCTCACAGAGCTCTCTATCTCTTTTTTTGTGCAGATAACAATTGCACTACACAGAGCCTCGGGAGGGAAACACATTGTGAGCCCTTTGAAGCTCAGAAAGTCTATTAAAAAATCTGACTTACAAAGAGGTTTAATAGGATTTAGTGAATAAAAATGAACCCCTTTCTTGGATAAAACTTTAACCAATTAAAGACTTCTTGGTTCACATTCTAGGTACATAAACAGATCTACAGATTATTTTTATGTTTCACACCACACACTAATTAAAGAAGTGACACCTTTTTATCCTTTCTTTATTTTTCATGGGTGAAGATAAGAATTTGCTCTGTTTTTTTAAGTATAAGTATCTCAAAATAATGAGTCACATTCTAGCAAACAAATCTGTTCTGTTTGCCTGAGACATTCGCAGTGTTATATTTAAAGTATGAGACATGTTTCAAATATTTTTATGAAATTAAATCTTTCTAACATGTAGTTTAAATACAGGTGTCTGGAGCAAATTTAAATTGTGTTTGCTTACAGCTACAGAATAATAAAAAAGCAAAATGCACTCGTGTCAGGAGTCAAAACTTGAGCTTGATGGCTGACCAATATTTTTAATGTTTTATTTAAACTATTATTATGTTTTAGTATCGTTTTCTATGTGTGTGTTTCTTTGGGTGTAGTTTTCTCGCTCACCTGCACCTGAAAATTTCTTATTCACTCTTTTTCTTTGTGACTTCAAAAATGTGCAAATGGACTAAACTAAACAATTTCACCATTCAAACCAACCCTCATAAGTAAAAAACATCATCTTAACAACCAAATGACTACAGTCTGATGCTAAATCTATTAGCCCAAGAATGGCAATTTCCAGTTCTGTTAGCATCAAGCTAATGAATGGTGAGATTTACATCCCAGTATATTTCTGGTTTAAATTGTTTTGGATATTAGTGTTTTTCTAATGTGTATGTTCGACAAGTTGGTCATACAGATCTTTAAGAGCCTGTGTAGCCTCTGCAGCACAAGATTTTAATTTAAAGCCAGCGTAGCCCAGCGTTCTCAGCACCCTTGGTAGAAAAACGCTCTCGCCATTAGCAGCATGATTGTTGTCGCCACTCACAGAGCTCTCAGTTGAAAACAGTTGAACTCCTGTGAGAGCACCATGCTCATCAACATCACCCTCACCGACCAATCAAAATCAAGATCAAGAAGGGGCAGGACTGCTGTTTGTTTTGTAAACATTAATGGCAGTGGCGAAAACGAGCGTCTATGTTTTTACAGGGTAAGTATTTCCTGATCTTCAGCGTCTGTCAATGACAGGACATGACTTCTTGACTCTGTGTTTATGTTTTCTGGGTGATGTTTTGATGGATTTAAGAAAATACAACGCACATGAATCAATTTAAAGCAGCATCACAGGTACTCACTAAAGATACGGAAATCAACTCTTGTTACCTGGCAACACTAAACGCTGACAACAAGCGCTCTGAAGGTGACACCAGGAGTGCTTCCAATGGAGAAAACACTCCTTACGGACACAGACTCTTAATCTTATTTTTCCCCACTTTAGTCAATATTCATCCTCTTCTTGTTGATGTCTCTGGCTTATATCATTGGAGCAAGAGTTCAAGCCCCACTCCTGCTGTCACATATCACTATGTTCTTTAACACTGATGGATAACGTGCATGGAAACTTTAACCATCAGTGAGTGGTGTGTAGGGGAGTTATGGCCTGTGTTGTAAAAGTGCTTTGAGCAAAGAGAAAGACTAGAAAAGTGCTTTACAGGCGGTAAAGAGTGCATTTCTCTTTCTGTCCTGCATTACAGTCTGTTATCATCACTTATTTTTTTTTAAACACAGATGGAGCTGGATGTAGATCTACGTTTATTTGAATATATACATTTATTTGTATATACATGATAAACGATGCCAGTCACCCTCTGCACACCGTCTTCAGCAGCCAGAGGAGCCTGTTCAGCCCAAGACTGCTCCTTCCCAAGAGCAGGACAAACAGACTGAGAAACTCTTTTGTCTCTCAGGCCATCGGACTGTACAACTCCTCACTTAGGGGGATGAGGAGTAACAGGAAAACAGGGGACGGGAAGGAGCAGTAGCCTGTGGCCATATATTTTTTTTATATATCTATATTTGCATTTCTTTTTTTTACTTTACTTCACTGATACCTGTGTGCTTTTTTACCCTGTGTGTCTGCAATGCTGCTGCAATCCTTATTTCCTGAGGGCGTCTTCCCGAGGGATTAATAAAGTTCTGTCTATCTAATGTAATCTAATATAATGCAAAACAGCAGGTTTAGGGTTAGAATGGGTGCAGTCAGGGATTATTTTAAGGGGTTTTCCTCTCCTTCCTTAACTTTCCTTTATAGTGGAGAAGAAAACAATGGGTAGACTCTACAAATTGGCCTAGAGAGAGGGGGGACGTCACATGGAAAATAGGCTCCTGAGCATATTCAACCCAGACTGCCTGAAATGAGGACAGCCTCTTCAGCACATTGTGTATGCAGACATTACTGTAGGCTACCAGTGCCCCACACAGTCAATGAATTGCCTGTGACTCTTTCATAGTACTTTACTTGAAATACTCATCCCTCACGTGTTTGCGCTGTATTTTGCCCGACACCTACCCTGCCCCCTGAGACTGAGGCAGTAAATATAACTTTATAATGCATTTATCTTGTACCTTTTTTGCTTCTGTGGCTTGAACAGAGACATCAGTTTGACTTATAACACGCTATCACTGTCTCAAAGGAGCTTTCAAGTTTGTGCTCTATTTCCGTATGAGAAAGTAAATAAGTATTAATCACTTGTTCATAAAAAAGGGGGCTTTCAAAGCACCTGATTCCTGCAGATGTTTTCACCACCAGGAAGACGTCCACAGCATAACAGAAAGTCCACCAAAAAGAAGCACTGAAGAACAGCTGGATCCACAGCTGGAACACCAACAATAAAAAAAGATGAATTATGTTCACAATAAGAGGGTAGTTTTTACAAGTGTGACATAAGAAGTTGCTATCTTGTTTTGAAACGAATTTAATGTCTGTGTCGGCTGTGCGTGTTTGTCATGCATTATTACAAGTCACCACTGTTAACTGAGGAATCAAGATCTTCAGGGATCACGCATGATTACCTTTAAATAAAATGGAGTGTTTTTTTTCCTGTATGGTCCGTTCCAGGTCATTTGCAGAGCACTGATCCACACTTCAGCTATAGATTTTGTGCTCACATAAAGGCTTCTAATGGAAAAAGGTGAATACATACCGCACTGCCGACACAAAAGACCTCTGGCCAGACATCAGTGTTGTTTGTAACAGAGATTTCTGTGATGATGTTTGGCAGGCCGAGCCAGACGGACGATCTGACAATGATGCCTACAGGACAAACAGCACATGAAACAACATGTGGTCTTTAATGGGCAGATGAGACATTTTTTAATGGAAACAAGCATGGAAATTGGAAATAGATGATTTCACTTGGAATTATCAAGCTCAGTAACTAATTAGATTCAGTTAAGAAGTAATTGTATATTATAGCAGCAGTTTAATGGGTTGGAAAAACAAAATACCCCAAGGTTTTTTTTTCCCTTTGAGTATTCATTATATACACATCTTTACAACTTAATTACAATATTAATAGTCCTGCAACAATGATGATAATTAGCTCCAGTGAGTAACTTCTGGTTTGTTTGATTTCAGCCGTTCAATTGGACACAGCTCTACATCTCATCTCTTGGTATTTTTGAGCTCAAAATGTGTTAAGAAAAGTAAACCAACAACAACCTTGTTTTCTTTTACCAGTCAAATGTATCAACTATTTTGAATTTCTGGTGTAAAAAAAAAAACTTTATACACACAGTGGCCTCTTAATTAAAACACGAAAAATAAAAATTATCCCCTTAGGGCCTGTTCTGTCATATTTGATATATACTTTTATGATACCTCTGTCTATTTAATATGGTCAACAAATGACTAAAAACCACCTGAATACAGCCAGATAAATGATAAAAATGTCCTAAAGTGGATTATCAGTTGCCAAAAACACCTAATGTATCAAATGAGATACAAAAAAACTATATATGTTAAAATTTATGGAAATTTTGATTTTTTGGGGGGATTTCAGTAGAAAGTGAAATAAACATTTCAGCTCCAAAAATGGAAAGGTAATGGAAAAGGTATCAGTGTTTTAGTCTGTCTGTTTCATTGCCTGTTAAAAATCTCCTCACATGAGCTTTTCATACTTTTGTGTATCTTACATGAATCACGGTGCTTCAGCTTCAGAAGTACAAGTTCAATTCTGCAGGAGCTTCAACTACCTTTGAATCCTGACAAAGCAAAACTCTAGTTGTTCACAAACTTAAAGAAGAGGTCACAGAGCCTACCTTCTATTGTCAGCTTTCAGGGACATGTGGAGATGGATTTAACAAACAAAATTTCAACATAAATTTAAATTGTATATCTTACCAATAACTACAAAAATAACTATTACAATATGTTAAGTTAAAACAATACAACTGTCTTTACAATATCAAAATGAAAGTACTGTCTAAGTAAGTCCATAACATGTTAGTTTATTTTGTGATTTAATCACTTTCATGAAAACTAGGGATCCCTAATCTGTAGCACTTTCATCTGTCCCAGGCAAAAGGTCTGGGAATCCCTAATCCAGTGTAGTTGTTCTCAGCTTTTATCTCAGGTCCCACGTGTGCCTTCCTCCAGAAACATTGCAAGGACATGTTTTTGTAAAATTACAATCACTGAAATTATGTTTTGAATATTTTTCTGCATTAGATTGAATACAATTGGACTTGAAATGAAACTGGGATATTTGTTAAAAAAATAAGCTTTAAAAACCTTGAGATGAAATGCATGCATACCTGTGTTTTTACTATGTTTCTCATGGCTATTGGCTATAAATCTTGAGGATATAACTTGTTTAAATGGAAACATCAGTTTTTGGTATACCACTGGAATAAGACTGACATGAAGTAACTTTGAGAAAACAACCCCTCCCCCCAAAATTAGTGTCTGTATATCATATACACTCTTGTTTTTATTGGGTTAATGTCACTTTTCTTATTTTATTCGTTTATTTATTAGGCAGTTTAGTGATTTTTCTCAGAGTTGTATATGTAAGAAATTAAACAAAATGGCTAAAAACATCAAACTCTGGGCTAGATTAGACCCAGATCCTATTAGCAAAACAATGTCCCCACATTCAGCCATAACAAATTAAATGCTTACACTTGTTTGTTTGTTTTATTTTTATTGTAGTAGTTCACGTCTGTCTTGTAAACTTAGAAACAAAGCTCAGTGACCCACTTTTAGTTCCTGACCCACCTGTTGAGAACCACTGCTTTAGCAAGTTAATGTATGTTTCATCTCTTGAATCAAAACTTAAACTAAAACCACATTTATTCCTCTAGAATGCACATTTGAGTTTACATGTGTACGAAATTTACTAATTCAAACTAGTATGAGTAAACTGAGTTCAGCTAAATTATTTTAATCTGTATTGAAGTAGTGCTGCATTGAAACACATATAGACAAAAGGGGAGCTTGAAGTTGTTTGAGCATGCTAACATTTTTTTGTTTTATTTTTGTTGTTGGATTTTTTTAATTTTTTTTCAAATTTACGAACAGAGCTCTGTGACTCACGTGTAGGTCCTGACCTGTTGAGAACCACTGCTTAAGTAGGTCGATACAGTGTTTAAGTTTCCAAAATAATGTTGATGTCTTACTTGAAAACCTCCTCTGTAAATCACGTTAATATGAAATAAACCTATTCAAGCTGATTGAACTTAATTAAGATCAATTAAATGATATTAATCAGTTTTGGATAGTGTTGCGTTCAAAATGCAGAGCTTCAAGTTGTTTGAGTCATACTGATAATTTGGCCCAGGTCCATTCAGCAAATACATGCTGTCCCCATGTCCAGCTATAACAAAGTGAACACTTATATTTTTTCCTTTGTTTTGTTTTTGTTGTTTACTTTTGTCATTTTTTTGCAAACCTATAAACAGAGCTCAGTGACCCACTTCTAAGCCCACCACCAGGTCCTGCGAACCACTGCTTTAGAAGGCTGATACAAATGTGTATGTTTCCAAAATGTTCATTTCTTACATCAAAAGTTTAACTAAAACTGTATTTTTCCTATGTAAAGCACATTGGGTTTACATGTGTCTGAAATATACAAATTTTAACGAGTAAAACCTAAAATTAAATGACATAAAACAGTTTAAGAATAGTGCTGTGTTCAAACACAGGAAGACAATCAGAGAAAATAACTACTTGAAGTTGTTTGAGTCATGCTGTTACTCACATGAGAGGATGATGATTCATCCTTTGTTTTGTAATCCTCAACATGAAGACCTTAAATGCATCATTTTGAACAAACTTTATTGACACACTTCAGAGTCTGTAGTAACATTTGTAATGTTTTGGGGGTCAATTTGAACAAGGTATGAGCGAGTAAAACGAGTTAATGTCGTTTTTCCTAGGTTTTTTGGTCGGTAAAGTGTCATTTCTCATAGTTTTTAAAGTGTAAAAGCAACAAAAGGGTTAATACTAACAAACTTTAGCGCTAAATGAGGCCACGCTGTCTCCCGGTTCAGCCATTATCTAAGTCAAAGTTTCCATATGTGAAGTTCTTCTTACCTGCACATCCCAGTATGTCACATATGCTGACGATGAGGAGGATACGAGAGGAGGAAGCAGGTCTTGGCAGAGGGTACTGTCCCAGTCGTCTGTATCCCTTCCTTTTTGGTAAAATCTGTAAAATAGCGAAAATAAAGCTGATGCTGGCGCTGCCCAGGCTCAGAGCTCCGAACAGGGTGGGCTGGAAGGTGACCACAAACTCGGACGCTGCGTCTCTGTTGGGACAGCAGAAGGTCTCCAGCCGAGGGGATGCCATGACAGACTGGAGACAGGGACAAGGAGAAGAAAAGGAAAGAGAGAGGAAGGACAGAAGTGGGCTACAGTGTCAGGGAGGAAAAAAAGACAAAAAGAGAGAGAGAGAGGGAAAATGATTGGACCGAAGTCTGTGAGAAATCACGGGGCTGAATCATCATGTGCTTCCATTTAATCCCTGCAGTTGTAGCTTAACTGAGCCACAATGCAAGAAAGCCACAAAGCACTGAAGTGTGATGGAGAGTGAGTGTGAGCTTAAATTATACTGTACACATGCTACACCTGTTCATTTACATGAGCTGTGTTCACAGACTCTGACTGCTCTTGGCCTGGACACCCTGTGATACAGAACTACACAGAGTGAGAGCTTTTTGAAACTTAATCCTACACAAGGGGGATTGTCTCCAAAAAACACTGTTCTTACCAGTTTATCAATTTAACAAAGTACCACCTGCATGGAGGAATATGGGAGAAGATTAGGGCCGCTAAAAAATGTAAGAGGTGTAGTTTTTAATTTCTGTGGAAAAAGCCAGGATTCTGGAGTTCAATTAAAAAGTCAGAATTCTAAGACAAGTCAGACTTCTGAGGTTAAAGTCAGAATTCTGAGATTAAAGTCTGAATTCTAGAATTCTGAGGTTGATGTCAGAATTCTAGAATTCTGAGGTCGAAGTCGGTATTCTAAATCAGTATTCTTGGATTAAAGTCAGAGTTAGAGAATTCTGAGATTAAAATCAGAATTCTGGGATTCAAGTAAGAATTCTGAGATTAAAGTTAGAATTCTCTAATTCTGAGGTTAAAATCAGAATTCTAAATCAACATTCTGGGATTAGATTCAGAATTCTGAGATCAAAGTTAGAATTAGGGGACAGTATTCTGTGAATAATATATATTCTCTAGAATTCTGTTATTAAAGTCAGAAATCTAAAATTGAAGTCAGAATTCTATGCCATAATCCTGGATTTAAAGTTTGAATTATAAAATCAGTGTCAGAATTCTGGAATTCTGACACTACAATCTGAATTCTAAATTCGAATTATGGTATTATAATCAGAAAACTGAGATTATAATTCTAAGGTTAAAAATCAGAATTCTGAATCAGAGTTTTTACTGCTTCCTATTTCGTAATCTGATGAAATGCCCTGCACTGTAAAAACTTCAGATTTCTTGCTGTCAGAACTCAATTGTAAACTGTATTTATTCTAATAAATTAAGTTTCAGTTTTCTGTTTATTAAGTTTTACATAAATAAAAAAATGACTTTATTTTGGGGACTCAACTTTTTTTTTTTAAACTTTCATTTGATATTATAAAATTGATTCAACAGAACCTCACCATAAATTGATTTCACAAAAGTCAGTTTTACAGCTTGTGTGAATATGCCTCACTGGCACAGCTCCTCCTGCTGGACAATGAGCTACGGAAACTGAAATTCTTTTAACTTATTTAACATAGTTGCACTTTTCATCACTATGGGGCTGATTTTTAAAAGAGGGAGGAGAGAAAAACACACCAAACGTTAATAAAACAGGAAAAGATCTGATTGTACTGCTGTTCTTTGCAGTAAAGGTGCCAGACTAGAAGACTTATTCACAGAAAATGATCTTCACCTGCGCAGGTCAAATTCCACCAGGCGCCCCCCCTCCACAGGTGTGCGCTTCATTTCCGCGCGGGTGTGGCGCGTAATCATGATCACGTGGTGACGTGACCAAACGTTTGCTCTGAATTCAAACATTTTCTCCACGCGCTCGGGGAAGAGGTCAAACCGAAGTGGTCTCTAAACACTTTTCTGTCCAAGTCTTCAAGGTTTAAGTGTTTACGCGCCCAAACTGCTCTGAAATAAGAGGAACTTGCTGAAAGTTGGTGAAAATGTGGCTCAAAGGCGGCTGAGAGGAACCCCCGTTTGGATTTTGCTGCCTTGAAGTCAACACCTGTGCGCGAGGTTACAGCTTTACTCAACTTCTGTCCATGTTTTCATGTTTAGTGTTTCAAAGCTTTAACTCTTTCATGCATGGTGTCCACTTCAATGGACAGATACTTGAAATATATTTTGTACAATTTAGGTTGTAGTCCCATGTCTCAACTACCGAGTGGTGAACTCCCAGAACATTGTCTCAAGTTTCATGAAAATATGATCTTTGTATCTTTTTGTCATATTGAGATATTGCATAATAATCGGCTAATGAAGGGAGAAATGTTAAATGTTAACCACGCCCTGCTAAAATAAGTGTTAAATCCTTCTATTCTCAAAGAATCACACGGGTAAATATGCAGTTTGTTGTGGAGCAGCTAAATTCAGGTTTATTGGGACCAAGTTAAATTTTTTCTAGTTTCACTTTTTGGACATGAATTTAAAGAAAATGCAGCGTGTGATACAGCTTTAACATACTGAAGATGATTTACATTACATTTTTATTTTGTTACAGAAAATTATTCACTTTTGTGAAGACTTTCATAAGCAATTAATGCTAATGTTTGGTTGATTGGCAGTTTAATCATTGAATGCTGCTGTCTGCCTTATGTTTCTTTCAATCGAGTTAAAATTAAGCTTCAGGCAGAAAATCCTTTTATATTTTTGCCAAAGTATAGTGACTGTAAGTAGCTGAAAATGCACTGGCAGCAGGATTTAAGACATCTTTATTTGCTTGCCAGTAGGGCCATAATAGGGCCAGTGTAACATCCAGGTAATACCTCACAATTTAAAAATTAAAGATCTGTGCACGTAAATGAGTTAAAAAGCAACTAATTTTGGAATTTATAGAGAATATCAGGAAATGAAGAAAACTCTGTACCGCTGAATTAATGAATAATGTATTGTCCAGATTACAAATTGATTTTTGTGCTTTAATTTGGTTAAAAGTGAATTGAAGCCATTAACCAACATGGGAGGTGCTAATAGCACTATTTAATGAAAAAAGGGAAATTATAAAAATGGAGATAAGTGGTTTGTACAACAGCGACGACATGAAAAGTTGCTGTAAGGTTGATCACTTCCAACATGTCGCTGCTGTTGCATTTCTTATTTCCAATTGTTTTTGTTCATTTACATATGAATATATATATGTGTATATATATATATATATATATATATATATATATATATATATATATATATATATATATATAACCTCTGACAGGGAGTTTGTTTGCTTGCTTGTGAGCTGTTTGAGTAGCTCAAAAACTAATCAACACATTTTTGATCATTTTCAGGGGGTGTTGGTCACGGCACAAGGACTTTTATTTTCATGATCTTCACTGCCAGTTTGTGTCAGTGATGTGTGCAGTGACATTCAGAGAGAGACCACTCGGACCCTGGATTGTGGATTATGAGACTGAACAGGAGGACAGCGCTGGAGTCGCTGCTCTGCTCCTCCAAACCGAAAGGTGAGAGTGAAGCTGTGTCCAGATGTTTTTGTGCAAGAACTATGCATTACTGTTTCATTTCTAGAGAGTGGTTTAATGCTGTGTGTGAAGAATTTAACTGTAGGAGCAACATCTCCCCAAAATGGTCCCATGAGTATATAAAGGTTTATTTGGACGATGCATATTTATGAGCTTACAATATCTTTGAGGCCCATGCAGTACCAATGTAAATATGCTGGATTTAGCACAATGTAGTCTCAAAACCAAAGATATAAAAACAGTACACCAATGTTCAGCAAAAGTCAGATGTTATGGCAACCCTTCACAAACTGTAAGGTGCTTAAAAATCAACACTTGTAGATCAGGAAACAACCATAGTAGAACAACTCATTTTGGCATTTCATCCAAGTTTAATTACAGTTTAAATATTTTTCATGCCCATAAAAATGAAACTTATCTTTAGTTTTGTTTTAAACAAAATCAATTCAAATGTTTACTGCATGAAGAGAGTATATTGCAGCATTAGTTTTTCTCCAGTATCATTCAGGTCAAATAAAAACTGTATCTATCAAACCAAAAACACATTTGTTGCTGTGCAGCACACAAATAAGAATTAAAAATTTTAACTATTAGAAAGCATGTCATATTTTAGAAATGTTTCCTCTTCAAAACTTTAAGTATAATTAATGAATGTAAATTCAATATTTTGCATGATGGGTTGTTGAAGTTGGTGTTGAAGCAGAGATGTGTTCACTTTCGAAAATCAGCCTCTCAAGTTTTCCAGGGGCAGCAGATCCTTTAGTGTCTTGATTTGAATGAGTTCAAGCTTTGTGTAAATAAGTGTCAGAAAGGATGTCTTCAGAAATGTCTTATTGAAAGCAGAGCTGTGATGCAAAACCATGACCTGTGCTGTTTATCCTTGATTTTCAGGTTGTAAAGGAGGAATCCCTGGAGTGAGATGAGTCCATTTTGATCATCAAAGGTAGGACAAGTCTCCTTGCTGACTCTAGCTGAAGAGTCCAGCCTGCCCCCAGGGCTGGTGAGCCTGCAGCCCTGCTCCTGTGCCTGCGTGCTGTTGAGCAGGAGCACTCAGGGCTGGCCACCAAGAGGGGGGGGGGGACTGGTGAACCTACAAAGGGGGTTGCTGCTTTTGCTGCTGCTGTGTTGCTTTTGCTGCTTTTGCTATGGCTGCTTTCCTGTCTCTGCATTTTCACTTCCCTCTGCTCTTGCTTGCTCCAGCTGAGGTGCTGGTGTTTGAATCTGTTTCTTGTCTTTTGTTGTGGCTGACAGAGTTTAGGATAAACCTGGAGTGGGTCTAGTGTTGTGTATTGAACAGGATTGGATTGGATTTTGGGCTTGTAGATAGTCAGGAACAGAGTGTCTAACAGATTGTTGGTTTGTTTGGTTGCATTTTCTGTGGCAGGATAGAGGACTACTGTGGCTTTGCTTCAGTTTGTGCTGTGATTTTGCTTTAGTAACTATTAGTCACTTGTAATTATTTGGTAGGCTGGACATTACTGCACTCTACATAATTTCACGACTACACCATAGTTTAATAAAATTCCCCTGTGTATTTATAAAACAAAGCTCAAATTTAAAAATGAATTTCATAAAACGAATAGCAAAGCATTTTAAAAGTTTGCGACGACTAAAACACATCAACAAAAAGCACAAACTCACGGGGTGTGTCGTTCCGTTCAGTTATTTCCTATTTTGGATCGTCATTGCAAACTGCTCGGATAACTGAAGACCTCTTTCCAACAAAGTCCAACACTTGGAACAGTCCAACAACTACGCCAACGGAGGTCAGTGAGTATTTTATACAGTTAATATTTCTGTTTTATGTCGTCGAGATACAAACTTTTACAGCATTGATAAAATTTTGATGAGACTTAAGTGAGTAAAGTTCACTGATAATGATCTAAGTGGTCAAATATTTATACCCTGCTAGAAGGGTCCTCCCAGGGGGACTTTGCATTGCATGGTTTGAGGATATACTGGTAGATTAATTTTAATCCTTCACTTGACAGTGCAAGGACTGTTTGAGGTTGGATTGCTTAGAGCAATGTTTTGTCCTAAGAAGAGATTATTATTGTTGTTATTCTATATAGATATTTGGAGGGGTCAGATGGCAAAGAACAAATGTTTGTCTTAAAAAAAGATATATTTTTTGAGGGGTCAGATGGGGGATAGCATTTTGTCCAAAACAGGCATTTTAATAATTTCCTTTTGTGAGAGGAGTTGGGTGGCGGAGAGCAAATGCTTTCCAGCCATGTGCAGTTCAATAACTTAAATCCTGTGTACAGTTAAACTTCCATTTGAATGAACAATACATCTGTCACTCATCCGTTTTTGATTATTTGCTGAAATATATCGATCCACATATCCATCTGTGGATAGAAAACTTATGTATCCTGAATTTAAAGTTTCAGGTGTTTCCATTTCAGGTTCAGTAAACCTAAGTCAAAATAACAAATGCTGTCAAATCCAAACAAAGTAAAGAAATATAACAGATATGTCAGTAATTCTTTTCATAGTATTGTTGTTCTACTACCACCATTATCATAACAGCCATGATTAAGAGTCTTCTTTGTTTTTCAGGTGTTCTGTTTTGAAGGAAAATCATGACCTGATCATTTTGAAAATATCGGAGGGCTTCTGCCATCTCTGATTTTCATCCTGCTGATCATTGGCTTACAAGCCAATCCTGCAGCAGTCCCGTCTGTCTATATGTTGGTCTGTCTGTGTCTGCTAATCAGCAGCTCAGACACCTCATCGATAAATGTGACCTGCCATCGGAGGGCCCATGCCGGCTAACTTAATGTCAGTGTTCAGGTGGAGGGTTCCTTCAGCCTGCAGGTTGACCTCATGTGTCTTTGCTATTTATTTGGTTACATTGTCCTGCTGCAAAATATCAATGACATATCCCAACAATCCAATCAAAAAATCAACTTTGCATGTAGTATTTTGAAATTTATTTTTCATGTAAAAACATGGTATCATTACAAAACCTGGCATTCAAAGGGTTAAAATATTTCAGTATTTATTATAAACTAGAACTGATTGGGGGAAAAAAAAATCAAGTCAAAGGTTGGAAATATCAATGCGTATTTTATAGCTTTTTATGGAAAATTCATTTTTTGCACTGAGTGTAACTTTTGTTGGGACGAGCCTCAAGGGCTCATTGTACTCACACCAGAGTTTGCTAATGGCTAACATGCATCTGTTGTCTCTGAGTAGACAAACAATTTATACATAACAGGGGATATAATAGAGTCAAGAGTTAATTTTAATCAAAGAAGAACTTCAAGAAAAGTTTGAAAAGTGCTTTCAGTTATTGTCAAAATGTTTTAAATAACTGTGAAACAATACATACAGTAAAAATTAACATCAAAAACTATGTAACGAAGTTCAGTGTTTCCAAATGTTAGTAAAACCAGCTTAATTTAAGGAAAATATGCTGTTTTTTTAAGAAACTGCACCACAACAAAAGGTCAAAGGGGAAGATAAAGAGGTAACCCTGTGCTTTTGTTTGTCGTGTGATTCTCTCCAGGTAAAAACCGAGTGCTCTTTAAGAGAAATATGAATTCAGAAAGAAACGCAGACAGGGCCATCTTCAGGCACGCTCCCTCAAGTTGAGGATTATGTAAAACAGCATTTATTGGGTCTGGCAATAATTAAGTCATTAAAGTCGACCAGTTTGAGCCTACGCAGGGTGTTAATCAGGGTGAAGTGAAACATTCACAGTGAGGTTGATTTTAAAACTGTCACGAGGCTGAAAACTGACACACATCTAGAAAGTGGTAAATTATCTATTTTAAAGTTGATCAAATATACTTGGTGGATAGTATAAATAATATACTGTTGATCTACTTGCTTAATAGTTTACCACTTTTCAGATTTCTCTTAGTTTTCAGCCTCCTGGTCATGTGACTGTTTTTAAAATCAGTTCTACTGTAAGTGTTTTCACCTCGCTCTGATGAAGACCCTGTGTAGACTTAAACTGGTCGACTTTTCTGATTCTTGACCCCCCCATTTTCAACCATTTGTTGAAAATGGTTCAACAAAATAATTAGTTTAAGTGGGTTTTTGCATCAATGAAAAGGTTTTACCAAGAGTTTACATTGTGGTTGTGTTCATTTATTTTAAAACAATCTTAAGTCCAAATGGTATATTCACCAATGGACTGGAACAGCTGTTCAGCAGAAGGTTTTAATAAAGTGGTATTAATGCAGTAATAAATTCAGACCAAATGATTCGGATCGCTTTTTAAATGTGACCCTGCCAACCGGCCTCCTGTGGGTGCTCACCTGGATGGCCCCTCCTGCCTGCAGCTTGACCTCTGACCTTCAGCAGTTTATTGACCAAGTCATCAGAGGACGTTCCTGCAGCAGCCCACTCATGGACTCATCACAGGTCAATTCAACAGCAGGTGTCCCAAATACAGGTAGGTGCTTACTTTCAGGTTCTACAGTCACTGAACAACCAATCCAAGAAGGAACAGAGTTCAACCATGATTGTAAAGTCAACACCAAACATAAACATAGAGCAACAATACCTGTTTATTACAAGGTTTCTTTATGAAGCAAAATTTCCAAAAGCGTGAACAAATGCCTAACAAGTTGAAATGGTGCTTCAGTTAAAATCACAAGCATGAGGTTTTGAGATGAAAGCAAAAAAGGGACAACAAAGTAAAAACTCAAATGCTCCTGTAACACAGGTAAAAGACTGTACTGCAAATGTGTTTACCAAGCTGTATTTTCCTAGCTTAGCTAAGAAGTTCATTGTTTTAAAAAAACTCTTAATAAAAGACAGTGCATTGGAACTTAAATCTGGCCTAGTTATGTAATGCGGATAAACCAACTGTTGTTCAGGGTATTGATTGTATGAGGCAGCATGTATAAATAGTAGAAATGAGACCTCCTTTTGTTTTGTTAATTTGTGTTGAGGATAACTACTTTTTTAAGCAGGTTAACTTTAAGATGATAAAAAAAAAATTAAATGCCTAAGATGAATGAAATGTTGTGCCTTTAATTGATTTTTTTAAAGTTACCTATCAAATGTTACTCATCTTAATTAAGTCTAATGTAACTTATCTTCTTGCCTACATTCACACTGATGCAAACTAATTTCTTATCTGCTATTTGTAGAATTAACTTTATTTTGTCACGTAACGTGAAGTGAATAATATCAGATTGTATTTCCAAAAATCAGTAAGTTCATAAAACAACAAAAAAATGCTTGGAAAATGTTGCATCAACTTTTTTGAGTTTGAACAGTGTGATCCAATCTCAACCATTTGTGATATTTGTCCAATCATTCTGCAATAACAAATAAAAAAAATATAAATAAAAGTAGATTTATAGTTGAAGTAGCTGAGGTCAGTCATGCCCACAGCAGCAGGTTATCCATGCCAGGAATATGGATAATTATGTGATATATATTTGCAGGAGTAATCATAAATGTTAATACAGTTGACTGATTATTCTAGTACAAACAACAGCATCTTAAATAGAAAAATAATGGGCAGTAAGGCTAAATCCGTGATTGGAGCTGATGAAATCAGGCAGGTCCACAGCAGCAGACCACCCATGCTAGTGATTTTGGCACAATAACAGGATGTATGAACAAACTTGCATGATAATATACTGGTTATTCAAGTATTAGCATCAGGAAATATTGAAAATGAAATTAATGAACATTATTAATAACTGTAGCTGATGAAGTCAGGCAGGTCCACAGCAGCAGGTCACCCATGCTTGTTATGACGGAAGAGTAACTGTCGGTGTTAACAACCATGTGTAAAAGCAAACTGATCATTATAGTTTTAAAATAAATGAAAGGCTGTGAATATGATTCATGAGTGTAGCAGCTGGAGTTCACTGGTCCACAGCAGCAGGACATACACACCAGTAATCCAGATGAACATATTAGACATGAACAAGAGAGAAACCGTGATGCAGTTGGCTTCATACCCTGTCACATTTATTCTTTGTAAAAGCAAATAATCAATCACAAAACCTCCAATTAGTTAACAACATTGCATGAAACCAGAGTGAAATCTGATTTGACAGTATAAGATAAAAAGGACTTGTCAAATGTCTCGATTTGAGGCTAACAGCCATGAGAAAAGTTGAAATCTAAAGAGCAGTTTGTAATAAGTGAATGCTTTGTGCCTGGATATAAGCAGGAAACCTTACTCAGTCCCTTTCTTGGATTCATGCTTAGAAGTGGGACACATGGTTCACTTTTCTTGCACATGTTGTCTGTGTTTTGTTCCAGGATCAAGAGCCTGTGCTTTAAAATAATTTCCTCCTCTAATTCATATTCAGCTGGTGTCGCCATTTCCACATTTCAGAGAGGTCAGTGCAGCTGCTGGATCAGCCTGCACGGACAGAGATCTGAGCAAGCGTCTGGACATTTGAAGTAGATTTATGTAGGAAACAAACCATCAAGGGCTTTTTCATTATTCAGAACAACAGTGAGGGCATTCACTGAATTTGTACAATGGCAATCCAGCGATTGCCCCCCTCTCCTATGAGGCATAAAGTCAATGGTTTGGTGAGCTTGTGGCCTGGTGTTTAAGATTAAATGCTCCCCTGAGAGTCCAGTTTGTATTGACTCACTGTCTGAATGTCTGCTCTCTGCTGCTGCCCTCTGCTGGTCTGAAAATCATTAGATTACAGCCCTGGTAATGCAATAGATGAGACTGGTTGATAAACACAAGGGAATTGCAAGTTGTGAGTCCCCTTACACATAGTTTAGCAGCACGTCCAGCTGAAATCAATATACAAATAGGTTTACCCTTGGACACTGAGAGGGAGACATTCATTCAACCTCAGTGGCGGAGGGCAAAATTATTTAAAAGATGTTATATGCTTCGTATTTATAAAACAAATATGTAGTGCTAAATAGAATACTTTTTTATCCAAAATGTTATCTTTAAACTTCTTTGCAAATAGTAATGTTTAATACGAATGAATGAATAGATTTGGGTGATATTTTCAGGGAATGTTGTTCATAGCACGAGAAAGAAGTGACTAACTTTTGGTGGTGATCCTAATCCAGATGTGGATCCAGGACTTTTTTAAATGAATTTCTTAACATTGCCAGATAAAGCAGTGTTCCACATTTTTGCTGATAAATAAGGAAGTTTTCCTGGATTTTGATGACATTTTCAGGGAATTTTAGTTATGGCACAAGGGAGAAATTTTTCATTTTTGGTGAAATTTTTAAGAGCAGTTTTGCACATTTTTTTTTTTTACGATTGCTTGCACAGCAGTTTTGGAAATGCCTTGGTGGAGGTTAGTGCCTTCGTAGTACTTCTACTTTTGTGACATTTTACAGGAAAACATTTTTTTTGTTGTTTTTTTTTCCCCCTGTGCATATAAAAGAGTTTAACAGGAAAAAAAGTGCAGCCAATTCTCTCTTATTTCCCCCCCAAAATTTAAACACTAATACCAATGATTAAATGGTAATATGCAAATATTTCTTCTTATATTTTCATGTCAGATTTTTTCATGTGTTCTTCACATTAACAAGTTACTGACAGTTGAAATTGACTTCCAGGGCATGCACAAGGGCCTTCAATTTCCCACGTCTGCCCAATAACAAGTTGAACATATTTGATTAGTGTGATATTAAGCCAGCCATCTATATTCTTTTAAACCTGCCATGTACAGTTTTTTTTACACTGACATTTTCCTTTGAATTAGAATCACTTTTAGCTGCACAGAAGAAAAACATTTTAAATAACCAAGAATAATACAAATTCAGACGGCAGATTTTGTCACCAAGATGTGATTCACTTATCAAAATTAATAGAAAACTAGCATTTTCACCAAATACGTAATGTAAACACAAAAATCTACGTGTATTTAACACATATATCAAAATGTCTCATTACTAGTTGGCAGTCTTGGTTACTAACTACATAATTTTTAATTTTCGAATGAAAATATGTATCTGGTGGAGGCTTTCTGTGGATATGAGATCAACTGATCCTTCTTCAGAGCCCCAATAATTTTTGTAAACTTTAGTTTAGGACTTACTTTCATTCTGTTATTAAATAAAACATTCAATGAAAAATTAAAAATTGTTCAGAATGTTTCTGTATTCAAAATAAAAATGCCCCTAAACATAACCTGAAAGTGACAGCGGATAGTGAATGTGATTCTACCAATAAATAACATTGATACTCTTATATTGGCTTATTATGCACCAATGTTTTAATGTTGAAAAATGTATTGTTCCCTTCTTCCCAAAGAGATGAGGGTTTGATTGAAAACACATAAAAAATATTGAAGACAAAGATGTGTTGATTTTATCCTATCTGTGGTGTAAGGGTCAGGATTCCCCAGTAGATTTTACAACAAACACCGCACAAAATGTTTGATCTCAAATGCTCTTTAACCTATCATTTTGAACATCAAAGAAGAAGAAATAAATTAAATATAAGTGAAAAAATTGAAAAAATCTGAATAAATAATAAAAGGAAAAAGATGAAACAAGTGCAGAATGCCCTGTGGCATGGTAGTAAGTAATACATTAATCTTGATTATTTAGTTTGCATGAATGTCAGAGGCAGTAATTGCAGTTAAAATTGAAACTTGATTAATTGCCCATTTCTACCAGCTGCAATACAAGGTCCAAGTTGCCTTAAACTTATAGTATACAATAATATATTCAGTAAATTTACTGCTGTTTTCATGGCATATGCAGTGCTTAATACATTTTTAGACCACCACCAGATGTATGGTTTATGCCACAGCTGCCCTAAATTAACAGCATTGGTAATTACCAAAATCACTTTTTATGTTTCTGCAATGGTTAATACGGCAGTATGTAGAAGCTCTTTAACTGAAATTATATTTGTAATGCTAAAATATTATTATGGTTATCCATTCATTTTCAGCTTAACTGTTTTACACAAAAAACACTTATTTTTGGCATGAAAACACTGTAGCTTTCCTTGCAGTGGAAATTGAAAAACTAAAACCACTTTTTTGCAATGCGCAGCAAAGGAAGTGATGTCTGACACCTACCCCATGGCAAATGGGGGTAGGGCTGGGAGATATTACCTTATCTCAGTATCACAATTGAAGTTCTTACCTCGATTACAATTAATGAACGATTATTTTATGCTATGCTGGAACAAATTGGTGGTGTTACTGACGGTCGTCGAAACGGTCTTCCTGCAGTATTTACACTTAGCTTCTTTCTGCTCAATGTCCTCTGCACAGAATCCAAATGTGCCCAAACAACAGAGACTGTATTTTTCTTGGCTACAAGGTCCTCTGATAGATTGGCACTTGTCTCCTCCATGTTGGCAGCGCGTCCTTTGCTCTTGTTGAACGCAGACTGTATGGAGGGGGCGGGGTCACGTGACTTACACAGGGAAAACAATCAAAATAATCAACGTGAGTAAAAGTACTAGGGTCTAAATGTCGGTTTCAATTATTTTTCGATTAATTGTCCAGCCCTACATAGAGGTTAGGCATAAAAAAAGAACCCAATAAGTATTCATCCTTCATGCTGATGACCTCTCTTGCTTTTGTACCTCATAAAGCATTTTCAGTTTGAATATCAGTCTGTTTCCTGAACGGCTAACAGGATCCCACAGAAGCTTTAAATCAAGAAAGTCATAACGACCTAAGTTTACAGATTCCCTCCCTGAACACCTCACACCCCCATCCCCACCGCCCATACAGGCTGGGTGTGGATGTACGGTGTCATGTTACACACAGACCTGCTCAACAGGCCCCTCTCCGCCCCAGAACCCACCGCTGCATCTTCATTGGTCGAGAGCAATCTGCTGCACTCAACCAGCCTGTTTCCTGCATGGCAGAGACTTTTGTTAAAGAGGAAGTGACATCACAGCACCCAGAGCTGCCACACAAACGCTGGAAACAGATGAGGACCTAACAGCTCTCAGAGGTTTTCACTGCAGCCCTCCGTTGCACTGCATACCTCAGGAGAAACACACTGAGGCGTTGAAACCAGCTTTTCTTCAGTCCACAGTGCAGCGGCATGTCTGCTGGACACAACCAGACTCTGCAGGACTCTGCATGTCAAAGAGGAGCTGCTGTGTTCTTCTCCAACCCTTCAATGAGTGGTGAGTGGCTGCTTCCATCACAGCTGGAATGAGCCCCTATTGCATAAAAGTATTTTTATGTAGCTCCATGGTATACTTATGACATGAGTAAGCTCAGTGAGACAAATATTTTCAATGTGTATGCCTAGATGTTGAATCAGACTGGTCTCCTGTTCATGATGCTGCCTTTAACGGACGCCTCCTCGCCCTGCAGAGACTCATAGCTCAGGTAACACTTGATGGACTCTAGACTTAGAAGGACTTACTGTATATGTGGTTTTGTTTTTGATCACACATTACAGGGGATGTGCATCTTCAGTGTTTAACCCCATCATGTGATTCTTGTTCTCAGGGTTCAAGTGTAAACCTCAGCACCCTGGACCATGTGTCTCCTCTTCATGGAGCCTGCATGAAAGGCAATGTGGCTTGCGCAAAGCTTCTGATGGAAAACGGGGCAAATGTAAGACAGAGATTAGGATTTTGTACTATTGACAGGAAACTGACTCAATTCAAGGTAAATGAAGGGTGTGTTTTACTTTGAGGGAAACTCTCGAATTGCTCCTTTGTCAAAATCATGTAAATAATTGTTAGTTTAGATTTAACACTGGTGGATGTCAGTAAGAGATTAACCAAAAAAAAAAACTTGCAGATGAGCCTGAGGCACAACCATGCATGGGTAATAACACTGTGACAAACATTATTCTGCAAGTGCAAAGTCTAAACTATCAGTCTGCAGTGGAAATTTTGTTGACTAATTATTTTTCTCATTGTTTTGGTCAACAACCTTTTTCCCCTGATGAAAACTGACAGTAACTAATAAAAACAAGTGCATATGGAGAAAAACTAAATCTGACGTTTTCATCAACAAACAAAAACTTGACAAAAATGTTTGACAGAGACTTAATCCAGTCAGACCTAATTCTGCCATGTAGAGAGTAGGGACAAGTTAGGAATATATCAAATCACAGCCACTTTGGTTGTGTGGAAAGGTTGGATGAGTTAAGAGGGACATCCAATCACAACTGCTTTAGCTTCATGATGATGAGATAAGTTAGGGAGCGATCCAATCAGAGCCACTCTCTTAATATATTCATGTAGCGCAGGTTCATTGTTTGTTGTTAATTCTTTTATTGATGTTGGTGAGTGCATATCACACAAAAGTTCAATTTGTTTCTGTTAATTTATACATTCAAACTTTGCTAGCATTCAATAGTTATTAGATGTTTCATTTTATCCAAGTGTAAAAACATGACTTCAAAAATTCAAGGAAACTTATAAAACACCTTACACTTGACACCTCATATTTTAGTTGACTAAATTTACAGTAGATTTCATCGACTAAAATGTTGGGAAATTTCATCAACTAAAACTAGACTAAAATCAAACAATTTAGATGACTAAATTATGACTAAAACTTAAAGATATTTTAGGCGAAAGACTATAACTAAAACTAAATTAAGAAGTGCTGTCAAAATTAACACTGTCAGATTGTCCTACCCTAGCAGATCTGCCCAAAGCTGCTTCCAGTACTGTGAGACGTTGAATAAATTGTAAACTACAAAAAATGAGATGATCTACTAAAAATCAATATTTTATTTTACTGAAATTGTCCCATGTCCAGCATATTAAAACGAAGATGAGTACCTTTTATTGTTTCTCAATTAAAAAATTAGCAAGTCAGTTCAACATTTTGTTCGTTTCAAATTCTGAAGTCTTTAAAGGTCCCATATCATGCAAAGTACAATTTTTAATGTTCTCCTCCCAATCTGAAACATTCCTCCCCTCCCTCTGTTGTTTGCTCCACCCTTCAGAAAATATGAACTTAATTAGGCCCTGTCCTTGGGGAGATGAGAACATTTTCATTTTTAAAATGTTCTCCGTAAAGAAAGCATCATTTCAGGAAATGTGTCTGTCCACACGAAATGCTGTAGTTGATATACCAGGCCTGTAAGTGGTGCTGTAACGCTGCTATAGACATACATCCAAACCAGAGAAGAAGACAAGGAGCATGCGCATACATCATGGCAAATGTAAACAAACACTGGCGTGTGCTGTTGTCCGTGTCCTCTTGATGGTCACATTGGCCGTTGGGGAGCAGCAGATTGTGCTGTATACAAGCTCAGTAGCTTCTGCAGCACAAATGTGACACTGTATTCTGTCATTGTTTCCACTGTCAGGGCTAGGGCCTCAGTCTACTTGAAAATCTCCACTTATAATGTCATTAGGGGAGATTTTTTCACCTCCACAGATATCTCCAGTGGAAAGAACATGTCTTGGGATGTTTGTAAGGCCACAGTAAACAGTAGAGCACAGCACAGGAAAGATGGAGCAATATCTATGTCTTGAGTGGTCAGACACAGCGCATTAGGAAAAAAATTATGGGACTTGAAAAGACCAGTTTGAGTATTTCAGACTAAAGTTGCCCAAAGTCAAAATTAAAAGAATTAAAAGAAAGTTTCAAAAGTTTTGAAGAGCCTTTATAGAATGAAGACGGAAGTTTCTTAAAAAGTTCTAACAGAGAAGTTAAAGGCCCAAATAAAATTCTAAATCGAAAATGGAAATTGAGAAATTCAAAGATATTTTTTGATGCCAGTAACACATAAATATAATGTTGGGACTTTCCTACAATATCTATCATTTTGAAAAGTCTTGAAACTGTTTTCGATGTTTTTTTTTCACAGAAGTTTGTTATTTTTGAAGAAATGTTTTAAAATGAACGTCTACACAGAAAAAAACAATACTTTTAGTTTTTAAAGACAACGGTGAAAATTCAGAAATGCATGACAACAGTTTGAAATAATTTTAACCAAAGTTTTGATTTGTTGATTTTATCAAAGTTTTCTTTTTTTAGAAAGAATTTTGATGCCATCAACGCATCTGAAACATTTGAAAACGAGCTATAGCTCTCCATGTAGCATCGTTTATATTCTAAAACTATTATTACTCATATAGTCTCTAGAGTAGAATTATATCCTCTTGTTGCCTTATGTAAAAAGAATTAAAGTTTCATGATTTGTCAGAATTATATAAATATATTTTAGGTTTTAACAACTTTATTGTTCTTTGTTCTGGATTAACCTTATGTTGGTTTAATTTCAAACTGACGTAACTTCATCGAAACAACGACCTTTCTTAGTCGGAACATTTGATATGTTTTCCTTGTACGTCTTGCCATCACTGCCTGTTCTTATGTGCATTTTACATGATGTCCCAACTCTTCTGGGAAAGGGGTAAAGGTTTTGTCAACAAAAAATATAACTGAGAACTTTTGCTGCAGTCATCTTTAATAATTTATCACAGCTTCTGTAAACTGTCTAAAGAATGAATATCTACTCGTGTCAGGTAAACACGTCCACGCTGGATGGTCAAACCCCTCTGTCCGAGGCTTGCTCTGGAGGTCATGTGACTTGTGTATCTCTGCTCCTCAAACATGGAGGGACACCCATGGGCGACAGTCGGACCGGCTCCCCTCTCCACAGGGCTGCAGAAAAAGGTCAGAGGTAACCTTCTGCTGCGTGCGCTCAGATAATCTGTGCTGATCCATTTTATTCAGACACTAAAAATACAACAGGAGCGTCTAAGCAACAGAACATTCATGTAATTGTGTGTTGTCTAGAGAGAACTCAGTGTTGTTGTTGTTGAAGCGTTCAAAGTTAAAGTGATAGCTCATTCTCCCCAGGAGAGTCTGAGTGCGAGCAGATTTCAAAGTAAACCTTTCATGTGCTTCACGTCTCATTGTGATGATTCTGCTAACTCTGCTCAGGTCACTCAGAGTGCATCGAGCTGCTCGTTCAGCACGGCGCTGATGTGGATCATTACATCGACCAATCAGGTTCACCTCTACACGTTGCCTGCTCCAATCAGCAGCCTGGTGCTGTGAGGAAAATACTGCAACTCGGTGAGGAAGCTTTGAGGATGAACTGTGAAACTCTCAGATGAAGGTTTTCTTTATAGCTGAGAGATGTCTATGAACTTTTATAATGCCAAGCCATTATGACACACTGTACTCTAATTAATTAATTCACTTATTTAAATCCTTTGTTCTGAAAAGTTTTAAGTGTTGTATAAAGTGAATTTCGACTTTTGATTCATTTGAAAGTCAAAAATTGTTATAAACTGCACCAACTTTTTTTCATGAGGATTACTGAAATCTCCTAGACTGTCATCAAAATCAGAAAAATCTAGAAAATGATTAGAAATCATCAGGATTCTTTGGATTACATGATATAAAGTTTGAAGACTTTTTCCAAAAACAGGGATATTCTAAAAACAAAAAAAAAGATAAAATTCTCATTAAACATTGTTGAAACTTATTTAAAAAGTCAGTTATCTGAAATGCTGAAATTGTTTTGAAGTTAGGATTATTTGCTATTGGGGTTTTTTTTTGTATTTAAATTTAACTTTTTTTTCCGAATTTGTCAAAATGAAATCACAAAAAAACAATCGACAGTTTACACCATATGAAATGAAACATTTTGATTTTTTCTTTTAGTTTTTAAATAATTTTGCTTAAGTTTTGTATAGTTTATTAAAGATTCAAAATTTTTCAACAAGACTTAAATTTTTTTTAATGAATTAAACTTTCTAATGGTATTTATCGGAAATTTGTTTTGATTTATTTTCTTTCCCTTTTTAATTATAGGTTCTTTAGAATAGTTTTAAGTTGATGATAATAATGAAGTGATTAAAGTATTCACAAAAATTCTAATGAGTGTAAGAAGGATGAAGGATCAAAAAATGTTTACATTTGTAATAATAATTCATGATACTGTATATATTTCAATCTGATTGTTTTATAGACCAAAGTTCCTCATATTTTGACAAAAAATTCTGTTATTTATTTTTATCTTTTGACAAAAGTAAACCAGTTCTTTGGGTAAAATTATTATTATTATTATTATTATTTTTATTATTATTATTATTATTATTATTATTTTTTATTAATACTATGTTGTTGTTATTATTATTATGAATACTGTTATTATTATCATTATTATTATTGTTATTATTTATTCATTTATTTATTTATTGTCAAAATTTACCAAAAAAAACTCAGTTAAAAAGTCAACTAAAAGCCTGAGAATACGGTTGAGTCCCTTAATATTTTGAGGAAAGATTTAAAACAATTTGGGGAATATTTTAATGGAAGTTTGAGTTTTGCTTTGAAAAATGTCGCAAACAAATATTTTATTTAAGATATTAAATCATCCATAAATTGAAATAGGAGCAGAGAGTCCAAACAAACTTCTGAGATTTGTTGAATTGTGCTTTGAAAAAACGTCATTTGTTTTCAGTTAAAGTAAATAAAACATAGAAGTGTAATTGCAACAAATATAAACTTTAATTGTTGTGAACAATGTAAACACTGTTCTAGAGGCTCAGAGGTTTACTCTACAGGGTAATTCTGCTTTAAGAAAAGAGTGAAAAGAGTTTGCTTTCATTAGCTTTAAATATTCATGACCTGAGTAAATGCAGTCAAGCTAAAAGTCTTTAACTAAAGTACCTCAGACTACATGTGTTTATTTTCTGGATAAAAAAATCCATCAGAATATTCTCCTCCTCTGCTCCTCAGCAGTAATATGATAGAAAAACATCACTCCTCATTAGTGTGTGCTCTCCTTCAGGCGCTGCTGTGAATACCTGTGTGTCTGGAGACTCTCCTCTGCACATCGCTGCCCGTCTGTCCAGCCCCGAGCTGGTGTCTGTCCTGCTCGACCACGGGGCCGACCGCTCCCTCAGGAACTCGGAGGGCAAACAGCCGCTGGACCTCACTGCTCCAGACAGCCCGGTAGAGCGGCTGCTGAGACAGGCAGGAGGTATTCACTCCAAACTAAAAGAGTAATTAGGAAGGTTTTCAGCCTTTATTTAATGGCTGATGTCCTCTCTTAATCCAGACAAGGACAAACGAGAGGTGAAAAAACTGTAACAAAATATGATTTCACTTTTAATCAACCAGACAAGAAAGGACTTAAGTTAAAAATGCCATAACAAACACAAACGAAGACAACAATCAAAAATAAAAAACACAAGAAGTAGAAAAAGCCATGAAAAATAAAAGAACAAATAAAAACTACACCAACAAATAAAAAAGGAAAAAACTCCATAAAAAACAAAAATAAATGAAGACCACAACAACAAACAAAACACAAAAAGTAAAAAACAGCATTGAAAAAAAGCAAATGAAGACAGCAGAAAAATACAGCTTAAGTAAAAGATAAAAGTGCAACTTAAAAAAACCCCGTAAAAAAACAGATTGCTGATTTTTTTTTGTACTTGCTATCGTGACTTTGTACCTGTTGAAGCATTTTGATTGACTTTTTTTCATGTCAGTATTGTGCTTTTTAGTTGTTGTTGCATTTCTTTACTTTTTGAGTGCTTTTTCTATCATTCCGTTTCTTTTAATTTGTAGGTGTGTTTTGCACCTTAAGGCCACCATAGAGCTTGGTTAGAAATACGTGTCACCTTTTCACCAAATAATAGAAAAGAATTGATTGTCAACAAAGACCTGTCAGCAAAAGGAGTATAAGTTAGGGCATTAATGTCAATTAAAAGCCAAACTCCTGAAAAAGTTACCCCTACAGGTAAAATTATTTAATTCCAGGAAAGCCTCTCATGTCATAAGTTTTAAATTTAATTCAAGTATTGATCGTGCAGTAACAGATTAAAAATGATTAAAGGTGAAGTCTAAAAGGTAAGGACTTCAACTAACACTGGATTTAAGTGTTTTTAGACTTCCCATGGACTAAACTTTCAAACTCTTGAGGACCAAAATGACATAAATGTGATAAATGTGCATGTTTGTCTGAAGACTAAGACTAAATCAGAAACACCTTCCAAGCCGAACACTGATCATGGCCCTGCCTCTCACCCAGGGGTGTCTCTGAAGCAGTTGTGTCGGCTGCTCATCAGGAAAACTGTGGGCAAGCAGAGACTGGGTGGGATTCAGGACCTCCACCTCCCTAAGGAAATGAAACGCTACCTCTTCTACCACTCAGACCAACAGGGAGACGGACTGGACTTCAGGATTTGATGTTTCTTGTTATTGGACTTCTCAGTCAGCAGGGGGAGCTCTGACACAGCGTGGCAGTGATAAGGCTCCATCACGGCTCTCAGATGGTAATTAATGATAATCCTCCGCCTGTGTGACAGACCTCTGTACACAAACAGAGTCTCAAGATCAATCTTGACTTTCCTGTGGAAACTTTGGAGTCTTTGAGAAAGTTTTATCATTACATTACATTAAGCTGGACTCTTAAAACATGAATCTGCTCAGGGGAAGTTTCAAGATCAGACTTCATGGGTGCTCAAACTCTTCAGGGATTGATACTCTGAGTTTCTTCATGCAACTTTCAGCAAACAACAAATATTTACCAACAAACCTGTAAATGTGGTTTTTACACCAGTGACAGATGTTCTAGACCACAACACATATAGGTGTTGTCTTCTTCAGGTATGATTGTTGCACTTGTACGGAAACACGTTTGCCTTAACAGGCCAGTGTTAGTTAATTATCAGGTCTACTACAATTAACTCAAAATGGAGGCTTGGAAATAAAACTAAGATGTTTTCAAATATATATCCCAGGTATCAGAATCATTCAGGGTAAATGCTCCTGTTTTTTTCAGGGATTCTGAGATACAAATCACATATTAAGTGTAGAATAAAATAAGATGCCTTATTTTCAATTGCACTTGTCCACTGAAATCTCTTCCTAACAGATGTAATTGTGATATACAGTAAAATTACTGAAAAGATTTATACTTTTGGTTGCAGAAGAATTGTTACAGAGCAAATGTCTTGTCTTTGAAATCTGATGCTTTTTGTTCTGTTTTTCACAGTAAACATACTTTTCTCTAAAAATTTTCATGTTCTTCATGATGTTGCTATTAAATGTGTGGAAATATTTCCTTGTGGCGCACAAAGTGAAAAAAAAAAATGTCTGCAAACTGTGCGACTATCACTTATCTCAAGAGTCGTCATTCTTAAAGGGAAATGACTTGATGATTTACCAAAATCCTAAAATCCCTTTGGATGTAGGGAATCTGAAATGACTTTAGGGTTTCCTAAATCCTATCAGAGACAGATTTCTGACATTAACCTCAGAATTCAGATATTTTTTGCAAAAATACAAAAAAATTGGATCTCTAAAATATTGTCTTTTCCATGGTCCCAATTTCCTCTGTGTAATACTACTCGGTACTTACCTGAACAATCCACCATGGAGTGGAGTGAGGAGATGATGAAAGTCACCATGAGACTAAAATAGAAGAGCTGAAGGTGGCACGCATGAAGCCACAAGATCATGATTCTAGTGCCCACAAAATCCCCACAGGCAAAATAGCTTTGCACTCTTTAAGAGAAGCTTAGGTCATACCTTTATGCTAAATACATCACACTGGGAAAGGCTCTCAGTTCTGGGTTATTTGCTTTTTTGCTGGCAGTGTAGCAGCATAATACAGGGTGGGCTATAAGTTTCCATATATAGGAAAATGTATAATGTATATTTTTTTATGTTTCAGATTTTTTTATGTTTCAGTTTTTTTTATGTTTCAGTTACCCTAGAAGATGCGTTTGATGCATCTTCTAGGGTATCTCTAGGGACACTTGAAGACCATGGTGTATCAGGTGAAGATACAGGACATAAATCATCTCAAGGAATGCATCACCAATGCCATTACAAGCATAACTTCAACTGTGCTAATGCAAGGTCATCAACGGTGGAAAACACTTATTAATATGTTTTTGAAACAATGGTAATCATATAGAGCACATAATAGATATAAAAACGGTTGTCCAACATGAATGATTATTTTTCCTATGTATGGAAACTTATCGTCCACCCTGTAGATTTTTTTTTTTTTTTTTACATTTTAGGACTATTATTATCATCATTATAGTTATTAGCAAATATTTGTATATTTCATTACTTTGCTACCTATGCAAAAGAAAAACAGCTACAACATATTTTTGTCAGTCTATCTATCTATCTATGATTTTGTAGTTATTAACAGGATGTGTTGAGTTATTTCCCCTCAGTCTGGAGGGTATATCTTTGAAAAAAGATGAGCACATTAAAAAACACCAAGAATGAAAGCATCATTTGACACTAAGTGAAAATAAAAATAAAATCAGTATTCATTAAATGAAAAAGTGAGTTAGAGCTGAGGAATCAGCCCCTCATTTCCTAATTTCCCCTGTGTGACAGTACTCAGGGGGCTGGATGGAAACCTTTGGGGGGCCTGATGTGGTCCCTGGGTCACCAGTTGGTGATCACTATCAAGATGGTCCTTTTCCTCTTAAGCCTGAAAGACTTATTGATTAATCATTCATTCACTTTCTGGACTGGAGCCCAGCTGTCATTGAGCAAGAGGAGGGATACACCATGAACCGGTTGCCGTCAGATCGCGGGGCCACATAGAGATGGACAACCACTCACTCTCACACTCATACTTAAAGGCAATTTGGAGTCACCAATCAACCTAATGAGCATGTTTTTGATCTGTGGGAGGAAGCTGGAGTGCCTGGAGTGTACCCACCCTTGGGAGTGTACAGGGAGAACATGCAAACTCCACACAGAAAGGCCCTGTCTGAGCCAGGGATCAGACTGGCAACCTTGCTGCTGTGAGGCGCAAGCACTACCTGCTGCGCCACCGTCCTGCCCACCTGCAGTGGTTGTGCATCAGGGAAAAGTAATCAGGACTGTATGAGTAATTAGTTGCTGTTGAGCCGCACCGACTCTGTTTGAATTCTGTTTTTATTCACATTTTACACAAAGTCCCATCTCTTTTGGAATCGGGTTTTGCATAGTGTGTTATTTATTGTACTCTCAGGTAGGATGAAAAAATGTCTCATTGCAGCTAAAACAGTAAATTAGGGGTAAAATAAATGAGTGGCATGTTTAAAATAAGTGATTAGATTAGTCTGTGGACTGACATGAAGTTTTAACTTTCAATAGGGATGTGTATTGAAAATGGGATTAAGAAGACCGCCAATTACAGATTCATCACTGTGGAGCCACAAAAAACGTGTTAAAAAATCTGCAAGGGATATATTTGACTTAAATCTTCCATAGATTGACAAAAGAGTTAGCTTCCAAACATAGTTGTCCCATAAAGATCCATGAAAAGGTTCAAAAGATCCAAGTTAAAAAAAAGTGAGCGTTACAGCTTGGGGGCGCCAGTGACTCCACATGATGCGTTGAGATATTTCCTTCAGTTTGGAGAATATATTTTCGAAAAAGACAAGCACTGCAAAAATTACTAAGAATAAAAACATCATATGACACTAATTGCAAAATAAAAATAAATCAATCGTTGAAAAAGCGAGGAAGAGCTGAGAAAACAGCCTCTCATTGTCCATCAGAAACATAAAACTGTATTCACAGACCCTAGGAAGAGGAGAACTGGAACTACTACTGGAACCGCTACATTATAGCTGCAGCTGTGATCTGTGAATATGAAAAATGAAATCAAAAAGAAAAAATCTTTTATGTAGGTCACCACAGCTCTCCAGTGCTCAAATCGACTGTTTACAATGTCCTGCCTGATTTCACGGTAATCATTTGTTTTTTCCACTGCCTGCAGCAGAAGAATGAAATGCAAAATAAGACTCTGTTTTCCCTCTGATTCTCTCAACACTTTCATCTGCACACGTCGCATATATTGAGTGTGAGTGAGGCATCATTGGTGGAGTTTGCAAAGCTCCTAAAGGACTGCCAACTGTCACCACCCTCACCCAAAACTCTTAAAAGACCTCTGTGGTTATGTGAAAAAACAGCCAGTCAGAAGGGCTGAATGACCCCACGAGGATGGATGAAGAAGCAGAAAAACACTGAAGGAGTGAATTTGTCGGTTAAGAACAAATACGCATGAAGACACCGTATTCTTTTTACTTAAAGTTACCACTGCATTTGTTTTAAATCCATGCACTTTTCTCATTGATTTTTAATGAAATTGTTTGACACTATTTTTGCACTTTTGCATTTTAGTTGTCTTTTCCAAGATAATACTTGTTGCACTATGGTCAAGACAAATCAGCATGTCCTGTAGCATAGAGAATTAAGCTCACTTTAACTTGATGATGCACAATCTTTTTAGCACTTCTGCGTTATTTGTGAATACAGTGGTGCAGGAATAAGACCAAAAATGTGGAAGTGAGTTAGCATTTAGCACTTCCTGGTTCTCAAGCCCGAACCCTAAATGGATGTATAATACTGGTTTTGAATAAATGCCTGAAATAAGGTTTGTGATGAACACATGCACACGAGATTTCAATGTTTAATGGGAAATAATAAAATGCATCTGGTTTCGTCTGCTTTTGAATCTTAAACTTTTGTGTGTTTGAAATGGTGTTTGCTAACCAACTGCTACAAAGGACTACAAAAATGGCTCCAACAGCAGGCATTTCTTATTGTTTTTCATCAATCAATTATTCATAAACTATCACCACAGCCATGGGGACCAACTTGATACAGCAAGACTTTACCGATTGGAAATATAGTTGCATCTAAGTCGAAACCGCCATATTGTAGTTACATAAACGCTTACTAATAGCTTTAGACTTGCACCACTTACGTTTAAGCTTAAAAAAATCTCAAAAAGTAGGTTAGCTTGTTACGATTATGACAAAGAGAAGAACATGTAAGTTCTGTAATTTTTTTGTTCTCCACAGAGCCGATGATCAACAATGATGCAAAACACAGTGAAAAGTTCCAAAGCATTTAGTAGGGTTGCAGTTGTGTTGGCCTACAAAAATATATCCTCCCTGCACCACTCTATTGATGCTCAAAATCAGTGCACAAGCTGACACTTGAAAAAAATAATACATACTCCAATTTAGTCAGTAGAACATTAAAAAAGCAAAAACTTACATATAATGAGTGGAAAACTAGGAATATATAAAATTCTACACTCCTCAAAAAAAGTTTGTAAATGTTATTGTGGTTGATTATTCTCTCCCTTTACCACTTGATACTGTTTGTTATATCGTTGAGAAGTCTGATTGGTGACTTTTACAACAAGGTACAACTTGTAAGAATCCTGCATTCATGGCATGTGAGACACAGCTAAACATGTGTGAAGGCCCCCAAAAAAGCACCAAAATCTCCTGCAACTGGAAGCTGATGTTTCAGTACACAGTGTGGCAGCATTATTTGGTGTCAGCCCTGGTACTATTTCCAAACTTAGAACCACGTTCTGTGAGACTGGTGAAGTCAAAGACGGACCACAGGAAGACAACACCAGAAGCCCGATTCCTCACCGTTGCTTCACTGAAGAACTGTGGGCTTTTTTTTCCCAGGGGAGTAGAGGATTTTGGCACCTTTTATTTTGGGTGCTACTCACACATTTAACTGTCACTCATTCCAAAACACACAATCTTTACAAGTTCTACGTTGTTGTAAAGGTGACTAATCAGGCTTTCCAACAATATTAAATATGATAAAAATTGGTATTAGTAAAGGGGAGAAATAATTGAGCAAAATAACATTTCCAAACTTTTCTGAGGACTATAGTTTGTTAACTTTGTGTGTGAATCCTTTAAGCCTCCTCTAACAAGGTTTGATCCCCAAATACTTTTTTTTTTAAATTGGAGAACTATTCTTAGCTAACCTAGCATTCTTTACTTCAGAGTGTATTAAACACTTTGTATTATTATTTATTTAATACTTTTTAATTCTCTTATGTGTACATGTATATATATATTTTTGGGACTGATCCAGCTCCATACACAAGCAACAGTTGCTCAGCTCATCTTCACACCTCATGCACTCATTAACTCTCCATCAATCCCTCCTGCAACCACTTTCCCTCTTAAACTTAATCATCGCCCCCTCAAACATCGCCTGAATGTCTCAGGAGGCTGGCTACAAATTGAACCTGGTTTCGATTTATCTGGCTTTTCATGTTAAATCAATACTCTGGAGGAGCTCCTGTGGATCATACAGTTACCCCCGCCTGTAATTACTAACACACAGACAATCAGGCGAGAGGAGTCTGTCCAGTAATCAGTGTCAAACGAGCGTCCACGTTATTTTCCACTACTGCCACTGTGGCGTCACTGATCTGATGGTGCTGTTTTTGTGCTGTGTGCAGTGCAGCGTATGTGATTGACCTCCTGGGTTCAGTCAGGTGCTGCCTGGCACTCTGATGCACTTAGATGTCGACCAGGGTATGTGTGGTGCCAAAGCTTTTACCTCTTCTCTCCAGAGACGAGCCTTCCATTAACTCACATCCGCTTTTTTCTGTTTTTGTTTTTACTGTAGAAGCACTTACTACCAAAATGGTACCAAATGCCTTTCTCACCAAAGGTTAAAGTGAACTAAGTGAAGCAAGTTTTACAGCCACAAAACATCCTAACTTTCAGGCATACAACTTTTTTAATAAACAGATATAGCTACAGTAAGAATTTTCCTGTTTCAGTCTTTTACTATTTCACTATTGTAAATGTTGACATATCGGATATCAGCAAAAATCCAATATTGTGCCCTAGCATAAATATTTCTGTTTGAAGCACCTGTATGAATGGGGATGGTGTAAAATCAGTAAGATATTTTCAAAATAAAGGGAAAAAGCTGTTCTTGTAATATGATAAACTGCTTTTATTGTTGATGTTTTATTTTCCTAAGAATTTCTGTTTGTCTGCCGATGAAATAAATTTAACTTGGAGCCCTGTGTCTCACACCAAACATCATAAAACACAAAGAGTGATTTTCCACCTTAACTGCTGAGGTCAGAAAATGCATTTTTTTGGTCTGTTGTGATGGTTATTGTCAGATTGGGGTACTATATAGTCATTATACCCTTCATACTTGGCAGAACAACTAACATGATGGTATTTGAAGAGGGAGGGGTGACACTGAAGACAGCAAACAGACAAACTGTGTTTACAATGCTGTCCTTTTGTTTGTCTTTTTAAATGTCATAATGAAATGTTAGCTTGATGCTAAGTCCTAGCAGTACTCACCAGGCTGCTGTAATGCATTTGCTAATGTTTCTCCTTTGTCAGTCTGTGGTGGTAGATTCTCCATGACACGTCATAAAAGCAGAGATGTTATCGGCGCTCCACAAACGTTTTTCTGTCTTATTTTCCCATCTCACGGCAAAAGTGCTGTCCCTCTTTTGCTTCATTGTGCAGTTTGTTTACATCTGTGAGTGTTGAGTGTGTAACCTAAATCCAAGACCTGGCACAACAAATCATAGAAGGCAGGTCAAAATCCAACATGCCACACTTTCTTGTAAGTAGTTATAAGGTGTCCTGCTAGGGTCTATTTTGGTGTTCACAATTATACACTACGCGAGATAAAACAATCAATATTTTGGACCAACATGACCCAAAACCCTACAACTATCATGTCTAGCTACAATCATGCATAAATCGTGTGTATCTGCTGTCAGAAAGTGACAAAGCTGACAACAGTATTGTGAGAAGCCAAAGAACAACCTTCATGGTCTTGACTGGGACTTTGACCCACAGATCTAATGCAAATAATATGACTTTGCTAGCATCTAAAACCTGTTGTGTGATGCCCATTCACACTTGTGTATTCACATTTTCTTTCAGCTTTGCACAAATGTCCACTTTGACTCAAGCATGAGTTAGATACCATTTTGAAGGTGAAGGTCAAGTAATCCCTTGATAATCTTTACACGTAAATGCAGTATCTCAAAAATGCCTATAAATATATATATATGTATATATATATATATATATATATATATATATATATATATAACATGTCTCTTCTGCGTGATACAGCACCTTTGTGAACAAACGAAATGTCTGTGGTATTAAGACTACTAAGAATTTGGAGGTTAAAGGTCAAGGTAATGAATTCTCATTATCATCTTTGCATCTGATAACACTTTTTTAAAAAGTCTTCAGAGGATTTTCTTCGGACTTGGCACAGATGTCCACTTTATAAAGAACTGATTAGATTTGGAGGTCAAAGGCTAAAAGTCAAGGTCATAAAACCTTATGTTTATGTCTTACTTGTGAAAGTGATAACCCAAAAATGGTTTGGAGGATTTTCTTTAAACTTCTGACTAATGCCCCATCTGACTCACAGTTGAGCTGAATAGATTTTTGGAGGTTAAATGTCAAGGTAATTTTTGCATGTGGACACATTTAAAAAAAAAAAAAAAAAAAAGTGTTTTAAAAGATTTTTCTTCAAACTTGGCAAAGAGGTCCACTCTAGCTAAAGGTCAAAGTCAAGGTCATGGAATCTTGTGATCAACCCTCGACTGTTAAAGCAATATCCTAAGAACATTGCACATTTTCCACTAACTTTACACAGTGTCCTCTCTGACTCAAGCATGGACTAATAAGATATAGAATGTCATAGGTCAAAGGTCAAGGGTCATGATGCCTTTTTTTCATTGCTTGCTCGTGAAAGCAATATATCAAGAATGCTTTGAGCGATTTTCTTTAAAAATGGCACAGTTGTTGACAATGATTGAAGAATGAGCTGAGTAGAATTTGGGCCCTAAAGGTCAAAGTCTTTGTTCCTCATGATCATCTTTTGCCTTCGATATTTTCACATTCCACCCCAGAAAAAGCCCAGCCCTATTTCTTGACCCATTGCCGTGCTGTCACAGTCCAGCACTTGTGGGGGTATGTACCTTAGCCTTAGCCATTGTAACAATGAGGGGGCAACTGGCTTCTCTCTAGCTAAAGGGTGTCATGTGACCTAGTACCAAAAAGCTGAAGTTACATTGTGCTTAAAGCAAGCAACTGAGGATGAACTGTGGAAATGGGGATGGACAGCATTCTCTCAGCCAAACCCTTTGTACCATCAGATAAACTTTAAAACTCAATTTTAAGAGAAAAAGTTGCACGCTGTCACTTTAAATAGAAGTTTTTCAAAGACAGAAGATGAAGCTACTGTAATATTATCAGCCGCAGGAATGTAAGACAAAGAAATCTTCAGGGAATAAACATTCAGCATTTGCGATTTTAATCAACACAGGATTAGTTTAGCTGTTATTGCATGACTTATTCCAATCATACGAGCAGTCACCACCGACTGTGAAGACGCTGCAAATGTTTATCCACACACTCCTTATGTGCAAACATCTAATAACCAAAGAGTGCATGTGTGATTGCTCCGAGCCGGATCTTGTTTTAGATATCTACTCTACCCGCAAAGCTACAAGTGAGTGCTGCCGTGTCCTTGTACATTCCAGTAATTGCTTTGGTATTTTTAGTTTGCTGGTGTCGGGGTAATTAAAACAAATAGCAGAGATAGCAGAGGCAGAGCTCTCCTGTGGCTCCTTAGTCTGAGAGTGGAGAGCTTCAGAGAGGTCGAGTGCTGAAATGTTTTCAATTAGACAACTGTAGAGGAGAGGGTGAGGTATTTACAGAAGAGATGACCCAACACTGTTTTACTTTCTTTCCTTTGTCCTTTTTTTGTTAGAAGGGTCTGAGGGATAAATCATAGCTTAATAGACTTGAGCTTTTTACACTTGTTTTAGTTTTTTCTTTGATTACTCAAAACACTTTTCCACCTCAGGTAACAGTCACTCATTCATAATACACTCCAAGCAGATGATGAGGTTGTTAGAAAAGTTTTATCAGCTGTGTTGGGAAAAACAAAACCAATTTAAAATTGGTTGCTTGCACTCATTATTCATTTCAAAAGTAAAGAATACGTTTTATTAAGTAACAACAGCAAGGAGGTTGCTGGTTCTATCCCTGAGTCAGTTAGGGCCTTTCTGTGTGTTCTCCCCATGCATGTGTTGGTTCTCTCTGGGCCAGTGTTAATTTTGACAGCACTTTTTAATTTAGTTTTAGTCTTTTGCCTAAAATATCTTTTAGTTTTAGTCATAATATAGTCATCTACATTGTTTTAATTTTAGTCTAGTTTTAGTTGATGAAATTTCAAAACATTTTAGTCAACGAAATCTACTGTAAATTTAAAATACGAAATGTAAAGTGTAAGGCATTTTTATGTTTCCTTGAATTTCTGTAGTCATGTTTTACACTTGGATCCCACCACCATGAAGCTAAAGCAGTTGCGACTGGATGTCCCTCTGAACTCATCCAACCTTTCTACACAACCAAAGCAGCTGTGATTCCTAACTTGTCCCTACTTTCTACATTATGAAATGAGGTCTGATTGGATTAAGTCTCTGTCGAACATTTTAGTCTACCTTTTATTTGTTGACAAAAATGTCAGTTAATTTAGTTTTAGTTTTTGTCAACGTGCACTTGTTTCTTTTTGTTATAGTCTAGTTTTTGTCAGGGGAAAAAAGGTTGTTGAAACTATGACGATAAAATTAGTCGACAAAATTAACACTGATCAGGGTGCTCAAGCTTCCTCCTACTGACCAAAAATATGTTCATAAAGTTAACTGGTGACTCCATGTTGCCCTTAGGTATGAGTGAGAGCATGAACAGTTGTCTGTCTCTCTATGTGGCCCTGCGATTGGCTGGTGACCAGTTCAGGGTGTACCCACCTCTCGCCCAATGTCAGCAGAGATAGGCTCCAGCCCTTGATACCGAAAGGGATAAGCAGAACCAGTATACAATCGAACAGCAGGGATTTTTGCCCTAAAATCTACTTGCTGTCCCTGAGTGTTTTTCCCTTCTCCCTCTGACTGACATGCAAACTGCAGGGAAACTTCTGGTTCCCTGTAAGGGCCAAGTATGAACTAGGTCAGGGAATTATCTGTGTAGGTTACACAGGTATTTTCAAGGAAACACCAGGGTTGCATTTCTGAAATGGGCTACTGTTTGTGTTTCAGAATATGAGTGCAAGGCTGTCCACATTGGTTCTAACACATTCTTACACATGAACTTTATTGACCCCAAGAAGTTTAGTTCTGCCCAGCTGTGTCACATTTTTCCCTTTTTTTGTAAGTTTTCATTACCTTAACAGGCCACGCAGGGGTGCCAGGGCCTATTAACATCTTCATCAATGTACCAATTATTAATTTATTGTCTCTTACACAACTGTCTGTTAGTTTTTATGAAATGTGTAAATGGTTTGGTAGACTGCTTGCCCTGTGTCATAAATAAATTGTCTGATTCTGATTTCCTAGGCTTCCCAACATTAATACCCCAAGAAGAAAGGATGATACCAATTTAAAAAGAGGAGGCTTAGGTTTCCAAACAGGCAAAAAATAAAAAAATAACTTAATTTTTTGCTTTGATAAGCAAAGCTTAGTGTTTCGGTATAACAGAAAGGTGCAGTGTTTTAACTTAGAACGGTCTGTTTCTTTGCTTACTCGTTGAGGCCCCCTCCATGATTCCAGGCTCTAGAGAGCTTTACCCTTTAACCCCCCTTATGGGCGTCCTCGGGTTTATGTATATATATGGGTTGCACAAATACCAGTGTCAGGAACTGTGCAGATACCAGGCCATGGAGTAAAACACTGCTGATTCTGTAGATATCATTTTACAGCATGAAAGCTTGTCAGTACCTGCACAGTGAAAGCAATGTTGAGCCATGTCTGCCATTAAACGATATTTTAACATAAATATGGAGGATGAACTATTAAATAATCAGAGAGGGGTAAGGAAGAATTGATAAAAAATAAACTTTTTAAACAATTCTATTAATTTTTGTGGTATTATTTAGAATATCTGATAGTACTTGGTATCATAACCCAAGAAAAGTGGTGTAGGTGCATCCCTAATTTAGTCACTTTTTTTAAATTAATCGCAGGAGAACAAAAAGACAGATTTATTTTATTTTCTAATTTAGCTTTTAAAAAGACAAAAGCAAGATACAGTTAAACAAAATCAAATAAAGTGACAAAAGATGTTTATTTCATAATCTTTAGCTTTATACATTATAAAAAATTTTACATTATGATCAAAAAAATAACAAATTTTATCCTATATATGCTGTGTTTTACAATAAATACACATTATTTAACCATATCTTTAAAAATACATTATTTGATGTCACATTGTTAAAAGTTATGCTAACTCTCAAGTGCTTGAAATAAGACAATCCTTTCATAGAGATACTCTGCAGCATCTTTTAATGTTCCCTAAAGTCAGCACTCCTCTCAGCAGTGACAGCGGCCTGTGAGGAGGATCGGGGAGTGGGAGGGGGAAGGGGGTGCAGAGCCAAACCGTCTCTCAGGTGGTCCACTTTGGCTCCACTGCCTGATCCCTGTGTGTGTGTGTCTGTGTCGGACAGATTGCAGGCTGCGGCAGATGCTGTGTGTGGTCATGACGGCTGCTGTGAAGTCCCCAGCAGGTACAGACACTGCAGATTGAGCACCACGAGGACCAGCACCAGCGCGATGAGAACCTTCTGCACCCACAGACTCGTATTCAGCTTCTGCTCCAGCCTGGCGTTTGAGGCCATGATGCGTATGAGCTGCGAAGATAAAACAAGAACAACAAAAAAAGATGGTTCACTGACCGGGTTTATCAATCTAACACGCATGCAATTACAGCAGTGGAAACAAATTAGATACACAGAAAACTCAAGGATTAGTTTGACGTTTTGGGAATTTGTTTAATCTGTTTTTAGCCAAGAGTTAGATGAGACAGTTGATACTGCTCTCAAGTCTGTGTGATAAGCATTGACCTGAAGGAGGAAGGCAATTAGCTTCTTTTTAGCATTCAGACCAGAAGCAAGGGATAAAAGCAGGCCTGGCTTTTTGAAAATCACCAAAGTACACATTCTACCGACTTAACAGATGCAAACAGAGCCTAATGACACAGTGTGTGGTTTAGCTATTGCAGTAACTGATCTCAGGAGGAGAAAGGTTTCATGACTTCCTAGGGTCTTCTCATCTGATGTGATCAGAGGTGAACACGTGTATTTTAAAGCTCCTGTGATCTAGTTATGCAGAAGGCTGAAATGAACACAAATGTCTATTTTAGAGCTACAACAGCAAACAAGAGCAACACAAAACAGACCAATTGTTCCTGGAAGGTTATTTTCATGTCTGTAAGGGCTGCTGCAGGGTAGGTATTAGATGAGGACAGACTTTGTTAACATTTCCAACAGAAAAAGCCTCATTTGAAAGACTGTAGTATAGCATATTTTGTCCAAAAACAAACTAAAAGTGCTTCAAAATCACAAACCAGCTGCTTGACTGCTTTTTAAAATCAATTTCAACATAAATGTATTTTCATTGCTTACCAAATAAATACATTTATCAGTCCAGCTAGGTCTACCTATAGTTGATATTTTTCCTCCACAAAAAAAAAGTAACACTGCAGACTCTCAGCAGCCCAAGACGGATCAATTTATGCCGTCTCTGAATTTATGCTGAATCATCTGCATCACGATGCATTGACCAATTAATTTCACCACCCCTGCAGGCTTCGATACAAGCACGTTGAATTGCTTTAAACATCTAGACTTGAGGCAAATTGTGTCACAATGGTTAAAATTAAACATTAACTATTAAAAGACATTCATTACAACAATAAATTGAGAAAACATTAATGTGGCCAGACACTGTAAAAAATGCTCATGCTCATGCTCATAAAATATGACTTCTCTCGAATCAAAACACTTTTATTTTTAGTGTTTTAGATTACTGTAGCAGAGGATGACTTCTTCTATTTAGTTTTTAAAAGCCTGTCATACCTGCTGCCGGGTAAATGTATGATGAGGGAGTCAACAATGTGCTGTTGGAACAATTTTTACAGTTAATCCATGCAGGCACACTGGTTATTACATTTTGAGCATTTCAGAAAAAGGAGAATGACCAACACTATGACTTGTCACAAAAATAATGACATCTAACATATTCATCTGTAATGTATTACAGATCAAATGAAAACATGCTTTGTTACAAATCAGATGATAAGTGATGTTTATGAACAGGCCTCTTTTTGAGTAACTTACTGTTGTGGTTAGTTCCTGCTGCTGCCCACTCGCCCCCGTCTCCCCCAGGCTGTCCTTCCGAGGACTCACTGTTGGTTTAGCGCTCTCTAGAACGTGACAGCGCAATCTGTGGGAGGATCATGATGTAGAGAGATGGGGCCCATCAGGAGCAGCAGAAGTGAACAACTGTAGAGACTGTATTAAACATATTTACTGGCTTGATTAAAAAGGGGTCCATGAGACTTACCTGTGCTCCATAATCTTTGTTTTTGGTACTTCTTTCCAGAACTGTGCGAGTTCTTGTGATCCTGCATTATCCATCTCAGCAGCCATGACCAAAAATCTGTCCTGAGGAGAGGCCTGAGAACCTGCATGAAGACATTCAGAGCAACACAGAGTTAAAACATTCATGCACACCAACTTTAACAGAAAACTGACATTTCTGTTAAATGCAGCAGGACGTGACCTACAGCTGACTTTAAATACCTACAACAGCAAACGCACTCACTCTAAATCTGATGCTTTGTTTTAGAGAGATGATTCTTTTAACACTTTTTAATAATGTATGTCAGCCGAGTGCAGATCTAAGTGCAGTACCTCCATGCAGGGACACAACTATGTCTACTGAAGCTCCTGCTTCACAGATGCTGCTGCTGGGCTTCACTCTGTACTTCTCTGGTGCTGTGGTTCGTACCTGTAAAGACAACAGGGGAACTTTCAGAAAACAAGACTTTGCTCTTCAGGATTTGGGTGAGAAAGGCACAGACTTTCCTTCATCCCTGAGCACAGGAGTGCACTGGTACAATGTTGACATATAAGAGCTGTGCAGTGACGAGTCCTAAAACTGAGAGATGAATGAGCATTTACCAGTCTAGGTTCTGTTGTCTTAAAGTCTGCAGGATTTTGTACTGTTTCTGTTTAGATATATAACATAAGGTCTTTAAAAAACACAAGCTATAGAGGTTTTAACTTTTTTGTTTAGTGTGATTTTCCACATCTAACAAAAAAAACCCTTGCTATTGATTGGTTAACCAGAACTATAGTTTGTGGAGGGCTAATCATCACCACAAAAACAGATATATACTTAACATTGGTGCTTTTAAGTCAGTTGGCAGTGTTGTAGCTTTTAACTCTCTCACTTTGCTTACACTTTAAAAATAACATTAGTAAAGTTTATTTGTTTAAACTTGGATGCGTGTGAATGATGTGCATGCAAGCTCTGGCTCAAGAATGCTATGGCTGTCGTGTGTGCAACGTTTTGAGCACATCTCCCTGCTGTCACAGCTCGATTTCTCCTTAAACTTCCCCCAAATAATAAGCTTTTATTGAAAGCTTAGGAAGAACCACAAGAAATCTCCCCACAGGTGACCCAATTCACTGAATAACTGACCTGGGAAACCTGCAGAATGAAAGAATTCTGAATGAACAAGGGGAGTTTCTCCACAGATAGAGCACTGCATGGTTCTTATCTCTAAGAACGCGTGTGAGATGTGTGGCTCACACTGGTAGTTTGAAAGCTCTGTCTTGATAATATGCTCAGTGAGAGGAAAACACAAATGCATCACTGCCAGCAGTAAAATGTTGCGTGAATTGTCACTAAGAGGCAGGTAGTAGCTTTGTTTTGCAGCTCTTCCGCTCAAAACCACTGCTGTGACCAAAACTTAAAAGTTTTCATTAAGTCTCTGGTTACTAGACACTGCAGCATGAGGACCGCTGCCCAGTGGGAGTAAAGTAGAAATTGCACAGTGCACAGGACAACTGCAGCTGGAAGGCAGCTGCTGTACAGCAGAAAACACCCATGATCAATGAAAAAAATGTGTAATGGAAACTTGTCTGGAGTTGGGGAATTAGCTCCTGGCTCTGCTCTCACTATGTAAATGAATGCAATCTGACCAAAATATCAAACCTCATCCCTGGCCAGTTATGAGCAGCTGACTGGGTCATGATTTGTCATTGTGGTCCCCTGAACTCTGCTCAACAAATGACAGACACCAATTGAAATTCAGACCATCTTTAAAACCAGTCCTATAACCAAAAATAACTGCCTGAATGGCATGAAAGAGTGCATACCAGGCTTAGAGCAAATACTGTGAAAACTTGACATCCAAAATTAAATCATTCATTGAGAGTTGTAATGGGCTGCCCTTCATGTCACAGGTTTATTAGTTTGATCTACTTCTTATATTTCTTATATACATGTATGTGTGTGTGTGTGTGTGTGTGTGCAGTTAGAAGCTAGCATTCACACTCACCTTGAAGGCCACTTGATTTTTGGTCACATTGCTCAGGATAATGAGACTTCTTTTCTCTGTCTCCCCTGAACCAAAGCTGAGCTCCTCTGCAGGGCTGGAGGGAGAAAGAAGAAACAAATGATGAAACAGGAGCAACATTAGAAAACTGTCTGCAGAGGCTATAGCCTGAAAAAAAGTCAATTTCTGCATTCAAGTACAGATACGAGTGCTAAATGCAGACAAGAGTTCTCGTTTAGTTCACAGTCTGCTTTTTTCATCTCTCTTTTACAGATCTTATCGAGACAAATGAGTCCTCTGCACTTTCTGCACCCTGCTGTTTGTGTGGTAGGTTTGTCTTTAAAGCATTTCTCAACTCAATTTCAAAAAGAATAAAGATAATTATGCTACCGATAACAATGATCAAAAGGCTTTCAAATACACAAATTTCTTTCAGCACAACAATATAAATGTTGACCTCATTTACACCCCCATTTCAAGAAAGAGGGAGACAAGCAAGATGTAAATAAAAAATCAGATGATTTTCAAAACATAAGCACTTGAAAATGACTCAAGAGGAAACACGTGGATTGCTGAAACAAAAAAGTATTTAATTTGGGAAAATCATGATCTAAGTTCCAGTTTGATGTCAGCAACACTTTTCAAAAAAGTGTGGACAGAGTCGTGTTTACCACTGAGTTGCATCACCCCTCCTCCGTTAGGTTTTGGGAACTGCAGAGGACCAGCATCTGCATTTTCTGTTTTGTCTCAGTCTTGTCTGATGTAAGTCAGCTGATTGGGGTTTCTTCTGTTGTATTTGATGTGAACAGTGCATTACACACTCTATTTGTAGCATTTCACAACTTTTCTCAACTCTGTCTATTTTTTGGTGCCACTGGCTGAACTTTTGTTACAAGTATTGCTGACATAAAATACAAAACAATGGCATTTCTTACATTTAATGTTTTTTTTTGTTTGTTTGTTTTTTCTGGTGACTGCTTTTCATTCCTGTAAAATCTGGTACAGACCATTTTGGTGTTTGGTGCCTGTAACTTGTCAAGCTAACCATCAGCAGTGTGGGAAGAGTTTTTATCCATATTCTTTGTTGGCTCAGTGGATCAACCATCAATTAAACATACAAAGTTACAGCTTGAACCCTAACAATGGTAACAGAGAAAATCTGAAGGTCCACACTTACTGAAACATTATCTGTGACTCTGCTGACCTGTCCAGGACATTAAGTACTGAGATATATAGAATATTTTTGTGTAATAAGGAGATAAGAAGTTATGCTGAGTGTGACAGTTTATATGGTATGTGTGCTATCTGCTGACTCACAGTCTGCTGTGTCTGTTGTTTTCATCGTAACAGAGATGTTAAAAACATTAAATGTTCTTATAAAGCCAAACATACAAATCAGTTTCTATGAAAACCTAAGCAAAGAGACATTTGTTCTAAAACTGTCCATCATTAGCATTTGCAGCTCAACCACTTCCCACAATCTCTTTACAGTAACACTTAGCTAGCAGCAAGGATGTGAACATAGATTTACAAGAAAACTGAAGGTTAACCTGCTTATTATAGTGCTTATTATTCAACTATTTGTTAAAAAAAAGTTAAAAAACTATGAATAACTATAATCACGTATCACTTCTGTTTGTGATATGGTGGTAAATGTCTGTATTTTGTTTCAGGACGTGTATTTGGTGATGTTATTTCATAGAAATGTTTTTTCACATTCTTGCACTGCCATCTTATGGCATATTAATACACTTTTACCCCTTTATCAGTATTTTAAACTGCATTTTCTTATTCACCCCTGTGTTTTTAATTAGTGTTCTTGCCACGCACATCCACTGTAACATAACTGTGACATCAACTCCAAAATGGTCTAAATAAGCTGCAATCTAACGCCTGATTTTGTCATTTCAAATGATAGTTGAGTCCAATATCTATCCTGGTGTGACCAAAGCCAGCGTAAAATGCTGAGACGTGCAATATCATAACTGAAAGTGAAGCTGCCAAACACACTTTGCATTACACCTGAAACCATTAAGAAATGGTTTAAAATTCTACTCAACATGGTGTAAAAGGTGAAATTAAGCCATAGCTTTGAGCACTTCTATTGTTTGTCTGTTATGATTACATTTTTGACTTTGTTCTTGTCGTTTCTGTGAACAACCAATTCACAGTGTATTCATGCAAAAGCGCTGCAATGAGGTTCAGCTATATTAATATCTAGAGACATTCACATAATTCCACTAGCCTGAAATATCTGTCAATTCATGCTGCAATACGGCTTGGAAGCACGTGACATGGCACGTGCCCCCAGATACACACAAAGGCAGACGCTCACTCCCAGCGCTCCTGTCTCCCCCTGAGTTCACGTGACTCCTTCTCCCCAATATCACGCCTTTGTTACTACCTCTAGAGACCGAACAAAGAGGGAGTCGACTCACTCCCCCATTCCATCTCCACGTATTCACAGTGGAGGCAAAACGTAAATAGAGAGGTAAATTTTACGCCTTGAAACATATGAATTGGGCTATAGATTCTCAACTGGAATTGGTTTTCGATTCCCATCCCTAGTTAAGATGATAGCAGTGTCAAAAAGATAATTTTTTTTTCTTCTATTTGTTCTTATTCTTAATGTTTCCTAACTGGCTTAAATTTGCATAAATTATGATAAAACTTGGTCTAAAGTTTTTTTTTGCCTCAACATATAGCTTCCTGGCTGGCTGCTGGTTTCTTAAACAGTTAGCAGCAGGAGAAGTTGTGTTCTGAAAAAAGGAGGAAAGTTAATGCAGAGAAACTAACACACAGCGAGCTACTGTCCAGAATCTTTGTTGTGAAGCAGGATGTTCTCTGACCGAATGTCAGTTTGAATGTTTACAAATTGTAACTGGTCTATGCAAATATGGGTTCAGATAAGGTGGGCTGACAGCTCTACACAAATAACCCTTGCTGACACGACCTGTGTTCCAACATGCTTACTCATTCAAACCTGCTGTGACATTTGCATACTTCACCTGTAAGACCTGAAATGACGTTGATACAGGGTGGAGGACGCTGCTGCCAATTTATTTTGACTGATTCAATAATGTTGGTAGATTTTTCTGCAAAGGATGGGATTTATGGTTAAAGTCAGAGGTTTAAGCCTCCAAATGTTTGATTTCTTTATTTAAAATTTCCATCTGTTACGGAGGCTGAGGAATAGATTTGAATAAATGTTAAAATACTGTGTGGTTATTTAAAGAAATCAGAGGATGTTTTTAGGCACCCATAGATATAAAAATGTTAATGGATTAATATAGAGGAACCACCAGGAAACAAAAGCATAAGAGGGAGAAACTGAGTATAATTACTTGAGTTACTGTATCTAGGTAGCTTTATTTATTTATTTTTTAATCAGTACTTTTATTATAGGATTGTTCTCCACTACATTTCACATAACAGGACTGAGAAGTTAATATGCTGAACCAATCAAGCATTAAACCAAGTAGTGATGTCATTAGAGGTGTGAGAAAATATAGATAAATATATATTGCAATATTTTGCTGGCCAATACTGTATCAATATATTGGTATTCGTTTTGAAGTTCAGCCAAAGGACTTTGGTTGACCCTCCATTTCTCTGTTTTTGCTGGTGTTTGTTTGTCTGTCTGTGAGCAAGACACCTCAAAAATTGTACAGATTTTGATAAAAAAATTTTCCATGAATGTGTGTCATGGCACCAGGGAGAGGAGATAATCTTTTTGTAGTGATCCGAATGTGGATCCAGGGATTTTTTAAAGGATTTATTAATGTTGCAAGATAGGGTAGTTTTACACATTTTCACTAAAAACTTAATTAAGAATTTCAGAAATGCCTTGGCAGAAGTTTGTACTCTCGGAGCACTTTTAGTTATTATTTCTGTCACTTGAATACACTGCTAAGTTTATCTACTAAGTTTATCCATGATACAATGCACACCCCTAGTCATGGTGCCAAAATTTTAATTTCTATAATATATAAAACACACCTTGTGATAAAAATGTTTATTTCATGGCATATGTTGGCTCAATTTACACAAATGGAGAGGAAAATTTAACTTCCTCCTCCATCACAGGATAATAATAATGATGAGTTAAATGTCATATTTAATGTTCAAACTGATAACTACTTTTTAGCAATATATAGAATTTTGTGAAAATATAACTTTAAGTAAAGTGCTTTTAACTTCAGCAGGAGAAGATTCATCCTCTACGACCACAACTAAGCAAAGTAACACTACACTAACTCAAGTACAATATTTCTGTAATATTTCCACCCCTGAACTGAAGGATCTGAGGCAAAATTCTCTTTTATTTTTTTCTTTAAAATGAAAAAGGAATATTGGATTCAACAGGTGTTGTTTTCTCTGCGCTGGCTGGAAACTCCACTTTAGTTAGACATTGACAGGGGCTCAGATCATGTGTTCGTGTTGTGATATCTCGAGCAAATTTTTGGCCTAAAACTAAGCAATGACACATTCTCCCTACTTTCTGACCCAGGATTTTATTGTACACTTCACGCTCTTTGATCAAGATTAATATGGCTTTAAATATAACTTGATTCAACCTCATAAACAGAGAAGACTTATTGGGGACTTCTCCTTTACAAGAGGAAACTTGCTTATGGATTACAGTATCAGCCTCATGTGAATAAAGCGTTTTATTGATGCAGCCTGGCTGTTTCATGAACTTAAACTGCTCTGAACAAAGATTTATTGTTTTATTTCTTTTCATGTCTTTGTGCGTCTTTTGAGCCAGTAAAACAGCTGTAGAGTCTGCTGCTTGCTTGATCTCAGAGTGAGTCTTCAGGCTGTGGAAACCTTTGGCAAATATGAGATCAAAGCCCCTCACTCCCCTCTAAAGCCCACAGCCCCGAATTAAGGCTAACACAGCTCAGAAATATAATTGCATTTAAGGCTCATTTAAATCTGTTTATCGCCATAATTCACAGCCTAGAGCTGTCAAAATCCTCACATCAAAGCAGTTACTCAGTGGAAATCTGACTCAATAGACAGTCTTCATGAAAACGAGGAGAAAAATCATACAGTGTGAGGAGCACAGCTAAATGTTTACCCAAGAACCAAACACATCATCATTGTTTTTGCTTCTTTGTGTTGCACAGCCTGTGAGACCAGCACGTCTTCTGCAACCTAATGAACGCTCAATTAAAACACATGATGTGATTGACGACATGTGAAAGACGTGTGACCTGCTCTATTGATCACTGGCCAGCCTTTCTCACTGAATTATTGATTGGTAGCATGCTTAATTCCTGCCCACGTGCGACCAGATCAATCAGGCTAGAAAGGTACAAACACATCAATAATGACTTCAGGCGTCAAGTCAATATGTGAAGAAACATTTTGCCAATAGATACAAGGCAATTCAATTCTTTTTTGAGTTTTTGGTGTGTGAAAATGCTCACAAATAGCTGCAGTTTCAGCCAATTTGTCTAGGGTTGGGAATAGTAGAAGAAAATCAGATCACAGAATCTTTTAGCTGGATGGCAATACTGGATATAAATCACATATAAGTGGTTGTTACAACATCAGAATCATGAACTTTGAGAAAATTCAGATTAGATATTATTAATATACAGTGCTAGAGAAATGTACTAGTCCACCACTCAATTGTAATATTACCCAAAATCATTTTTAGGTTTCTGTAATGGTTAATACACCAGTACATATAAGCTCTTGAACCAAAATGATATTTCAAATGCTAAAATATAATTATTATTGCTATCCATGAATATTCAAATTTTCTGCCTCACAAACCCCCCCCCCAAAAAGCACATTATTATTTCTTTGATTAAGATGTCAAATTATTCTTATTTACTTGCATCCCTGAACAGTTTTTTTTTTTTTTTTTTTTTTTTTTTTTTTTTTTTTTTGTGGTTAAATGTTATGCTCGATGAATTTCTGACTTCTCAGAAATGCCCAGTGAGCCAGCTCAAATTTGGGTGTAAAAGTATGATTTCAGTTTGAAATTCATGTTTAAAATGTATGTCCAATTACAATTACATGTCAGCTTTAACCCTGTTTACAAAAGATTTCTACAATATTTATGTTTTCTCATTTTTATGACAGGTGGTCTGATAAATTGGTTAAGTATTGACTGTTCTTCTAACACAACAACAAAAACAGAAGTCCTAGACAGAAAATATTGGAAAGTTTTATGTAATAAAAATTGCAGAAGAACTTTAATACAACTGTCTTAACTATACATAAAGCTTTCCATATTTTGAGGTTGTCAAAATTTCTATAAACTTCAACAGCATATGTTTTAAAATCATAATATCGACATTATTTTCATCAAAAGCTGTGGTTTCAAACTTTTTTGGCCTGGGGCAAACCTAAAGACAAGCCAAAATCTCAGGCACGCCCTATTTAAAACCATGGAAATAAGCCTCTTAAACACACAATCACAAGATCTTATCCATCGGTTTATTTTCATCAACAGATGCATGATCATATTTAACTAACAAATTTATTATTTATAAAAGACTTGAGTTCTTTGAGAATTCATTTCAAATGCACTTACATTTCAGAAGTTGATCAACAACAATATCACACTGAAAGGTCAAAACAATGATAAGTCCCTCTATCTACTTCTTGTGTTAACTAAAAAAAACACATTTTCTTGGGGATATTACAGGGAATTAAAAAAAAAAAACTACATATTTGGCATCTGTAAATGAAAACTCAAGCACATACAGGGTTCATATTATATATTGTTAGTGTTAATAGTGTAAATTCTTTGGCCTTGTTCATAACCTTCTTTGACTTTTTTTCCTACATTAAGGGAAAATTGATATGTCTTAGAGATTCTGCACATTGTAGTTTTTCCTAATTTAAATTCTGTTATACTGTTTATTTTTTATCTTTTTAATGTCTCTATCTGATATTCCTACTTCTATAACTTGTATAAGAGCAACAAGAACAACCGAATTTCCACTTGGGGTTTAAGAAAATACTTCTGATTCTAATAAAGTACTGATGAAATAATTGAAAAAAATATATATTTTTTAGCTGATTAAGTAGTGGTAATAACAAATTGTACTTGTACAAAATTGTACACTTCACACCCGGACTGGCCTTGAGGCAAATCATTTGGGAACCACTGATCCATGGTATCATACATTACATAAAAATATATTATCTATTGTCATATTTGTGACTAAGGCAGAGAAAGACTGAGTTTAGGACCGGATCACTCCCTCTTATTAGTCACAACCAAACTATAATTAGATTTTAGATCACCACCAAAATCTACACATTTTTAAGTTTGGCCATCACTGACATCTCCTGAAAACTTCAGCAAAATCCGTCCAGTAGTTTGTTTTATAATCTTGCTAACAAACAATCAAACAGACAAAAACATAACCTCCATGGCAGAGGTACAAAGGGATACATTGCCCAGCCCAAAGACTCTCACAAAAACAAGAAAACAAAACAAAACTAACGACAAATTAACTATTGTTTCATTAAGAAAGTAGTATTTAGCTTGACTGACTCATTTAACTGGCAACCCAATGAACAATAAGATGATAAATAAGTCAAAGAGCGACATGAGGACAAGCTTTGGGATGGTCTAGCTCAAAGTGGATTAAGTGGATTTTTCCTGGGAAGACGATGGAATAGCAAAGGGGAAATTCACCAGAGGTTCGTTTGTAACCAGTGGGTCCCTCTTGACTCAAACTGTAATGGCCCCCACCCCCCAAACACATATTTGTTCTGAAAACATCTGAAAAAAAACTGCTCTGTGTGCAAGTACATACTGGGTGCATGTGTAGAACAGTAACCGGTACAACTGGATTGCCTTCACACCTTAACGTTTTTTACCCTGAGGACACTCTGAGTGGGCGAACTTGTATGCTTTTAGCATGATTGCTGTGAGAAGCTATGCTGGGAAAACATTTAAATCAAGTAAAGAAAGGCATTCTCTCTTGTATTTATTACCATTTTCTCTTTCAAGTTACCTTTTGTGGTCTTCTCTGACACTTCATAATGATCATAGCTGTGTGTCAAAGGGACAGAAAAGAGTAAATACAGGAGCAGAGCCTGAGGTTCAAGCGTCTACAGAAAAATGATTTTCTTATTCTCTCTAATACAGTAAATGCCCTGTTGAGTGAGAGCTTAAAATGACATTATAAACAGTAAAATTAATCTAATTTGTTTGTATAATGAAATTAATAATTCAAACAGCTGGTGCTTGTTTCTATTCCCAGCTGTTATTAAAAGGTTGTAACTACCAAAACAGCTGGTTTTAGACCTTTGTGATCATGACCTTATGTTGTTCATGACCATTAGACGTGATTACTTGGGAAAAAATTTCCTGCATTTAGTATCCAGTTTGATCCAGACAGGTGAACTACCAGCAATGATTTTACATTAATCTAATAAAGTGTTTGTTTATTCATAAAATGATGTATTGTAAAAATCTAAACTCTGATTTGATGGTAAAGGAGGGTACAATCAGGGGAGCAAAAATGTGATGGTATTTAAACCTCACCCTCAAAGCAACAGAATCAAACTTTTTTAACCAAAAACTAATAGTCTCTAAGTCAGTCTAACAATACAAGACTTTGATTTATCCTAATGGACCCTTTTAAACCTGTACAAAATTGTATAGCCATCACTTAAGGTGTCATCAAAATACTTTACCAAAAGATGTTAACCTGGCTCTGACATTTGAGTAGAGTCAAGAGATCATCAAAGTAATGTGCTTTATCCTCTGAAAGCCAGCACAAAAGTTCAGGGAAGCCATTAAATATTTGTAAAGTTATTTCCATCCAGTCCTAAGTGGTTGATCTACTGACCAGAAGGGCTAAAAATGCCATTCCAAGAGCCAACCTGCAAGTGTGGCTAAAAGCTTCATTTAAATGGAAGAGCTTTGGTTCTGTTCTTTCTGAATGCATCATGTAAAGACTTGTGATAACCACTTTGTCCAAATACCTTCAAAATCACATCAGTTTATCTCAGAGTCAGAGTGAACTTTATCAGTTAACTGGTTACTTAATTAGTCAGTTAAAAGGTTGATTAGTCAGTTAATTGGTTAATTAATCAGTCAGTTAACTGGTTCATTAATCAGACAGTTAACTGGTTAATACAAAGTCTGTAGAGAATCCCTCACAGCCTTCTTAGGACATCACATTCAAAAGCACTGGATGAAAATGAGACACAACAACCTTGAAATTTCTGCTACAACCCCTGGCAAAAATTATGGAATAACCAGTCTTGGAGGATGTTCATTCAGTTGTTTAATTTTGTAGAAAAAAGGCAGACCACAGACATGACACAAAACTAAAGTCATTTCAAATGGCAACGTTCTTGCTTTAAGAAACACTAAAAGAAATCAAGAAAAAAAATGTGGTAGTCAGTAACAATTACTTTTTTAGACCAAGCAGAGGGAAAAAAATATGGAATCACTCAATTCCAAGGAAAAAATTATGGAAACACCCTGTCAATTTCCTTTCCCACCTCCATCAGATTAGATCTGCTCGTTAATCTGCAGTTAAAAAGGAGTGATCACATCTTGGAGCTGTTGCACCAAGTGGATTGACATGAATCATGGCTCCAAGACGAGAGATGTCAATTGAAACAAAGGAGAGAGTTATTAAACTCCTTAAAGAGGGTAAATCATCACGCAATGTTGCAAAAGATGTTGGTTGTTCACAGTCAGCTGTGTCTAAAATCTGGACGAAGTACAAACAACATGGGAAGGTTGTTAAAGGAAAGCGTACTGGTAGACCAAGGAAGACATCAAAGCGTCAAGACAGAAAACTTAAGGCAATATGTCTTGAAAACAGAAAATCCACAGCAAAACAAATGAGGAACAAATGGGAGGAAACTGGAGTCAACGTCTGTGACTGAACTGTGAGAAATCGCCTCAAGGAAATGGGATTTACATACAGAACAGCTAAACAAAAACTGTCATTAACACCTAAACAGAAAAAAACAAGGTTACAATGGGCTAAGGAAAAGCAATCTTGGACTGTGGATGACTGGATGAAAGTCATATTCAGTGATGAATCACGAATCTGCATTGGGCAAGGTGATGATGCTGGAACTTTTGTTTGGTGCCGTTCCAATGAGATTTACAAAGACAACTGCCTGAAGAAAACATGTAAATTTCCACAGTCATTGATGATATGGGGCTGCATGTCAGGTAAAGGCATTGGGGAGATGGCTGTCATTAAATCTTCAATAAATGCACAAGTTTACATGGACATTTTGGACACTTTCTTATCCCATCAATTGAAAGGATGTTTGGGGATGATGAAATCATTTTTCAAGATGATAATGCATCTTGCCATAGAGCAAAAACTGTGAAAACATTCCTTGAAGAAAGACACATAAGGTCAATGTCATGGCCTGCAAACAGTCCGGATCACAATCCGATTGAAAATCTGTGGTGGAAGTTGAAGAAAATGGTCCATGACAAGGCTCCAACCTGCAAAGCTGATCTGGCAACTGCAATCAAAGAAAGTTGGATCCAGATTGATGAAGAGTACTGTTTGTCACTCATTAAGTCCATGCCTCAGAGACTGCAAGCTGTTATAAAAGCCAGAGGTGGTGCAACAAAGTACTAGTGTTGTGTTGAAGTGTTCTTTTGTTTGTTTGTTTTTCATGATTCCATATTTTTTTCCTTCTGCTTGGTCTAAAAAAGTAATTGTTACTGACTACCACATTTTCTTTCTTGATTTCTTTTAGTGTTTCTTAAAGCAAGAACATTGCCATTTGAAATGACTTTAGTTTTGTGTCATGTCTGTGATCTGCCTTTTTTCTACAAAATTAAACAACTGAATGAACATCCTCCAAGACTGGTGATTCCATAATTTTTGCCAGGGGTTGTATGACCACCACAAATTAGCCAGGTCGCCCTTTAGTCAGAGTGGACATTAGAGCAAAACATCAAGAAAATCCCTCTCAGTGTTCTGGGACACTGTGTTCACATGCAAGGGATTAACATGAGGCCCTGTTACCATAAGTATTGACCTAAAAAATCTGATCAGATAGCTAGAAAGAACTGAGTGTTCAGAAAAACCCTAAACGCATTCCCCATATATTGTGTTCACAAGCAAGGGCTGAGCAGGGGGCTCCATGACCTTACCATTTTTCCTACGATGTACAAAATCTAAGATGTCTTAGAATGTGAGTGGATTAATGTATTAAATAAAAGACTTGTCTTCCAAAAAGTCTTGATATACTGTGTTTTTGAACCAGGGATGACCATGAGGCCCAATGACCTTATCCTTTGACCTCAGAAATCTAAACAGTCTATCCTTCAGTCAGAAAGGACATTTATGCAAAGTCTGAAGAATCTTCCTCAAAGTATTTTTAAGACACTGGACTGTCAAACAAGGGAAGAAGAAGGTGCCACAAAATCAATTCTTATCTAGCTAACTTTTATGTAGGATGTTGTGATATTCATATATAACTTGACACGCCAGATGAACTGTTTGATATATTTCACTAGCCCATCTGGAAAAGAGCCTGTAGGGAGTGTTTGGGAATGGGAAGAACCTTTCAAAAACATATCTGGAAGGTGACTGGACGATCGTTCTGTAAAATCACATTCTTCATGGGTCAATGAGACAGATAATGTAGTAGGCGGCAGGGTAAAATATTTCTTAAACAAACTCTTGTAGTGTTATTTGTTTTTCATTTAATAAAGAAATGTGGTCCAGAGCTGATAAAACTACTACTGAAACTGTTAGCATCTATGCTAATCTCTGTAAGAGCAGTCGCTTTCTGCAGTCATCTCTCTTGTAGCTCCCACCTCTTCCTGCTCTACAGGACTCTGATTGGGACGTGTCGCTTTGGGCCACTCACAGCCATCGTAAATTGGAGCTTGGCAAAATGGATCTGCCTGATTACAGACACTGAATCTGGTGGATCCATCTCCACTGCAAGGTTAATTCATATACTCTCCAAAAGTAAAGTCAGACCTTTATTTAAACAATATGCTGCCGGCGGAAGGACACGTAGGCTGTGCCTTGTAGTAAAGTAAACTGTAAGCAAGTAAACTGCTATATTCATATCAACATTTTTTTTCACCAAAAAAGTATATTACGCAGATTATATGGAACCATCTGCAACAATATATAGCCCTAGCTTCTGTGCCGACTATTTTGGTACAGGCACAGAGCTGATCTTTGTCACTATGGCTTTCTCTCAGACTGATGCCAGGTACCTCACACAGCCCCACTGCGAAAACTCCCAAGAAAGGGATAAACAGAGGACACAATGACCTGAAAAAATGTCCTTTAACCAACAAAATCAAATCTGTGTATCATGCTGGAAATATATTGTTCACAACCAAGGGATGAACAAGAGCTTCTATGATCCTGACCTAAGAAAAATGTGAAAAAACCCCTAAAAGCATTCTTGAGATATTAAATTTGCAAGCATGAGCTGAATACAAGGCCCAACAATCCTGACCTTTGACCTCCCAAACCTAACAATTTAATCTTTCAGTCAGAGTAGATGCTTGTGCCAAGGTTGAAGCAAATCCCTTAAACCATTCTTCAGATAGTCTCACAAGATTGGCCCAAACTGGTACGTGGCTGATCCACAGAGCTAAGGCCTCCAGCATTTGCTGTTGTTGGCACACAAGCACATATAAAGTTTTACAAAATGTTGGTAGAAAATATATTGTTTCTTAAGCCTGGCCTAAGTATGCAGCTTATAGATTTGGGAAGCAGACAATCTCTTCATTTCTTTCCATTATAACGTGTAAGTGAGGTAAAGACATTGCAGTGATGATAAAGGGCGTGGAGGACAACCTACCTCACATCGAGCAGAGGGCCTTTGAAGGTGGTCACAGGCTTCCTGGCCACTTTGGTCCTGTGACTTGTTTCTCCTTTATCATTGTCCTCCGACCTCACACTGCTTACAGTGTCTTCCATAAAGTTCACCTGAAACACAAAGGGCGTTTAATTAGAAAGAAGTCTCTGAATACTGATAATATAATCACGAGACCCTTATCTGGCCCCTTCCTTGGAAATGAAATGTTTGACCCTTGGCTCTTCATACTAAGAAAGCTATCAGTTAATGAAGCGTTTGACAGTCATCCATATGATTAATGAAGGGTTCTTGTGAAGTAAAGGTAAAAGGTGAGGTTATCAATCAGGATCTTTCTTAGAAGACCCCCTTGATGACTCCTGACCCCACTTATAAGTCATTCCAGAAAAAAACAGTTCCAGCGTGTCTATTCAAGAATATGGAACGAAAAAAAAAAGAAGCTTGCGACTTTTCCCCCAAATAAAAAATGTTAAAAAAAAATAGCTCATCATAGCCTGGAGACATATCACAACACTTTCACTTCAGCAAAACATCCACAAACATCGACCCAGATCACAAGACCACACAACAGCTGACCAGATGAGGGGGGGGACTGAGAAAGTCCGCAAAAGCTTTGGATATTAAACATAAAGTAGGCGAGTTTTGGGGGGGATGAATGCTTTCACAGTGTTGCTGACAGCACACGTTGTGTAAAACAGATGGGGGAATGAGCACATCCTGAGAGGAGGGGGTAAAGGTGAATGAACTCAACATGTGATGGGGACGTTTGTGAGTCAGGGGGGAAGTGTGTCATTTGCTGGGATAAGCAGATAAACATGTCATGTTAATTCAATGGCTGTCTGTCATGCAACTGCCACAATGAAGACGTCAAGAGATAATCAGCTGGGAATGAAATGTCTGTTTATTTGTCATTTTAAAAGATCACGCTTAACACAGTCAGGTGATAATGCAGCTGGATATAAAAATCAACAAGCTCAAATTTTCATTTAAGTTAGAAGGAGTTGGCTGTGCCACATATTTCAGTGTTTGCTTGGCATCATTAGCGTTACTTTCTACATTAGTATTGCTCATATGGAATTACACTACAGTTTATCAAAGAACAAAATACACAAAGCAAGTTATTTTTTAGATGAAAATTGTTGTAAAAAAAAATACAACTTACACAATATTATTCAGGTAAAAAGAAAACAGACCACAACAAAGTTGAGAACTGAATTCTACAAATTATGTGTAAAAAACAGGTCAAAGACAAATACATCATTACAGTTTAAGATTAGTGAAATGCTCATCATAGTGTCTATTGATTACACAGTACATATCAAAAAGGCACACAACATAATTTACATTAAAAGCACTCTCCAGAATCACAGATCTGGTCAATTAAAGTATAAAAAGACAAGGCACAGAGGGCTTTAGTTTAAAAAAGTTGCCTCAAAAGGCAAGCAATGTTAGGGATTTAGTGCTAGGGGTTAATAGCTTGATCTACTTGAAATAGGGTTAATTATCTAAAGGCAATTCCTCAGTGTCTAAGTTATGAAGATTATAGTGGACTGGTAATGGGCAGCAATGATTGTGCGACATCTTCTCTTGAGTGTTCTGTTTGGTTCAGTGTTGACATTGAATGTGCAAAAAAGGGTAGGCTTCATTGAGCCTACTGTCCCAGATGACAAAGTCAGAGAGTTTTGTGATTTGCAAACAGTGCGTATCACTTTTGGAGGGTCCAATTGAAATTGAAATGTCGGGCTCCACGGCGGGTCAAGTCTCGATGGCGTCAAGACGACTGTGAAGGAGGTGCACTCACAAAATAGAAAAAGTTCAGAGGCAAGTGAGTGCACCTGCCTTTCCAGCCTGGAGACATCTTCCGGACACTGAGCTCCATGTGTGGGTGAGATGCTACACTCTCTTACCACCTCCAGCCCTTGTTTTAAAAAGAGAGAGAGAGGAAATTAGCTTCCTGAAGCCATCAAGTGTGGTTTGCAGCCTGGAGCCCAGAAGAAGTCAAGTTGGGTGGGTGGGTGGGTGGGTGGTGGATGCACTCAGACAGGCTTGACGTTCAGACAGGCTTGTTCAAGTTAACAGGTTTAGATCACAGGGTCAAAAGAAATTACTTCATTCTTCTTGAGCTTTAGTGCTGAATTATCACCAACGTAAAGATACAATGCTTATGTAATCACCGCTAATCTAAAGTTGGTTTACTGTCCTCTTATCAAAACACCTTTCACCCTATTCCCAGCACTTACCTCCCCTACTTTTATACTGTGATTGCCTTACATACTCTCGATTGATTTTGTAAACATCCAAGAGCATAACAACTTCCCTTTACAACTAAATGATTGTATTATCAGAGAGATAACAACAAAAGCCTGCAGTTAAAGAGGCTGTCACTGAATGGTGAGGTTTGGAAAGTCTAGTACAAAACCTGGAGCGTTAAACCTCTGAGAGCGTTTGGCACACCCTCAAACTTTCCCCCACCACCAATCCTGGCCATGTTAATCAGTCTTGATGCACTATACACTTTTTTTTGCAAAATTTTTATGGTCACTTAAACTAAAGAGTGCTTTATTACATCAGTGCACTTTATGAGTTAGTAACATGCAATTTGTCTTTTTGTTTTGTCTTTGTCTTTTTGTTTTTGATGTGTGCTACTCCTCTGCCTTTTAAATCGCCACCTTGGGGATAAATAACGCGGTTGAATTGAACTGAATTGAATTGAGCCTGTTGTTTTACTCAAATACTTACTGCTGGGGTGTTGAATATTCATTCAGTAATATAATATGATATGAAAGCACACTGCTCTGCTGAGAGAGGGAAACAGCAGACATGGGAGTGTGTGCATGCATAATGACAGGGACCATTTTAATGCTCACTGTACAAATGTCCCGTGACTGCCCTCATGTTTTCTAGTTTTCTAGAGCAGCTGTTAAATATTCAAAATATATTTAAAAATCTAAAAGTTAAGATCTCTCACAAGGATAAATAAGGATTGTCATGTCCTTAAATTAAAAAAAGTTGAGATTTTTTGTGAAGGAACACTCTGGTCTCAACTGGTTAAGTCTCAGAACCCAACGACACCTCCTCACTGAGAAAAAAACAACCCAATTTTGGAAAAATTTCAACCAACAGAATTTAATTTACGGAAAGTACTGCAGTTTGGACGTTAGATGGGAAAAATCAAATATTTAAAAGGCACATCATTGCAGATGCACTAAGAGGACACAAGAGCATACATATTTTTCTCTTTTTTTACTGTGATATTGTACATTTTGATGTTTTCTTGAGATTTTAACACATTACCATGGGAAAACCACTTTTTTTTTATCTTAAGTGAACACAGTAAATAAGTCAAGATTAAAACAAATATTTTCAAGGTGTAATGGGTTACCAAGTGAAACAAAATGCAAATGAAAAATACATATGAATGCATGAATGAGGGTTGAAAATTTAAACCAGCTACCTGCCAAAACCATCAATTAGCAGCAGATAAAAAACAGTGATTTGTAAAAGAAAAAAAATGGGATAAAGGTAGTGCACATTTTCAAAATAAATTAATTCATGATTGGGATGGCTCTCCCCATTAAATGTAAGGTTATAAGCCTTAAAACAACAGATTGATTATCTTGGCTCTAAGATAATTTAGGGACACAGACCAGCCTTAAAATATCAAAATAAACCTACTGAAATAAACTCTTTTTCCTGTTTGGAAATGCCTTGGTGTTATTTGATACTTAAAAATAGTGCTTAAATTCTGAGAGCCTTGATAATAACTAAACTTGCAATGCAGCTGGTTCTGCTTAATTCCATGTCTTTCATCAGGCAGATCCATTTTGCATCGCTTCAAGCAGGAACAAATCCCCCTGGTCAGAAATGATTGGACTTTTATGCGTCCTCTTAAGGACAGACAGGGCAGTCACAAGAAATCTGGGTTAGTTGTGCTGAAAGCAAGAAGTGAAGGCAAACCTGTTGCTGGCCCAAAATGAATGTGACAGAGAAAACATTTATTCAACCATCGTCCAGTTTTCCTTGAAAAGTTTGGCCATTCCCAATCACTCTTTATGGGATGTTGAAATACATCCAATGAATTTGTTAAACAGTCCATCATCATTACATTATTCTGTCAGCCAAATAAGTTGGCTGTTCAAAAAGAACAAAGTGTCAAGTCGGCAAAAAAGTTTATTTCCAACCCTGATGTCTGCTGAGGGCCTCTGTGCATCATAATCCATTTTTTTCCACCAATACCCATTTTCCAAACCACTTAAACCTGATTCGCAGCCCACTTTTTTCCCAGACCACCAGTTGAGAACCACTGCTCTTAAGCTTATTTTAACAAGATTCTTGGGTTTAGTATCTGAGTTATTTAAGCTCGTGTGAAAGAGAATTATGCAGGGTTTCAACACTTCCACTAATAATAATAATACAGAGAGAAAGCTAGGTGATTCCATGTTAAATAATTTACAGTAAGAGCCTTAACAAACTCCAAATTAGTGCTCGTAGATTATTCTCAAACAATCAAGTGTTTTTTTTTTCAGCTTTGTAATCTAAATCTGTTGTGCATGACCGATGTGTTCTTTATTAACAATGGGAGCTGTGTTTTGTTTATTGGAGCTTAGAGAGCTCATGGGAGTAGCTGTTGGTGATGCAGCACCGCTGGGGTTATTCCCGCTGATACAGATTGTGTCCTATGGGCAACAGGCTATAAAAAACCCCACAACCTCCACTAGAAACATCAGAACAGTCACACTCTTGTTCTTACATCAAATGTAGGTTAACCCCAGGTCTGCTGCTTCCAGACTGTGACAGCAAAACAGCTAATTATCAGGAAATAACAGCTGCAACACCACATGTAAACAAAGTATCCAAAGCAACACTTGCTGATGAGGTGTAAATGTGCAACAAGTCATCCCTGATAGCAGCAGAAGCCTTAAATGAACTCCTCTGACGAAGCTCTCTATCTATTTTCATGCAGACTTTCTGTGCATGCTAGTCGGCAGAAAAGACGCTAAACAGATTATGAAGCGAGGGGCTGGACTGTCCTGCAGGAAAGGAGCAGAATATGCGACAAAAGCAGCAATCCCCACTGCCAGATCAGTTTTGGTGACAACAGAGAGAAAGGCAGATACACTCAAGATTAAGCCTGCAGGGTGTCTCACTGAACGCTGTTTGGCGGGAATAGGAATCTGGCTGCTGCGGGGAAGGGCTTAAGTTACTGAGTTGACAGTCCCTGTGGACCAAAAGAGAGGCTGAGAGGATGAGAGAAGCAGAGCGGCGGCTGTGGTGCATGGGCTTTGTTGGCAGGATTTAATTGCAGCCTCACACATTAGGAGTCACCTTCACAGAGACAATGAGCAAAAGCTTACCGTCCTTCAAATCAAGGCTCTGTTTGCAATTGAAATCAGAGTGGTTTGATTACATGCTGTAAGCTTAAAGGAAGGGAGAGAAACCGAAAAAATCTCTGACTGAAGGACATAATTAAACGATCACTAAGCTCAATGTGACAGATTACAACGGCTAAACTGACCAAAGTGAAACATTAGCCCGGATATGTATGTAAGCTTAAATTATGTAAGCTTAACTGTTTAAATGCACAGTATGTAAAAATCCTCTGCCATGGGGCTTTCTACCACAACAATAAGAGATATCAAGTAGAGACCTACCTGCTGTTGCGTTCACTGTTTACTTTTTTGTTTTAAACTGAGGACTTCATTCAATAATACAGCACCACATAAAGGTAACACACTATACAACACATCAAGGCATTCCGCATGTGGATGAAATTGACATAATAAGAGAGAAAATATCTTTAATTTGGACGTCCTGGTTCAAACTGTGGGCTAATGGCAAAGCATTATTGGATAGCTTGTAGTACAAACTTAGAAGTCAACTTTTAGCTGCTTCTCTCCCTCAGTATGAGAAATTAACCCATGAAACAGAAGCTAGTTGTTTGTTTGATACATGCAACTTACTGAAAGCTTTATTTTCGAAAACTCCATATTTTACTCCTTTAAACAGATTTACATGAGTTTCTAATGTCCCCAGATCACATTTTTGAAGCTTCTTGCCAAAAACCTCCCTTAAATATTGAATTCTGGTATGCCTTTAAACCCCTGTGTTCCACCCCTGCTCAGAACAGGTTATTTAAGTGTAGCTTCTCTTCATCTGTGCCTGACCACACCCCTCTTAAGATGTGGCTTCAGCTCTCCAGTGCTGAGCTTAAATGTTTACTGTGGGTGCACAGGCATGCCTAGACATGTTTCCTTTCATTGGAGCTGGACAAAAGACTCCTGGCTCGTGGAGAGTCTCCCATATGAGGGAGGTGGAATATCAACTTATGACATTATTAGGGGAAATATCCCCCCCAGACTTTTAGGAAAGAGCCTTCAGTTTAAAACAAGAAGTAAACAGTGGAGGTGATTAGAGGTCACAGCAAGTCTCTACTTGGCTATGGACATGTCTAGCTTGAACTGTTTAGGGAAGGGGTCAGAGGATGTGGTCAAACTTTATGCGGTAGTTTTGGGGAGAAAACAGACAGCAGCCAAAGAGTGAACATGGTCAATCACAGAAAAGCTGCATAAGAGGAACAGAAAGGCAGAACTGAGAAGCAGGCTTTGGCTTGACATGAATTGTTTTCACAGGAGTGATGAAGTTAAGTTTTTCATTGAAGTATTTCTCTGGCTTTGAAAATTGTTGGAAATATTAAAAATACTGTAAGTGCTCCATAAAAGCATACCTAACAAATTCGTTTTTATAATTTATTTTAAATATTTATGTTTCTCTTTTCTGAAAGTCTGCCTACTACATCTTTACTCAAAAATATAACAATCAGTCAAAAAGACGGACCCACGTATATTATTCTGCTTCCAAAAGGACCCAGCTCACAAGCAGCTCAATAAATCTGTCTGATAAAGTTGGAGACATAATTCTTATTCTGAAAGAACAGAACAAACAAGTATAGAAAAAAAATAAGCCTGCGAGAAAATGTACCTTTTTGGGCTTTACTGCAACCTCAGAGTTGAAGCTAGACTCGAGGTTATCTTTGCCCTCCGTTTCACCTTCTTTGCTCTCCGTCTCATCTTCGCTCACAATTGGTCCGTTGTCACAGATTGGCGTTTGGAAGTCGTCATCAGGCAGAGGAGGGTAGCTGTACTTGAAGGGGTCCTGGAAAGCAGCCAGATGAGTCATATCACTGCATGCATGGCATTAAAGCCTCTATATTCCCTATTTAGGTTCTGGCAGCCAAATGAGGGCAGTAAATCCCATGGCAGGCATATGAATACATGATGATATGGGAGGAAAATAAAGAGAATTATTGTTGAAGTCATGAATTCATATTTTAGGGGATTAGTTATGATGTGACTTGACAAACCAGATTTCTTTTTTCTTAATAAAAAAAAAAAATTAACCCATCAAAAACAACATCAACCAACATTTCTGATAACACATTACTCAAATCAACATTTATGTTTATACAGCAAATAATACCCAAGTGCTGGACACACTGATGTTGCAAAGTTTTCAAATGAATAGTGTATGTAACACTCACTGCATAAGCATTTTACCATATGGGTGTGATCACATCATAAGCCCAGATATAAAACACCAATCTCCTTGCCAGAGCATGTGAGCAGAGTGGAGCAGGAGCGAGCGGGATGCATGAGTGAAAGGAATTTGGCCGGAGCGCGGAGTGTTTGTTTTTTTTTTTTTTTCAAAAAGCGAGAGCGGCACCTTACCTTTCGCTCCATCCTGCTCCAATTTTGCTCCGGTACCGCTCACAGCAAGCGTCTGAAGCATGTCTCACACAGAAATTGGATGCTGACAACTCGGATCAACACCGCGGACAGCGCAAAAGCTCTCAGACCTCAGTGCAGGTCACCTGCAATCGTCTATTTTTTTTTATCAAGTGAATGCAATGCTCTTTGGTATTTTGGTAGAGTGAGTGGTAAGTGATCTGAGTGGAGCGGGTAGAAATTTGAGTGAGCAACACGCATCCCCTCTGAGTGGAGGAGCGGGTGCAAGAAACAGCTCTGTGAGCGAGGAGCAGGAAATCTAACCGCTCACTTGCTCTGCTCCTTGCCTATCTGTCAGCTTCCACATCTTGCACTGTAACAAATTTCTAGTCTGTTTCAGAAGCACAACTTCACACTGCTCTGCTCAAGGCACAGGAGGACTTACTTCTGGCAAAGCCCATTACCAATGCATGTTAATTAATAAAGAGCAGATCATACAAAGAGCAACCGGTTTATTTAAAAATAAACTAACATGTTAAGACTGTAAATCTCCTATCAGAATTATGTCAAACTAGGAAACAAACTGTAATCAACTTGAACAAGTAAGGTAACATGCAGTTTGTCTGATGTTTTCTTTTCGTTTAATCCTGTGTGATCTTGTGATTTTTGGCTTTTTGGGGTAATGCACAGTAAGATATGACTGTTGTACTGCTGTGTTGAACCTCTGTATAAAAACAATAAGGCTTCATAGGGTTTGAATTGTGTCATTAAAACAATATGGGACACAGTATGTGACAACATGCGATAGAAAACCATATGCAATACATGATAAATAGTTATCACAATGTCCCGATACAGTACTTGTGCAATACAAGGCAATCAGTTAAAACCTGGATACACCTTACTTTGGTTCCTAACAGATATCAGCACGAGTGTAGCTGTAAAAAAAAAAAAAAAAACTTACAGGGGCCTCTGCAATTAAGATGCAGTAATCAGGAACAGGGATATTAGATGTAATTACGTAACCAGGGAAAGTAATAACCAGATTTCTCTGTGTGCATGAAAACTGCATATCCTGGATACAACCAAAACCAGGATGCTGCTGATAACCAGGATACTCCAGTCCATGCAAACACAGTCAATGGTATCTATTTAAATCAACATTTTAGTTTTATTCACACATTATATTGCACACCTGAGATATGACTTTTATTTCACACAAATCAGGATGCAGTTAAACTATACTATCAACATTTAGTGCCATCATTAAGTTATAAAAGCTCCTGGATGTCGGGTAAATGTTGAAAGACGTTAAAAACTAACCAGAGCCATACACAATAGCTATACAGGAAAAGATACAATATCTATTTCTGCATAGCTAGAAATAGATTTCTTTAACCATGATAGCATTTTAGTAATGTACCTATTTGTTTCATTATACATTTGGGAGAGGTACTTCAATGGTGTATCTATTTGGTGCAATATACTGTACGTAGAAAACTTGCACTACACTAAAGAGAATGTGCAATAGATCTAGAGAAAACACAAAAATATGTATTTTATGTTTCAGTTAGGTTATGTTAGGTTTATGTTATGTTAGTTTTACTCTTCTTTGGATGTAATTTTTAGTAAATGTGTCTTAGCTCTTCCTCCTTTCAGGGACAACAGATGGAAATGAGCCAATGTCTATAATCTGGCTTGTTTGCTTTTGCTGTGTGGTGATGAATATGAACTTGCGCTGTACCTTATAAAGTAACTTAAATAATTACATAATTAAACTCAACACACACATAAAGACAGACAAACATACCGTTCCACCCATGTGGGGTGGCAGGTACTCAGGGTCTATGAAGGTCTGAACTTCAGTTTTTGATGCAAACTTGAGCTTGCTGATTGCCTCTGGACCCAGCCACGACTTCACAATCTTCCACGCAGCTGAAATATGCACATATTATGATCAGAAAGTTCAAATATAATTACAGCTTTTCTATACAACTTATTTAAAAAAGCTCCAAAGGAGTTTTAGTTTGCGTGGCCTCACCATTCATGATCCAAGGCATGTCCACAATGATCATTTTGGCTGAAATCAGACAAAAAGAACACAATTAGGAGTTCCTACATATGGAGGGATTTTACTTTCACAAATGTAGAATAATATGTGTTGTGGGTTTAGAACATTTCTGCTACTTACATAAAAACTTTGGGTAGTACACTTTGAAGCAGTTGATGATGTACCTTACAAAATCCATGTCCTGAAACACAAAGTGGAAAAGATATGAACGCTGGAACACACAGGGGGTCTGAGCTGTTAGTAAAAACAATCTGAGTTAATGAGCTGCACTAAACACTTTATGGTTGTTCAACTTGACCCACTTAGCAGAAAATGAACATTATTCACAGGCTCCTGGAACGATCCACTGCTCAGTCCCTCTAAAATACTTCTGAGTAAAACATGAGGATGTTATCCGACCAAGCTTTTAAATTTCAATACTTCTTTATTTATGAAAATGAATATTGCTGTCAACATTTTACTGCATGTCATACACTAAACTTTATCTCTTACAGTGGAGGTCTTCCTGTGATGAGTTAAAGAGGGTGTTAGATTTAGATCCATTTCTCATAATCCTCTGATATCAGCAGTATTCAGTCCATACTTAACGCAGCCCTACATGATCAAATCTTCTTGTGGCTAACAGACGAAGTTCACTGTTAAACCTCATGTGGACAGCACATATCCAGGAGATTAACTGGGCATTTTAGTCAACATAATAATTGATCATCTAGCTGCTAAATGTTAATCACAATCATCAGACAAACACCCGATACAAACGTCAATACATACAGCCCCTTATATCCCAGCCAAGCTCCACTATAGGCTAGAAGCCTCATTGCTATGCAGGGGACTCACTCCCACAGTCTTTAATGAGATCATACAGGCTGCCCTCTCTTCAGCTCCCAGTATGGCTTGAAAAGCCTCAATAAGGCCGGTCTCCAATCTTCTTTTAATCAAGGCATTTTGCATTTGGGTTACATAACATTCATCATGCCTGTATTGGTTTATTTTGTATTTATCAGAGCAGCCATTAAGACACCCTCCCTGACAGAATACTGCACGGAGGAGCTAACGCCCGCGACGCTGTGAGTCTGAGGATTAGACAGTCCTTTCGAATTGACCAACGGGATTTAAAGGTTACTTTAATCTCTGAAGTGTAAAACCATTGAAGAGCATCAGTCTCGGCGAGATGCCAGCTCAAACAGCAAGAAATATGAGGAAACTCAACAGCATTTCAATGACGGTCACAGCAAGGAATAAGGAAAAGTATAAACAAGGAGGATGACAGAATTATCTTGTAAGGACTGACATGCTTAACAGTTCATCTTGAGAGATCTGATATAAGTACAATTAAGATTAGGGAATCTTACTGTTGGAGCAATTTATTTACAAACTCTCATTTGAAAACTCACTCCTTTAAAGGCATTTAAAAAGTCATATAACTCTAGTAGAACCGATTAGGCAGGGAAAGTCTTAATTGTTCATCCATAACTTATCAATTTTACCATTTAACATACTGTTTTTACTTATTTGTCTTTATTTTTTTCATTTAAAAACATAACATTTCTAGTTAACTGAGTTTTTTTTAAAGAGAAATTTTCAAACAAGATTTAGGTGTACATAATAATGTTTAGCAATATAGCTGTTGATGCACTAAAACAGCATAAAGTGAGGAGGGCCAGTGCTAAGAAAGCCAAAACAGGCCGCAAAAAAACTTGAACATAATGAATATTTTCCAGATTTCACACAAGTGCCACAAAGTACAATGTGATGGCTGTCCTTAAATCATTAATATCTGTTGATTTAATTATTTATCTGGAAAAAAATAGAGAAATACATTGAATATTGCCACTCGGCTAAAAAGCATCACACTATAAATTTTGTTCTACTGTATATTGTCCTAGTCTGTACTACTTAAATGTTCATCTCAGTGTTAACTTTAATTCTTTGAGGGTCACTTGACAAGCATATTTTGCTTCTCTTGCACATTTCTTTTAGATTTATTTTGTGATACAGTTGTTTTCTGATGCTAAGCTGTTTCTTGTTTGTTCGTAAAACGAATAAATACCAGAGAGGAAATCAGGAAGTACAATAATAAGAAAATTACTTGTAAAATGACTAAAACCCTCAATGTAAACTTACTATATTGCTGAGGCCAGACTCTGCCATGTCAAACACGACAGTGAGTGGCATCCCAGGCTCTTTCTTTGCATACCGCTCCAGCCAGAAGGCGACATACTTCTTTTTATCCAAGATTGTTTTCGCGTCCTTGACGTGCAGCTTCACCTTGAACCAAACTGCACAGAAAAAAATGAGTAAATAAAAAATGTTCATAAGTCCTTTGACAATAGAGACAGATATGGTTGTAGGAGTATAGTGCCTTCTAAAAATATGACAAATGCATACAGAGTTTGTTGCCCTCTTTGTCATAGCCATGGAGGTAGACAGCACCAGTCTCGAACATCCATCTTGGAATGACACTCTCACTGAGGTCTGAAACACACAAGTAGACACACATAAATTTTCTCCCAAAGGTTTAAGCTATACAGCCCAACCACTCCAAAAGGTAAGCACGATATACCATAATTATCCTCTGGAAGCTACATTTTATATTCACTGTATTCAAACAGAGCACCAGTGGTTTTGCAGTGTACTGGACTGGACTGTGTAGAAGACAAGTTTTCATATAAACCAAAACCATAGCGACTGCCACAATGGTTTTATGGGCTGTCAGATGCAGCCAGGAAATTAGTTTTGGTCCAGCATCTTACCTGAAGAAGACAAACGTGTACCACATTATATTGTCTTCTTTTATAGGTTTGGTTTAGTACAGTTTATCATATTATTTGTCAGGCGCTATGCACCACAGATGAGCCCGAGTTAGCTATCAGGCTCTTTTGTAACTGTGGTCCCAAAGTAGGAAGATCTACAACATACAAACAAAAGTTAAGTGCAAACAACTAAACACAATGCAAACGTCACTTAGACTTTATCACAGAAAGCAACAGATTTCTTGTTAACATTTAAGACTGCTCTCTATAAAAGCTGAAATCAGTGATCACATGATTGGTTTGCTTTAAGCCGTGATATTTTTTTTCCCATATCTTGTCAGTTTTGTATTGTTACATTCGTCCACTATTGTATGATTACAATAGTAACTTATTTAATTTGTTATTTTTTTTTTACATGTCGGGACATAAACTACTTCTACCACTACTACTACTGATACATATTCTTACATAAAAACACTGAAGCTTGTGCAGTTTCTGATATGGATAAAAACTGAGCCTTTTCTCTGCAGCTCTGACTGGAAATGCTGATTGTTTGAAGGCATTTCTTAGGCATTTTTGATACTAAGCCAGCTGCTTTATAACTGCCAACACTTAATATTTTCTGCATACATGAGTAAAGCATGCTGGCCTTGTGGTAAAATAACAGTAGACCTTATTTGTGTAGACTGATACAACCACCGTATCCATCCATTAATAATCTAAACCACTTATCTCTTTGGCTCCACCTCTTGTGACCCTATGACATCTGCTGTAAGTTGTATTTTCTAAATCAAATGTACTGTTACAAACAAAACTGAAACTATAAACTAACTACACCTGTTTTTATTTGATAAAAATTTGTCCCCAACTTCTCAACCAGGCAGGTCAAAACCACTGCCCCTTCTAAACATCCAGAGGAAACACTGGACACTCTCCAAAGAAGCAGAACTACAACAAAATAAATGAATACATTCATCATTATCACCTTGTTAAAAGAAGTTGAGATAAAAAAAAAAATTAGTCCCTGATGCCCTTGATGCTAATGACTCTAATAAATCTCATTTCCTAATGACAACTGTTTACAAATTGAATTTGTTTAAATAAAGAGAAAACAAACACCATCTGTGGGAAACTCCTTAAAAAACATATACAGTGGGGATTGTTCTCAGCGGCTGCCTATGCATGCGGCTGTTTTAACACACAATGGCACTCTGTCTGCATTTATCACATGGCAACACAAAGACAGCCACTGATCTGTGTTGCAAGCTTACAAACATCTAAATTAGGGGAAGTCAACATTACAACCCCAGCTGGGCTTGATATTTAAATGCTATGCTTATTTTGGAGGGCGTTTGAGGGCAGATTTTGATCTTGTTTACTTACCTACTTTCATTTCATGTAGATCTTTATTTTTGTTGAGACTTGACCGATTTTTAATCATTGCACTTTAGCAAAGTTTTATAATAACTGCTCCTACTCTTTTGTTTCATAACAAGAAAGTGGTTTACAACATTTTGTTGAAGAATAAAACCAATAGAAGCAATTTATAGACTTTGTCTCTGAATCGGGATTTTTAATCAAGGAGGCACAAATCTCTATCCGGTTCATAACCAGGTGAAGGTGGTAAGGTAAAGAAATTAAACAAGTCTTAGCTTGAATTACAAGTTTAGCTGTTGAAGCAGACAAATTTGGGAAAAATGTTGAGCTGAGATTGTTTTTGATCTATATTGCATTTATGATTTGTGGTAAAATGAATGAGCACATTACACTTTTTGAAAATCAGAAATAAATTAAAATGCTTCGTGTGTGTGTGTGTGTGTGTGTGTGTGTGTGTGTGTATATATATATATTTTTTTTTTTTTGCAATTTCTGCATGGAAACAAAACTGCTGCTGCAAAATATACAAATAGAAATGGCAATGACACATATTCGCCCTCAAAGAAACACTGCACCTTCTGTGATATGAAAATTGCACCGGGCCATTTAGAGAATTATTTTTAACTGTGATTAATTGTTCAGCCATGCTTAATACAATTATCAAAAAAAACTTCCTGAGATTAATCAACCTCTGTATTACATGTCATGTTGAGCTCTTGTCCAAAAGTCGTACGATAAGATAAGATAAGATAAGATAATACTTTATTGTCTGATTACTCAGAAATTTGTTTTGCATCACCAGCTTATCCATCATCACAATGTTGCGTCGTTTAAAAATAATAGTGAGTTACATCACTAAATGTTTGTTGAGATATTTTGGCCCCAAGATTACATCTCCACGCTCTCAAAAAGTGTAAATAAATCTATATTTTTATTCTCATTAATTGGGATTAAGGTAGGCATGCACAGTATTACCAGTATTGCCAAATAGCTGCTTCAAAAGGCAGATGTAAAACTTTCTGCCAATATTCACTGCTGATGTTTTAGCCTTACATGTTAGCACTGAGTTTGTAGAGTTTTAATGTTTCATTACCTCCATATTTGTTTGTCAGTAAGTTAGTCTGTGAACAGAATAACTCATAAACTAATGAAAGGATTTGGATGAAATTTTCATGAAATGTTAAAAAAAGAAGTGGTAAGATTTTGGAAGTTAAAACATTTTGGTGGTGGTCTGAATCCTGATGTGAATTCAAGACTTTTTCAAGACTTGTTCACCTTGCTACAAAAGGAGGTTTTCCACATTTTTGCTAAAACTCAGTAACGATTTTCATGACATTTTCAGAGAATGTTGGCCATGAAACAAGACAGAAGTGATAAGATTTTGGTGGTGATCTGCACCTGTATGTAGATTCAGGATTTTTTTTTCCAAGACAGAGGGAGACAAGACAGTTTTCTGCCATAAGATTGGTAAATCATGTTAGTAGTTTCCCTAAGGGTAGAGAAAGCTCAGGTTTACTGTTATGTTAAATGGTACATATTGCATATTATGTAGGTGTAATGATGGAAAAATATTTTCAATTATTTCCATGCATCAGTGTTAATATTGGTATTGTTTTAAATAAGTTGTAAAATCTCAACACCTATTAAAAGTAATCACAATGTGATAAAAAATAATGAAGTTTGACGTGACTGTATCTTTGTAACTTCTTACCATTGACACCAAATTCTTTCCTCCATTGAAAACTGTCATCAATCATTTTCAGAGCATCATCGACAACATAAATTCTCCATGTGAGGTAGCCCTCCACCAGAGCATCATCTGTCTGAAGCCTCTCCACATCTCTGGAGTCATATTTCTCTGCTGAGTCTGCAAACACAGAACAGAGGTGGACTCACATGACATGAACATTAAAGAAAGTTAAGCACTTCCAACCACACTCACTTTCCTCTATAAAAATCCCTTTAAAGCCATAATGACCCATTGTGCTGTGGACCCTAATTTAGTCCTCTTTGAGACCATGACGTTACACCCAGAGGCTGATATTACACTTAAGTACGAACAGTGGCCTCACAGGGCTAAGATCAGGTAATTATCTGTCAGAGATCATCGAGGCTGATCATTCAGGTCATGGGAATATCAGGCTGAAAAGGTAACAGATATCTAAATTAAAGAAATATTTTAGGTCAGCAGTAACCCTTAATTCATGTAAAAGAACCGGTCAGGGAGCACATTACTCTCAGCTTATCCTCAACAACTCTGTTTACCTTGGAGGTACTCATTCTTGAATCTCTCTCTCGTTTCCACTATTTTCTTCTCAAGATCCTGCCAAATGAATAAAATCAGGTTAGCATAACAGCGAGTTTCGACATTTTAGCTCGTAAAGTTGTTCGAAAATGCTAAAAAGATACCTGCTCTCCTTCGTGTTGCTCAAGTTCAGCCATATTCAACTGTCCTCGAGTTCCCTTCTCTGATAGTTCCTCGTTCAGCTAGCAGCTTTTAGCTAGCTTAACGGTGGATGAATCAGTGCAAACTGGGAAACTGGCGTCCTCTGCGTGCCATTTTGGCTCCAGCCTTAGCCACACCTCTCTGCTTTGTTGTTTGTCTGGGCTGGGCGAGCGGAGGGGGTGTTTAGTTGCCCTCAATATTACAAAAAAGCGTTGATTTAATCATGTATACAGTTTGACCGTTTAAATAAGTCCAGCGGGGAATAAACTTTGACTTTAAGTCGTCAACTTACTTCTGTTTACCAACTCTCACCCACAATGCATTAGGAGAGACAGGAACAGTGTTGCCAAGTCTGCTTGTTATAAGCGACTTTTGGCTTGTTCGAGTGAAAGAATTCGAGTTTCTTTTCCTTTTCCTTTTTTTTTTTTAATTGAGCAGCCGCTGTATAAAGTCATAGTATCTTTTACAACTAAGCCACAATTCTTGACCTAAGAGTTGTCAGAAAAAGAAATGGTGAAACACAATCTTCTCTAAATCTTCTTTTGGTCGTAGTAAATAGCAGAGGTATTGATTAGTAAGTTTATGGCGATTTAGTACTGTATTGGGATACAGGGGTATTGATCCACAAAATCCACAATATTTCCTGATATCTAGATACTATAAGCAGGGCAATTTATGGTGATTTTTAAACTAAATTTTCCATTTTTATATTTTAAAAGTAATAGTAAATATAACATGCATAAAAAACTGTCTGTCTCTAATCAGTGTTATTCATGTAAAGTAAAGGTGGGCAAGTGGTTGCCCGGGGGCCACAGTCATCCCTCCAACTCCCTCAGTGTGCCCTGCCGGTCAATTTAGATGATTAAAATACACATTTCAATGAAGTAAAAATGATCTACTCTGTGATGAAAGCATACAAAATCCCAATATTGTGTAGACAACAAAGCTTTAATTACCTTTGATTGTCTCTGTAAAACTCCCCATTACAGAAAAAAAATGTATTGTTAAAATAAAAAAAAAAACCTGATGTAAAATATTTAAATATCTAATTGATACTTTGAAAGTTAAGAGCATATCTTTCTTATTACAACAGTTTTGCCCTCTGTCACTGTGAACAATACAAATGTGGCCTTCTTGGTTCCCAAAGGGGTCTTTCCCTGCAACATGGATAAACTTAAGTATCTGTCCGAGTGAAATAAATTCTAACAATACTGAGGATCATAAGACAAGAGGTCAAATTTCTTCATGCCTGCTGCTAAATAGATACTTGAAGTTGAGCTACTGCACAGAATCGTGTCCCAAATAACTATAATTTATTAACCAAGAAAATATTTATTTCTGTCTATCATCTATCCCACTTTTTTGCTTTCAAGGTTGCTGGGCAGCTGAAGTCTATACCAGCTGGCGCTGGACGAGAGGCAGGGTACGCACTGAAATAATTGCCAGCCAATCACAGGACTGACATACAGATATATAACCATTCATGCTCACACTTGCACCTATGTATACCCTCAGCCAGGTACTGGAGGCTCGGGAAAAAAGGCTGGGAACCAACAGATTTTGCTTGTGGAAGTAAGTTCACATATCTAGTGTCACCTTATTTTACACATCATAGTAGAAAAGTTAACTTCTTTAGGGGGCTTTAAAATACATTACAGCTACAGTTGACGCTGTCAGGATTGTTTCCATTCACCAGGTGCTTCGTTCTTTCGCAAGATCTGGCAACACCGGACAGGAAGCGTTCAATTTCAGTTGGCGCGTACAACTGTCTCTATGGAGGAGACACGACGGAAACGACTGTGTTTCTCTTTTATTATCATATCTAGCACCCATACCACCGTTTATGCTCCATTTTCAGATATACGTTGTGAACGTCTAAGCGGTCTCCGCTCCTCAGGCTGTCAATAAGGACGAATCGAGCTTGTGAGGAACTTGGACCTTCTCCGGTGCATAATGGACGGGCGGCTTCAGGGAGATGTTTATCGAAATCCACATCGGCTTTCCCACCGTGGAAAGATAATCTCATTTGACTGTAAACGAACGTCAGCCGCAAAGAAGGACAGGCATGAGTTGTTAACCCACTGCTATTCATTTGAACTGGAGGAAAACAGGTTCGTGAAGGCAGCAGACGGAGCGGCTGTCACAGGTCGTGTTGATGTTTTGAAATGCAAGTGCGTCATAAATGCCCTGAAAAGAGTCTCCACACCGTGTGTTTTAGTGACGAAGAGGAGCGAGGAAGGAGAGAGCTGCTATAGTCTGCTCACCCTGGGTAGCTCAAACAGACTGGAGCCTTGCATTGAGTTCAGACTGCCCTATAATATACAGGAAAACGTGTCTGTCCTTCATGGCCCCACAGTCATATGGAGTCACGCTGGGACAGTCTTCTACACTTCTCCACAAGCTGGAGAAGTGAGACAGATACCCATTGAGTTCTCCCACAGTGTTTTTGGAGAAGTCCCCCTCCGCAGAGAAAGACTGTTTATTTTAGGAGCTACAGAGAACTTCTCCAATTCAGTGCCCACAAGCCAAGCCCTAGGTTATTTTGTGGAAAGTGGACACGTGTTTGATGCCACTATGATTATGCCATATCCCTACATCAGCATCACAAGGTGCATCCTGGTGCTGTCAGCTGAGAAACAGGAACATATGATGAAATCTGAAGTGGTTGTGGCAACTTCTAATAAGCAGCTGGTTTATTTTGAGAATGGTATTGTAAAAGAGTCTTGCCAGCTTCCCTTTGAACAACCTGAGAGTATCCAGGTGGTCGACACAGGAAGAAATGGCTGCCTCTTTGTTGTATTCTTTCAGCAGGGGCATGTTTGTGCTGTTTGGAGAGAGACTTTTCAGGTAAGCTGGTTTATACGGAAACTAGAAAGGGACATACATTCAAATATTAATTTCACTTTGTACTTACATTACCTCAACTATCCCATAATTCTCAGAGCCAGCAATGTCCTTAATATTTATAGTTGCAAGGGTCTGCTTTGTGGCAGACCTCACGACAGAGCCCCCATGACAAGACATCTCATGTTTATTATTGCCTGAAAAATAATTTGAGTGTTGATAATATGTTATTGGTAACAAAAATTCCATTATAACCCACCAGGGCTGTCGTTTTTCCCAAAAATGAAACTTGAACATTTTTCAGGCGTACACTGTAATATCCAAAGAGAGTAGACATTTCCCACTGGTCTGCTGAAAAACAGACTTGAGGCATTTTCATTAGATCAATTTACTGTTTACCTTTCTCAAGCCGCACTGGTGGTTCATATGTTCCTGCATATTAATTTTGCAATCTTGTCTGTGATAGCCAAGGAGGATGTTACCATATGGAGCTGAGTACTGTAAATTTACTTGACTAAAATATGAAGTGTGAAGTGTAAGGCATTTTTTATGTTTCCTTGAATTTCTGAAGTCATGTTTTACACTTGGATCCCGCCACCGCAAAGCTAAGGCAGTTGTGAGTGGATGTCTCTCTTAACTCATCTAACCTTTCCACACAACCAAAGTAGCTGTGATTCCTAACTTGTCCCTACGTTCTACATGATGAAATTAGGTTTGATTGGATTTAGTCTCTGTCAAACATTTTAGTCTAGTTTTTACTTGTTGACAAAAATGTCAGTTAATTTAGTTTTAGTTTTTGTCCATGTGCGCTTGTTTTCTTATAGTCTATATTTCGTCAGGGGAAAAAAGGTTGCTGACAAAAAACTATGACGAAAATAAGTAGTCAATAAAATTAACACTGCTTGGGTAGAAGGCTGACAAATAGGCCTGCATATTTGTCATGGATTGGAGTAAGACAGCTGCTTTCCACATTATCCACATACTGCCTCTATTTTCTAGGGCTAGGTCTGTCCTCTGTTGGATGGATGGAGTGGTTCAGTGCCCCAGGAGTCATAATTTGCTGCAGAACTTAATTCTTCAATTCACATGTTTATTTACAGTTTGAGTCGAGATTTTCACTCCCATTTCTAATGTGTATTTGAATATTGAGTACAAGTTGGCAGCCCTTCTGTCCACTATTGTTTTTATTCAGCTGCACATTCTGTAATCTTGAAACACCAGTCAAATGGTACACCCTAGGGCTGGTAAATATATTGATTAAATTGATTAATTTAAATTATTTTCCACAGAAGATTTAAAAAATAATTTTTTTTTATTTTTTTCTTGACTTACTCCAGTTGTAAGTTGTTGCAGTGTTTGAACATATAATTACTGAAAATTTACAGTTTTCATGATGGTAGGCCCTGTCAGGTTTTGCACAAGCACAAGTTTAGACTTGTATTTGTATTTTATATCAGATTAAATACTGATCAGAAAGTTCAATGTTAATATACAGTGAAAATAGCTCAGCTTTCAGTGTTGATGTAGAAAGTCCTGCCTACATTCAAACTACATAATCAACATTTTATGGCAAAATTACTATATTAATATTACTATACTGTATTTTGATGACAAAAATGCAAAACTTGATTCGTGTAAGTTTTGTGTTACTTGGAGGTTTTGTTTCTTTTTTTTGGAGGGGAGGGATAAAATTGATTAAAGTCGTAAATTGAGTGTTTCGGGAAAAAACAGGGATTGTACTTTTAGGCCATATCACCCAGCCCTACTACACCCACTGAAGTTGAATTCAAACTTGGAAATTTGAAGCAGCTTCAGTGACCCTGAATCTTTCAGGATGTCTCTTGAACGTGGTCAGCTCAGTTGTGATGTCATTCTCAGATCCAACTTCCAGGGTAATTGGAGACATCGTAACTCTTTCCCTTCCAACCGCGCCAACAGCTTGGTCCAAGAAGACATTTCAGAGTGAAGAGAAGATGTGCTGCTCAGCTCTGCCAGCCTCTGCTATTTACATATTTTAAAGAGCCCTCATCCTCTCTTGGCGCTGGTTCACTTATTTGATTTTGTAGACTCCTACAGTATGTTCACAATCACTAATGTTCAAGTAACCCTCTAGTTTTCACAAGCTGAGTACCCCTGATTCATCTGCATTCTCAGTCTGTGTTGAGACATTCTGTTGGAGTTCCCAACATGGGTCCAGACTGGTCTACTCTGTTGTAATTGGCCACGTCAGTGCTGCTTGGTGCCATGTTTTCAATGGCTCTGATTTCTGTCTACAGTCTGTGCTCTGCACTGGGCTCAGCACTCCGAGCCAAAAGGCTTATATTTCCAACAAGACAGTGGTTGATTATCACACTGGTCGGTCGTTTTGGAGGAGCAGGGGAACAAGCAGTTTTAAGCAGCTAATTGCACTGTATACAGGGGAGGAGGAGTAAACCTGATGCCGTGAACTTTTTCTCTTGTGCGTAGAAGAACTCTGTCACACAGAGAAGGGTTGTTAAACATTCATAAGGACTTGTAACGCTCAAAAAAAGCATAATTTTGGCTCTCTTGGGACTGTGTTCAAGAAAACTGCAGTCCTTAAAGTGTACAAAACAGTAAATCACTGTCTTCGCTTCAGGGCCAGTTTTTCACTAAATGAGGGTGAAAAGCTGTTAAAAGTGGCTTTACTCGTTTGCACTGCTTGTGACCTCAGAATATTTTGAGAGTAGCCTGCAGTTCAAACACGTTAAGACACTTTAAAACGGCTCCTATCCTCATTTTGTCAAATTCACTGTGAAACCAAAGTGGTTTTTAGTTTTGGGATTATACATTACAGCAGGCAGTCTTTGTTGAATAGAGTCCTTTATTCAAACAAGTATTAAAACAAACAAGCTGTGGAGGTGGGCAGAGCTGAGAAGCACTTTATCTTTTGTTATTGTTTTGAATGAGCCCCCTGGTGGTGTAATTTGTGAACTGTACATCCAATGAGATGACTTTTTATCACAGGAAATATGCATTGCTCTCTGAAAAAGGTTGAAGTAAATCATGGCCTCGAAAGATTTACCAGGAAATTACTGAATGTGAAGGGAAACTATGGATGTATGTCTGTTTCTCCTTCGTAGATTTTCACTATTTTTCATCATGTTTTGTCTCATAACTGTACTAACAATAATTTAATGATCCTCCCTGTGAAATCTCTTTTATAGATAGCCTCCCACTGGTCTGGTGTCAACTCGGTTCATGTGGACGACTTTGTGGGATGTGGAACGGATCAGATGCTGTTGATTTTTCAAGACAAGTACAACTCAGGACAAATGTTGGAAAATTTTGTCCTCACTGACCTTTGTGGCATATCATTTGCTGTGAGGCCTCCTTTTTCACCACATTTGCTACGCTTTTTTCACTGAAATGTTTATTTGTGACAGTGTGATTTTGTGTTTTCAGGCTTTCCAGGACAGTGGAGCACCAAAGACATCCCCTTCACGAGAAAATCATCTCCTCACTCTCCAAGCCCTGGAGTCAAGACTACAGGTGAGCATTTATTAACACTTAGAGCTGTGGCATATTTTTCTTTATTTAAAAGGATGGGACAGTAACTTAGGCTGTTGGTTATAAGAATACAATAATGTCATTTTTTCCATGTAGACAAGTCCTGCTATGCTACGTGCATTTCTGATGGTATTCTCATGGGTTATAACAATTTTTAGGACAATAATGTGTTCTGTTTTATAGTATATCCTGTCAACCATCATTTTTTTGTCACTCAGAGTGGATTGACGGTGCTGCAGGAGCTCAAGAGGGAAGAGAGATTGAAAGAGAGGGTGCTGCAGCAGTCCCTCCGAGTCCTCACTGGTGTTGTGTTAGAAAGAGAGCCTGTCGTCACATCGCCTGAGCAGGTACTGTTTATATAAGAAAATAAACAAGAGTAACTTTCTGCAAGAAACAGCCTGTGCTGCTGCATTATTAAGCAAGTATTTTAGAGGGTTTGGCAAATTTAAAGTAGAAAATGTGCATACTTTAGTGCAAGGACTAGACTTGTGAAATAACAATGCTATGATTCTAACAATAGCTCCTTTCAACTGCATTTTAATTTAATAATAAAACAGCCCTTGAAATTATCAATTTAAAGTCTGTTTTAAAGCAGAACTAAACAGCAATGTTATATTCACTGTATGAAGTAGATACAGGATTACAGATAGCTAATGCAGAGTAAAAGTTGTGGCCCTGTGATTGGCTGGCGGCCGGTTAAGGATGCACCCCGCCTCCCGCCCAATGTCAGCTGAGATAGGCTCCGGCCCCCCTGCTACCCTGAAAGGGATAAGCAGAAAAGATAATGGATGAACGGATGTTTTGCTTTAATTTGATTAGCACTGTATGTCTTAAAAGTAGAATTAATTTCCCTCTGGAATTTTAAGTGGGTGCTGTAATTTTATGATGTAAAGTTGTACAGTGCATCGTGTAGTTTGGATGCAGGGAGGCTTGTCTGCATTGACATCAACGCTACACTATTTTCATAAAACATCCTCATTAAAGTCTCTGTGTCAGGTCCTATCATTATAAGAAAACAGAACATTTTTCAGTATTTCTTGCTTCATATGATTTGTTGTGTCTCTGGAGGTTTTCTTTCTTTTTTGTTTTCTTATCTTAATGTTTTATTACTTTTTGTCTCAACTTCTTTTTATTCTCCTGTCTTCTGTTTTTGCTGCAGCTAAAAAATGTTGAACCTTGATTTTTAATGTGAATGATAACACCTCAATTTGTGTATTTATGGAAGAGACACACTTACATTTGTCTCCTTTAGTGCAATCAGAATATGATTACCGAATAATGTATATAAACAATACTCAGGAATTCACAATTTTATTTTTTTGTAAACCAGCATTGGCACATAATTGCCCAAAAAGGTGATTATCAGTATCAGCAGAAATTAAAATTCAGATATTTACAGCTGATACCATACAAATTAGCCATGCATTTCCCATATATTGGCTGTAATATTGTACCATTTTGGCTTACCCCTTATCATCACTGAATATCAACTTTTATAAATTAAATATATAATTTGTTTAACAATAACATGTTTTTTTTGCTTCTCCTCTTTTTCTAACTCCAATTGACTGTAACCATAAAATAAGCAGGTTGATTTGAGTTAAAAGGAAGTTTTTTTGCTCTTGACAAAAAATATTGGTATTGGTATGGATATTGTTATCAACAATAATGATTTTGGAAATACTGGCATATCGGATATTGGCAAAAATCCAATATCTTTCATCCTTCACAAAAGCACGTTTGGCAAATATACTTGGGTAGCCCAAATATCGTCAATGTGTGAGATATTTCTTTTTAAAAATGGCGTTGACTACCACTTGCTCGCACTGCCAGTTTTCCCAACCTATGGAAGAAAATCCTGCTGAATTGGTGTTTAAGCAATGTGTTTTCAGAAAGAAGAATCAAAGTTTAGACTCCACCGTGGATACATGTTTGACAGGCCCATTTTGGAGGACAAATGAAATTTTCTTGATTTATTAATTTGTTTTTTTGGGAGCCTTAGTTGCAAACTGGAGAAGTTTCACCCCATGTTTAGGAGTGGAGTCCTTACTTGCCTTCTGCTGCATGCCATCCCTCTCCCTCTAACTTCTGCCCACATGCTGTCTCTCTTCAGCTCAGCTTTCCTCTTCAATAAAGGCAAAACAATCTTTGAAAAAAAGCCCCCTAGCCCCACCTTCCCTCCCCTGGGATTCAGTTTTTGTTCTGACTCTTGTCAATCTTGTTTGTAGGCTGTCATATATAAAATGATATCTTCCATGAGGAAGGAGCAGTTGGTGTTTCACATGATGCCACCAGAATGAGGGTAGTAAGACCAAACACATTCACTGAAAAATAAATAATTCCCCTCTCTCTTACTGTTTCCCATTACTGTCTTTGATGCCAAACAATCCTGCTGCTGTTCTCACTGATTGCTCAGTGTCATGAGAGAAAGTATTACCCTACACTTTCTGTTCTTTAATAGCTTTTGAAGGTCCACTACAGGAGCACTAATGGCCTGTTGCCCAAATTGAAATGCCTGACTTAAACTGTTATTGCTGTCAGTGCTGTCACACACTTGTCATCCCTGATCATAGTCATTGTTCTCCCTGTACAGGAAGGCCTGGTTGCTCTGTGGGACTGTGACGATGAGTCAAAGGATGAAGGCTCAGATGACAAGAAACAAGCCGTGCCAGCAGTGTCTTCAAAACCTCAAGTTGACAAGCTGTGGCATCGCATTGCTGAGGACCGAATGGTTATGGGAGTGATACTAACCACTGACGGCTCCGTGTAAACACGTTTTTGCATTTTAATTGTTTGTCTTTGCTTGTGTTGAGCAGTCTGACAGCCTTACATTCAAATGGAACTTTTATGTGAACTCTCGGTGGTGGGTTTTCAAAAAATTCAAGATCACTTTGAATATATCAAAAAGTTTAATTCAGCACTCTGTGTTTTAAACCAGAGTGGTTTCATAACACAGAACCGATGGTTACCTTTCTGTCATTTTCCTTAGCTCATCGCTTTTCATATTGTCCTCAGTATGGACTGTAGATCCCTCTGCTCTTCGCTGAAATCATAGCGAGAGCTGTTGTGATCAGAGGGGCAGAGCCCAGCGTGTGCAGTAAAGGTAAAGAGGGTGTGCTTCATTTACCACCCATGGCAAAACAGGCCTCACATGGTTACAGGCACCAGATCTGCTCAGGGTCCTGTGCTGCAAGTAAAATTGCACAAGATGATTGGCAGGGCACTCTGAACTTTTTATTCCCATGCAAATAAATAGGGATTCCCGATATTATTGGTATGATATCGCTAGGTATTAGCATAAAAACTTAGTTACTAGTATTGAAAAATGTAAACACTTCTGCCAATATATTAACAGCCAATATATTGGCTGTGCATATACAGCCATATATGTCCCATATATCAACTGAAATATTGGCAGAAAGTTTGAAAGTTAGGGATGGGAATTGATAACATTTTAAAAACGTTGCTCTGCATACGGTTTTCAGTGGCAACCATGTCAAACACATAACACCCCTGAAAGTCAATGCAGCTCTGCATAGCTGAATGCTTCTGTAAGTTGCTGCTGTTTCCACTCACTGAAAGCTGTGCGTTAAGTGTCTTTGTCAAAAACTAAAGCCCTGTTTCCACCAAGTGGTCTGGTATGGATCGGCACGGTTTGGCTCAGGCCGGATCGGTAAAGCCTGATCCTGGTTGCGTTTCCACAGCCAGCCGTACCCTACTTGGTAGGCGGCGTGTAAGCCGGATGCCGATAGCATGACGTCATAGCAGAGAGACACAGTGTACCCGGCTATTAAATACAACGAAGAAGAAAACGCGACACAGTAAACAAAGAGCAACGATTCTCTTCACCTCTGCCCCCCTGTCTGCCATAATTTTTGACTTCTTTGTTATAATTTCTACTGACAGCCTCTGATGAGAGCATGACATCCCTGATTTGCAAAACATGCAGAAAACAGTTGGAGGAATTGGTAAGGGAACTGATAAGCAGAAATACTATGGATATTGATTCTCTGGGGGAATTGTTAGCGATTCTGAAATGGAATTGGTTTTCAATTCCCATCCCTAATGAAAGTACCACAATGCTTCACCTCATCATCACTGGAAGTCTACAGTAAAAAATACAATACAGAAACATTTATTAGAGTGTCACAATGAGAGGAGCAGGCGACCTTTAGCGTGTGAGAGACTAGATGTTCTTGACATAAGAATATGTACACTATTATCTAAGCTGATAAGGAATTTGGAAATGTCAGCGTATCGGATATTATAAAAAGTCCAATTTCCTGCAACCCTACAAACAAAACCTTTTTGAATTAGAATATTTGGAGAGATAATTTAAAAATGTATGTATGGTTTGCATGAATATCCTGCTCCACCTCACGTTAACATATATTCACAAATGCACACTAGATTAGCTAGTATTAGAGTTATAATGATCAAATGCTAACATCATCAATAACTTTATCACAGGATTTCAAAATGAGCTGGTAAAAACAAAAAATAAAGCAAAGTTGCTATATCCATAAAACTTCAGACAAACAGCCAATCATAACATGCTTCATAGTCTTTCAAAAAGTAAATTTTTTATCCAGCCAGTCATATTTTATAACATCAGCAGCAGGTGTCAGACGCTGAGATGATCTAAGTGTCGGGGCATATCGTGTACCTGCTGCAGGCATGTAGCCGAGTTTTATCTAATTTATCTTGTTTTAGTGTTTGTCAGAAGCCAAAATTACAAAAAAATCATATTGTTTGTGACATTATTGTTACATTACAATATCGAAACAACTGAAGAATATATAATGCCTTTCAAAAGATGGATTTAATTTTCATTTACTGCAATTTTAAGAGTCTTCTTATGAGTCTTCCCTTAGTTTTCTTTTCAACACAGTCAGCATATTCTTTAACCTCTATTCACATGCTCCCTTTTCCTTTCATAAGCATGACCATGTTGAGTTATGAAGTAATGAAGCAGTGGGTCAGAGTACCAAGGAAATTGTTTATGATGCTGTTTTCTAAAATAGAAATATTGACTTTTAGCAGAACCAGTTGGAATATAGTGTAACAGTAGTTGGCACAAATAACCCAAAGTATCCTAATGCATTACAGCTGCTTGTTTAGATTTGAGATTACTGCAAGATAGTGGTGGCATTTGTTTAGTTGGATAGACAATGTCAGAAGTTTAAAAAATACATACTTATTTCCAGATTTTAAATTTTTTTAAGGGTTTTCTTCCTTGAATTTAGAACAAAATATCTGTCAATATCAGCAGCTTTAAGATGCTTTTTAAAAGATTTTTTGGGCTTTTTACAACAAAAACTAAAATCCAAGCAAGTTTGTGTGTCTGATTTCTTGTTGTTAATGTCTCATTACATCAGCAAAGACTTTTTATTTAACAAGTCCACAGCATTTTTTAGAATTTGTTTGAAAATAACTTGGTATCTGTAACTGAACTTAAACGTACTGTATGAACAGTTGGAAATATTTCCTAAAGTTTTCAAAGACAGATTATCCGTTTTTATGAAGACTCAGGCCCTTTAATGGCAGCCATTTGTTTATTATTGCCATGAGAACACGCAGTACTGCTGCTGTTCTGTTTCTGTATCTCATTGATATTCTTGCTGCTTACTTGTGATGGCCCACCATTATTCTGTCTGCTCTGACACTCAAACTTTCTCCAGTAACTCCCCCAGCCCCCTGTAAAAAGACGTTTACACATTAAATGGAGATCCGCTGTCTTCTTTGTTCACCTGCATTGTCACTTTTTTTTTTTTAATTGAATACTGTCTTGAAAAAATGTCCCTCCATGGTGTGTATTGACAGCACAGCTAACCATTGTGTTTGTTTCACAGATAAGTTTCACTGAAAAAGGGGGAAAAAAACGCCTCTAAGTCACGCTAAGAGCAATCCCAGAATGCAAGCTCAAAACAGAAACCTTTTTTCAGTGTTATTCTCTCTCATTATAAAACCCTGCTTTTCTGTTTTGTGTTCACATCTTAAAGAGGGCAGATTTTATTGAAAAGAGTCCTCAATTCAGTGCAAAGTAAAGGTGGTAGGATGATTGTGGATCTCTTCACATTTTGGTTGTGACTCATCTGTAGTTTCGTTTAGCTAATTTTACACACTGTGCCTTTCACACTTCACAAGTGACATTTCCCTGGAACAGGAAGTCCCATTGTTTTGGTGCTATTTCAGGATGTTGCATAGTCTATGTGTCCTCCACCCAGAGCAGGGATAGGCCAAATACAGCCCAGTGGCTACATGCAGCCCTCCTTTTCACTCAGTGCAGCCCCGAGTTCATTTCATTTATCAATAAATTGTAGACATGAAGAAGAAAGAAGTAAAAATCTTCCATGAAAATATTAAAAATCAAAAAATTCCACAATGATCTTGGGTCATTGTATTATATTTATTTCTTTGCAAGAAAATTGTGGCTTGACTGACATATAATTTCTTTAAATCTTTGATGTGCATCACTAAATGTATTTGTATGAATTTAAAAAAAACCTGTAAGAAAAATTATTCAGATAAAACCGTAAATATTATGATTATGACACAGACAAAGTAGTTTCAATGGCTTGAATTCTTTGTCTAACTCATTTAATAGACTAACTATTTGCATTTCAGCTTAAATTTGAATGCTGGTATTGTTAATTTTTTTGAAAGCCGTTTGTGATTCTTTTGTTAAATGAAGAGTATCTTGATGTTAATATTGATGATGATAATATTAATGTGGCCCTCCAGGTGGCCAAAGTTGCCCATCCCTGAAGGAAAGTAGAGAGAGTTACAAAGAGTACAAAGAGTTTTGTTAGCAGAAAAGGAAAGCATCGTAAATGTGACCAGCACAGTTAACAATCACCTAAACATTTGTTTGTTTTTCATGCAAAATTCACTTAATGACTTGAAGCTTTTAGCCACTGAAGCAGCAATATATAGCCCAGCTTCTTTGTCGATTCTCTCCTTAAAGGGTAGAGCTGGTTGTAATTGCTGAATTCCACATCATAATAACTGAACTATCCTTTAAACTTTGCAAAGTCCTTACACGATATCTTTGGCCTTTACATTTCCCCACCCAACTTTTCTGATTTTTAGTTTGATGAACGGTAAAGGTCCTACATTTCTTGATCAATTCTCTGCAAAGCCAATACATTTATTCAAGGGGCTCTTGAACAGCTAAAGTGACTTTACAAGTAAGACGCATTGCTATTGTCTGACATCCAAAACAAACTGCTTTTCTAACCTAAATTTCATGATCTGTGGTCTGCTCACTCACTTTCTGTCCTTTGTCTGGTTGGTAGTGATGTGTTTATTTTTCTTCCAGACCATTGGCCAGGCTGAGCTTATCCATCCTGACAGAGACGGGCCAGAGCTCAGCCCCTGCAGTCATCCAGACCCAGAGCCAAGTCTTCTGGCTCCCTGCTCCCAGCTCCTCATCCTCCGCCGCTGCTTCTTCCTCCACCTTCTCAGAGCCCGCAGCCAAAAGAAGCAGGCAGCACGGTGCCAGCAGACCTGAAGAACTCAACACATGCAGACTGGCTGTGACTGCTACCACCGCGTTGACACCTTTGCTGAACTCTGGCCGTGTCAAGTGTCGTGTCATGCTCCATTACATTCAGAGACAAAATACTCTTGCTCTTGTGAACAGCCGAACAGCAGCTGTCCTGTACTGTGGTGATGTTGCTGTAGACATCTGCAGTGGGCTTCAAACAAAGCTGTTGGCAAACCTAAAAACAGGTAGAATCCTAAAAAAACCTTCTACTTAATTTCTTTCCTTTTTTTTTTTTTTTTTTTTTTACATTTTTTGTAAAATTTGTCCACTTGTACACAGATGCAGTTTTGGAGGACTTTCTGAGTCTGATGGCCGTGCTGGATCGCTGGCTCTTCCGCATAGACTCTTCAGATTACAGCTTAGGTGATATAGATGGCTGGATTCAGAGAAGAGAGGGCTGTAAAAGGATAGAAGTGAGCCCTCAGTATCTGCTGATAAATTCTGCTGGAACATCTGCTCCCATGCTGCTGCGCTGGCATCAGATTAGCCCTTACCAAGGGGAGCTGTCTGTCCACTCCAGGTAATTCGTTTTTATTTATGATACCAGCAAGATGGCTGTGTTTCTGATCGAGTTGTGTTGATACCAGATTTTAAAGTTTTATATCATATCAATCATTAATGGAAATGTATTATGCAATTCTGACAATTTAGTATTTAAACAAGTGGACACATAAAGTTATTAGATGTTATTAAAAAACTTCTCTTCTTGAGAGGCAACAGAGTGTTTTGTTTGTGTTTGTAGGCATGGCAGATACCAGATAATTGAAGAATAATGAAGAATGGGACAGAACTCCTATCACTGATTGAATCATTTTTATTGCCACACATAGATGTTTCAGGCAAAGCTATTTTTCAGTTGCTGGGTTGGTTTGGTTGTACTGCTTTAGACATTAGATAATTCATATTCATTAAAATACAAAAACTAACTGCAACTTACCAACATAGGACTGAAAGATGACGGTCATGTATGTACTTCTTAAATCCCGCCACGTTTGTATCAGTTAATTACAATAACAAACATTCACTGTGGACAACCTAAAAGAGAAGCACACAAACATTTATGCTGAAAGAAAAATAAACAAAGGTTTCGATATTAAAGCTACAAACTCGCAGCTCACACACCAGGAACTACACTACCACTGTTCAGCATGCACAGAGAAATAAGAGAGAAGATGTACAAACAAATAGAAAAAAAATGCTTGCTGTGTTTGGTCTATTATTTTTTTTTTTTATGACAGGCATGTTAAGAAATGGTAAATATTGATTCATAGATGTCTTGAATCAATTCTAAAATCTTTTTAGGAATATTACTTATTTTGAATCAGAATCAGATTGTTTTTGGACACCTCTAATGTTTACCTAGCAGAACATTGGGTATGTGTTAGTGCCATTTAGACAGTATTTGACTGGTTTGTTACTTTTTAGTGCCAATGCAAAGCCTTTTTACTTTGATATTATTGTGAGACTGGTGAACTTAGAAGTTAACTGTTCTATTTTCTACATGAAAATCTCTAGTTAAGGTGGTGGTAGTCTTGGTGGTATTAGGGGAAGGGTCTTTCTTCGTTAGCTACTGCAAGACATACAGTAAGAGATCAGGTTTTAAATCTTATTATTATCATTTACATGCATTAAGGATCATGCATGTTTATCAACGGAGTAGGGCTGCTTCTCGCCAAAGCAACAAAGCAAGGCCCTTATTAGAAGTTTTCAAGCTTTCCAAAATGTTTTTTTTTTTACTATTAATAAACATATGGAAGGGATTTTATTTAACACTGTAATAGACTTGAAATTCCATTTAGTAGCATGGCATGACTTGGACTAAAACACAAATACAAATGTGAAACATTATTTCACTTATCGTGAAACAGCAACACTATGCTAACTGTTACCACGGGTAACCGGAAAAGTAAAAGTGTTTAAAGATAAATGTGCATGAAAATACCCTGAGGTCAAATAAGAAATTACTTCAACTTCCAAGTTTTTTCTTCTTAGAAAGAAATCGTATACTGTTGGAAGGCTGTTTATTTTCTTTTTAAATAGTTCAGCATTTGTGAGGTACGTGAATTTGTGGGATGAGCAGCAGAGTCGAGGATGAGAGTTTCGCCTATGAATAATTTGCCAAGTCTTCTATGCTAATGCCAAACAGCTTCTTCTGCTATTGACTCTTGTTTGGTGTTGTTTGGTGGATTGGATGATTGAATTTTGAAGAAATAAGATCAGCAAATTATCAATTTATTCATTTCAATTCATTCATTCAAACAAACAGGAGCCTCAGTGGTGTGTGGAAGAACCAAACACAGTCACAGCAGTCTAGCACCTCCCCCTCATGCTGGTCTACAGCCTGGTCACTCGCTGCTGTGGGTTGCTGTCCCATACCGGGATACTTGGAGGTACTAGAAGGTCAAAAGTCAATCGCAGCAGCAAAATAAGCTGTTAAACATTGGCAGAGAGGATTTGGCAAATCATTCATGGGAGAAACCCACAAACTCAGCTCTGGGGCTCATCAGATACATGTTCCTTTAAAATGTGGCACCATTTAAAAGATTAACAAACTTTCCAACAGTATATTATTTCTTACCAAGAAGCATTATTACAATACAGAAATAATCTACAAAACACTACCCTCCTTACTTTTTGTACTATGTTTAGATGCTCTTTATCTGCAAAAAGCAACTGTCAGACTATATGTTTTTATGACAAACAACCTGCAGTACAGAAATATGACATAAGAACAACAATAAATTAGGGATAAAAGTTAGTTTGTGATCAAATTTGTGAACACTTAGATGCTTTTCCGCTCATGTAAACTCAAAAAAACAGTATATTTCCTAATGGAGGATTTCTACTCCTTCTGAAGCAACCATATCACTGATTAGTGTGTTGGCTCAAGCTCTTTTAGCAGCTGCTCTCAAATAATTTAATTTATTCTAAAGGAGCTAAAGAAGGTGGCTTGGCAAGCAGAAGTGGGCACTGCTCAATTTATATTAATGAATTCAAAGTTGATGAGGCTTTGAAGTTGACTAGGATGCACGTCAGAGTGTTATTCGTCTGAATATCAAAGTGATTAGTTTGTCTTTTTCCTGACAAGCAGAGCTCTAAATGTATGAGTTCTGCAAATAAACCCCGAACAGGACAGTGGGCGGAGACAGCAGACAAATAACACGCATCACGACACCTCAACAATCATTTCATTGACTTTGCTGAGAATAAGTACATTTTTTACTCTGTTTTATTTCCTGCAGCCAGTTCCAGATGCTCCGCTTCTTGGATTCAATCTTGGCTCACCTCTCTGCTTCATGCTCCATCAAAACAATCAAACAAACAACAGGACACGATGCAGCTCAGATATTTTCTTTAGCTCTGGAAAAAGAAGTGGCGTCTCTAAGAGAGAGTGTGTCATCCCTCCTTTGTGAAGAAGAAGAAGAAAAAAAAGAGAAGAAGTTGTTTGGAAAGGAGGAGAGTCCTGATCTTGGGTCTGTTGAGGGGTTACAGAAGGTCAGAGAGATGTGGCAGCTGGACGTGCAGAGGAGCAGAAGGAGGCTGAGCCCCCTGGTGGATGTGGAGAAATATCGTAGGCTCACCAAAAGCATGTTAAAAGTCCAGCTTGATGCAGATTTGGCAGCAATTTTAGACTCACAGAGGACTTTGCTCAGCTAATATGCTGCAGATGTGCTGTAAAATCCCAAAGCTGGGTCTGCTTTTGGACTCATTGATGCCATAAGTGAGGTAAAAAAAAAAAGAATTTGACTCTTTCTTGATAAAATGTAACCATCAAGCACATTTTAACTGCACCATGATGCATGAGCTTCGAGCTTTGTTATGTCTGTGCTGCTTTGTGTGCGTCGGCTCTACCAGACAGTCTCAAGGGGTCTCACAGCCTTAATGATACTGATGTGTTTCAGCTCACTCCTCAGTTTATTCTCCTGTTCGCGTCCCGTTAGACCCTCAGTGTTGAGAAACACTCTTTAATCTCTGCTGCTGCTGTGTGCAGCTCAGTATTAAACGTAGAGGCTGCTTTCATCCTGGAGGTTGTGCTCTGAATGAAGACGACAGATGAGGGTTAGAAATGTACGTGGATCGAGTAAACTGAAAGCTTTCAGTGTTTTTTTCCTCTCCATGGTTCAGTTGTTTCTCAGGAAAATGATGTTAATAAAAATAGTACTTCCATGTTTTTGTTTCTTCTGTGTTACTGCAGAGGCTGTTAGTTTAAAAGGAAACATCAAATCTTACTTTAGAGAAGCTCAGCTTTACTGGATACAGAAACTCTGCCAGATCAGCTATTCATGTTTTCTGACAACATCTGATAAGTGGATTTTTCTGTCCTTTTGCACTTTTATTTTCTCACTTTGATAGCCAAAGGAGAAACCAAAATTTAACTGAAGCATGATAGTGTGCTGCCACAATGAGTCCTAAAACACAGATATAAATGAGCATTTTATCATTTTCATTTCTGTGATATTAAAGAGGTCATATCATGCTGTCTTAGTTTAATATGACCCAACATGTCTCGTCCACATGAAAGAGCACCACTGTGAGGCATTAGGACTTCTCCCTCTCCCCCTCTTTGCAGCACCAGCAGCTTCTACTCCTAAACAGAGGCTTTGTATTGTTGACCTGCTTACCAGCACTACCGTAAATGAAAATTGCCTCCAAATTTGTAAAATTGTATGTGTAAAATAGCTGACACAACAGATCCTGGGTCAGTCAGGAGCACAGGAAAAATTGCAGCTTTGGGGATCACATGATTGCGCTGTCTGAAATTGCGATTTCGATGCAAAAATTGTAAATCTTCAGCCCTAGCAGGAGCTCTAACAGTGCCTCAGACTGACCGAGAAATTAGCACTATCAGGAGCTGTCAGTACAACAAAAGGTAGATGGTTAGTACATGAAAGCCAGATGGTCCCTGCTCTGCAATGGGCTTTTTACTGTGAACCAGTGGGTTTAAACTGAAGACCAAACATTGTTCGGATGTCACACTGGTAGGTCTTTTCAGGAGGAGCCAGGGGTAACAAGACTTTTCATGCAGCCACTGGCATCAAAAACATGGGAGAGGGGGAAGTCCTGATGCTGTAGACTTATTGTCTTGTTCAAAGAGGTGCTCTATCAAGGGTATTTTAAACTCAAATAAAGCATGATCTGGGCTCCAACAGGTCCAGTTACATCACAACCCTACCACAAAGCACCATACTGTTGCAGCAGTACTGTATTTTCTCCTTTTTTTCCAGTAAATGTTCTCTTCTCTTGTTAAGTTTTCCTTATCAGCTTCAATCATATTTCTAATGTATAAAATATTTTTTATTGTTAAAATTGAATCATTGGTTTACCTTAAGCCTCTCCTTATTGCACTTTAACATCTTTACTTCAGCCATCATGCAGGTGAATAACAAACATCAGCACCTTTTATGCTGATGTTTTTTATCCTTCACGTACAAAAAGAAAGACAGGCATCTGCACACCTTTTGTCAGTAATACAAACACCTGTCACCTCCAGCAGCAAAGAGTAATTGTGGTTTCTGTGCAGTGAATATCTGCAGTAAAGGGCTCAGGAGAAATGGATCACATGTGAAAACGATAATCTGTTCTGCTGCTGCTCTCTTACAGTCCTGACTTCCACCTGAGGTTAAATACAGTTTGTCATCCTTTTATTGCCTGCAAACTTCTATTGACTCTGAGTAGTGTGAGAGGGCTGTGGGGTTTGTAGCCTCCTCCCTGGTCCTGTCATATTTATTGAAAATGAGAAACGGGTCAGATTAATATTCTAGCAGCCTTGTAAAATAATCTGACATAGAGGGCAAACTTAAACTTTTGGCATATTGATCGAAACCAAAACCTTTCTTTAGTTTTTCTATGATGACTTTTATTTATGGATGCCAACCAGACACTGTACTCATAATGTGGAAATCCTCCCTGTCAAATAAATAAATCAAAAGATGAATAAATATATAAATAAAGAACAATGGGTATGAGTGTTTGCAGCTCTTTTCTAGTCTTTGTCTAGTCTCAAAGCACTTTTACACCATAGGTCACATCTACCCAGCCGCGCTCACATTCACTCACTGATGGTTCTGAGTCTGTACTCTGTCTATCAGTATTAGCAAACACATCAACACCCTTTTGATCCTATTTACACGCCACTGATTCAGCTGTGGGAGCAACTTGGGGTCAAGTGTCTTGCCCAAGGAAAAACTGACATGTAGTAGCTAGAAATGGGCTCAAACCTTCAACCTTCCAATTGGTGGTTGAGTGAAGCACCAGACAAAGCCACTGAATACCCATGATAAATCTGTCTGTCTTGTAAAGTGTCTTGCGATAACACTTACTATGAATTGGCGCTATACAAATAAAGATTGATTGATTGAAGTCACAAATATGAGCTTTATGAGATTGACTGGACTTTCAAAATAATGGCACCAATACTTTAAATGATAAAATACACAAAGGGCCTGATCTACTAAGATCACGAATAACGAGTGCTAAATTGTGTGTGCTATTAGTGGGCGTATTGCGGTTGATCTACTATGACTGTTTGCGCAATTCATAACAGGCGCAAAAATGGTGTGGACCGCCCTCTTTAAATGAGGATTTTGTGTGTGCTACCGGCTGTCACCATGGATAATTTGGGAGAGCAGAGTGGCCGCAGATGAAAAATAAAGTTTGAAGCCATGGAGTCTGAGGCAAATAAGCACACTGGTGAACTCCAGCAGAGACATCTCTGCGTTGCCAGAAGAAACGCACTTTGGGAGGCCATCTGTGAAAAGCACACAGCTCAAAACTGGCATTGCTGGATAGACTATCTGTCTCTACAATTTTTATTTCTTACCAGAGGTTGCAGTAACCTTTTTTGCTGTCTGTTATTTTGACGGACAAGGTTTTCACTTTTCCATCATGCCATATTTTTATCCGTCATTTTAAATTTTCCTTTTCTATTTCCAATAAAACATCTAAATGACAGCATTCACATGGTTACACGGCTTCATCACTGAAATCACTGACAGCGTCACACTCTCCACACACTGTCAGGGGGTTTAGGAGCTGTCAGTGCGTGGACAGTGTGATGCAGTCAGCTCTGAGTGACAAACGGAGTGATTCTGTCTATGAAAGGGATCTTTTTTACATAGGTTAAATGACCTCCACAATGAATTAAGAGCGCAAAACAGAAAGGATTTACTTTACGGGTGCGTCTGCATGAGTATGATGGCACACTGGATCATCCCTCTTTTCCCAGTCCATCATAATGACAGGACAGCCTCTAAATCTTTCTGTCATTCATCAAAAAAATTCAGTCAAGGATGGAAAATATTTGGTTAATGCGACATGTTTCTTGCCACAATGACCGCAGCCATCAGTGCCTAACGCTGTGCCTGTTTGCACCTGCTTTTCAAATGTGCTACATTTAGATGCAAAAACACCACTCGTAATCATATTCAAGTTTGATAAATCATATTGCAGGGGCTAAATGATTACATTTGAATCTCCTTCTCCCAGTATTTTGCACGTTCTGATAATCTGCATGTATTCTGCCTATTCATGCAGGAAAACGCTATTGTTTGTGCAGTTTTGCTCAACTGACAGAATCCTCTGTGCACCCAGTGTGTAGATCAGCTTTGCGTGCGCTATCAAGTTTGCACGTGTTTTTATACATGCAAACCTTTAGTAAATCAGGCTCAAAGTCTCAGTCTAATTTCCTGTAATTCTGTAAACATTATTTTAGTGTGTTTTCAGTATTAGTGCCAGAATATTTTCAAAATAATATCCCTACAATCTCTTCTTTAGTAGACCTGAATTACAAAGTAAAAACCCAAAAGGGCTTCAATCATTATAACCCCTGCCAAGGAGGTTATGTTTTTGGTTATGTCCATCTGTCCTCTTTTCTGTTAGCAAGATAACGGATTTTGGGTGAAATTTCCTGAGATGTTGGGCAGTTTCCCACATTTTTGCTAATAACTAATATAGTTCTCAATAGATTTTGATGATATTTCAGGGACTGTTGATCATGGCACAAGGGAGAAGTGATTAGGTTTTGGTGGAGATCTGAATACAGTTGTGGATCCAGGACTTTTTGAAAGGATTTCTTAACATTGCTAGATAGTGCAGTTTTCCAAATTCTTCACAATTTCTCCACCAATAATGTTGGCAATGCCTTGGTGGAGGTTAGTGCTTTAGGAGCCCTTGTTTCCAAATAAACTCGGTAGAGTCTCTTAATTAGACTTGATATCAAATGTAAGGCTTAAAATCGGACCTCTTGCCTTAAAAACAAGAGTCTCACCAGTTCACCGACATAGCCAGTTGCTGGCCAACGCCTCTCTAAGGCTGGCGTGTTTTCCATCACTGGATTTGACTCCAAAATTCTGCAAACTTATTTTCTGGTAAATATAGACTGACATTGATTTCTTCAAAACAGATTAAACATGCAATTCCTGATAAATGTATTTCACTTGCAATTTGTTTGAATTAACAACAAAACTGCCCCTTTAAAACCACAACAACCCTTTCCCTCCATAATTTCTGAATTAGATCATACTCTAGGAGTCTAATAAGAAGCTGTGGGGGGCCTGATGTGGCCCCAGGGCTGCCAGTTGATGATCACTGGTGTAGAGGAACCATTTTTCAGTGCACGGCAGTATCTTTTCTGTTTCTACATGAAAGCCTTTATAATTTGCCTGTAATCTTTTAGTCGGGGATTCTTGGGGATTCTTCACCAAAAGTTTGTTCAGTAAAAGAACATGTGAGGTTAAGTGCTTTTGAAATGTGACTCTTCCTCTGGATGTTTTTAGGAAAAAGGTTATATATCACTAATGAAAATTAATCATCAGACAGCCTTTTCTTTTAGTTTAACTTGTCCTGTTTTCTATCATCTAAGTGTGTAATAATTTGAGATTGATAGTCTGTTTTGTGTGACATTTTTTTACCAGGCGTGTCAACCTTTTTGTTTACATCTCAATCCCAGCTTGCACCTCTGGTTATAGCATGTAAAGACACCCACAATGATGAATGCTGCTGCTAAGCTGTGTCTAAATCAATGCTGTGTGATGAGGGCACGGCTCTGGCTTTAACCCGCAGTCGACTGTTATTGATCTGGGTCAGAGGGTTTTCCCTCCTCCTGGCTCTGGAGTTTAGAGTTTTAAACAAACACTGAGTGAAGCTGTTGATATCAATATAAAGCACAGTCAACAAACTTCTGTGTAAATTATTTTGAATTTAGATTGTTCTTTCAAGATGCTACCAAAAAATGGGTTAATACTGTGGATCAAATCAGCAAAAATAGCTTTAAAATCAACCTTTTGTTTTGCATTTTTGTCAAAATCCATGTTTTAGGAGGCTTACAGACACATGCAGTACTATGAACATAAAAGCTCCAGAGAGGAGATTTTTACAAAATAGACAAATGGTGCTTTCCCATATGTGGTACCAGCTCAACTCAGCTGACTCTTGTTGGCTTTGTAACAAGAACTTTGTCATCATCACTGCATATACTTTCACAGCACCCTCCCATGTTGTAGATGATAGCAAAGTGTGCCAGCACTGAGGCAATGGTGTAGCTGGCTCTTGGTCAGAGAGGGTAAAATACTTGCAGTTTAGGAAGTCATACAGCAGTACCAAGTCAATGGGGTATGATTCCTGTGACAGTATCCTCTTACCGTTCAGTGGTAGATATGTCTTGATGTCACATTTCAGTTTTACTTTAACTTGCTTGGACCCTCTCAAGAAGTGTTACCAAAAATGCCAGATACCAGATATGATATCTTAAAAGAATAAAAAATTGGAAGAATTACGGCAAGTTCAGTAACATCACACAGTCGACATTCAGCATTAAAGTAACATTGATCCAATCTGTCTGATTTGGCAGGTGCTCGATATTACAGCCCAGTTCAGTGATCATCAGCTGAGATCTTCTCATGTCCAACCCCTCTATCAAAAAGTAAAGGCTAAGTGATGTGTAGTGTTTGAAGTGTAGCCTACCTCTACAATCATAACAGATCAGGAAAGCACCTTGTGCCTCTGTCTTGAAAAGTACTATAAAAATGAAGTATTCATATTATTATTAATATTACAGAGTTATTCAAAAAGAATGAACCAATTTCATTATGCAATATTTTATTAAGGAAAAGCAATAGAAAACTCCAGCCAAGTCACAAGTATTCTACTCACAATCAGCTTGTATTTCCTGTCTTGCAAGTGTTCAATGTGGCCACCACCTGCAGCACGGGCAACATCAATGTGATAAGAGAATTCCTCCCAGATGAGTATCAGCATATCACGATCCACTGAGTTGATCACTGTTGTTGTCGATGTTTAAGGTCATTGAGGTTAGCGGGTAGTGGTGGAACATAAACACGATTTTTTACATATTCCCACAAGAACAAAATCACACACGGTGAGGTCTGGGGATCTCGCAGGCCAAGCACAAAGAGCAAGGTCATTGGCCCCCTTTCGACCAATCCATCGCTGGAGCACTTTTTCATTTAAAAAAGCTCGAACCATCATTCAAAATTTGGAAAACTCCCCTTTCAAATGGTCACCGACTCATTCCATGACGATGCTTGAGAACTGAAGCAATGCATCATGAAATCGGTTTATTCTTTTTGAATAACCCTGTATTATTATCATTATTATCATTATTATTATTATTATATTAGAGTCAAATCCAGTGACGGATAAGATGATCTTTTGCCTTCTTTGTAGCTATTTTACTTTATTTGTGTTGCTATTATTGTGGTTGTTTGGTCATTGCATGTGTTTTTATTATTATTATTATTATTATTATTATTGTTGTTATTATTATTATTATTATTTAAATTCAGTCTCTAAATTATTTATGTTTAAGCTGTTGCACTTTACTTGCAACAGACCTTGCACCTACAAAAAAGTTGTGCATTTAACTTAAATTGTTACCATCCCATGATGTTTTCATGACATGTGTTGCTGACCTCTTGGCCAGGCCACTTTTGGGTTTTTGTCTGGTTAAATGAAACTTTGAAGTAAAGTAAAAGCATCTGTCAAAAAAAAAAACGTGCCCCCCCCATGTCATGAAAATAGTTTTACTGCATCACTTGTCTCTTTTGCAGTTGCTGCATTACTTTAATACATTTTTGAAGGATTTTCTTTATAAATATGACGGCAACATACATGTTAAGACATTTGCTATCATTAACAAGCTTACCCGCTAGAGATCAATACCCGGAGCTGAAAAAACAATCCCCACAAACAGACCGCCATATGCTCCTGAGTATGTTAAGCATTTGTAAGTCAGATATCCTGTATATAAAATACTCACAGGGACTGTTACTGTGCTTCAAAGATTGCCATATATGCATAATCCTCTGACTAGACCCCACAAAGTCTTCTGCTGTTTCTATTAAAACATTAAAACACTGCAACCAAATGCTTGATTTCATGTCATATTAAGCATTAAAGGCACCAAATTTCTGCTAAAATTGCGCACCAGTGTTCTTAATGCCATTAATTTCCTGCTTTTCTCTCACACTGGCCCTCTTAATTGCTGTGCAGTTGCTATGGCAACCCTCATTTCTCGCCTCTCTCAGACCTCACAAAGCAGCCCGCCTAAACCGTAATGAATGATGGAAAGTTGTTTCCCCCCACAAACACAATTATAAGCCACAAATAATTTTTTTCTCCCCTCGTAAGCTGCCATACTGATCTCCACGGCCTGACGGCTGTTCGCACATTCAAACTGAAATAATAATGGTCGATGATGTAAGACGGCGGCGGTGAAATGGATGGTTCTTCCATGTGAGGATTAGTATAATTGATTAGTTTGTAATCCCTGTGCGATGAGCATTAAAAAAGTAGTTGGAAGACTCATGCAGCCTTCTCATTAAAACTACAACAGGTTATGCTTTAAGAATATTTTTATGGATACTGCATAGCTGGATCTACAAACAATATGGTAATGAACTTTGGGACTGAAAAGAACAATTTATTTTAAGTATTTTTGTTTGATTTATAGCACCTTAACTCTGGAAAGGCCATGGCATTTAGTATTTTTCATATTTATTAAGATTTAACAGAGTTGTGCAGGAGTGAGTCCAAAAACATTAGTTAGCATTTAGCACTTCCTGGTTCTCAAGCCTCCAGATTAAATAGGATTCAGAATACTGGTTTCAGATAAATGCTCGAAATAAGGTTCGTGGTGAACACAAGCACATGAGATTTTTTTAATGTTTAATGGGAAATAATAAAATGCATCTAATGTTGCCTGCTTTTGAATCTTAAACTGTTGTTCAGTGTTTAAAATAATGGTTGCTAACTAACTGCTAACAACGGCTACAAAAATGGCTGGGGAAATGACGGTGAGCGTTTCTGATTTTTTTTTTATAATCAGTTATTCATTCACTTTTGCCACAGCCTTGAAGACCAACTTGATCAGGTCATTCATTTTGTGAAACTCTCAAACAAGATGTTACAACAAGATGTTATACATCAGAAATATTGTATTTACTTCTAAGTTGAACTGCCCTGTTGTAGTTTGATAGTAGTTCACTAATTGCTTTTCACTTTTGTTTATTACCTTAAAGCTTAAAAAAAATCGTGAAAAGTAGGTTTGTTTGTTAAGATAGATGGTCTGCCATTAATTTTAACACATATAATATGTAATGCTACAGAAGCTACTGGGCTAGTTTTGGCTTTTACAGCAAAGTCTTCTGCTCTTCTACGGCCGTTGTAAATGCTCCATGTCTTCTTCTCTGATTTTAGTGTATGGCTGTAGCAGTGTTATAGTGCCACTTACAGGCCTGGCATTTATACTACATTGTTTTCAGTGTTTTTGTGTGGACAGACACATTTCTTGAAACAATGCCATCGTTACAGAAAATGTTTCAGTGTGAAAATGTTTTCATTTCTGTGTGGACAAAGTCTTACACTTTTTCTCTGATTGGCAGTCATCCTTGGCTATCCAACACTCAAGTTAAAAGGTGCCACTCAAAACTGAAATCCAGTATTTTTGTCCCTGCATCTTCTTCATGTCGTGCCTTACTCCACTCCACTCTCAACTGAGCTAACAGGGAGGCTAATAAAAACCAATGAGTCAAACCAAACACCCACACCCCCAATGTATGACCCCTGAGTTCCCTCCTGCCAACCACAGCTACAGCAACAAGGCAGTAATGCAAAAGAATTTCTTCAAGAATTATCATGACTATAGGGTTAAACCAGGGGTGTACTAACTAACTAACTATTAAAGTGGCCCACCAAACAATAGGAAAAATAGAGAAAACTGGATTACAGCAGCAAACAGCACTTATCATACTCGCTTTCTGCACAAGGTCAGTTTTATATAGCACATCATGCTATTCCTCTTCGAGCACCAACAGTCTAACAAAGTTGCACATGTTTTGTGTGTGACTGAAGATTATGTCTTCTGTACAGAGTGATATTCTTATCCTGACAGGGATGAATCTGGTGGTAGGCAGGGCCAACAGTGGCCCAGTCATCTGCATATTTTTCTGTATTTGGCCCTGGATGAAAAGTTTGGACACCCCCTGGGTTAAACCAAGATTAGAAAATGTAAAAAAAAAAAAACACACACACACAGCAAACATGCCAGTCTCAAAAGATAAGATTGAAAGATGACACTTCAAAATAAAATCTTTACAAAAAGTGCAGATATACATAAATCAAACTTAAAAAGAAAGCAAAGAAGGAAAAGAAACACCTTGTGAGTCGATCACTGTCAGAGCTCACATCAACAACATGAAAAGGAAAAAGTTGAAAAGCATCATCTTTAGCTTGACTATATTAGTTTTTGCTCTTTTATCTGTGAACACAATCCCCCTTTTCCATTTATCTGTTTGGTATGAGACCCACTGTGAAGTCCATTATCATGCATTAATGGAAACCCACTGTCAGATCATATCTGTGTCACCCCAGGCCACCCACCGATCCATGGCGTGTGTCATCACCCTGACTTATGGACTCACAGAGGAGGAGAGATTCTTTCTTTGATCTGATCTAAGACCTGGCACAAAAATGTATTTTCATTTATCTTTCTGAAAAGGGACCCATCTTTTGTATGTCTATGAAAAGAAGCAGTGTGTGCTCCATCTGGTCAACTAAGGCATAATGACGACAAATCTTGAACCATATGCATGACAGAACACATGGAAATAAGGTAGTGCACAATCAATTTTATTGATGTACAGACAAGTATATAATTTTTTCATGAAACAGCATTCAAAAAGGAGTTCTCCACCACAGTATAACAGCAGTGTAAGACACATTAGCTGCTTTGTACCATGACTGTAATGCACATCTGTCCTTTACTGATGAACAAATGTCATGAGAAGGTAAACAGTCCATAGCAAAGGTTGAAGAAATATACATAAAGCATGTTTTCATAAACACATCTTTGCCTCCTGTAACAATAAATATATTATCAGACTAAATCTACGAAAAACATAGTCTCAAATATTTAAACCGTACCAAAGATACCTGGAGTTACGTGGAATATGATGAATCCATGTGAGTGTGGCAATTAATTTCACGGATAAATGTAGTGAATGTTCACAGTTTATAGGCCCTTTTTTTCCACTTTATCAAAGGGGTTATATTTTAAAGAATTTGAGAAAAATAGAAGTTGATTGACTGAACTATTAAAAAAATAATAGATATGTACTGTATAACCTCTAGTTACAATGACATATAGTGCTTTCACATGTGCACACATCTGAAAATTGTCCAAATACTTTTGGGGCGTGTTGCATGATTGTAGTCAAAGGTACAAAGTATTATTTTACACATGATTGACGGAGAGTTTTTGTTCTTGAACGTGCGAGCACAGCAGAAAATATTCAGAAACTGTCCCTGTAAGCCTATTGGATCAGTATAGCGCTCATGTCTCGCTACCCTGGTGTGACCATATCATTTCAATGAAAGATTTGATACTGTTCATTTAATGTTCAACAGTATGCTTGTCTTTGCCCTATTGTTTATACTGTGGGTACGTTGAATTACATGTATCATTGATTGTATAGAGTGGTTCAGGAACGAGTCCAAAACAGCAGAAATCAGTTAGCATTTAGCACTTCCTGGTTCCCAACCCCCCAGAGTAAATGGGAGTTAGAATACCACCTTTAGATGATGCCTGAAATAAGGTTTGTGGTACAAGAGACTCATGTACATGATATTTTTTAATGTTTAATGAGAAAAGATAAAATTCATCTGATATTACCTTTTTGTGTGTTTAAAATGACAGTTGCTAACTAACTGATAACAAGGACAACTAAAATAGCCAGGGACCTGAAGCAACTCTGATTGTTTTTTAGTAATCAATAATTCATACACTATTGCCACAGCCATGAGGACCAACTTGATCAGCTCACTCTATAATAAGGAAAATCTCAAATGTTCAACAATGGAAATGTTGGAAACAATGGAAATGATGTTTGCCTCTAAGTCGTACCACTGTGTTGTAGATCAATAGTGGCTTACTTATCGCTTTTCGCTCTCGTCGATTACGTTTCATGAAAAGAAGATATGTAAGATTATCACAAAGAACAGAACATGGAAGTTTCATATGTTTTGTTCTCCACAGAGCTTATTATCAGCAATGATCCAAAACACAGTGAAAAAATCTAAAAATCTAAAACTAAAATGACTTTTAGTGGGCTTGCAGTTGAGGGAACCAGCGCGATGCTAACTTCCATGTTGGCCTACAAATTACATTCATCCCTGCACCACTCTGTTTACATGACCACATAATCAAAACCCCTTCTTGGTTCTCTGATCTGCCAATTAGAGTCTCTTCTTGTAGCAGCAGTAGCTGTGCTTTCACTGGTAAGACAATCTTTAACATGGACCAAGTCTTTGAGGGTATTATGTTAAACTGTTACCTTTCTTTTCCTTTTACATGTTAACAAGCTGTGGTTAGGGTGTCTGCAACAGAAACAGATATCCATCTTTTTTCCTGCAAGAATTTCTCCATTCAGTGTCCACTTTAAACATATTGCGAACAAATTACAGGTTCATGAGGTTAGTAACAAAAAATGCCTCTTTTGGATAAGATTCTGTCGATGAACACACTTGGTATTCCCTACTGCCAATTCCATAATTCCATGTAACCTGGCGTACCAGACAGACAGAACATAACACTGCTCAAGATACTACATTTCACCAGGCCACCTTGGCCTTAGAAAGTATTTGGATAGGGCAAAACCTTAAAAAAAATATCCAGAGGATGACTAGACAGTAGTTCAGACAATATTCATTGAGGGCTAAACAGATAATGTAGGTAGGAGCCACTTCCACACAGTTAAGTACATAACGTGGGCCAGTTTGTACAGCCATCTCTTACCAAATCCACTGGGAGAGGGGGCAAATATTTTCCAGCAAAAAATGTTTCCAGTGTTCTTTGTTTCTTATTTAATGTAGAAATGCTGTCCAGTTCTGACAAAAAAATGCTTCTAAAGCAGGCTGGATTTATGCTAATCTTTGTATGAGCAGCCATTGTTTGCAGGCTTGTAGCCGCCTCTTGCTGCTGACACTCTCGTAACTCTCGCCTCTGTCTCCTCAAAAGTCACTGATTGGTTTGTGCCTCTCCAGACTGAGCTCAATAGTTGCGCTTGGAGTTTTTCAAGATGGATCTGCGTGATTGTAGACATTAAAAAGTGAACAATAGCCCTGCTAATGGCTTGTGCTGCCGATTATAGCATTCGCTTATGGTCTGTACGTGTTGTTAATTTGGATTTTTAGGAAATTTGACCATAAAGAAATTGAACAGGTATGTTATAACTAAAAAATATGAATATATACAGATTTTATATGCATTTCTGCAATCTAAGTACTGGAAAAGACACTTAGGCTGCTGCATTGGATAAACTCTGTTGCTGTCTGCCATTTTGACCCATTATCTGTCAGCACTTTGCATGGTGGGAAAAATTCCATTAAGTACATTTGTTGTTTGCATACTTTATATTTTTTCCAAATCAGTTTGATGTGGGTATTTTTGGATCTTCCAGTTGTTGGCATTTTGCTCACCATTTTGGCAGAATCTGTACTCATAGATACTTTAGCAGGCAGTTTTTCAAACAGCATTTGACCTTACTCTTTCACCTAAGCCCTTTTATGATGACTCTGGATCAGTTAAAAATCAATAAAACCATTACAAACTACCCAGTATTTCTATTTTTTCACATGTTGAGCTTCCCAGCAATAAGATTTTTTCCAACCTACTCTTCTCCCATCTGTTCTTTGCTAACACTGAATTGAGGATTATTCTGTTTGACCAAATTTTCATTTATTTGAACTGTTGGAAGATTCTTTAGGAGGGCCTCTCAATAAGCCTTTATGGTTTTCTTTGGCCCCTCCTGCGCATCTTCTTTTTTGTTGTTGCTTTGTTTAGTTATGTATTATTATATTATGTATTTTTTTTTCTTTCTTCTTTTTCATGTTGTGTTTTATTTTATATGTGCAATAAAATGAAATAAAATAAAAAATAAACCCTAATGACAGGGACAGAGAGGGGTGGAGCTTAGCATGGACTATTAGGACTGATGGTCTGAACTGATGCATTTACACGTACTTTAGTGATAAGTTCCCTGAAAATTATGTTCTCATAACTTTGTCCATAGTAAGTTATCTTTCCACAGGTACATGAAAGAAACAGCAAAGTTACACAGGGCTTTTTACTTGTGAGTAGCCTCTCAAGATTTTGGCTGCTGGAGCAGGGGGTGTGTGTTGGTCTTGATAAATCGCTGCACTGCTGTGTGTTCTATTTAATCTTGGGTGTCATTTTTTAGTGTTTTTGAGGGTGGTCTTTCTACCGTTGTAAGGAAATTTTCAGGGGTGCATATGTGAAAACAGCTTTACTTTTAAGTGACATCATTTGCCCAGGATTTGATTATATACTACACATTCCTTTGGGTACCTGGCCATTTGTAGAAAAGTTGAAATGCTTTATTGGCACTGAAAGACCACCAATAGTCTGGGGGATCTTGATAAAATAGATAAGCAGAAGGCTTTATCTCACCAAATCTTTGATACCTCTTTGATATCTAAGGCCTCTGGTATTTCAGAAAAATGTGTTATAACTGCCCATTCCTGAATCCAGATTTTAATCAAACTTATGCTTAAATATTTGAGTGCTACTCACTAATGTCTGAGGGATGCATCTGTATGTGCTCTCTGACTGAAGAAACACAAAAAAGGGCAAAGATAAAAGTACTCTATAAAACATTTGAAGACATCCTTGTTAGAAATACCCTTTAAGCCATGGCAAAAGATTTATTTTCAGGGTCTGACTGAGCTACCTTACTCTTACAAATCCGTGGAATGTGCCTTTGCTCCTCAGTTGTACGAACACCAAGGGGGAATTGATTTAAAAAATCATTGGTCCTTCTCTTCCAGCATGTTACTATCCTTGAGATAAACAGTTTTTCCAGAAATAGACAGGAAATATAATGCAGCAGTACAACAACAACAAAAGAACATCTGTGTCCCAAGAGCTATTCACGTAATCTGCACGATTACACTGTTTATTACATGAACATTAAACATAATCCCTGAAAGAACACCTCTGTTATCACCGCGGTGCCTCTCAATGCACAGTCCTCCATCTCGTCTCACTGTGCTGTCTGAGAGTTTCTCAATCTGAGAAATGAGAAGTAAACGTTTGTCACAGCTACTGTTTGTGGATGTCCTCGTGCCTGATGATCTTGTAGGTGACCCAGTAAAAGACGTTAAAGATGAGGAAGGCCAGAGGAAAAGCAGCTCTGGAGATGGTGTCTATCCTCTTGGCTCTGTCCACAAACTTCTTCCTCATGGTGTCGATGTCTTTGGGGACTGACGGCTGAGGGTTAGGAGCTGGAGCAGCGTTCTTGACAGCTGAGCCGTCCTTTGTTGGCAGACACTGGCTTGTGTTGTAGCCAGTAAAATTAAAGCGGCCTTCATGCATGTCATCATCCTGGGAAAAACAAACAAACAAACAAACAAGTCATATTTTGTGTGCTTGTTCAAATATCACACCCCAATGCAATCTTTTTCCAACAGTCTTCTGTGAACTTGCTGAAACATCTGTGCTTTGGTGCAAATATAAAATAGATCGAGCAGCTAGAGGAAGTTTTTGACTCTTTGTAAACCAGCTCTGGACAGCTTTTCTCAGAATGGGCAGATTTGGTGCATGTCTCTTTAAATCATCCATCCATTATCTGTATCACTTATCCCTTTCAGCATTGCAGGGGGCTGAAGCCTATCCTAGTTGACATTGGGCTAGATGCAGGCTAAACCCTGGGTCGGTCACATGGCCACATAGATTGACAGACAACTTTTCATACACTCATCAGTTAACCTAATAAGCAGGTTTATTGGTCTGTGGGGGGAGGTCGGAGTGCCCAGAGAGAGCCTACACATATTCGAGGAGACCATACAAACTCCACACTGAAAGGCCCTTAGCAACATTAGGCAACTTTCTTGCTATGAGGCATGTGCACCACCTACTGTGCCACCTCCTGCAAGGCTACTCTGCCCCAAGATAAGTAAAAATTTAGTTAACAGAGAGACTAATATATATATAATAAGATAAAAACATGCTTCCATTTAAAATCTGACCCTATACTCTCAAGAGCCATAATGAAAGAAAGAGTAAATATTCTACTTTATAATTCTAAAAATGTACTGGGTCCTTTAATATTAGTACTCTGTTCTCTGGATGGAGTCAAATCCCTGTAAGTTGACTTTTTGTTGAAAAGTGTTGGTGTCAAAAACAAGTGTAAAAATTAAGTTTCAGTAAATCAAATCCATAAGTGGAACTATCTTTAACTCTAAACTTTTCACTCTGAACTCTGAACCTGTAACTGACACTTGTCAATCATCCCACCCTTCCCCCATTGCTGAACAAGTACCAACAGACACCACAAGCCCACTTCAGGAAAACTACCCTGCAAATGTGTTTTTTTATTTTTGGTTTGTTAAACATATGTGCTCTAACTAAGGCCCTGTAAACAAAAAGAATACAGCCAAAAACTGAGAGTTTTCATTGCGTTTTCGCCTCTCGTTTACACACAGAGTTCCTGAATCCGCAAACTTTGGAAACCAGGGTCCAGAGTGGAGAGTTTGAAAACTTATCCGTATCCGTCTCTATGTAGACAAGATTCAGCATTTCAGGGTGAAGCGCTGACATCACCGCATGTACAGTACTCTTTCCCATGAAGGCTGCGCACGTATAACAGGAACAACAACAACAACAAAAGCTTCAGCCGTCTACCGAGCAACATGTGTGCTGCTTACTGTGCTCGGTTTGCTATCCAGATAAAAATATCCAGACAGATTTGTTGTCCAGACAAAAAAACTCCTGAGTCTTTGTGCGTCCACTCACCATTGTTGTTTGTGACAAGTTTGTCTTCACTAGAAAGCGTACCCGTGTTGTAACACCGCTGTTTCTCTACAAACTTTCATCGCCATCTACTGGCCTGGCATGCACGCTACAGCGTTTTCAATCATTCTTGTGTCTCTGTCTGAATGCGAATTGTTTTAGAAAACGCATAGGAAAAACCTTTCCGTTTCTGGTGAAAATGTCTCTGTGTAAAAGGGGCCTAAATGTGGTATTTTTATTTCAGCTATTTTCCCCCAATTGTATACGGTTAATAAATACAGCAGTGTTTACACTTTGCAGTGTTAACATAGGGTAAACACTTCAGTAGAAAAGATACTCTTGAGAGAGAGCATTTCTAACACAACATAGAGGTAATGATCAAAAGTCACAAACTTTTAGATTTAATTCCATGAATAGTTAACAATTACGCCTGATGAGAGACAAAGAACCAACTCTCTGAAAAGGGTGAAAACAACACTTTGTGGTTTGGACCCATTTTGACAGTTAAGAAGTGTTAATAATATGTGTAAATATAATTACTTATTTTCCACCACTACAACACATGTTCATTTGAAAATGAGATAACCGAACAATAGCCTTGCAAACTTTGCAAGCCTACCTTGTGATTCCTCCGTTGTCTTCGCCTCAGGCGGAGGAACTCTTTCTGTTGCCTGGAGACAAAATTAACCCCGGCATATTCCAGCAATGCAGCAAAAACAAAGAGCAGACACACAGCCATCCAGATATCAATGGCTTTCACGTAAGAGACCTGCAAGACAAAAAACAGATTTCTTTTGTTAGATCCCCACGGTGACAGCATCAGCATACAGTTCAAGTGCAGTATGAAGGTGTGCTCTGAGATTGAATATTACTGTAGATATTTCTGCATTCATTCTGAGTCCTGGATCACTTTAGAGAACCTACTTTTTGATATCTTGCTCTTTTAACAGGGGTTTTAAAAATACTGTAATTATGATGAGTTTGCTAACAAGTGTATCACAGTGACTGCATTAGCTCACACAATAGGAGATCATTGCTGTATTAATTAGCAGTAGAAAGCTAACAGCGGTATTAGTTCGTACCTTAAGCATTGGTTTTGATGTTTTCAGTAAGAATATGAGGAAGAAGTTAAAAGCCTCTCTGCTCATCAGTGTGACCGGCTAAAGTCATGACAGCTTATTAGCATGTGAAGAAAACAACTCAGCTTTTTTCAGAGCACATAAAGCACATTGAGTTAAAGTTGTCACGTATCCAGGCTCTCAAAGGCTTCTCTTTAATAATTCATAGGTGTATGTGTCTTTTATGAGAGAATCTCTGACGTGCTGATGAGCGGAGAGTGATTGATCATCGTGATGTGCTCTAGCTGCTCCTATAACACTTCACTATATGTGCAAAACAATTCACCCTGATGGAGATTTAACTAGCACAGGCTTTCATTGATGTGGGTAATGCACACTTAGATTGTCATCACTGTAACAAAAAGGCTTCATGCAGCGAACATTTATGATGTAACCATCTCTGAAATAATGGCTTTCTCACCCACTGATTGCACTCATATGTCATAGTCATAAATGTGTTTTTCTAAGCACCTCGAACAGTCAGAAGTTAACTGTACAGCAATTTGTTTCACAGATTTTATTACATATTTATGCCTCTATGCCAGGGACAGATGAGGCTGAGATGATGTTTTTTGTTAACGGGATATCTTAAAAACACGTTGAGGGATTTTCCTCAAACTTTTAACGTGTGTCAACTGAAACTCAAAGACTGAGATATTAGTTATTAGAGATAGTAGGTAAATGTCAAGGTTAGAGAGAACAATGATTATCTGTAGCTTGTAAACGTATTAGCTCAAGTAAGCTTTAAAGAGATAGTTCAGTATTCTTTTAGTTGGGTTGTGTCAGTTTTTTTTTGTTTTGTTTTACATAAAAACGAGCCACAAAACTCTGTTGAGACGAATATAAGAGTGGATGAAAAAGTTCAGAGAGCTTCATTTTATCCTATATGCTTGGAAGTCTCTAGGCTTTGTGTCCTTCCGCCTTTGTGCATTGATTTCGTGGTCTGCTGTTTTGCTCTATGGACCTCAGGAAGATGCTACAACAGCAAAGGGAAAACTAGAAAAGCACTCAGAGAGCGCAGACCTCCACCAAGCAGCTTCAGTCCACTTCGGCGAAAATGGTCCTATCTGGCAATGCTAAAGAATCCTTTAAACAATTCCTGTATCCGGATGGTGATTCGGATCAGTCCCAAAATATAATAATTTCTTTCTTATCCCATTCCACACATTTCCTGAAAATTTCATCCAAATCCGTCCATAACTTTTCAAGTTATCTTGAACACAAACAGACAAACTGACCAACGCCGGCAAAAACATAACCTCCTTGGCAGAGGTTATAATACTGCACCAAAGATAAATGATTTTGACTCAAGTGATGATGATGTTTCTTTTACTGTGGACTCATGGGGTTACCTTTATGACCCAGAGTATACAAAAGAAGAAAAACTTCAAAATGAGTTTCAGTGTGCAGGAAACACATGGCCATTTGCTGCATTGTAAAATAGTGTCATACATAGAGACTTCCTGGAGGAAAAATAAAGCACTGGAATATTTTTTTCAAAATTGTACATTTGATCCATAGCATGTAGCTTGCTTGCAGCAGTGTACCTTTCTGGTTATCTTAGCTTGTTCTCCTAAAAATACAGAAACTTCAAAAATACTGAAATATGCCTTGAAGAGTTTTACATCAAACTTTGCACAAAAAATCAATCTGACTCTGGTAAAAGTTCATTATGTTTTATTTTTTTTATAATTATTTATTTTTGCTTTGATAACCAGAACAATTTATACAACACATACATACAATAATCTTCATAATGCCTGTTAAAGTGGAGTGGAGTAGTAATATCAATTCTTTGTACTTTCAGTGGAATTCCTGTCTTCTGGGTTGAATAAATTTGATCCATCTTGACCATATGTTGATAATTTTTTCTTGCTGTAGTCTAAGTGAATATGTAAGTTTCTCCCCTGAGTATATTTGATATACTATATCAATCCAATCCTCATCAAGTGGGGCTTGGGGCTTCAGCCATTTACAGGTTATAGCTTTTTTTCCTGCTGCCAGCAGCGATACCATTAGTTTTTTATCTTTTGAGTTTACCTCCTGCGGTAGGTTACATATGTACAGGACATCAAATCTGAAGGGAATAGAAATTTGAAAAACTTTCTCTAAGATCTGATGAATGTTTTTCCAATAACTATCTAGGGCAGGGCAGGACCAAAATATATGATAATGGTCTGCATTACCAGTCTGGCACTGTCTCCAACAGTTTGAATTGGTGGATCTGTGTCGTTTTTGATGAGGAGTTATAAAGAATCTGATAAAATTCTTCCAACAGAACTCCCTCCAAATTGAGGAGTTTGTTGTTTTCCATTGTATCTGACAAACTGCCTGCCATTCATCATAAGATTTTACTACCTTCCTGCTCCCATTTTTCTTTAACATATGATATTTCACTCGATCTTGTACCCAGGATAGAGTTATATATTTTAGAGATTATTTTATTACTATTTTCAGATTTGTATGCAGACACAAAAATCCTGATTATTCCTACATCTAAATTTGTGAGATTAATTTCTTTTATAAAGCTTTCAAGATAGTGTCGTACTTGAAGATATCTATAGAAGTCTTGTTGTTCAAGGTTATATTCCTCCTTTGCCCTCTGAAAAGTTTTGAGCATCCCTTTATGTATTAATTCAATATAAGTTCTGATCCCTTTTATTGCCCATAAGTTGAATTGTGTATCATTTAAATTTGGGGGGAAATCACTATCAAATGAGCACCATCTTAATAATTTTGCAATTTTTCCTAATTTACAAAGTTTTTGAATATTCTTCCAGACTATTAATGATAAGTTTATAAAAGGATTCTCTCTATCTGAAATATGTTTCATTAAAGCTTCGTCTGAAATAATTGCCTGTGGTGGAATTTTACCTATAATTACAAACTCAAGCTCGTTCCATCTAGCTGAGTATCCGGGGTTACACCAGTATATGAGAGGTTTCAACTGGGAGGCATAATAGTATTCCAGTAAACATGGAAGTCCCGCACATCCATATTTTTTCTTGAATTGTAGAGTCTTAAACTTTATCCTGGGTTTTCGACCCTCCCATATGTACCTAGATATAAGTTTGTCCCATTCTGTAAATTGATGTGTTTGCACCTCTACAGGCAGTGTTTGAAAAAGATATAACAGTCTTGGGAGAAAGTTCATTTTAATTGATGCAATCCTTGAACTAAAATTAAGAAAAGGGATTACATTCCATCGTCGTATATCATCTTTCAGTTTAATATTGAGGGGTCCATAGTTAATGCTTGACAGGTTTGCTAAATTTTTTGGTAATTAAACACCCAAGTATTTTATTGCATCCGCGTCCCATTCAATTTCTATTTTTCAGTTATAGCAGCAGTAGGTTCATAATTAAATGTTAGTACCTGTGTTTTTGACACATTGAGTTTATAGCCAGATAGCAAGCCATATTCCTCAAGACAGGACATTACTTTTGGCAGGGATTGGGTAGGTTGCTCAAGATAATTTAAAATATCATCAGCAAACAAAGACACTTTTTGTTCCAACCCAGATATTAGTATTCCTTTTATGCTTTGGTTCTGACGAATCCATTGACTGAGGGGCTCGATGAATAAAGAAAACAGAAGCGGGGAGACAGCACACCCCTGCCTGCATCCCTGCTGTAATGTAAAAGAAGCAGTGAGGTCTCCATTTACTTTTAGTTTAGCTGTTGGTCTGTTATAAATTGTTGTATAATTTTGATAAAATTCCCATGAAAACCAAATTTATGTAGAGTTTTGTAAAGAAATATCCAACTAACTGTATCAAACGCTTTCTGGGCATCTAAGCTAAGCATGGCAGCTATTATGTTTTTCTTTGTGACATGTCGTATGATGTGGAGCGTTCTCCTTATGTTGTCCTGGGTTTGTCTTTGTTTAATGAACCCGGTTTGGTCAAAATGGATCAAATCTGGCAGGCAATTTTCTAGTCTCCTAGCCATAATTGAAGTAAAAATGCAATAATCTACATTAAGTACACTTATTGGTCTCAAATTATCACATTCTTGTTTGTTCTTGCCCTCTTTAGGAATCAGAGAAATAATCGCCTCTCTCCATGAGGGAGGCATTTCAAATTTCTTCAATACCCAACAGTATATCCTCCTTAAAGGATAAGTTCAGTTTTTTGACACCTGGACCTTATTTTTAGGATTAAATACGCTCGTAGACTCACCCAGACAATTCTGGGGGAGCTCGGAGCCGTTTTCGAGCAATTTAGATCTATCCAATGGCATTTTTTCTCATGCCATAGTAGCAGACGGGGCCAGAAATCGAAGCCCCTAAATTAGACATTATCTGCTGCGAAACTCACTCCTCCTCTGTTGCCATTGCCGTGCAATGTCCACAACAACACCACCAGTTAGCCCCCATTCGTGGACGTGCAGTGGTTGCTTGTTCTCTGGCCAGCTGTTCGGCTCTTTCCCTCTGCATCCTCCTTTCAAATAGCTCCTTGTCGGTATATTCTGGCTCAAAACGATACGGGCATCCATTATACTCAAAGTCGTCGTCAGACACTTCTACATCGGATAAATATTCCGCCATGTTGCACAAAAGTAGCCGTGTAGCCTAGCAACAACAGCGGCTCTACTCATGTTCTTGTCTATGACGTCACCAAAAGTTACCCATCCTTGTAAAGCCCCGGATGACCATAACAACAAAGTTGAGCTGACGTGGTTATAACACTGGCCATTCATTTATAAAATGTAGCTGAAATGAGCGAGTTTTGCAGCAGATAATGTCTAATTTAGGGGCTTCGATTTCTGGCCCCGTCTGCTACTATGGCATGAGAAAAAAATGCCGTTGGATAGATCTAAATTGCTTGAAAACGGCTCCGAGCTCCGCCAAAATTGTCTGGGTGAGTCTACGAGCGTATTTAATCCTAAAAATAAGGTCCAGGTGTCAAAAAACCGAACTTATCCTTTAAAACAGGTATTAATTTATCCCTCATTTTCTTATACCAGTCTGAGGTGAAGCCGTCAGCGCCAGGGGAACTTCCTGTTTTCAATCTTGAAATAGCTTGATTTATCTCTTCTACTGTCACCTCAGCTATGAGAATATTATTTTGAGTTTCTGTAAGTGTTGGCAAATTAAGTGTTTGTAGGAAAGAGTCTATTTGTAAATCACTGGCTGTTTGTTGTTGAGAATATAGTTTTTGATAGTAGGACCTTAGACATTGCTGTATTTTCTCCTGGTTATATTCAACCTCTTTGGTATCAGGGTTTTTAATTTTGTATAGGGTGCTATCTGCTTGCTTTTTCTTAAGCTTATAGGCCAATAGCCTAGAAGCCTTGCCGCCCACCTCCCAGTGTTTTTGTTTAAGAAACATAAGTTTCTTTTGTATTTCTTGTGAAGATATCTCATCTATCTGTTTCTGGACTGTTTTGATTTCCTTCTCCTTACTAGAGTCTATATTCTTTTTGTGTTCCCTTTGTAATTGGTTTAATTTTAATTGTAAAGTTTTAAGTCTTTCCTGTCGCAATTTTTTAATCCTAGATGTGCATGCAATTGTATTTCCTCACAGTACCGCCTTAAAGGCGTCCCATAGCATCGGCGGCTCCACTTCACCCGTATCATTGAACTCCATGAAAGTATGAATTTCTTCTCCTGGTGCTTCAATGATTTGCGGGTTGTTGAGTATACTTGGATTGAATTTCCACAATGTTTTCTTAGATTTTTGACTTAAATTTATACTTAGATAGAGGGGACCATGGTCAGAAATATCAATACTCCCAATGTCACGTGGTTATACGATGTTCTGTATTGAAAGTTTAAAAGTAGTTGATTCTGCTGTAAACAGAGTGGGGATGAGAAAAATGAGTGTAGTCACGATCTCCTGGGTGAAGATCCCTCCACACATCAATAACTCCCAAAAGTTTATTATATTTTAAAAGTCAAAACACAAAGATTAAGGTCATGGAGTCTCACAAGCATTCTTCGCTTGCACACATGATCTCTTAAACACATCTCGAGAAAACTGTCCACCTTAACTCAGAATAGACTGTTTGAATTTGGAAGGTAATAAAACTAAAGTTAAGGTCATGGGTCTTCATGATCTTACGTTGGTTGTGGTTTCAACAACTCTTGTTCAATTTAAGAAGTTTTCATCAAACTTTGCACAAATGTGCTTTTCTCAAAAGAAGAGACTGATAAGATATGGAGTATCATGGGTTGAAGTTCATGGTCATGGTCAGTCATATTCATCTTTTACTTGCTGGGCAATATTGTAGGTGCAATAACTCAGTAAAGAATACATAGCCATTTGTTACATTGTAGAATAGTACAAAATGGATGGATGGATGGATGGATGGATGGATGGATGGATAGATAGCTAGATAGATAGATAGATAGATAGATAGATAGATAGATAGATAGATAGATCGATAGATAGATAAAAATACCTGACAAAGTTTGATTTTAAAAGTTGACATTTTGGGTGTAAGTAAACAAGACTAACCTTTGGAAGAGAAGCTCTGGAGCCAGAGCTCTGTGTAGTCATGGTAAGCACAGTGGTGATGCCCAGAGCCACTCTGGCAGGAGCAGCGTCCATGTTAATCCAAAAAGACACCCAGGAGAGGATGACAATGAGGAGGGAGGGGATATACATCTGGATCAGGTAGTATCCCATCTGTCGCTCCAGATGAAACTTCACTTCTATGCAGGTAAATTTACCTGTTCAACAAGCCAAGACATGAATCAGTTACCAAACAAGGAGACATGACAGCTGTGTAAAAAAACAAGCATTTGTGTGTGTGTGTTTGTGTGTGTTTACCAGTGTTGTAGTGCTTTGTACAGTAGCCAAGCTCCTTCTCTTCCCTCATTATGAACTGAGGCAGTGTGAGTCCTTCTGACACCTGCACTGCACCTGTCTCCAGCCACTCAAAAACCAAGTCATTCATGGTGTAGCCAACTACAAATGAAAAGAGATTGTGGAATCAAATTTCAATTAACTGCACAAAATAAAACCACACAACAATCTTAATTATGACAGTGATTTAAGGTTATCGATTTTTGCACAGAAAAATCAATATTATTTTAGTGTGCACAAAAATCTAATTTAGTCTAATTTTTATGGATTTTTTTACTTTCAAATAAAAAAAGCATCACTCATACCAGCTCCCAGTTATTTTTACATTCATTGCAAAAACTCGCAGAAAAATTGCAGGGTTGTTGAGAAGAAAATATGATCCAGTGGTTCTTGCACTGCTTGGAAAAGACAAAAAACAAGTCCTCTCTCTCTCCCCAACATTTTTTTAGTTGTAAGCACAACCCTGAAGCATGTGGGACTGTCACATCTCTGTGGCTGCATTCGTAGTGGATGCGCTGAGTGTTTCCAGCACAATTGAGCAATTTCTCAACTGAGCTTATCTGAAACTTAGCTATACTGCATAAGCCAGCTGTAATAAAAACATAATTCAGCAATTTTTCTACAAGCCAGACGTACATTAGTCATGACTTTGTGTAACTTAGCAATAACATGGTAGTAACTCAGCTGTGATCGGCACAACTCAGCAGTCACTCAGCATTAACTCAGTCATATAATGTCAAAACTTAGCTGTTACTTTGCCTAAACTCCATATCTTAGTGGTAACTCAGCCTTAACGTAGCTTTGTTGTAGTGGTAACTAATTTTGTTAAAACTTAGGTTTATTCAGCGGGCATAATCTAATTTAGCATAGCAGTAACTCAGCTTTAACTAAAATTAACTTCGCTTTGAGCCACCTATAGCTTAGTCAAAACATAGATTTTACTTAACCATAAACTAAGCCATAACTCAGTTTTGTTACAACTTTAAATCAACCTTTCCTTACTAATACTTAGCTCTCACTTAGCTATTACTCAGCTGTAAACCCAGCTGCAACTTAGCTGTAACTCAATCATAGCCCAGCTATAAACTTAGTAGCCATAACTCAGGTGAAAATTAGCCATAACTCCGCTGAAACTCATTCATAATTAAGTCACAACCCAGCAGTAATGTAGTCATATATAACTGTGCTGCTACCCAGTTGAAATACAGCCCTAATCAGTTGTATCTATTTGTATTGCTGCTCTGTATGCCACAACACAGCTGTCACTTAGCTGTAATTTAGCCATGAATCAGCTAAAACTTTGGCTGTATCTACTGATGCCTAATTCAGTCGTAACTCGGCTGTGTCTTTTTGTACTGATACTCAGCTGTACCACAGTGAAAAAACTGTGCCATTATTTAACAGCATCTAAGTGTGTCCCATAACTTGTCCGTAACCCAGCCATATCTATCATTGCCATTACTCAGCCATGGCTCAGTCCAGCTTCTGGAATATTTGACGTCTCTCTCAGTTGATGTGACTGAACTACATGAGAAATGGGCTAGTGACAAAGCATTAAACATCAACCAATCAGTCACTCACTCATTGGATGAATTAATTATGATTTATGTGCTCCAAAATAAATGGGTTTGGTGCTGTGTTTTCTTTTATGTATTTCTCTTTATTTTCTGGAGATTTAACACTTACAACTTTCCAGCTGCATGGTACAAGTTTGGACATCCATGGGAAAGTTCTTCAGATCCATCGGGCAAGACAGGATGAGAGTCAACCTGTGATGTGACACAAAGTCATGCAGTAAGAAACAATGAATGGACTACATCAACTTTATTTAAGAAGTATTTATTAAACCTTGATCTAGTGGGTGAACATCTAACAGAAAATGAAAATAAAAGTTCAATCACTGTCTGTCCTCTTTCTTTGCCAATCTCTGTCTCCTGTTCTGCTTTCTCCTGTGTGATACTCTCCGTCATATCATGTAGGATTCCCTTCAGTGGGCCCCTATCACACTTTCATTACTGTCGGTATTGTTTCTGTGATGCATCAGGGTCCACAGTCCTCTCTGTCTGTCTTTTCTCTCATGAATGGAGAGAGTGCTTTACCACCTTTCATCTCTCCCGTTGACCTGCTTTGCCTCCACACCTGAGCACCGCTCGCCTTGGAGCAGCACCCCAAATGGACTCAAAATTGATCTGCCTCACGTCGCATCACACCAGAGAAAATTGAATGCGGCGTGAGATTGAAGTTGCATTGAAATGAAATGAAACATATTTCCATATTATGTGGTGAGTTTTGCTCAAATTTTTAGTCTTTAAAATGTCGTCCATACTGAAATTGATGTCACAAACTTGTCTGTGATGCTTTTATGAAGGATCTGTGTTCTGAATGCATAGAAACCAACGTGAAAAGTACTCCCACTTCCCTTTGGTTTCTCAACAATGCCTCTGAGATTAGTTTGCTCTCTTCCAATCAGTGTTCCCATATTGAAAATCTACAATTCCCCTGCTCATGGGGATTCTCTGAAGTTCAGTGAATTATGCCATTTCAAAGGAGCGATCATAATGAGATAAAATCCATTTCAAACTGTGTCCCTTACATGGAGGGTCTCTGGTGTTTGAGAGGAAATGTAAGAAAAGCAATAAGTGGTGAACATGTCCCGGGGTGTTGTACGCATCAGAGCTTTAGAGTCTCTCCAGTGTTATTTTTAACTGAGCGCTGAATCCTACATCAACCAGGCCTCCAGTGCCTGGTGGTAAAATCAGAGCCAGCACAAATCCTATTCCAGTTATAATCAATTACTTTTCTTATGACTCCGTTTGATCCCCAAGGTTGGAGGCATCAAGCAGTCAGGTCGTCTATCCACCTGTACATTCGTCCGCCTGTCAGATTCTTTTGAACACCATATCTCAATAACACTTCGAAGAATTTTCCTCAAACTTTGCAAAAAAGTCTTCATTAACTCAAGGCCATAAGTCAAGAGTGTAGGTCATGATGTCTCGTGTTCATCCTTTGATTGTGGACATGATAACTTAAGAATGCTTCTAGGATTTTCTACAAATTTTGCAGAAATGCCCACTCTGAATCAAGTATGAACTAAGCATAATTTTAAGGTCACATGTCAAAGGTCAAGCTTGTGGAGCCACATAATAATCCCTTACTTGTGAACACACTCACTCTATAATAATGAAGGTTTTGTCTTAAAACTTTGCAGAAACGTCCACTCTGACTTAAGGTTGAAGTAATTAGGTTCTGAAGGTCATAGATCAGTGGTAAAATTCCTGATGCCCCATAAAATACTTGGCTTGTGAACACAATAACTCAACGAACCTCTTAGGGGTTTTCTCCAAACCTTGCACAAATATTCACTCTAGCATTGGGATGTAATGATTAGAATTTGGAGGCCATAGGTCAAAGGTCTGTGTTGGAGAACTCCATAATCACCCCTTGATTGGCAAAGCAATAACTCAATAATGTTTTTCAAGATTGTTCTCAAGCTGTGCAGATATTTTCAGTGTTTGATGGATCCAAGTATGGATCAAATACATTATAGGGGTCATAGGTCAAATTTTAAGGTCACTGAGCCTCATAGCCATCCCTGCTTCTTAATGTGATTACTCAATATTGATAATGGATTTAAATTGATATAAGTCAAAGTTCAAGGTTATGGAACCCGAATATTAAGCCATTGCTTGAGAATTTTATTGTTTACTAATGCTTCAAAAGATTTTTTTCCAAATTTGCACAAATGCCGTCTCTGAATAAAGAATAAAGGGTTTAGGTTTTGGAGGTCATTGGTCAAAAGTCAGTGTCATTCAATCCCATAATCATCCCTTGCTTTTGAAAGCTGTTACTCAATAATGTCTATAAGAATTGCTGCAAACTTTGCACATATTTCCAGTATATCCCACGGATAAATTATACTAAAAATATTGGGGTCACACATCAAATTGTAAGGTTATTCCATGCTTTTTAATGTAATTTCTTTAAACTTTGTGCATATGTCCACTCTGACCCAAGGAAAAATATTTAGATGCATGATATGGAATCTCCTAGTCAGCCCTTGATTGTGATTGTAGTATACTTACTACTGTAATCATGAGTTCAAAGTTCAAAACAAACGTCAAGCATGATGTACTTAGATGTTGGGGCCACAGGTCAAAGTCATGGAGCCTCAAAATAAAACCTTCCATGTAAGCACTTTAATGTATATTTGTCAAACTTCACATAAATGTCCATCTTGACTCAAGAATTAAGCAACTGAACTTTGGAGGTCCAAGGTCATATCGCTGCATTATTTTTCGCTCTTGTAAGTAATTCCTCAAAAACACACAATAAGGGATTTCCTCTTGCAAAAAACTAGCTTCATGGTTTTGCAGTAAATTTATATCTCCGTGTTTTGTTGGGTGCTTTTAAAAATCTCTCCTCAGCACTACTACTATGTCCAACACGTCACCTGATACTGTAGAGAACTGTTCCGTCCTTAAAGATCCGCAGAAGCTTGTTATCTGTTGTCACATCGTGGAAATTGGCCCCTTTCTCATTGGCGAAGAAGAGGTCAGGCTTCCATATGGAGTCCAACATGGAGGGATCCAAGTCGAGGGAAGAATCTGGGTATTTACTATATGCCAGCCGAGGGTCGTTCCACTTCTGCCGCAGGAAGATGTTCACTCTGTAATCCTGCCCAGAAGACAAGCAGCTTTGCATATTTTATAGTTCTATGATTAGGGGGATATTAGTGAGCATGCAGGCAGTCAGTGATATGGCAAGATAAAATGTAAAGTTGAAATGATTATTAAAGGTTTTTAAAAATGTCTCTCATCCAAAAACACTGGCTGTAGATAAATGGTATTCTACATGCAAGCATCCTGAGCAAATGTTGAAAAGCTAAGTACATGTATGTCCTGTAATTCTTTTAAGTTAGACTTTCAAAAATTATCATCTGTTGTTTTTTACTGATGAACAAATATATATTTTATACACTTTCATTTTATGCAGTTTTTCCTAAATTAACTATGTGGATACTTTGTATATGATGCAATGCTAAAAATGTTATTATAAAGTTAGAGTCAGAAGTACTACCAAAGTCATAAACACTGTTTGGTTGAAAGTGTTTACATCATTAAAAACTGCATCAGTGTGTGTTGAAAAGTCACCAGAACTAAAGAAAAGTAAGTACGTTTTTATAGATCTGGTAGATTTTAAAACTGAAACATCATTTAGAAAATATAAAGTCTTCTGAGCCTGATTTTTAAAGCTAATAGAATTTAATCAGTGTTTAGAAATATATTTAATCAGAGCCTGAGCAATGACTATAGGTAATCCAGATTTTTTTAATTTGACATTTGTGGTCTATTTTTTGATGACCAGTGCTTAACATTTTTAAAAACTTATCAAACTTGAGATATTGATCAGATTTTGTGAAATGTTTTAAATTTCATAGGTGGCAAAAATGGCTCAGAAGCGCCCCCCAACAGTTTCAAAAAGTGCAGCAGCTAAACCAGGCTGCAGTTATAAAGATGAAAGTTCTTGACATATTATTTATCCTGAGACTTTATAAAAGCCTCTTATCATCATGGTCCCTACAGAAAGTCTGTCATTTGGGGAAAATCCATAAAGTTTGGGATATTTTTTGGCCATTTTGGGCGGTAGTATTTAATTTTCTGATTTCTTTTTGCTCAAACTTGTATTTGAACTGTATTTTATTGATAGTCCCACTGACTTCTTAATCTATTGATGACAAATTTTAATTCTTATAAATGTTTTAAACAGAGTAAAAGCATTCATCTTAACCTTACACTTTGCCTTCACATTGCTTTTCAATCCTTTATCTTCAGAGATTATCAATAAAATAAGCGATTTGCATCTTTGACCAGCTTCAATATTTATAAAATAATAAATAAAATAAGTATCATGACACCACTGGATCCTCACATTCACATAATTACAACCATTTCACAGCACTGATGATGTAAAATATATATATATAAAACCAGTCCACAGATTGAAAAATATACATGACATAACATAAATACTTCCAGTGCACATACAGCCAATCTTCATCATAATCAAACTTTTAGCCCTCCATCAATCAATAAAATTATTGGCATGAATGTAGAGCATTACTGCCAAAGCATTACTTAAAAAAAGACAAAATATGTATATACAAAATAAAATGGTAAGTAGGTTTCACTGGTTGCCTTCAGGTCCTCTCATATTTGATGTATTTGGCTGCAATAATCTCACAGTTTTGCATTTCTTCCTGTGAATATGGGATTTTCTGAATACTGATTGTATATTCAAACTCTGGGTGAGTTTCTGTTATTTGGAGATGGTATTCCTCTCTCACAGTCTGATATTTAGGGCAGGATGTGAGGAAGTGGAGCTCCCTCTGGATGTCACAGTGGGGACAGTCTGTCCTCCTCTGGGAGCCAGCTCTTTTTGTGACGACCTGTCTCTACCACTAATCTGTGACCACTGGGTCTCTATCTTGTCAGGACTTTTCTCAGTGAAGGATCCTTTAGAGCTCATGTAATCTGCAATTGTGAGTTCTGTTTCAGGCCAAATAACAAGAAGCAACTCAAAAACATATCAAAATAACATCTTATTTTGATATGTTTTTGAGTTGCTTCTTCCCCGTATTTCACTTACATTTATTTAACTAGCTTGATTTAATCTTATTTGTAGGGTGTTGGGATCCTGAGTCTGACTTTGAGCTCTGAATATGAGGGGATTATACCTGATATACCTGTTTTTTGAAGAAAACTCTTTATGGCCATCTATTCAAATGTATGTATATGAAAAAATGATCATATATTGGAATTTTTATATTTTATATCATTATTTCTGTTTTATGATGTTTGCTGATATCCAACATTAATCTAATTCACCCTTGTCTTCTCTACACTCACTGCTTACAAAATTAATCAGCAGTTTCATTTAGTTATTAACTTTGACTGCAAGAAGTTTTTTTCCTCTTTCAAGATTACAAAGGCAGTTTTTTGGGTTGTTGTTCCATTAGTGCCCGGACACTATAGGTAAGTTGCAGGATTTCTGAACCCCAACTCAAAAATGTTAGGACTTTTGGACCTTTTAGAAACACAATGAATCAGAAACTTAACATCCTTATTTGCACACAATGACCTTATGGTGGCTATTCATGTTAATTATTATCATCTAGAAGACACAGACATTAAAGATGGTTTTGTAAGATGCAGTGGCTGATGGGGAGCACTCTGAAAGTGTTTCTGTAGTAAACTGTGCCCCACAAAGCTCAGCTGCTCCCTGTAATTGATATGTCATGATGATGAGAGAGCCTTATGGGGTTTGACATTTCATCAGCATATTGGCGCTTCCAAATATTTGCCTGCATGTCTAAAGCTGTGTAATTCCTTGGCAATCATATGAGCTGAGGCTCCTGCGCAAATTAACATCCCTCATTCATGATCTAAGTGGTTATTATCACTCATTATGAATCCTTTGATCGTGATGGGTTTCAGCGCAGCCTCGTAGGTTTTATGTTTTTACCCCTCAGGCAATAAGACGCCTTCGCACTTCACGTAACCAGGATCTGTTTGTTTGAAGCCCCAGCCCCCCATTTCACTCTTACAGGGGGCTTACTGGTTGATATGTACAGTATTCTTGTGTAAAGGACATTATGGAGATAACAACAAATACATATTTAATAAGCCATTCATTTAAAAACACTGCCTGTTTTCAATACGCCCACTACAAACTAACGTCAATCACAGGATGTGTTAAACGTAAGTAATGCCTCATTTTCACTTGGGTATATGACTGTAGATCTGTAGATATATATAGGTGATGCCTCCACATATATGATGCAAGAAAGAACATTTCCTTGACACTACCTTTAGTACCTTAAGCAAATTGGGTAGAGACTAATTTAGCTAGGGTTGCACAATGTTGAAATTTTTAATGCCAGTATTTAAAAAATCTTTTAGCCAATAATAATTCTGAAGCTTACAGATATAAGTTTTTTTTGGATTTCATCTACCATATTAAAAGCAGCAAACAGGAATGTAGCAACCTGACAGAAAATGAACCTTCTAGCATAAAGTTTTGCTAAAACTTGACTGACTTAATGTCATAAAAACAGCTACAATATAGGAAGCAATCTTCCCATCTAATGATCCATCCATCCATTATCTGTACAGTTTATCCCTTTTGGGATCGTGGGGGCTGGAGTCTATCCCAGCTGACATTGGGCGAGAGGCAGGGTACATCCTCAACAACGCCAGTCGATCGCAGGGACACATATGGAGGCGGACGACCATTCACACTCATACCTAAGGGCAAATTAGAGTCATCAATCAACCTAATGAGCATGTTTTTGGTCTGTGAGAGGGCACCGGAGTGCCTGAAGTGAACCCACACAGGGAGAACATGCAAACTCCACACAGAAAGGCCTTTACCGACACAGGGATTGAACCAGCAACCTTCTTGCTGTGAGGCACACGCACTACCTGCTGTGCCACTATGCCACCCACATCTAATGATACCAATAATAATCTTTTTAGTCAATTATTTGCCAGTACTGGTGTTATACAGACCATACTGCGTGTCCTTTTTTTGCACATCTCTCCCTGTTTCATACATTAGAATAGGCAAGAAATAAGGGGACAAAAATGGGACCAATACTGCATGGTAACAAAAAAGTTACCCTTAATGCCAGAGAGCCATATTTCACAATTGGAAAAAAAGAGAAATCAATATATAAAGCTGTCATAAGAAGTTAATCACTATTCAATAGAGTGTTACTTAATTTAAAGGCCAAAACACAGAATACAATCAAGTTTCAGACATTTTTTAAAGGAAGTTACAGAGCGTTTACTGCTTATCTAAGTGTTTTTTTACTTACATTTTTTTCAGTCTTGACAAATGCTTTTAATGAAATTTCACAGAAACAGTTAAAACCAGTTTTAGCTCTATTTTCTATTTTTTTTTTTTTTTTACTATTTCTAGGGTTTACATTGAGGATTATGTAAGATTTCCTTTTTAAACTTAAATTTTATTGTTCTGCCTGTACATGCGTTGGTTGTCTCCAGGTACTTCTGTTTCCTCCCACTGACCAAAAACATACTTACCACGTTAACAGAGTGATGCAGGGATAACATATATTTGTAGGCCAATATGGAAGTTTACATGTAGGTGGTTCGACTGCAAGCCCACTAAAACCTTGTGGGATTTTTCACTGTGTTTTGGATCATTGCTGATAATAAGCTCTGTTGTGAACAAAAATTGTGAAACTAACATGTTCTGTCTTTGTGTTAATCTTAAGAAACAAACCCACTTTTCATGTTTATTTAAGCTTAAACATAATCGGCGAGAGTAAAAGGGTATTGGTAAGCTACTATGGAACTACAACATGGTGGTTTGGCCAAGAAGCAACTACAATATTTCAAATGTATAATGTCTTGCTGTGCCTCCTTCTTTGAGAATTTCCTCTTAATCAGACAACCTTATAAGGTGGTTCTTATGGCTTTGGCAATAGTGTGGAAATAATTGATTATTAAATAATGATCAGAAATGCTCACCATTTTTGTAGTCCTTGTTAGCAGTTAGTTAGCAGCTGTCATTTTAAACACAATAACATTTTGAAATTTAAAAGCAGATGCATTTTATTATTCCCAATTTAACATTGACATCTCATGTGTGTTGTGTTCACCACAACCCTTATTTTAGGTATTTATTCAAAATCGATATTGTAAATCCCATTTATTTTCGAGCTTTAGAACCAGGAAGTGCTAGATGATGATTAAATGTAAGCATATACACTCAGATGACAATGAATAATGTTATGAATTAAATAGCCTGTTAGCTACGCTACAGTAGCATGCTCTCTTGTTGAAATCTACTGCATTTTTCCAAAAAACTGGGGGCAAATTACAGAGGAACTCAATATAAAGTGGGGGAGTTTCACACGTATATTGGATGTCAAAGAGATTCTGTTTAGATTGAGTGGATTATTGGTTGATTTGCCTCCATAAAATAAGCAGAAACATGGTGTCAATAATAGTCCAGCTAGGCTAACCATGCTAATTTGTAGCCTCCATTAATGGTCCGAAAAAGCCTTGAAATGGTTTAGTTGGGTTGTCATGACCTGAGATGTGGACCAACAAGAGACCTTTTGAAATGTAAATATATTAGTATTTAATTTGCCTTAAATGCACCAGAGTTAATGCTAAAAGCTAATAACATTAATGCTGTTGTCATAGATTTAAACTGTTGCTGCCCGCCATTCTGACCTCTGACCTGTGGAAAAACAGTACATAAGATATACAGGTTGGATGACTAATGCTGATTTTTTTTCAAAAACAAAATGACATTCAGGTATTTCTTGCATCCTGCATATTAAATTCTGGCTTTTAGTAGCCTATAGCATGCGGTTTTGAATACAGCCACTATTTGCCAGATGGACCTGTCAATATGCACCTTGATGACAAAAACAAAGTCAAAGATGAAAACAACAACAACAAAAACGAGACAAATTATTCATAACACCTGAGCACTCGTGAACATAACACGTCTAACAGAATGCTCCACTCACCATTGTAGTCTCAGCTATAGAACCAAAGCTGTTGATAAATATGTTGCAGGTAACATTAACTGGTGGACCTGCAGGTTGAGGGATAGATAACACATCGACACATGTAGAAGATCAGAAAAAAGGCCAAAGGAGGAACTCACCATAGTAGTCTCTGTGACAGAGCCGAAACTGTTGATAAAAATATTGCATGTAACGTTTACAGGCGGACCTGTGAAATGGAATGACAATGACATGAGAGGAAAAAGCCTTAAACCACATCATTAAAGGACGCCTGGGGTTCAGAGCAATGGAGGTGATTGATTAGGAATCATGGGTTGATTTACAAGCAGTTGTTACAGGGTGCATGTCTTCATGCACAAACGCAAACACTATCATTACACTGAAACTGGTGATGTGTTGCATGCTTTTCAAACCGGACACTACAGAGCACAAAAACATGACAGAACCATGTTTGGCTAGCCTTGTGTATTATCACTGCACCACTCTTTATCTATAATTTTGATGACCTTATTGATCCGAACCTGAATAATTGGTGTTCAAAGCAATCATCTCAAATCTACACAGGTTTTTTCTGCTTGTTTTAATACTGTAACCATTTGTTGACATTTCTTAAGGTGATTTCTTGCAGCTAACATGCTTGTCTTGTCTTTTAAAATGTAGTACAAGTTCCTTACAGATGGAAAAAAAAATCATGCACCCACACCAACTGTTATAAAGATTCATAAACAGGATGAGTAATCGATGATACTATAAACAGGAAAAGACTGAGCACCTGATGATAATCAATTGAGGGAATTTTTAAAGACAAAAATGTCAAAGATACACTGGTAACCATGTCAAAAAAAATCTATTATTAATCTTTCACACAGATTGGTCAGTCGTGATGATAATACTCAGATGCAACTTGGTGATTTGTTGACTACAGAGCCAAATCAGAGCACTCTCTCCCCAATAATGTGAGTAATTAGGATCCAGAATGTTTAATTAATAGTTTAATGTTAAACTCCACACTGATTCAGAAGCTGGTTGTTACCACAAAGAAATCAAATCTCCTTTCTTGATTTGATAAGTGTAAACCTTGTAACCCCTTCCCTGTGCCTTTCCCTTGTGCTTTTCTCATCAATATTGCATCACACTTGGTATTAATATTTGCTTCAGTTTGTCAGGTAGCTACATTTAACAGCAGAAGCAGAAAAAATAAAGCAGCACCTCCTCACAACAAACTCAGCACGAATATCTAGGTCAGCCTTCAGAAAATACAGTTAGACGCTCTCTTCAAAGTCTGAGGAGCAGCTTCACAGCGGAAATCATCTGTTTGCACTGCAGAGGGTTCAGACCAAAGTGTTTGTCTTCAGCTACTACCTTCAAGCTTTTTCTGCCCTTGAATACAGACAATACTAATAGGAATTTTGTCAGCTTGTCCAAATTTAGTCTCAGATTTAAGCTAAAAATGCTCATAAACATGAGTCGCTTATTTCTTTTTATATTTTTACTCTCTAAACCCTTAGCCTAAAAAAGTTCAAAAACATCCCAGTTCAGTTTAGGTCAATAACGGTCTTTGCATTTTTGTCACTGCTTAAATTCAAAATATTTCTATACAAATTGACTTAAAGATTCAATATTGTGCTTTTTTGAGTTTTTGCATGTCCTTTAGTGTGTTTAACATGTTTCTCTGTGTGATAGAGTATTTAAAGTCTGGGGCTTCAGAACTTCTGCCTCTCCCCGTCTTTCCAGCACCATTAGCCGCCTGAAATGGCTTGATCCCACAGCCTCCCAATTAGACCTACCAGTGTGATATCTTAGCATTGTTTTGTCAACAGTTCAAGACTTTTGGCTCTGAGTGGCAAGCCCAGAGCAGAGCTGAGAGACAGTAGAATGAATGCAGAGACGTTGACAACATGGTGCTGAGCACAGCTGAACTGACCTATCACCACAAGTCAACCAATCAGAGCAAGACTTGGCCCGGGAGCCTTAAAGGGGGCAGGAGTTTAAACAGAAAGCCTGAGACAGACTGAAAAGACAGCTGGATCAGGGTGCTCAGTATGTGTAAACTAAAAGGTTTTTGGACATCAGCGATTGTGAGTATAATCTTGCAGTATTTGAAAATCAGAGTTAAGGCAAAATATGGGCTATTTAAGTATCTAAAACTATGTATATTATTGTAAAACACTCATATTGATGCACTTTTGATCCTTAATATGTTTAAGAAAATGAAATTAAAAATGAACTTTTTTTTTTTAATTGAAACCCCATTTGGTAATCCTTGATGGATAATTTTGTACTAATGCCAGTACGAGTACAGGTAAGACTGTTTTCAGGTCACAGTATTTACACTAACTAGCTGCTTTATTAGCATGCTAACTCTACTGGCAGCTCATTAGTCATTATTTAGAATGGCCTTTCCCATAGGCCCTACTTAACATGCTACCATCCTATTTTAAGACTGAAAGTCTGCTGGGGCTCACCAAACCCATAATGCAACCATAACATGAGACCATTTACCCCTACATCTCAGGAATTCTTCAAGGATTTTTTTTTTCTTTGAAAAATTGAACACCTAGATTCAGGGATGTTTAATTGCATTTTCAAGGTCATAGGTCAAAGGAAAAGGTGGAGTGTTATGGTCATGCTTTGATTGTGGATGCTATAATTGTAAGAATGCTAGCATGAGGGATTTTTTTCAAACTTTGCATTGATGTCAGATTCAACTCAAAGATAAAGTTAATAGATCTAGGAGGTCTTGGGTCAGAGATTACGAGCACAGGGCCTTATATTTATTTGATGTAATGCAGTCTTGTAAATTCTATATCACAACAATGTTTCATGAGATTTCCTTTAAACATACTATGAATGTCAACATGATACAGGGATGGACTGACTGTCAAAAACGCTCTGATTTTTAATCAAAATTCACACAAATGTCCAGTTTCTCTAAAGAATATAGTAATTATATTTTGGAGGATACAGATCAAAGGTGAAGGTCATGATTCATTATGTGATAAATTGATATTAGCAGATCCAACAAAAAGGACACAAGGTTTGAAAGGACAGCTTTAAGCATCCGTGCAATGAAAACAAAGCCAGCCCACTGTCTGACTGGAAACCCATTTTTTCTTGAAGCTCTGGCCAAGGCATTACAGTGTGATTGATATTAATAATAAAAAATAATGTTTTTTAATATAACACTTTTGAAACAAAAGTCACAAAGTGACTCACAAGGATAGCAATAAGTTTAAACATAATAAAACGTACAACACAACACAACAGGTAGGTTATAAAATTATAAGCAAAGAAACAACCAAGAAAATACCCAAGCACTAAAATGTAAAGATAGTTTAAAGGAACTCTAAAAGAAATAAAATTTTTATCAAAAAGACCTTGTTTAAGACAAAATATAATAAAATAAAAAAACAAAAGAAGTGAGAAATATTAAAATACACTCAAGTAAAATCAGGAAAGGCTTGCCGATAAAAGTTTGTCTTAAGAAAAGGTGAAAGGGCAGAACATTCCACAGTTTTCAAGTCCTCACAGGAAAACGCCCTGTCCCTTTTGGTTTTTAGTCTGCTGTTAGGAATGTTCGGGAGACCTCTGCCCGAGGATCTCCACATGTGTAAAAGTCATCAAAACAATCTTTACATCAATTCTAAAACATACAGGGATCCAGTGTAAAGATGCTTAAACAGGAGTGATGTGGTCATATTTCTAGTTCTGAGGATAGCCCTGATTGATTTTAGCTCAGGCAGGAAAAAAAGCTGTTACAGTAGTCGAGGCGGGATGAGTAAAGCATGTCAAATAGCATACCAGGTAAAATTTAATGGGCAGGTGCAGCTGCGTGTCATCAGCATAAAATGAAATAAAACAGAGTTTGTTTATGATGTATCCTTATGATGTAACTACAGTCCAGCTCCTTTCTCAGTCACTCTTTTTTCTTTTTTGAGTATTTTCCATTTCAGCTCTTTGGTGTCCTCGCCAAAAGTACAGAGACAGGCAAACTACAGCTCCTGATTCCAGAAAGTGAGTGTGAAGCTGTGCCATAATTTAATACAAGGGTCTCACTTAATGCCAAACTTACATAGTGCTACAGTATATGCAGGCACCTTTAAGGAGTACAGTAAACACGATTCTCTTTGTTGAAAGTCTTATTAGATTGACTTTATAAACTGCAATAAGGAGATGGAAATAATACATTTTGTTGCTTTAGTTGAAAAGCAGCCAGTATGCTATTAATAAGCATGCTAAAAGGCAGCTGGTTATTGGTGAATATGATGACCTTAGAATCACATATACCCAATATTTTTCCAATCTACTACATATCCAAAAGCCCTGTCAAAGCATTTTAGTCTTGTATTTCCTGGTTAAGGAAAAGCTAGTTATTGTCTCTTTTTTTTTGTCATGTAAGAGATGGTCGACAAACCTTGAAGTCGTCAGTTCTTCAGGATCATCATTGGACAATTAACATTCAAACTACACCGTAATGCTCTCTCCTTTACTCCATGAGTGCTTGTGCTTCTATTATTAGCCAGAAAACAGTTGCATTCCCTTCATCCCCTCACCAAAAATGCCATCCTGTTCTCCTCCTCTCATCTTAAGCCTGTTCCAGCGACAACACTCCCCCCAGATGGAGAGGAAGGATCTGGGCTGAAATCCTGCTGCCCAGTCCCTCTGCAACACAGGCTCAACAACAACTGGAGTCCCCAAACCTCCCCTGATAAATCCCATCCTCGCCTGACCCCTGCTGAAGTGTGTTCTGGCCCTGAGCCCCCCAGCAGGCTTTGGCCGTCCCTCTCCTCAGCTCAGCTCCTTTGCAGCGACAGATGCTGCTGCGTGTGTCCCCAGCTCCACAGCAGCATCCACACAGGAAGTCCATAGCCTGCAGCCTTGCCACAGGGGCACCATCCATCATTCTGCCTGCCACAGTGGCATCCCTGTGATATTTACAAGCCTTTTCCTTCTTGTTTGCAGATGATCCCTGACTGTAAGTATGGATTATCTGATATCATTTGGTTTTCTAATGCAAACAGGCATGTAATGTCAGAGTAAGGGTCAGTTTATGATTTAATTCAAGCTGGAAAAACTATGTTACTGTCAGCTGAGGTGATTGATTGTTCTTATCGAAGAGGATGGCAGCTTCAGATAGCAGTAAATTGATTTTTTGATAATGTCAAATAAAGGTGGAGCCAGGAGGGGGGGAAGAAACAAAATGTTTTCTAAATAGCCTTGAATCTTTCAGGATATCAGTAGAGCGAAAACCTTGCCTCCCCAAATCTCTCCCTGACTTAGCACAGGCTAACTAGAAGTGCTCAGAGAGAATAACACCAAATCAGCACATATCTGACACTATTTGCGCTGTCTGGCAATGTAAACAAATCCATTTAAAAACCTTCCTAGATCAACATCAATTTTTACATCACCTTTTCTTTGTGCCATGACCAACATTCCCTGAAGATTCCATCAAAATCTGTTCATAACTTTTCAACTTTTCTTGCCAACAGACAGACAAAGACAACACCAGGCAAAAACAAAACCTCCATGGCCTTTTTGCTGAGACAACAAATTAAACCTCATGTCTGTCCTTCATAAAAGTTTGAACACACACTACATTAAGCCTACAGAAACTACATGTTTTAATGTCCTTCCACAAAGTAAATTCTGCCGGTTAGAACTTAAACAACTAGGAGTGCTCATAGAGAATATATCCTATCTCACAGTGTTAGTAAATCCTATGCAAAATTCCTGGATTTGCATCTGGATTCAGATCAACACTTAATCACTTTTTCCTCCTACTATGACCAACAATTCCTGAGAATTTAATCAAAATCAGTTTATAACTTTTTTAATTATCTTGCTCACTGACCAACAAAAAAACAAATTAGAAGTTCTCAGAGAGCACGAACCTCGGCCAAGGCATTTCCAACATTGTCGAGTAAGTTATTGTCAAAAATGTGGAAAATCTTGCACTGCTAAGAAATCCTTTAAAAAAATCTGAATTTGGAACCAAAATCAGATCATCACCATCTTCTCACTTCCTCCATTTGCCATGACTAATAATACATGAAAATTTATTTTAAAAAAATACATTGAAAACTTATTGAGTCATTAGTGTTAATGTAAAAAAACCCCACCCTATCTTGCAGTGTTAACAAATCCTTTAAAAACAACCCTTTTGGAACATGTCTCAGGCATCAAATTAAAAATGTGTGCATATATATATATATATATATATATATATATATAGTTTGTCAGTTTGAACAATAAATATCTTTTCTTTGTTGTGTATTCAACTGAATAAAGGTCAAAAGCTATTCACAAATCGAGTTCTGTTATTTACATTTCACACAACGTCGTGACTTCATTTGAACTGAAGTTTGTAGCCATGTCTACAGTGGCCAAGAATGGACAACAGCTGCAAACCCCACAACACAGCTGCATAAAGCCACCAGGCTTTATGCAGCTGTGTTATGCAGCTTGGTCTGGGTTGTTGGGGACTATTTTTCCTGGTGTACCAAGTGACTGAGGTGGGAAGTTTCAGAAGTTTAAGTGAATGAAGTTGGAAACATAAGTGAAAGTAAGTCATTGTTATGTAGCCACTTTCTGACTGTCATAAATCACCAGTATTACACTATTCAAAATGTTTGTATACAATATCGGTGATTTATGACAGTAAGAAAGTGACAAAAATGTAAATATTTATTGTCTTTAACAGTGTCTTTTTAAATGAGAAATTAGCATTTTAGCTGTTATTTTTTATATAAAGGTCTAAAACAGCGCATTACTAAATGCACTTGAGAAAAGTATATCAAATGAACCATAACAATCAGTATGCACTAGTTTATCACATTAAGAAAAGTACATCAGCTGGCTTTTATTCTATGTTTGGCACATGGGATTTGGATTTATGCTTTGTTTTTGATTTTGAGAATAAAAGTTTATTATTTTTTTCTGTTGAAAGCTCTATGTGTATTCTTTAATTAAATTTCATGTAGTTTGACTGACTTACTGAGAGCATCTTTCAATTGTTTTTGATTTGGCCCTTGGAAAGTGAGAATAATATTCAAGTGGCCCTCAAAGTGACCAAAGTTGCCCATCCCTGGTCTAAAGACTTTTATTGCCCGAATACAATGTAGGCCTACTTTTTACATTTTGATTGTGTTATGACTTGGAAACGCTCGTTGCTGCCCAACAGATACAAAACTAAAAGGGGGTATGCATCAAAACTCTCTCAGGTGTGGCCTAAACCCTGGATGGTTTCCACCTTATCTCTGCTCCTGATGTCAAAGTCTCACAGATGAGGTGTGCGGTGATGGAGACAGGATTCTGCATGCACATGACAGCCAAATGTGACTCTCTGGATTTCCACATTGAGACGTATAAGGCAGCGTATCACAGATTTCAAAAGAATAAATAGACTCATGCACAAACCTTTAAAATTTGGTCTGATTCGTGCGTCATACCCGGACGTGCGCCCCATAAGTGAGTCCAGAAAGTCTGATGGAGACATGTTGGAGGATGATCTGGAATCGTGCTCCTTGGCATCCACCATTCTGGGACAAAAACAACACAAATACACACATCCACACACAGTGAGGGAGGAAAATCACTATATCAGGCTGAAGTCGCGCCTGAAAAACGGGATTTATGCCTTATCTGTCGCCTCACAGCTGCCCGCCAGAGACGGCCACGCTGGAAAATGCGTTAAAGCGCACACATAGATCGGACGAATCCAGGGTGATTTTGACGTCGTGGGCATTACTTTACACGGAGAAGGGCAATGTTATGTCATATTATGGAAGATTTTAACTAAATAATTGCAACAAACTGAGTTTTACAAGTGACATTTTGGGAATATTTCTCCACAAAGGTACGGAAAATTTACATTCGCGTGCGTAACTGTTACCATAAAGTCATCGCACAGGAAATAATGTTGTATGTCATCTTTAAGAACATTGCATAAACTCGAGAAAAATCTGAACTGTTTGTTCTAAACAAAGATTCAGATCAAATAAAGCATCCAAGGAATTACCAACTTCAGAGAAAGTCCCTTTCAATGTAACATTAATTCTCAATTTGACCAGTAATTAACCTGTTCCATTAGTGCTCAGGTTAAATATGTGTTTTTAGAATGTAAAATATAAATCTTTATTGCATACCTGAAATGTGTCTCCATGAAATATGTCATTAAAGCTGCCACAACCTTCAAAAAGCAGCGATTCATCCCCGGTGGTTTTCCCATGTGCTCACAGTTTTATTTCTTCCATATGTTTACATTAGTTAAACACATAATCCAAATAGGGGCTCCGCTCTCTTCCTGACCAGGTCGTGGGTGTTCTTCTGCCACATAAAAATACAGGAGACATTCCTCAACACAGCCACGGATCATAGTTTAGTTTCACGAAACTCCCAAAGACAGATTTTTCGAAGCCGAGGTGAAAAGAAGCATCATATCTGTGAAAAGACGCCGAGGAGGTGAAACTCCAAATACGCCTGGACTTCACTGTTCCTGCTCTGGCTCTGGGTTAAAAAGCTCTTTCCGTGAAGGCAGACCTGACAGCCAGTGCTGTTACTCATGAAGTGAAATCTCTCGCAGGTGGAGGACCCTCCTCTGTTGAGGAATGGGAGCGGAACGCCTTTTTTTTTTCCTCATTTCAGCACTTGGACAGCTCCAGGCTGCTTTACGCGCAAGCGCAAGGCTTAAAAGTGGTGGACGTGAGTTGGTTTTCAATAAATCAAATAAAGGAGGACGGTAATAATCAAAAACACAGTCAGACATTGTATTCATTAGCTGTTACGTAACGAAAGGTGTGGAGTTTTTAATGTAACAGCTTCTTCCTCACGGGAGGGCGCACGGCTGCGCAGCAGGATCAGCTGGCTTTGGAGATGTTTGATATTCTTCCAGCAGCTTAATTAAGCTCCTTTGGATACTGTGGGGAGTCTAATGCAAATTTACAACCTCTAGCGAAAATGATACTCCGAATCTGTCCTGTGGCTAATTATTCAGAGATGGATTCCAGCTGGAATTAGTAATAAACACATTTCCTCACTTGTAAGGATGGCATGATTATACTTTTGTTTGATTTACTCTGACGTCGATCACGCTTAGATTACTTTTGGCACATTTTCCCTGCAAGCTTTGCCACTTTAAAGCCACCCCCGTCCACACACTGATATAAAAAGTGTAAACAAAAGACGCACCAGCCACAAGCCGCTTGGAGAATATTTGGCACCCCGGTTGCCCTGGAAACAGATTTCCGAGGCACATCTTTGGAAAAGCTGAAAGGTTGGCCTCCTAGAGCGAGACTGAGGAGAGCCAACAGAGTGACAGAGTCACAGACGGAGACGACAGGAAATGTACTACAAGCTGGCATAAGGCCCAAGGGTGATGAGGTTTAGTAGGCCACCAAACAGATGTGGTAGTGATTATAATGATGGGAGCGCGTGGTGATCCAGAATTGTATCTTGGTGGAGGTCTGCGCTCTCCGAGTGCTTTTCTAGTTTATTTATAGAATTAATGTGTCACAAACACAAAACATCAAGTTAAGAAGACATTTTAAGATTCTGAGGATTAATTTTGTTCGTTGAAATTTTCCACAGCATGTGTTATTTAACTATAAATTATTTTAAGGTCCTGAATTTTCTCCTTTTCAACAAGTCTAAACTGGTCCCAGATGCCTCCAGAACATATGTTTGAAGTTTCTTGCATAACTAGTAGTCACCTAAGAGTACAAACCTCTGCCATGGCATCTCTGACATTGTTAGCCAAGTTATCTGTGATAATGTGGAAATCCTGCCCAATCCCACATTGTTAAGAAATGCTTAAAAAATAAATCCAGGATCCACATCTGTATTTATATTACCTCCAATATCTAACTGATTGGTCATGGGTCCGTTTCTGACCTATCATTTGAATTTTACTAATACCCATTCACAACTTTTTGAGTTATCTTTTCAACAAACAAACAAACACAGGCAAAAACATAAGCTCCTTTGGGGAGGTAATAATCACTTAGATGTTGGATTCTGGCATGCTTATAAACCCCTCTGTTTCAACCCTACTCAGTACAGGCTGTTAAAGAGTAAATTCGTATGAGATTTGTCCGACCTTGCCCCTCTTGAGTTGTGGAGGTAGCTATCCAACACTGTGCTCTAATGTTGACTGTGGCTGCACAGGCACATGTTCATTCCAGTGGAGGCACCTGTGGACTGAACAAACATCTGGCTCAGGGGGTGTCTCATGTCTGAGGGACGTAGCATATCCCCCAATGACATTATGAAGAGGAAATTTTCAAACAGCTTTAGCGCTTGTTTAGAAAGGGTAGCACTTAGAGGACTGCACTGAAAGCAGGATCCTGTGAGTCCCATGGGACCCAACAGAAATCTTGCATCGCTGCGGGCAGGGGTGGATGGTTGACAAAAATTCTGTGGGTTCCAGATGTAGCTAGCACCTGGAAATGACATGGAAAAAGGATAAAAGCTGGAGTTTATGGCACAAAAACAAAGCATAGCTAGTCCGCCATCTGTAATGTTTTCTCTATTGTTACTGGCAACAACTGGAAAGAAACTGACTTTGCCAGCTTCAAAAAATGGGCCAAGAATCTGAAATACAACAGGCACAGATCTGGCAAAATAAGCTCTCTTTTATGAATAATGCCTTTCTTCCTGTGCACATTAAACAAGAAACTATTGAGAAATGTGTCACACTCTGCTACAAGGACATTCAGCAATACTACATGGTCACAGGGAGAGGCTTCATGGAGGTGATCCAGCTCTTTGTTAATGTCAACACTAAGTATGACAAATTTGGTTTCCTGATGTGTTTGACCATTTACATCATGTGTTGGGTGTTGATTAAGCAAGAATATGATTCAGGTTGCATTAAATAAAAAAACACTTGTATTCTGTCTCTAGGGAGGATCAGATGCAGCTCTTTTCCCCTCCCCTTTGGAAATGCTCTGATCTAAGTGGGCGGGCAGGCTAGGGTAGGCTATGATAGTGAGCTTTGCATTACAGCCGCAGAGCAGACTTTCAAAACAGTCGTGGCATCAGGCCCATTATTTCAGGGAACTGGGTAAAGTGGCGGCATTTGAGAAAATATCTTACAGTTTGATGAGTGAGGTAGGGAAGTATAATGATAAATGGGGAAAATTTCTGCAAATTCACTCATTACACAGGGCGTGACAAGCTCAGGTCCAGGTTTTTTTATAATATTATTGTTGTTATTATTATCTTCATACTTCTCCATCGTCAGTTTTTATCCAATTCATCGGTGTCAACCTGTGTTTCAACGAATCATCTGTACTTTTTATGATTCCTTGATGTAGACAGGATGATTTGGTGATGGCGCTTTACGAGTGAGCACATAGATATTGTAATTTGGACACTATTTCAGTGTTTAAGGATTTTGATTCCTCATGCTACAGTGGTACAGTGGAAATTGGACAAACCTTTATACTGAAGTTTTTACTTCAGTCACACCAACACTGCCTTGGACCCCTTGTTTTGTTTGTTGTACTTATGTTTCTTTTGGGTCAACCTGCCCACCGCTCTGTTTGTTTACGGTTGGAGTGGTTGTTTTTGTATTGTAAAAACAAAATTGAAATAAAAACTTAAGTCATTAAAAAAAAAAAACAGTCATGGCATCTGCCTGTGACAGCAGAAAACACACATGTAGGTGGAGGCTGACATCATTAACCCTAGGAAGTAAAAAACTGAGCTTTTAAAGGGCATTTTCTGTATAGAGGCATGGCACATTCCTCAGAGAACTGAAAATTTAGTAAAAGGTGTCATGTTCGTCTGCTCTCTGCCTCTTCTAAAACATTAAAAGCAAAGAAAATTGATTTAGCAGGACATGGGACCTTTAAAGAGGGACTTATAACACTGAATGCCTTTAACTGACCAGATTAAAGAGGGATAATTGAAACAAATGGACAAATACAAGTAAATAAATGGTTTTCAAAGAGGGATTTGGACATTAAAACTTATCTTGGGTATTTAGCCTAAAAAAGTCAAGTAACACTCAAACAGCCACCTGCTGTATTTCAACACCTAACCTTAAACTTCCATCTAATTTAGTGCTAAACACTGTCAGGTCAGATTTATTGATCCTGCACACTCAAAAGTGAAATGTGTGAGAACAAACCCCGGTCTCCCCTACAGTATAAGCCGACAGTGTTGATACAGGAGCTGGAGTGTGTGGCTGTGAGTGGGATGAGAGGCTCCATGAATGACTCACTCTGCATACAGACTTGTGCTGAGCAGCAAACAGCCAAACTAAGAGAGGCACAGAAAAACATTTCATTCACACCACAGCACTCTGCAGCCACTCGGTGCTATTGTGAGCTCTGTCCTCGTGTCTCGATGCTGTGACAGGCTGGAGGCGACATTACACCTCAGTGTGACTCTCGGTAACTGTCCAGGTTCAAGATCATGTTGGTTTGTCTCAGGTGGAAGAAGAGCCAGCACCCTCTTCTGCTCCTGTCTTACTGCTGGAGTCTAAATTAGGAGTGTCACACTGCTCGTGGGCTTGTGGGTGGGGATGTATGGTTGCTCTGTGTCATCAGAGGTCTGGTGTGTGGCATGTTTAACTCCATAAATACTGGATGCATTGAGTGAATTATTCACTGACGGGCACATCCACATACAGATATAGATTTTCTAAATTAATGATAGAAAACAAATGTCATTATAAGAAGCATGTATGTAACACGTTTAAATATCCATGCACTATTATGGGGATGAAGCATGATGAGTGTTTGTGTTTATCTCATTATCTTTTCATTGTACAAGTCATTATAAACACAGCTAAAATACTCTGCTGAGGCAGTAGCAATGGTAGCAGTGGTAAACATCTGTCACATCAGATATAAAACAACATTAATGATAACACTATTTTATTGAGTACACAGCATTAGCTTGGCATAAGCTTACACTTTACTGATATCTAAAGCATTGGTAAAAATTTCCATCATCATCTGTGAAGGATTAATTTAACTAATTTTTATGTAATTGATTATCACTTTTGTTAATGCTTTTTTGTTCATTTTCAATTCCTTAATGCAGGGTAAAGGGCCAAGGTTTGGGTGAAAATATCAGTTATTAATTAGGCATGTATGAAGTGTATATAAAATAATGGTTTCTTTGGATCTAATGGTGGGGTGGGTCTCAGATGTTTTCCTAGACTTAGATCGGGTCCCTGCATACTGCAGTTTATAAAAAGCTGAATTAAGCATTTGCTAATGCTTTACTTGTGCGTTATGTAAATCAACTTGCACAGCAGCTGGATTAGCATAATTTAATGTCTGTAATCAGGTAGATCCATCTAGCCAAGCTCCATAGTCCAAAAAGGTTCATTATGTCTATGCTGATAATATGCTTGTACTTTCTTTTTTAACTGACAAGGTTTTTTAGTTCATACCTTTATGTTTCGACAGAAATCTTCTTCTGATGAAGACAGAAGATTTCCACCGTAAAGGTATGAACTGAAAAACCTTCTTGTCTGTTAAAAAGGAAAGTACAAGCATAGCCAAGCTCTAATTTACAATAAATATGAGCGGCACAACCAGTGTTAATTTTGTTGACTAATTATTTTCGTCATAGTTTTTGTCAACAACCTTTTTTCCTCTGACGAAAACTACACAGTAACTAATAAAAACAAGTGCACATGGACAAAAACTAAAACTAAATTAACTGACATTTTCATCAACAATTAAAAACTAGATGAAAATGTTTGACAGACTTAATCCAGTCAGACCTAATTTCGTCATGTAGAAAGTAGGGACAAGTTAAGAATATATCCAATCACAGCTACTTTGGTTGTATGGAAAGGTTGGATGCGTTAAGAGGGACATCCAGTCACAGCTGCCTTAGCTTCGTGGTGGCGGGATAAGTTGGGGAGCGATCCAATCAGAGCCACTCTCTTTACACAAACCTGAATAACCAACAAGCACAGGAAGCTGACTTAGGACAAGTGCAGGTCTGAAGAGAAAAAAATGGTCACAACATGGCAGAGCTACATGGTGGTGGGTCAAACACACAAATCCCTGATGGCCAGGAGAACTTTGTCTTTAATTTGGGAGGCTTTGGTAAGAATTCTACATTTACATCACATACGGATGTACCAAAGTAGCATTAATGATAAGTTTATTATTTACTAAGGCTTTATCCTTGATTTCCCTAACAGTGTGTTGTCAGTATGAAGTGTTTCCAATGGCTTAGATTTTATATGTTGACTTAAATTTCACTGATCCAAAAGCACAGAATAGCCTCTGAAAAATGAAAAAGTCCATTTAACAGCTACATTTCTCACCTGTTAGAGCCAAAATCCTCTTTACACTCCAGTCATTTCCCTCCTATTTCTGAGACAGCTCCAGCCAGCTTGTCTCTGTAATGACAACCTACTGGAGCTCCAATTGGCCATTAGTTTCCATAAGGAGAGACTTTGGGGCCGGGTGGGTCACATAATTAAAGGAGAACAAGTGTCATTAAGGGGAGAGGGAGATGTACTCTCTGTGTGAAAAGGAGAGAATAAAGCAGGAACAGTCCTTTTGACGTGGACCGTCTGTCTGTCTCTTTATCCAGTGTTTCCACAGAGCTGTTTAAATTAAAGGCTCAATACAGGCGAAGGCGTTATTTTAATGCTGCCCACACAGAAATAAAAGAGATTGGTGGCTATATACTGCCTGTCATTCTGTGGGGAATTAAGGATTTTACATCACCGGATTTACTGTGTTGTCTAAAAGGATTTGCAGCTCCAGTTTATCACTCTAAAATGAAATCAAAAAGGTTTCTGCTTCTGTAATTTGTTTGTATTCATCATCCTAAAATAATGCACTAACAGGTTAGTAGTTTAACAGAAGAAGGAAGCGGTAACCAGCCTGATACCCCTTAAAGTCTATCTGCTGTTATTGATTCCTGACAATAAGTGAGGAGCTGCAGGGAGCTCACCTGGAAACAACAAGCCAGCTTTACCTCCCTGATTCTCATGTGCACTGGACTGGAGACAATCGAGAGCTGCCGAGTATCTATTGCTCCATCGATTCCTTATATCCTTATCCCACTTAATGACTTTTTTCGCTCTATAACTCAAGTCGTGGAGCTGATCCTAAAGCCTAGCAGGGGGATCCAGGGGAGTAAGTTGTGTCTGGAGCTATTTTTTGATGAGACAAAGCAACATGCCAGAGAAGGAAGAAGAATGCAAAAGAAGGGTTTAATGAGTGGATTTTTGAAGAGACGGGCAGATTTGTGGATTCTCCCAGTGACACAGCAGACAACACACTTACCATAATCTCTCTGTAGTGGAAAAATGAGGCATATAGGAGAGTGATGAAAATGTTAAGATTATTTGCATCCAGATTTAACGTAGGGTCATTGATATTTTACATGCCTTGGAAATAATATAAATAAAACATAACAGCATACAGATTTGCACATTAATGCATGCAGGTAGATAGGTGGGGAAAATATACGTTTTGTCAGCAAAGATGGGTGTAGAACATTTTTGATGGGGGTTCAGCAGTGTTAATTTTGACAGCACTTTTTAATTTAGTTTTAGTTATTGTCTTTTTTAGTCATAATTTAGTCATCTAAATTGTTTTGATTTGATGAAATTTCATAACATTTAAGGTGACGATATCTACTGTAAATTTAGTCGACGAAAAAATGAAGTGTACAGTGTAAGGCATTTTAATGTTTCCTTGAGTTTCTGAAGTCATGTTTTACACTTGGGTAAAAATCTAATAACCCTTTATTGAATGCTAGTAAAGTCTGAATGTATAAATTAACAGAAACAAATTAAACTTTTGTGTGAAATGCAGTCACCTTTATTTAGGCTACCTGGCAGAGCATCTCAGTTACAATACCAGAATTGACGACAAACAGTGAACCTGCTCTACATGAATATATCAATGCATAAAGAGAGCAGCTCTGATTGGATCGCTCGCCAACTTATCCCACCACCATGAAACTAAGGCAGTTGTGATTGGATGTCCCTCTTAACTCGTCCAACCTTTCCACACAACCAAAGTAGCTGTAACTTTCTACATGATGAAATTAGGTCTGATTGGATTAAGTCTCTGTCAAACATTTTAGTGTAGTTTTTCTTTGTTGATGAAAATGTCAGTTAATTTAGTTTTAGTTTTTGTCCATGTGAACTTGTTTTTATTAGTTACTGTCTAGTTTTCGTCAGGGGAGAAAAGGTTGTTTACGAAAACTATGACGGAAATAATTAGTCGACAAAATTAACACTAGGGTCCAAACTGACTCAAGGGGGTGGCAAATCTATTCACAAAATAATAATAAAGAATCAGCTTAGTAATAAAAAGTAAACTCTTAAGATAATGCTGCTTATGGAATGAGAAATTTCATGTTTGACTAATAGGAGTAATAACTCACATCAAACTTATAAAATACATCAATACATGAATTGTATTATGAACTATCATCACAGCAATTAGAAATGTTTGTTTTGTCAGGTTTCAGAAAATTACTGGTGGCGGGTCACATGAACATTTATAGTCTGATTCTGGCTGGGCTGGCACCAAGGGCGGCAGATTTTAGAGATGTAAACTCTCTTTTTCTCTCTCTGTCCTGGACCAGCCGCTCTCATTGCTACACACAGCCAAATTCCCAAAGGGCCGCTTTGAAAGGACAGGTATGTGCAGACAGTTTTATGCATTTACAAATCACAAGTATTTTTTAGAGACAATCAGTCTGTTTCACAGACACAACACTCAACACTTTACAGTTTATGGTTCATAAGTAAGTATTTAGACAGATGCATCTTTAATGTTTCCTCCAGAGTCGTGTGTGAAAGTGCTTCTGTTAAATCCTATATGCTCATGGACAGTGGTGGACAAAGTAATCAGCTCCATTTCGTAAGTGAAAGTATAGATACTCCTGGTCAAATATTACTCCAATACAAGTGAAAGTTGTTCAGTCAAATTTTTACTTAAGTTAAAGTACTTGAGTACCTGCATTTGAAAATCCTCAGTATTATGAGTACATTTTTGTTTTAACCCTTTAACTACCAGCACAGCTGTTTGGCAGAGGTCATTAATAGATTCAGGGATATTTACTGTTTTTAAAAACAGAACAAATACAATCATTGATTGACTCTGTTAACATTTCAGGGAACAGAGAATTACAAACAAACCAGAAAAAAACAGATATTTTCTTGGTGTGGATTTAAAGGTTTGAAAAGCCAACAGTTGATTACATGATGACATAAAGATGCAGAAACATCTGAATCAAAATCAATCAGAAAAGGCAGAAATGTTTGTAAATAAAATAGCAATCAAAAATAACTTAAAATAGATGATACTGAGTTTGACAAACATGAAAAAGAATGTTTTTGCTGAATAACTGTGACTGACCCTACCTCAACACACTTTCTCAGGTTAGATGGTGAGTTTTTGTCAGTATTGATGAAATTTGTGTGCGGCAAACAGAGCAAACATTTAAAAAGATATGAATCATTATTCATTTCGACAATCTCAAACATGGACTTCAGATGTGGCCATGGGTGCTCTGGTGTGGAATCATCATCTGTACCTGCTGTAGCCATCATTACCACCAAGACTAACCATTATCTGAGCAACGCTAGCTCACCGTTTACCTGCCTGGTCTGAGTAGTGCATGCGTGAGATAAAGGTACGGCATCATCACTTGAACAAATGAGATGCAGATCGCATTTTAGAGGAGAAAAGAAATTTCATCCACTGACTTCAAAGTTATACTAAAAATAACGAGTAACGAGACCTTTTATAGAAATGTAGTGGAGCTAAAAGTACAACATTTTTCTTTTTAAATGTAGCCTAGTAAAGTCACAAGTTTCCAAAAAAAATACTCAAGTAAAGTACGGATACTCAAAAGATGTACTTAAGTACAGTACTCAAGCAAGGGGTTAAAGTGGGACGGAGCCCTCTGGAGCTGATCTCAGCCACCTTCGTCAAATAAATGAATTATTCAATTCAAACTGGCAGCAGCGCCACGGACTACAGATCATTTTCGCATGCGCAGCCTGCGTGACTCTCTCATAAGCACTGAGATGCTCAACAAATCAGAGCGCAACATGATCCTCTGCTGGCTCCGCCTTCTTTAATACGCAGCATCTACAAGCCAGTCACACCACAGTGTTAACATTTGAATGAGTGCATGTGCATCAAATCACGGACTAGCTAATCCGCGGGAGTTTGAAATGGCTTTTAAACCAAAGTAAGTGGATTAAGTTAAATTTACATTGATGGTGAAGTTTTGTAATATTCAACAATTCAAACAGGCCAATAAGAAGAATTTAAATTTAAAAATGGCTGGCTGCTTTAGATTATGTGCCTTTTATAATGGCAAAACGTCAGCGAGAATGTCCCTATTTACGCTAACAGCCAAAATCGCTAACAATGCATTAAATAGTGTGTGTGTTTTGTGTGTGTGTTTTGTGTGTGTTTTGCCTGTTATTTTGGCCTGTATTTTTCTGTTGAGAATAAGTTTTTTTTGCAATCATTTACGTTATTTTTCCAACTGTGCCGCAATACCGTATTTTAGGTCTCCCCCACCTGTCAAATCCCACTTTAACCACTGTACTCAAGTTAATCTACTTTGTTACTGTCCACCCCTGCTTATGGCCTGCTAAAATGCTAACTTACTTCCTCAGTTTTGGACTCATCCCTGCACCACTCGGTTCAGAACATTTTTAGATTACAGATCACATTTTCCAAAGTTAAAGTTATCCAATAGGAATGAATGAAATGGAGAAGATATGTTATATAAGACATATTTTTCTTACAGCCAAGTTGTAGCTAAAAGTGAACTTATCAAAATTTCCTGAATGAACTGTATCTGTCACTGACAATGACTGTATCATATTAAACCATGTTTGAGTGCTCCTATAGGAGCCGTAGAGACATGAACCATGCGTGATCGACAGCCTTAATGCCCTCAAGGATACAGCTCCTTAGGCCAAGTTTTCCCTCAGGCCAATTGAACGAAGCAACACCGATCTTCACTAAGGCTCACCTGTCAATCACTGCCTCCCCTCATCAGTGGGAGACAGCCACAGAGCCTTTCTCCATCACTGAGCACTGAAAACCCCGCTGATCCCTCAGTCTAGACCCCCATCCATGCTCCGCAGCCCCTCTAACTCTGCACATTTAAATAAAACACCACAGCGCTTTTCCAGGGAAATGTCCATCAAATTGAACATTTAAGATTGTGTTCACTTTGTTGAGCAATTCCTCCTCAAGTGACAACGAATCCATCATGTTTTCTCACAGATCTGCATGTTAGGATGTCTCCCCTGAGCTCTAGTTTTTCCTGTGCAGTCACCCGAGCCCAAAAGCACACATACACATACTTCTCCCTGGCCGATGTCTGCTCCATGTTGACACTGGCTCACAATCTATTTCTAGCTTGCAGGCTTGTCTCACTGAGCGCTGTCACTGAAGCTGTGCAGCTGTCAAAGTGATGCAAGAATAGATTGAAGATTGAATGCAATTACAATCGCTGAAATTGTTTACATCAGTTTTTCCTTTCAGCAGAGCTTAGATGTAGGTTAGGGGAACCATTACCCACGAGAGGGACCGTGGCAGAGCCGGCGCTTGCTCCCTGGCTTTTTTAGATATTTATGGGGAAACTAATCTCTTATTTGCAGAGTCTTGACTTGAATATTAATGTGTGTTGATATTCCACCAAGACCATGTTAAAACTGAGGTTTAAGAGAGGCCTGTTTCTCAAATATGACTGGTAACCAAATGTCACCAGGCTTATCGAGGGAAACAAGCCTGCTAGGACGGCTGCTTGTTGAAGTACAGAGAGTATATGATTGTACATGATGAGTACGTGCAGGTGCAAAGGATCACTCTGAGAACATCAGACATGACGTGCTTGCACAATCATGGCTTCATGAGAGTGACAAGCATGCAGCCTGTCAAATTGAAGAACACATTAAAGATGACCGACATTGTCACAGTAAAAATGAATCCAGGTCTGAAATGGTATCAGCGTCGACACCAAATAATGCCGCCACCCTGCACACCGGAACACCAGCTTCCAGTTGCAGGGATTTTGGCGTTACCCACACGTTCAGACTGTGTTGCTCATTCCACAAATGCACAATCCTTAAAAAGCAGTACCTCACTGTAAAGGTGAGGCTTTCCAATGATAAAAAATTTAACACCTTCCATCCATACTGCTCATGCCTAAGGGCAATTTGGAGTGCCCTACCTAATGAGCATGTTTTTGGTCTGTGGGAGGAAGCTGGAGTGCCCAGAGAGAACCCAGGCATGCACATGGAGAACATGCAAACTCTACACAGAAAGACCCTGACTGACGTGGGGATCGAGACTCTTGCTGTGAGGCATGTGCACCATTGGCTGCATCACTGTGCCACCCAAATACAGAACCACTTGGTGTTATTAAGAGAAAAACAGCTACTTTGGTTGTGTGGAAAGGTTGGATGAGTTAAGAGGGACATCCAATCACAACTGCCTTAGCTTCATGGTAGTGGGATAAGTTTGGGAGTGATCCAATCAGAGCTACTTTCTTCATGAATTGATACATTCATGTAGAGCAGGTTCACTGTTTGTTGTCAATTCTGGTATTGTAGCTGAGATGCTCTGCCAGGTAGCCTAAATAAAGGTGATTGCATTTCACACAAAAGTTAATTTTGTCTCTGTTAATTTTTACATTCAAACTTTACTTGCATTCAGTAAATGGTTATTAGATGTTTCATGTTATCCAAGTGTAAAACATGACTTCAGAAATTCAAGGAAACATAAAAAATGGCTCACCCTTTACACTTTATATTTCAATCAACTAAATTTACAGTAGATTTCATCGACTAAAATGTTGTGACACTTGGTCAACTGAAACTAGACAAAAATCAAAACAATTTAGATGACTAAATTTTGACTAAAACTAAAAGATATTTTAGGCAAAAGACGTTAACTAAAACTAAATTAAAAATTTCTGTCAAAATTAACACTGTAAACTATACCTACTATACTGAGGGCAGCACTGTACATTCACTGACGTCATGTTAAGTAGGTGTTAGGTAGGTCCTCAAACAAGGAATACTATGTGTTTGGGCAATAATTATGATGACAAAAAAATGATATAGCTAATATTAGTGCTGATGGGCCCATTTGCTTATATCCTCTAGACGCACTGTTATCATTTCTGTCCATTTTAATAACCAACTAAAAAACTCAGAAGAGATTTAAAATTCTACCACAAAACTGATTAAAATGATCTGCCTGAACTTTCTAATCATTCATTTCCAATAAATAGTTCATAAGTCATAAATACTGGCTTTAGAATGATTAATAAAGCATTAGATCAAATCCCCATGGTTTCTTATTTAATGTTTTATAACTGATTTTAAAGTGATAAATTATTAACACCCAATTAATGATGCAGTTTCTCTCAAGGTATCACTTTTTAATGAAGGGAGCTTTCCTAATCATTAGGATGTTGCTGCTGAAGAGCCATAAGTCATTAACTGGGAGATTTTGTAGCTTTTTCTTCATCAGAATTGCACATATGAACAGTCAAACAGCCCAGATCCCAATTTGCAGTTCAAAATCTTTGGCTCTTCTTTATGGATGAAAATGATGCAGAGCTGTCTGATAACGCAGTGAAGAGAGGAGACCTGACAGCTTACAGGCCTGATATGTGTGATAGGAAGCAGTCTTGCTTTCATTAAGTCAAAGGTTGACTGAATTCAGTTAGTTAGCGCTCTGAACCGACTATTACAGAATTTCCTTTCATTCACTCATTTCATTTCTTCTGCTTTGAAAAAAAGGGGGCAAAAGGGGAAGCAGAACACAGACAGCAGATTCAGCAGAAGCATCATTTGATACTGAGTGTGTTAATGAATTGTATTATCAAACAAAACTAAAAGAAGATTGCAGAGAGGGAGCTGATTTTCTCGAAGTTCACTTTTCCTTCGTCAGACTGAAATAACTACAGATGACATCAGAGCATTACTCAAACCCAACTTTCCCCCAGTGAGGCCAAAATCCAGCTTTAAAGTTGATGAATGCAAAGTTATTTCCTCCAAGCTTATCGCCATGGGAACAGGGCTTGAAGTGTCTCCCCTGTCTTTGTCTTCTTCAAAGGGACGGGTTGTAGCATCCACAGTGTGAGGAAGAAAACCACTAGAAAGTATGGTAAGGAAGTCAGTGGGAACAGTTCAACCATTTCATTCCTGAGGAGTCACAGCTGTAGAAACTGACACAAAATTAGAGCGACAAAAGAACCTCTAATTGCACAAACCTCTAATTACAATCTGTGCAAACAACAAATAATCACTACAACCCCTCTTCTAAAAGGCGTTGTGTTGTACAGGAATAAACAGACAAATCTTTTCAGTCTATTTTTAGCTACATACAACACAAAGTCAGGAAATCTGGGCCCTATCGTATGGCCAGCACAAAGTGTGTTGGCGTGAAGTGCAGGTGTCTTTCCTAATTTCTGTCTGATGCACGGCTCATTTACTCACAACGTGCTCGAACTGTTTAAATAGCAAATGATCCTGCTTACCCCTCTGGGCCCAGAGGTGTGTTTGTCTAAAAGATCCGGAGTTGCCTGAGCTGGCATGTTCCTAATTTAAGGACGCAGAAATTGACTACATTTCAAACCTCCCTCTACCTGGTCTAAAGTCTAAAGTCGTGGCTCTGAGATTTTGCTCTTTTGAGGACATCACAGAGAGATTGACACACCTGTAAGAAAAAACCCAGGCTTGGGATGCACAGCAGCACACCTTTAATGTTGAATATCAGAGCACTTGTTGGAAAATTCTCTTTAATGTTCATAACAGGCCAGAGAGCTGAGAGACAGTGTAGCTTTACTACAGCTGTCCATTCCTGTGCAATTCAGCTTGTGTAATACTCCCAGAAACAAGAAAAAAAACCACACACCGGATCAAAAAATGTCTAAAAACACAAAGCTGTATTTCTAATATGTTTATACATATTAATGAATCTCACTGATAATTATGCTCACAGATAATAAAACAGGCATTCCAGGGTGTTTCATGCATGCAATAAAAAGACAGAGCCAATGATTCCAGCAGAAAAAAAATGAGAAAATAAGTAACTTAAAGCCAGCAGTTATTTAGTGTGTCATTATAGGATCTATCATTATCATTATGCCTGATTTTGACGGTTTAAACTGGGAATTTAAACAATTAAAGTGATTTCACTTTTACATTCATGCCTGTCTGACTCTCCTTTTGGGTTGTTTCTTATGCTCGTGGATGCTTCAGTGAAATACAGCATTTGAAGCTGAGCTGTCACGAGGACAAACAACAAAGTTTAGTCATGGGGACTATGAATAAACAAATTATTGCATACAAATAAAACCATATTTATATGCAAAATAAAAAAAAATATATATAGTTCTAAATTTGTGTTCTTTCCACTTTAACATAGATGCACTGATGCAAAGTGGAGAAGTGTGCTGTGGTCTGAGTCCACATTTCAAATTCGTTTTGCAAATCATTGACGCTGTGTCCTCCGGGCTAAAGAGGAACAGAAACATTCAGGTTTTTATCAGCGCAAAGTTCAAAACCAGCATCTGTGACGGTATGTGGGAGTGTCCATGGCATGGGTAACTTGTTGTCTTGATTACAAATGATTGTTGTTGTACTTTTATTTTATTAGAAGTGAAGAAAATCTTCTCACCACCATAGAAAATGACCAACAGCACTGTTTTATAAAGAAAAAAATGGAGATAAGTAGGTTGTGCCAGACAGTGGCGATTTACTTCCATCCAAACTATGATTTTTTCAGGGAGGTCCCTGCTTATATCAGCAAGACAATGCCAAAGCCACATTCTGCACATGTCGCAGCTCCATACTCCATACTCCATACTCCAGAAAAAGAGTGTGGGTATCAGACAGACCTATCTGCAGACCTGTCTCACTGAAAAACTACAGCACAGTATGAAGCACATAACATGACAACCGAGACCCTGGACTGTTGGGCAACTGAAGTTTTTCATCAAACAAGAATAGGAAAGAAATCCACAAAGCCTCAACAACTGGTGATGTGGTGAGTGATGTTGAAAGGAAAGGTGATGTAACACAGTGGTAAACATGCCCCTGTCCTAGCTTATGGAACATGCTGCAGGTATCAGATTCAAAATGAGTGAATGTATCTGAAAAAAAAGTTTATCAGTTTGAACATTAAATATCTTGTATTTGTGGTGTTTCCATTGAACATAGGCTGAAAAGCATTTGGAAATTATTCTTTTCTGTTTATTTATTTATTTACTTATTTATATAGCCCCCTACCGTCTTACCTTCACCAAGGAGGTTGTGTTTTGCCGGCATATGTTTTTGTTTGTTTGTTTGTTTGTTTGTTAGCAAGATAACACAAAAACTACTGGACGGATTTTGCTGAAATTTTCAGGAAATGTTGGTAGTGGCCCAGTTTAAAAATGATTAAAATTTGGTGGTGATCCAGATAACCGCCATTAGCGAACAATCGTTTCAATCAATCAATCAATCTTTATTTGTATCGCGCCAATTCATAACAAGTGTTTTCTGAAGACGCTTTACAATAGAGCAGCCTGAAGCCAAACCTCTCATTCGTTTTTGCCCAAAAACTGTCTCACTAATAACAATGTCAACATGATTCCAAGTGTTTGGTGTGGGTTTTCAGGGTCAAGGAATCATATCATGATGGTAACTTTATCACGGAACTATTGCTTATAAATGTAACAGCAATATGTGAGCTACCTTGGCGAAAGTTTGCGCTCTCTGAGTGCTTTTTAGTTGGAATTGGGGTTAGTAAGAATGGGTGCATATTCAACTTCAAATACTTCAGCAATCAGTGTCTACAGTTCCCAGATGCTCAGAGAGTGTTGTAATAAGGAAAGTTGATGGAGCATAGTTGATGCTACTATCCTCACATGTTTTGAAGCTGTTGCAGGCATATTATTCAGAACATGAAAAAACAAACACAGAAAAGCCTCGAAGATTAATGACTGAAAAATCACCTTTGTGATGCATTCAATTCAATTAGGTTTTAAAGGGCCGATTCTGTTTTGATTCACATTTGACACCATGTCCCAGCTCTTTAGGAATCAGGATTTGGAGAAGAAACGAAATAATAGCCTTTGGCATTTTAATTTTTCTCTGTGACCTCACACTGCCACAAGGTTGACCTCAATTTCTCATTTCCGCTTTTTGTCCAAAATTGTGTTCATTAGCTTATACATGAATCACCTCTGCAGAGCTGGCCAGAGGACTGAAGATGAGTGGATGGAAGGAAAAGGAGATAAGCAGAAAAAAGCAGGGTTGGATATTTTAATTCATCTATTTTAAAGCTTCAAAAGAGCTAAACTGGTAGAACAAAACATTTTTCACCCCGGTGATATAAGCAGACAAAGCATTTCACACAAAAGTATAAAAAGAACATCCACAGTAGTATTTTTATGTATATATTTAAATGAAGCTCTCCATAGTGTCAATCATCGCCCCTGACTGTCATCCTTGCTCTGCTCGCACCAGTCTGGCACCGTTATCACTTTGAAACCATTTTTAGCTCACTGTGGGGCAGTAAACACAGTTTCCATGGAAACATTACCCAGACACACATTGATAAGCGGATTGGAGCAGCTGTATTTCTCTGATGACGAATGAAACCTCAAAAGCTGTGAGGGTTTCAGCTGGAGAACACAATTAAAGCACTGCCAATATGTACGGGAGCAGAGGAATCTGTTTGATTTGTCAATATGAGGCAGATAACAAACAGCTCCTATCTCCCTTTACTCACCCTAAGCACCCTACTTCTTCTCCCTGTCTCCTCACCACCCTGCAGGTCTGCTCCTCTGTGAGAGAGCAGACACTAACAGGCAACAATTTCCAATTAGATTTTACTTTACAAATTGATATATTGATCTGCTCGCAGCTGGTCTCATCAGGCTGCAGAGAAACAATCAGGCACACTTTCATTTGGGATCAGTCAATATGCTTCAAAAGATGAAGAAGGAGACATGCAGAGGTGACAATTTCAAGAACAATTGCCAAAACAGACCTTGAAACTAGAGCTGAAGTCTATTTTAATTGACGGTCTTGGCTCATTTTGCTGAAGATTGTTCTGTAACAGGCTTTCATAAAAAGTTTGGCTTGTTGAGAATTTTAAAAGTGTACAGAATATTGTACTTAAAAAGTTGTTTAGTGGTTCTCAAGTGGAGGGTCGGGACTCAAAAAGTGGGCCATGGAGCTGTTTTCAGTGGTTTTTCAATGTGTGCCAAAAAAGAAAAAAAGTCTGACATATGGAGACTTCAGTTAGACATTGACCAGACTTTTTTTTTTGTCTTACTCTGTTTTATGTGATACAAATTTAATTTTGATATTGTCCTGGGATATTTTAGAGATATATAAATTTTTGCATGAAACAGTGTTATTTTCCTAAGATCTTTAAGAAAAATAAGTATGTTTACAGCATAAATGCATTAATCATATACATGTAAGTGTACTTGAATTACAATTTTACCTTAGTATTATTTTCATCAATATTTTTTTTTAACCATTTTTGTTTTACTACTTATTGTTTTAAATCTGGTTATTAGTTTTTGAGTTTTCCTATGTATAAACAATCAAAGAAACTAACAAAAAAACAGCAAAATAAACCCTCCTTGGTGGATTTAACATACAAAAAAACAAAAAATATAAGACCTAAAGCAAGTGAATAATGTCCTGATCATTTAATTCTAACCTGACACTCCAGATGGACTGTTCAATAAATATCACTAGTCTATTCTGGAAAGAGCCCATAGAAAGTGTTTGGGAATGGGCAGAACATTTCAGAAGATTACTCTGCAGGTGATTGGACGATCATTCTGTCAATCACATTACAGACCAATCAGATAATTTAGGCGGGCACTACTGCTGCTGTATAAAGGACAGACAGTATGTCACTCCGTAAAACAAACTCTTGGCAAAACATGTCAAAGTGGAGAGAAAATATAATTTCTATTGAGAAGGATGTTTCGTTGTTATTTGTTTTTTTAATTAAAAACAGAAATGAATTCAAGATCTGATAAATCTGCTACTGAAGCTGTTGCTGTCATCTTGCTCATAACTCCCACATCTTCCTGCTTTAAAGGACTCTGACTGGGTCGTGCCCCTTTGGGTCTCTCACAATCGTTTTATATTGAAGCTTCGTAAGATGAATCTGACTGATTACAGATATTGAATCAGGCAGATCCAGCTGCACAGCAAGGTTACTCTAAATCAGGGATGGGCAACTTCTGTCACCATGAGGGCCACATTTTTTTCCCTACTTAACACAGTCGTAACTGGAGCATGTTTAAGTGGGGGTGTGATGTAACTCCCGCTTCCCACGTCTGAGTCCTGAGGTGGATTAAACACACAATTTTACCGTCTTGTTTCATGATATTTATTAAGCATTGGGTAACACAGTATGTGTTACCAGGATTTCCAGATTTAAAAATGCATTTAAAAATGCATTAAGAAAGTTTAACAGAAACAGTTTGAGCCAATCATAGCCCTGTTGCAGATAAATGCTGTTTTCAATATTTTTGAGGAAGATTTTGTCACATTTCCTTTTTTAGATCTTATTTGACTTGGGCTGCATAGAGGGAGTAGGGGGGCTGCCAGTTGCCCATCCCTAATGTTGATCTATTATCAGACACTTTCCACTTTTCAATTTACTGCACAGTGTGTTCAGAGACAATTTTTTAATATTGCTTTACAGGGAATTAAGCTAGTTCTATAATACAGTAAATTTTAACTGCAATCCTTTGACGCAATGGTATTTAAAAAACAATGTCTTTTGTCTGTTTTCCCCTATTTTTGTGACAAAAGGATTACAATAAATCCTTTCTTGTTCCATGTAAATGACTTAAAAGTGAGTAGGGTACACTTAGTCTGAAGTCTTGCAGGGTTATGAGCTCAGACTCAGCTGTTCAGAGACAAACTTCAACACAGTGTGACTGATTGTGTCGTGAGAGAAGCTTTGCCTGGGAGCAGCTCATCTCCTCTCTATGGCTTTCTCAGTTCTTATGCCCCTGCACATGAGCTATGGGAGCACTGACTGAAAAAAAAGACTTTTTCTCATAATCTCTGAATGCACACCTTTATAAGAAAATGCAAATTGTAAGGAGTGCAAGTGATTTCTACTCAGTTTTAGAGAGATGTAGTGGTTAGATGCACAGTGAGGTATATCAACTCAGTTTTTGTTTAAACAACAAACTGTTTTTTTTTTTGTCTGAAGAGCATTGATAAAACACACACTCACATGTACCTCAGGGGTTTGCATTTCTTATTCTGTTGCTGTGCTGTGCTGTGCAGAGAAGGCTCGGTGATGAACTCAATCCCTGCTGGCAGTCTGATGAGTCTGTTTTCTAATGAACCAGGGCCTTCGCAGGAAATAATGACACCCTACTGGCCTCTGTTAGTGAGCCAAGCATAGAAATTTACTCTTCCCTTTTTACAGTGGATGCTAAGAGCAGAAAATATGCCAATATTTAATGATGCACTGATGAAAAACCAAAAAATTCATGAATGGGAAGTGAAGTCCATTGCCAGTTTTAATTCCTTATTTTAGATAGCCAAATCTAAACCGAGGGAATTTGAGTCAAATAGTCAAATATGATAGAAATTGAGAGAAAGGCTTTAATGGACCATCAGTAAAATGATTCAGCACAGTAATGATCAGCTATTACCAGATCAGCATATGACATTGTGCTATTATGTTCAGCACCGTTTCCCTTTAGAGAGGCTTCAGGCAAGAAGCAATGAATTGTGACATAAAGGCAACACAACAACCATTAAACAACGGAAAATCTAGATTGTGTAAAGAAACATGGCTTGGCGATAATAGATACAGTACTCGACATTGGCCAACCTGCCAAAAGCAAATGGATTTAAGCAGCAGCTGCTACCATCAAGACTCCCACTAGCCACTTTTCAAGTCATAGTTTTCAGCAGCTGATCCCGGTTCTGTGCTCCTTGATGTATTTATTTCATATTGTTACGTTTTTAAGCACCAGAAAACATGTGCAAACCATGTCTGCCTAATGTCTTGAAGCAGACTGTTCCACAACGCTAAAGAAAAAGCATGCTCCCAAACTGTCTTCGTTCTGACCTTGGGATCTCTAAAAGGACCAGCTTCCTGGGAGCAAAGAACACAAGAGGGTACAACTGGGTTCACAACATAATTCACAGAAGCTTTAATGCTATTTGCAACTTTATAAGTACGCAGCAGCACCTTGAAGCTGGCTCTAACCTGAAAGGTAGCAAGTAAAAAGAGGCGAGGACAGTGCTTGGAATAAACTGTGTTGAAAAATAATGTTGAGTCACTGAAACCTCTTTGAGGCTATTTATATGATAGATCTTATTATTTCATTTATATGCCAATATTACTGTTTTTAGGGAGCAAAAATGTATCAAGAACAACACAGAAACACTAGGATTATACCCCTGAGGTCCCAAACAAACCTTCACAACATGTAAAAAAAATCTCACAAAACAAACCATACTTGAGGACAAAAACACTCCATAAATAAACTGTTAAATATTATAAAATAGATTTTTTAAGGGTTGAGATCAATTCCTCTTGTAAAAATATCTTTTTTGTTTTTTCAAAGTTCAAAGGCAGCCTGTTTTTTTTAAAGATTGTCTGATATTGTCTCATTCTGCACCAACTGCAGACCTTGAAAATGTTTCTTTGGTAACCCAAACAGAGGGTCATTGCAATATACAGCTGTGAAGTCACAAATGCATGAATAAGGATGTCAGCATCCTCAAATGAAAGGATTGATCTGATGTATGCAATTTTCCTAAGATGAACAAAAAACTGGTTATCCGAGTCACACCTATAAGATTTGATTGACAGATTGCAACAATCATATTTCACAATAAAAACCCACACACATAATCCAGAGAGTCATTTTTCGGTGATGTTATAGAAGGACAGAGTACCTGCACTGTGATCCAGGTACACTCCCATTTTAAAGGACTGGGGACCTTTGACAGGAGTTTGAATATTGTTGTCTCAAAAGTTGTAATAGTTGTAGTTACACTCCAATGCCCAAGATTTGTCATTGCGTCCAGTTTGCTGTCATCTGTCCACCCTTCTCTGTTGATATCCTCGTATGAGACTGCCACAGACACTTCTCCTCCCCACTCCACCTCCCAGTGACAACACAACATCCAGTCAGGCTGTCTTTACTAAGGACCTGTTGCCATCCCGTGAATCTGTCTGGGTGACTTGGATAAGACTGTTGCACACACATCTCTGTCACTTTTCTGTTTTCGTGAGATAAAACCAACCATGGGTTTGCTGTGTTTGGATCCAGCGTGATGTCTCGTGAATAAATTAAGAATTCCTCTCTGGTCTTGGGATCTTGAACATCCACCTCACAGGGAACACTCACAGATTCCTCTACTGGATCCAGACAGGCAGAGCAAGAAGATGATTCCTGGTCCGGCTGAAGTCCTTTGTGTGCCATTTCACCTCTCAGCATTAGTGACAGTTAAAAAGTTCCTTTTAACTTGGACAGGAACAGTGTACAAAGGAATCGTCTTCTTTCTAGATTCTTCTTTATGGTGTTACACCAATTCATTATTGAGTAAAACTATAAAAGTAATAAATATCTTTAAGTATGTGTCCATCATGTAAGCAATGTGTGGATGAGTGTAGCGCTGTACAAATCAAACAAAAGAAAACCAGCTGGGAGGGAGAGAGGACAGGGAAATGTTAGAGTGGAAGCTCCTTTAAAGCAGCACTATGTAGTTTTTTCACCTTAGTATAATATTTCTAGAGTCATTGTGATGGTACATCACCTTACAACAGGTTGAATGACACCTCTGTCATGGTCTGAGGTCTGTATCGCCTTCACTGGCACAGTGTAACTTCGAGGTGGATGGTAGGAACACCTCCACACTAAAAAACTACAAATTTTGACTGCTTTGACTGCTTTACGGCATACGTCACTTCCCTCTCCCTCCCAATTCATTCAAAAGATTAAAGTTGAGATGAAAGCTAAACGTATGCGCTGACTAATCAGCGTTAAAGTCCTGTGGAGGGCAGCAATACGCCTTAGCTGCGTCTAGTCTGCTGGAAATTAAAAGAAGAAGAAGAAAGCTAAATGTAGAGTAGCTGTCATGGCGGAAGCATCGAAAAACCCGAAGAAAAGAAAAGTTTTATCAGATGAGATGAAAAAAAGAAAGCTAAATGTCCGGACAAGGACAAACATTGGCCCGGCGTTCACTTGCTGGCACGAGCTGAAAGACGAGGAGGGATGTCCGACCGATGCTGATTTGGCCCTGTTGTTGTTGGACTTGTAAGTACATGTTGCTAACAACTGACAGCTGATGCTTGAAAAGTGATTTATTCGAAGAGAAACATGATCAGACTGTACCTTATCAGTCCATATAGTTTATTTGTCTCTCAGGACGTCCTATTCTCCTCCCTCTGTATGTCAACAAATGCATGTTGGCGTGAGGCGCTCTGTTTTATGATCGTGCAGTTACACTCAATGACCATAGAGGCCACTAGAGAGCTGAAAGCTGGAATCTTACATAGTGCGGCTGTAATGCGCTGACCCAAGTGGACATTTTAAGTCATCAACAAGAACTTCCCTACTGTCTCCAACCCACAAACCAAACACAAGCGCGTACAGAGGGCAGGATGTAAAAAAGTCACATCCACCTCTTGAGGGGGGGCAGTGTCAGACACAGATAATAAGGGTTTCAACAGAAACAGCCTGTTCTGAGCAGGGCTGAGACAGAGGGGTTGATGGGCATGCCAAAAGTGATATTTTAGGCAAATATCTTAAAACATATTTCTACTTTTTGTGTGTTTGCTTTTTTGTTCTTTTTTTAGTTCCTTGAAATGTTAATTACTTTAGTTTGAAATTAGTATTCATTAGTAATGTATCCTCCTGTTGATTCATATTTCTTTAATATGCCAACATTAAGACATTTCAATGGGAGAGGCAGAAAATCCACACTGGTATGCAGCACGCTCACACTGATCCACACATACACTGGACTGAGCACTGTGATTGTACACTTAGGAGAACAGGCAGCTGTTTGGAGGTGATATCGCTCAAACAACACGACTCTGCCGTCATTCAGTGAGATGATTATTTACCTCCGGTAAACCCTCTACTTATCATCTATCAAGGAACATCACAGCAGTAGTCTTGAGAAATTTCATAGAAGGAAGATAACATTAATGATGTGTTTTAAATGAAAAAGCCAACATAACTGAAAGCAGACTGACATTTTAAATGTATTAGTCATCTGTATGCAGACGCAGACTTCTATCAAAGCTGACACTGAAGACAGTGTGTGTTTCAGAGAGTGGGATGAACACTGATAAGTGACTTATGTTTCGATTATCTTTCTATTAATTTGCAACTAATGTTTCTGCTGTCCTTGAACTCTGGGTTTGAAAGTTTTCTTTTGCTGGTGACTTCTGATGAGCAAATATTTGATTCTGAGTCATGACCTGATGATGAAATGTAATATAAAACAGTACATTTGCCTTGGTATACAAAAACTGGATTAAAAAAAAGATCAGAGTCACATGTCGATCACAAAAAACAGAGCATTAAAGAGCTTGGTAACTTAATATGAAATTACCTGATTATAAAAACTGGGGTCCTGTGGTGCTCTATTAATGTTTAAGGCTTCTCTGATAGCAACAAAACAGTAAGTATTAAATCACAACCCAAACTCCTTCTTCTTTTCAAGATAGGTAGATAGATAGATAGATATCGGTGGATTCTTTCCAGATGATAGTGATATCATCGCTGTGTACAAAATATTTATGATTTTAATGATGTTTTTCATTGACCAAAAGCACATACACAAGGAAACATGTAGTCCAGACTTTGGAACATCAGATCTTTAAGTTTAGTTGTAAGTTTTTGTCCAAAGAAAGTAAATTTAGCAGATATTCCACCATTAAAGACTTAAGAGACATGGATTTCAGATGACTTGATATTTACTCCATAAATACAAATACAAATGAAACACCTACAGTAATGTAGGCCTTTGTTACACTGATTTATAAATCTTCTTGAACTAAATATAATCAACTATACATTATTTAGGACATGACTTCACAATATTTCTTGGAGTAACAATCCATAAGATTGTGTTTTCTTTCTGTCATTACTGGATTAATTTGCCAAAAAAATCATATTAAGTTTCTTTGAGTGTGCTTCTTAGTACAGTTTGATATGTCTGATTGGTCTCCACAGTCACATGACACAGGAGGTGGCGTGGTCTTGGCATGTTGAAAGAGAGACAGACTAAAAACAGCCTGTTGAGCTTCAAAGATTAACATATTGTCAAAGTATTCATTTGCTATTGATATTTAAGGGGAGTAATCAATACCAAAAGAGTACTTGTGATTGTATCTATACTTTGTTAGTTGATATTGATACCCCCATCCCTACCTGATGGACTAGTGAAGAGAAGAAGAGTCCATCTGGTGTACAGTTGACCAGCTATAGTATATCACATTATGAGAATCGTATGTTTGTAATACATCAGTATTCTACTTTAACAAATAACTGGTTGAGTTGTCACTCTCCAGCTGATCTCCATTTTGCATGGCACTGAAAAGTATAGTCAGAATACTCATTCCTTTGGGTCTATTTAAACTTAAAATACTCTCTCTTGAATACAATTATAGAGTACAAGTTGTACTTGTATTAATCATATGTTGAATAAAAGTTACTGATTTTTTGCTGAAATGCAATATTTCTTACCCTTCCAACCCGTCTCTGTCTGATTGGTGCCATATGAAAACTCACCTTAGCTTCAGTGTGTGTCCCCTGACTGGTGGTCCACTAGATGGCAGCAGAGTACAGACTACTGATCAAACTGTGTCAAAGATCATCACTTCAGTCAGTGTAACAACAAAACTGCAAGAACCCATCCAAAATAAGTGTTTTCACATACCATATTTTACATGTAAACACAAGTCTAAAGTGTTTGAATGTGCTGGACTGGATTATTTCTGTAATGTGGACCCTGCCCATGGTTTCAGCTGCCAACCAATGAACGATGAAAGTGTTACAGGAATTCAGCAGAAGTTTACACCAGTGTTGGGGTGATGTTTGCTTGTAAAGATTAACAAACTTAAACCAAGTGTTGATTCTACTCTTGCTTTTCTTGCAGGAATGTTTAATACCACAACTCTTAGCACGCAGGGGATGGTTTCTTCATGATGCATCAGCGTGTAAAGTAACAGAGTTGCTGTGATCCAATTATCTCTGGAGGCAGAGTCACGGGGGTGTGCATAGTTGCTCTTTGTTTTTCCATTCCCCGAGTTAAGTCTGTCAGATGAGTCCTCCAAACCTGACCACTCCCGACTCTTTTCACTAGAAACACCAGCAGAATGAAGGGCAACACATGCCACACCATTTACAAAGCTGATTTACTTACCATATCTATACATTGAAGCATTCAAAGTCATATGTTTCACATTGTTTTCTTGCACTTGAGAAGATAACTAACCTGAATGTAACTTCCTGCCCTGCCCCCAGCTGTGCATTTGTGACAGCCCCCTCTGCCTGGACCCTCGGGGAAGATAAATTACATGAGCTCAGGGCTGCTTACATGTTCATCGCTCCCCTTGACCTGCTGGAGACAGTCAACACCACTTTCTATGACTCACTGGTGATGCATTTTGTGTTTGCAAAAAAACCTCCAGCAGAGACAAACCCGCCCAAGACATGACATTTATTTTGTTAAACTCCATGTGAGGCATTGCAAGGATGACATAGTCAGAAATATTCCTTCAGCGCAGAGAAACACTGAGGTAAAAAGACTCAGACACAAACATCCTCTGTCCTTATATCATGTGTTTTTGACTCGTAAAGCAGGATTTGGTTTTACGGGCGACTTGAATGCATTGAAGTATTTTGATGGGCCTTTGTGGCTCGTGGTAAACAATCTATTTCCTCTATTTTTTCCTTATCATGGCTGTAAAACATTATTTTCTATTTCTTCTCAAATACTAAACCAGATGTTGATTTCAGATTCCACATGTAACCTCACATGTTTTTCACTTTGAAATAAGATCAGAGAAGGCATGCGTCTAAAAACTGAACTCTTTGACTCTAAAGAGAGAAATATATAACTTTTTGTGAATTCATTTTTAGCTGTATAGGCTGTATATAAAGTTTTCATTGTTGTTTGTATTTTCTTATGATTCAGGCAGTTTTAATGGGTTTTACTGAGGTAAATCAAGCCACCAGTTTTCTCAAACATTCAGGAAACTGACTCACCAATCAATACTCCAAATATTTACTCCTTTCATCAAGTTCCCAATACATCCAGATGTCCCATTAACATATTTTCAAAGTCCCTTGCCGAGAATCTCACTTGGATATTGGATTTTTTGCATGCCTTAAACCCCTTTGTTTCAGCCCTTGCTAAGAACAAGCTGTTTTAAAATACATCCTGATTTCTAACCGTGTCCCTCTACAGAAGTGGACCTGGCTGTGGCCTTCCAACACTGTTCTCCAATACTTCCAGGAGATTTGTCATTTTACGATAAATTCATCAAAGAACAATGTTCAAGTTTCTTGAGTTAAATCAACAGGGAATTTGGATTTGGCACATCCCAGCTTTTTCAGAACATGCTGCAGGTAATAAATTCAAAATGAGTGATGATTTGCACAAAAATAACGTTTATTAGTTTCAACATTCTATATCTTGCCTTTGTTGTGTATTCATTAGAATATTGGTCGAAAAGGAATTGCAAATCATTGTGTTCTGTTTTTATCTACGTTTTACATAATGTCCCAACTTCATTGGATTTTTATTATTATCATTATGTCGCACTGTTACTTTACACTAAGCCCACATACTTACCAGATTTCAGAATTAATGTTTCAGGCACATTAGATGCACCACACAAAAATAATCAGTTGGCTTTAGTTTTTTACATTTTGTTTGTTGGTAGATCCTTGGGAGACTTAAATGTTCAAAAGACTAAAGATGGAGTTTTGTATAAACTATATACATAAGGGAATTTCTTGTGGCTGAACCACGCGCTCCGATATGATGGCAGAGTCTCTGCTCATTCTGTTCATGTGGAGAACTCCTCCGCTGGCATTGCAAGGGAAGCTGGGTAATGTAGTGACATAGGCTTGAAAAACACTGATGTGAGTTTGCAAATAAACTACAGTTCCCATGATGACACAAAGGGGGCAGAACCCACAGCAGCCGAGGAGAAATAATGGGATTTGCCATTAGAAAATTCAACGTTTTTTGTGACATCAATCTGGATCGGATCCAGATAAAATTTACCTTGATGATAGAGTTATATTTTAAATATTTTCGCGTAAATTTTGAAGCAAATCCAGCAAGTGATGCCAGAGATATGATTTTTTTTAAATATGGTCCAATGTTAACTTATGGGATTTTTCACAAATTTTGGGAAATTTTTGCATCCAGACAAATATGCAGCTCACCACCAAAATATAATGGCTTCTTCCTTGGACCAAACCACACCACAGGTAAAATTTTCATGTAAATCCATCCAGTAGTTTTTGCGTAATCTTGCTAAAAGACATACAAACAAACAGACCCTGGCGAAAGCATAACCTCCTTTTATCCTCCTATTTTAATCTACATTTTGGGTTGTTTGGTTTATGTCAGGTTTTGCATCCCCCTGTCGACAGAGCTATCTCATGGTGGGGAGCCTCCACTGTGAATCTTTAGCAAGCTAAAATGTAAATTAAGACTATTCTAACATCTCCCCAGAGTTTGTGGTGTCATGCATTAAAACTTACCACACATAGTTAGTGGATTTAGTGAGTGATGCTCTTGTTTGTTTTTTAAGGTCACATGGAGACAGCTGTATTAATTTCAGTGTGTTTCATAACTAATAAAAAATCCTCACTGGAGCTTGAAGCTAAGCAGGTTTCCACACAACCCTCACAGAGTCTTCTGACTACATGTCTGCTGTGAGTGGATGTTTGCTGAGGCCTTTCCCAACCTCTGGTCACCCAAAGAAATGGATGTGGAAAGAGTGAGTTATCAGATCAATTATCTTATGCACAATCCAATAAAGGATTGCACATACGATGGAAAAGAGATTTGTAATGTTTTAGTTTGAAACTCTACCCTTCTCATTTTATCTCTCATCTCAGCAGACAGCCTTTTAATTTAGTCCATGTGATAGAGCATACTCAGGGATGCTTTGCAAGCGAGAATCATTTAGGGAAGCCATGTAATACTGGATCTGATTCCATCTTCACTCTGAGTACTCTTCACACCGCCTCTCACTCTGAACCCATTCATGCTGTCAGCCATTTTCTCTGTGGTTTGTAACCATGGCAGCTGTTTTGTTTAGCACAGCTCCCTTCAGCAGCTTTTCTTTATTTGCAATTAGGCTCCGCAGGATTACCTCAATTTGCCTCTAATGCCCACCATCATCCCCGTTTCACTGTGCTTCTGCTTAATGAGAAATACAAATGAGAGGAGAAATAAATGAATTCGAGAAATTTTTGGTCTTCGACTCTGAATTCTCATATTGCCTATTTGGTGAGAAAATCTCCCAAGAGAGATGGCACAAATGTGTGTGATTCCCTTTATTGGAAGTATTTCAGATAATACTGTGCACCAATAAAGCAGTCAATAAATCAGAGGCTGGGCAGCTCCAAAGAGACTGCAAACATTGCACATGCCCATTTTTCTGCAGCATATTAAAGAATGTGTAAAAGCTCCAATGCTGAGTTGTGATACTGGTTATAAAGTGAATGCTGAGGCCTCAAAGTAACCTGGAAAAAAAAAGGACCATCAACATAAAGACTGTTATTTTAGAGTTGGAAACTGCCTCCAAGAGGCTGGTGTCAGATAGACTGAGTGACATTATGCCAAAGAAACAGAGTTTAATATACTGTATGTTCAACAGAAAAGATTCTCCATAAATGAGACCATTAAAAGAATGACATATACATATTTTTACAGTAAATTGTATTTACCAAACATGATAAGGAACAAATGGGCCATAGGAGGTGCCAAAACCAACATAACCCCCAACACAAGCATTTAAAGGGTAGTTCAGTATTTTAAGTTGGGTTATATCAGGAACATGACAATATTCAGTGAAATGGCTTAAAGGGCTCCCAAAGCACTATATGTTTGAGGAGAAGAGCCCAGACTACCCGAAAGGTAAAATGCTGTTAGCAGGTACAGTTATTTTGCGTAGTTGCGTTCATTTTACATTAAAAAAAAAGAACCACAACACTATTTGGGCCAAATGTATAATATGGAGAAAAGTTTCATTTAATTCCATGTAGTCTTTGTGTTTGGTGCTGCTTCACAGTATAGAAAATGGCTGTGCTTTCTTATGTTCTTGTGTTCAGCTGATCTGCTGTTTCACTCTGTGGACTCAGGAAAACACAAGAACAGCAATACTGGACCAGATATGAGTGATTTGGATTCAGGCTACAATGACATTTTTGCTGTGGATGCACTGGGTTAATGAACTGAGGCACAGAAGAAGAAATTCTCCAGAATAAGACTGCACTTTGTGGAAACTAAGGAGCAGGAAACATCCAGAGTTACCCAGAGTGTGGGTTGTAAACTGCAAGCCCACACCCACGAACAGCCCAACTGTTAGGTCTGGATCAGAGGTAAGCATTGAGCATTCTGCAATCTAATGCACAAAGGCACATAGTCATTTGCTGCGTTATAAAAAAAAATAAAATTAAAAAAAAAAAAGCCAATCACAGAGACTTTCTGGAGGAAAAATAAAGGTTTTTGAAAATTTTCACCCAATCATATATTTGAACCACCTGCAAAATAACTATTCCTGCTAACAGCTGTGTATCTTTTTGCTAATCTGGGCTCATTCTCCTTAAAGGTGCAGTGCTGCAGGGAACCCTTTCAGCACTTGACTAACAATTGTCAAGTACCTGACAAAACCCAACTTCAAAAACACTGAAATATCCCTTTAAATGGAGACAGCTGGTGCTCTAATGGAAAGCTTCAGGTTTCAGAGTCAGGTGTAGGACATCAAATGAAAATGTGACAAATCACCAGAAAGCCTTCATCAAGCACAAAATAAATGTTTCATACAAAAACATCTTACCCCTTCGTCTACCCCTTCCACTTAGCCCTCTGTTTTGAGTGCCGAGGGGAAAGGGTGAAAACACGCTCCTGAGAAACGAGACGCCACTCGATTCCTGCTACGTCATCACCCAGAGCCGCTTGCCGGCTGTGTCGTAGGCAGATGCAACAATAGTCATAGCTACAGCTGCGAAAGCTATCTCATTATAACAAGAAATTTTTTTAAATACAACTGACAATTCAAAAAATTATTAATATTTACTTAATGATTTAATAATTACTTATAATTATGTGCTTCGTTCGGTCTCCGCTCTGCATTCTTGTCAGTGAGCGCGGTGTATTATGGGAAATTCTCATACACCATCCTTTCTAGTGAGGTCCTGGTCTGCCTTTGTTTCAAGGGCAGTGTAGCCCTTCGTCTCAACCCTTCCTCTTAGCCCTACAGAGAATTGGGACACCCCTTCACTAGACCATGAACTCACAAAACCAAGGGGTAAGGGGTAAGACCAGGGCTAAGGGGTAGAATTGGGATGGACCCAAGACTTGAGATAAAGGTCTCAAACTGGTAACCATGTAAAAAGTGCCTTGGACAAAGCAGACTCAAACAAAGGTTACAGGATAACATAGTCTCTGATGGAGATTTTTTTTTTTTTGGTAAAAAGCCTCAGAAAAAAAATGATCACAGGCAAAAAAATCCACACGAAAAAGGTGTTTTGACACTAAGGGGTCTCAGACAAAAGTCTCCTAAAAAGGTCTCTGAAACACAGCCCTTGGGAAAGAGTGCTCAGAGAAATCACCTAAAAAAAGTCTCAGACAGAAAGTCTATTCAGGAAAAAAGGTCTCAATCAAAAAAATAGTAGACACAATGACGTCTGAAGAAAGAGCCACAGAAAAATAGGTCTCTGACAAACAGCCTTGTGAAAAGATCTTCTATGGAAGTACTTTGAAAATAAGGTCCTTGAAAAACAGCCTTAAGAAAAAGTCTCATACAAAAAAAGGCTCAGTGAAGAAGGTCTTGGACAAGAAAAGTCCCAGAAAGGGTCTCAGACAACAGTCTCAGATAAAACAGCCTCAAAAAGGTGTTTGCAACTGATAAAGGGCTTTGTATTAGGCTTTTTTTTTTTGCCTTTAACCCTTTTTTGAGGCTGTTTTGTCTGACCTTGTCCACATGACAAAGCATTTCCTGATCCTTTTTCACCTGAGGCCTGACACCTGATTTGAGACCTGAGGATGTCCTAACAAGCCCACCCTACTTACACCATCAGTGAACTTTAAAATCCACCACTAGTCAAGCCCATCAGTAAATAAAATGTCTGCGGTTCACTGCTCTATCAGAGATACTGTCTAATATCAGATAAATGGGCTTTGTCTGATGTGTTTTGTTTTGCTCTGGTCCAGCCTATTAACAGTTGCATGCCTGCCTGCTGTCTGCCAGCTGCTGTGCCTGCTGTATGAGCCAACACAGTGCTGGAATGTTCCCATGCAGATCCTCTATTCACACACACTAACATAAAGCTCATGTAAATGCACAGTCAAAATACGACACCAAAGAGGATACTTTCATATGCAGTATATCCACTGACTGTCTGCGGTTCAGAAAAAAAATCCACAAAGCTTCAAATCCACAAAAGCATGTTTACAGCTAAGAGAAAACTTGTCTGGATCATTCTGGTGCTTCCACGGCCAAGAGGAGACATGGAAAACAAACAGAAAAGAATAAATAAATGTGCAAAGTATTTAGGAAAAAATGATAATATTGTCTGTGAACCGCTGAAGCTGACCAGTTAAATATTTGCCTTTTGGAGGCTTTTGTGTTTGTCATGTTGGATAGATGCCCTGTTTGGCCATGAAACAGCCTATTGAGCGCTGACACTTGGCCACCAGTGAAAAGACTGGGCTGGATTATGGGGGACTCAGAACTCCTTGGATACCGGATACCAGCACACTGGATAGATGGATAGATGGGTGGGTGGATGCTGATTGGCATTGTTCCTGTAAAGGGCTCATCTTTGTGAGAGAGTGAGGTTTATTCAAGTTCAAAGATGTTGTTTCAAAGTAAAAGCACAGACACCTTGGGCACCCTGTTGATTTCTTGGTTTCATGATAATCTAAAAACTATATTGTTTTAAACGCGTATAATGCTGTTCCATCTCCTCATGGACATAAAAACAGGGTGCAAGGCCACAGAATAATACCTGTGTTTATTATTTTTCCATTGTACTTTAAGTTTTATACATGTCATGCGTATTTGTATGTGATGCTGTTGTGATTGTAAGCAACTTTGTTAACCGTGCTGCTGCCTATCTTGGCCAGGACACTCTTGAAAAAGAGATTTTTAATCTCAACGAGTTTCTTTTCCTGATTAAATAAAGGTTATATAACAAAAGAACCACATCTACAGACAAGAGCTGTGTTCGAAACCGTTCACTCACTCACTCGCTCGCTCACTATTCCCTATGTAGTGTTAATGAAATAGTGAACTACACAGGGAACGACAGAACGACATTTCGGACACTACACTGAAATTTTCTAAACATCATTGCATCAGTAGATGAGCCGGATATTCCTGTGATGCAAGTGGATGCACCAAGCATCACGTAAACAAACCGGGCACTCAGGAGGATAAGTAGCAAAATACAACTGTTAAAAGACCTAAGAAGCTACTCTACGAACGTGTTAAAGATACTTTAACATTTTTTACATTTATAAATGAAAGCAGTGCCAATTTCTGTCGTAACAGCAATCTTTCTCTTCTTCTTCTTCTCTGGAAAAACACAACTGCATTGCATTGTGGTATGCAGGAGTACAATATAGGGAACATCGTATGTACACTCACATTTGCTGTGCATTATGGGTATTTTATAGTGCACTATATAGTGAATGAAATTAACCGCTAAGAATTCGAACAACACTACAAAATTACAAACACACTATATAGTACATTATATCCATGATAGGGAACGGTTTCGAACACAGCTAAGGTCAAGTAATATTACAGGTTATTCACAAATATTACTCTGCTAGTGTCTACAGCCTGTTGTTGCAAACTGTTTTCATGTGAAATATATTCAACTGTTGCTATGGTGTCCAAAGCATGCAGCTAAATAATCAGCGGCAGAGGGTCATCTGTTGCATACCCGTTGGTAAAAAAAATATGTAGTACTCCAAATCCATGACGCTTATATAAGATCAAAATGGAAAGGGCCAACATCTCAACTTCAGGTGGATTATTTGTTTCACCCTTTAAAACCTGAAAACACAAATTATAGTCAGAATTTTTTTTTTTTTTTTGGAGCTGCTATTCAAATGTTTTTTAGTAATTTGTTGATCATATTGATTAGATAGAGGTATCATAAAAGCATGTACAAATATGATACAACAGGCTTTAAGGGGTTCATTGTATGCAAATTATGAGACAGTATGTGATTACTTGGGTCATGTAAAGCTGCTAAACATTAAATGACGCCATTGCTACAGCTGTCACTGTCCTCTTCCATTTAGTATAAAGATAAGCTAACTGTTTTATTTTATTTTAGGCATGAAATAGCCCCGTAATGCTATATTCACTTCTTGAGAGAACTGTGGCAAAGTAATGTGTGCAGAAAGCAGGTGATGGGGGAACTTTGTGGGAATGGGATGGATGCCATCCTCTCGGTTGGTTTCAAAACTATTACTCAAGTGGAAAATAGTTGCTTTACAGTCAAAAGTCAGACTGTCATTTTTTTACTCTAAAGAGAGCAGAATAATTCCAGGCCCCAGTTTGACCTTATTATTTATTACCAGCTCATCTAAGTCACAGAGTTAAACATCTGTTTCTTCGATGAGATAAAATTTACCCTTGAAAATCCAGGAAGGTTGTTTGGCACTTGTGGCTTTTCTGAAGCTGTTTCAAGAATTCCTAAAATGTCTTCTAACCATCCAGATTAAAATGTTTTCCATCTGCTGGGCAATAAAAAAGATATGTAACCCATTTCCCATGTAGGAACCTCCGCAGGTTGCCGGAGAGAATGAGCTGTGCAAAATGTCTAGGATGCGAAGCTTCACCTTTTCTCTGTTAAGGTCTGAATTAAACTCTAATTCATCACAAGATGTCATTCAAAATCAATCTGGTTTTGCCCAGTGTTGTGCAAGTCTCAAAAACAGTTGCATATTTAAACTCTGGGAGCAATGAAAATGTTTTGGGTGGCTGTTGGTGAAGTCAGCAGTTCGATATGAATCATGCAGCCATGGTTTTAATTCTCACCGTGTTGCCACAGTTTAAAGTCAAAACATGGATTGAATAGTAAGAATGTTCAAGTCAAGAGACGCGAAAGTGTGTGTTCAAAAAGACTGAATTAAGCTGAATTGTAAAGTGAGTTATGCTGAACCTTTTCGAGGCTTTTTAAATGCTACAGTAGCTACAACCATAGACTGTCTAAATTACATAACCACAGACTCAATGATGTTACCCATTGTGCAGATGATAACTCAAGCTAACATTTGTTCTGTACATCAACAGATAAGAACGAGTTGAGGTAAACCTTTAGTTTCCTGGCTAACTTTCGCTACAACATGCTTGCCTGGCAGTCAAGCCCCTAATAGTGCTCCCTTTACTTGTACTTTAAAAGGATATTCAGTAATTTGAAGTTGGGTTGCATGAGCTGCTAGTCAGCGAAGTGGCTGCAAGGGATCCAAGAAACGCCGCACCTTTAAGGAGAGACAACAAGTAAGGTACACCATTGTTGACGGCTACAATTGTCTTACATAGTTGTGTGAGTTTTATGCAGAAATGAGCCACAAATCTGTGTTGGGTTGGATGTTCAACTGGGTGAAGAATTTCAGAGTGGTTTATTTTTCCTCCTGGAGGTCTTTGTGTTTGGCACCGTTTTACTATGCAGACAATGGCTATGTGCTCTTCTGTCTGTGTGCATTGATTCTGCCAATCAGCTGTTTCCCCTCTATGGACTTTGGAAGACACAACAACAACAGAGGAAACAAATACTGAGCAAACTATAAATGATTCTGACTCATGTGTTTGATGATTAAGTATGCTTGAGTATAAGTATAGCAAGTATACTACAGACCATGTACTTGTAGCGTACTAGAAAGTATACTAATTTGATACTCCTTTGGACTAAACTGGAACATTTTAAGTTAATAAAAGTATACTTTAAGTTTACTTTATAAGGTCATTGTAAGTTTACCAAAGTACACTTTCAAATATGAAACAAGTACATGTATCTTTATACTACTAGTGTACTAGGTATATACTTCTAGTCCACATTTTAGTTTATTGAGGTTTACTTTAGGTATACCCCAACCCTTATGAAAGGGACTAGAACTTGATCAGTCAAATGTTCTGTTTGTGTGTATGTTTTTAAGGTACATAAAGATAATGCAATTGAGCACATATACTATTTACTTTAAACTTTTAAACTCCAGCACTATATGATCTTAAACATGTAAGTTTACAAGGGTAATACCTCAAAGCAAATGTGTGTAGTGAAGAGCATTTTTAATCTGCTAAATTAAATGTAAGCACAATGACTTGACCTTATTGTGTACTTGGATCAATATATACTAAGTGTTAGTACTTTGTGGCAGAAGGAGTAAAAAGTATACTAAAGTACAAGTATAAGTTTAGTGAGTCTTAGTATTAATGTACTTAGTCTTAGACTTTTCTTTATACTTTTCAGTATAAGCCAAGTATACTTCATTAGACTATTTTAAGTATATCAAATGTAGTATATAAAAAGTAAACTTCAAGTATACTGCCTCCGTTTTAGTATGAAATAAGTATGCTCATAGTACAATTGAATAAACTACTTTTTGCTGAGGGTAGCTCTGCTTACTTAGTCTGTCATCTACCCTGTGGCAGTATTTACATGCAGTAAAACAATTGCATAAGTAATGATATCCTCAAAACTTGTAGTTCAATTTGTTTGAAAGGTCATATGGGACAATATAACTAATTTCAGAGTTTGTTTGTAAACTCCTGTCAGGAGCTCTAACAGGGCAACTTTGAGCCAAGGGTGAAGCTCATGACGAAGTGATGAGCAGGGTGACCAGTGAAACTTCCTGATGAGGACAGGGAGGAGGGTTTGAGGTGGGGCAGCCCAATCCTGCTCCGTCCTCCCATCAGTAATCCCCCTTCGCGGTGACGTCACGCGGGCTGTCTCCAAACGGACGCGGCGTTGCGTGCGCGAGCGGCCGGGGCGGTCAGAGTGTGTGCGCATCCCAGGACGCAGCAGCAGCATCAGTGAAACAGCCGGTGCGCAAACTTCCAGCTGATTGAGGAACTTCGGACACTTTGGGGAAACTTACAAAAATGGGTAAGTAGGGCTTCGAGAATCCTCCTGTAGGTCCTGAAGCAGATGTGTCGTTGTTACAGCCAGCTTTCGAGACTTTTAATTTCGCGTGAACTTTTGGGCGCGCCGCTTGTTTTGACGTAAACTGGACGTAAAGTGAGTTTTAGTTCGTGCTGCAGAAGAGGGGCTGTTTACCTGACCCGGATCCAGGAGAATCGGTATTAGTGCAGGAGCTGAAGAAAGCGATTAGAGAGATTAAGTCCATCAGGATTGCTGCAGCCTTACTGTGAGTGGAGGTGTTAGAGCAGATAGTGCCTCATATCTCTGCCTCCACCATTGTCAGCAATTGTTTCTCTCAGCCCCAATTGATCCCCCTTAATCAGAAGTGATTGATCAGTCAGGTTGAGTGGTTGTCATGGAGGTGAAAGGTTGTTTTCTTGACCAAAGAGTTGGGTGGAATGTAAATTTACTCACGTTACTGTAGCTCACTTGAGTAGCTTTTTTTGTTCAGTGTGCCTGGGGTAGTTTTAATCTATTTGACAGAAATGATGAAGTCCTCATCACCACGAAAACGAGTGGATAAGTGACCTAGATTAAAAAAAAAGTAATTGTAGGATAACAAAAACCTTTGATAAAATGTAGGGTTGGGCTGTTGGACAAATTTGGCAGCATTTGAGTTCTGTTAGAACTAAGCTAAATTGTCTCATTTCCATACATAACAGGCTAAAGCAGCCTTTTAAAAGTAGTGCCAGTAATGACTTGTTTGTCAGAGGGGGTATCAGTGAGGGTATTGATATCATTTAAAAATATTTGGGTCCAACAGACTCTACCAGTGTTAACTTCTTATGCAAAAAATATGAAAATTATTCAACAACCTTTAAACCACAAAAACGAGTAGATAAGTGACATAGCTTAAAAACATATTTGACAGGGTAACAAAAACCTCTGTCGAAATGAAGTGTTGGGCTGTAGGACTTTCAAAATCCACAAGAAATCATGTTTTTAGCAGACACCATTTCCTCAGTGATATTAAAGGGGCAGCATTTGAGTTCTGTTAGAGATCAGCTATTTTTTCTACATAATAGGGAAGTATCATTTTAAAAGGGGTGCCAGTAAAGACTTGTTTGTCAGACATATTAATGAGGGTATTTATATCAATAAAAATAACAGTTGTGCCTGGTGTGCCTTAAGCAGTGTTAATTTCTTTGACTAAAAACATGACAAAAATGTTTGTTGACTACCTTACCCCCACAAAAATGAGACTACAAGAAGGCAATGCTAAAAAAAATTGATAGAATGACAGAAGTCTTTGATTAAATGTAAGATTGGGCTATTGGGCATTCAAAATCCACAATAAATCATGTTTTAGCGTAAAAATTTCCCCCCCGTTGATATAAAAAATGCAGCCTTTGAGTTCTGTCAGAAAAAAGCTAAATTGTCTTTTTTTACATAATAGGCTAATAGAAAGTAGCCTTTCAAAATCGGTGCCGGTAAAGACTTTTGGGTCAAAGATGCATCATTGAGGGAACTGATACCAACAAATAATGACAAGGGAATACACCTCTACAAAAAGTCCTTCTTTCAATATGTGCTGGTTTTTGCACAGTTTTGCTAATTAAGCTAGTTTTATGATATAACACATCTTAAGCAAAGGTAATGGCAAAGGTGTAAAAGTTGGTGTTGAATTTAAATGCTGCTTTAGAGAGGGTAAAATGTCTCTGTTGAGACAGCAACATATTTTCACCTCCTGACAAAGACTAAATAGGAAACAGCTGCCAAAATCAAGATTGTAGCCAACACTTGGAACTGATTTGAAAGATGAAAGATGGGACTGTCCCATCCGTAAACTCCTTAAAGATTATAAGATATGGCAAAAACGCAGCATAAACAATTCTGATATTGGACTTCTAACTAAATGGTGTTTTGCAGAAACTTTTCAGCCAGGGGTGGAAAGAGTAAAAGAAACTATACTCACTAAAAAAAAAACTTTATTTTGAACAAGTAAAAGTAGCACTGTATGAATCTGCTCAGGTAAAAGTATAAAGAAACTTATTTTAAATATTCTTAAAGCACTTAGTATTTAAAGTGCACTCGTCCATGTTGAGCTTAAAGGACAACAGCTGAAGTGGGATGAGCCGCCAGTTATTTGTTTCAGTATAATGAAATGAGGATATGATAACAATTGACCCTAACAACCAAGACCGTGTTTCCCACAGAAATAGACATATTTGGGTGGTAGAGTTGCCCCCTGTGCTTCATTCTACATGTTTACATTTCTTTTTGTGTGGTCTTGCTCTTTTTACTGTTATCACTAGCAGCACATTTTTTAAAGTCGCCCAAGTATCGTTACCTGTGCATTGACATTGCTTAATATTCAGTAATATTTTGCACAGAAGGCAAGCTGGAACCAGGCAGCACACACCAACAGGAAAAGGTTTTGACAGTGGCTTAAGAATCCAGTAGTAGTGGATGTCTTTCTTTTGTTTGAATGCTGGTTATTATACCTGGACTTATTTAATTTTTCTAGTTTAGTATAGTTGTAAAATGCATTTGAGGGCTGCACATATACAGGTGTGGCTCAACCAAGTGTCATCTATGTGTAAATATTCAATTTTACACTAAGAGGTTGCATATTTCACTCCTCTACAACAACTTTACAATGGTTCCAGATGGCTCCAGATCACTCAGATGTTTGATTTTGACATGATTTTGACCCCTCTGTTTCAGCCCTACTCAGAACAGGCTGTTTTGGTGTAAACCTGCTTAAGCTGTGAGCTGACCACGCCCCTCTCAGAAAGTGGAAGTAGCTACATCTGAAAGGTGGCGCAAGCAACAGGGGGAGAGGATGGTTTTTTATCATGTTGGAGTTTGCAGAAAGGCCATTGACTCATTAAAAAGTGTATTATGCACAGTATGTAACCTTAAATGCTGTAAAGGACAAACCCTAATAGACATCTTGTTTGTGACCCGTCAGATATCAAATATTAAACTAGTATTGTTTCAGTCTTATATTCTGATTCAGTGTTGAGTAAAATGAAACTAAGCCATTACTTTTAGTCAAAATGACTTCTCTTTAGTATTTAATTGAATATGATTATATGCCCTTTATGCTAACAGTACCTGTAATTTAGTGAATTCAAAGCTAATGAAAATATTAACATATGTTAAAAAAACTGGTTAAATTGGAGTATTTTCTCATGATGTTGTTTTTTATTGATATCAGGACCCTAAGTGATACTCCATTATGTGTCTCTGTTGATGCCACTGTCAATACTGTCAATATTTTTCCTTATTGATCTTGCCCAGCTGTGTTTTATGTAAGAAAACAAAGATATTTCCCCCCATAGTGACTGATGCATCAAGGATTTTTGATTTCTTATTTGGTGAACAAGACATCTTTTAACATTTTGTCAGTTCTTATGAATAAGTATTACTTTTAGCGAGTTTTTTCTCTTTTCTTGTAATGGAAAAAACTAATTTACTGACAATTTTGGTCATATTTGAGTGATAAGACGAATTCTCACTGTTGATCTGTGCTTCCAAACTAAGGGAAATATATAAGGGGGAGAGAGGACATTTATGCCATAGCTGTGAGGCAACTTTATGAGGTCTTAAAACAATGATAAACTGTGGTGCAGATGGGATGATAAACACTCACTTTGTTTCCCTGAAATATCTGGATGTTGCAGAAAAAAATGTCTGAGAATTGTCCCAGTGATCTGCCGTTTGGGTTTTGTTGACTGCGTTTCTTAAGTTGTGTTGTTTGCGCTGGTGCAGCTGAGGCCGGGAGGAACAGTGTGTGCGAATGTGTATCGATGCTCATTAATTCGCCCTGAAACTTCGCACAGAGGCGTCTTTGTGCTCCTAATTTGGAGCCGCTCCTTTGTGCGACTTCAGTGGCTCTTAATGTAGAGAGAGAGAGAAGTTCACTGAATTGTATGTTTCAGAGCGGATACCCTGTGAACCCCTTCCCCACAGACCCTCATTCACTGTCTCATAGAGGATATTAGTCTGCAGGGCCATACAGCTTTGTGCATTGTCCACTTATTGAAGCCCATTTAGCATTCAAAGATCCTCGAAGGCCCCTTTTTTGCAGACATTTTGGTTCCCAATGCGCTGATTTTATGATTGTTATTCTGGATTATCTGTGTGCAAAAACTTTTTTTAACATAAACAGTATGTGCTGATTGTTACAAAGTGAAGATGTCACCCAGAGCCTGATCTGATTTCACCCTGACCTTCACCTTTGCATATGTTTTCCACAGTTTTTCTCTTGTGTTGAACTCTTTAACAGCATGTTGGCCCCTCCGGTGGATGTGGGAGGAAAACTTGGCCCGAGTCTGGGCAACAGCGAGTCATTTTCTTCAAATATCTTGTTAGTTTTCCTCGTTTTCCTCTCGTAACGATTACCCAAGAGCCTTCATGATAACCAAACACAAGGGAGAAAAAATGTGCTTACACTTCAATGTTAACACTGAGCCAAACATCTGAGGGGAAAATGTTGGCAGCTTTTCTTGCATGTGATGACTGTTTTAGCGAGAAAACTATGACATGCTTCATCCAAACCTTAATAATCTCTAATGCAGATTGTCGCCCTGAAGCTATTGAGGAGAAATCTGTCAAACATTACCAAACTTCATCTTCATTTTTTACTAAACCTGCTGGCAGGGCTTTGAGACAGATGGAAAAACAATAATGAAGCTCCATGTCTGATACAGTCTGGAAAATGAAACATTTTTAATGTTGTCATAAACACAATCAAATTATGGCTCAGTATGTAAAAAAAAAAAAGACATGCCCCATGACTGGAGATTCAGCTAATCAGATGGCAGCAAATCATGAACACAACTATGAACACAGTGTCCGTTCTCTTTGAGCCAGATCCTGATGGCAAGAAGAAGGAAAAGAAGAAGGAAAAAAAAGGAGGAAAGATTACTTTTCCTCATGGAAACTCATGAACCCGGCTGCAGTCGGAGTCTTATGTGTTGAGCGTGGCAGTCTCGTGGAAGAGGCCGTCAAAGGCTGCACACTAGGGATGTCCTGAGCGAATAATATCAGACCAGATTTATCCAGTCCACAGTCAAAATTGTGTGCTGCATTACATGTAAAATCTGTCTCCTGGGAGTTCTCAATTAAAACATCAAAAAAGGGGGACAAGTGGAGACTGACATGCTGACAGCCCTGCCCACCTCTGCTTCTTACATTTCATTTTAATTACGAACTCGATTCAACAAAACTGGCCTTTGATGCATTGCTAAACGTTAAACCTATGTTTGCATCGGGTGTGAATTACTGCACAGCATGGATGGGTCAAAAACTAAAAGAACAACCTTGAAGCAGTGAATAGGAAAAGAAAATGTCTTGTCTTTACAGACAGACTGACCACAAATGGTTCTGAATTTTGCTCTTGAAACAGCTGCGTCGCTTTCTTTGTTTTTCTGTGTAACACTTCTGAATTTGTCTTCAAAGTGGAATGCAGTATATCAGTCTATTTCATACCAGGATGTGGGTTGACTGCAGTGGCATGTATGTGCTGCATGTTCGCCACATCTCCATCCTGTTACATCCCTGTCTCTACTCTCACCATAATACATTTCTCATCAAATGGCATTATTCATCGCGTAACTGACTTGGTAAATCTTCCAAATAAAAGCAGTTTGTAAAACAAGAGACATTTTTCCACTGAAATGCCAAACCAGAAATGTACCTTCACTGTCTGTGACATATTGTACCCATGTTAGTATTAGGGATGTTTGCGGTTACCTGGCTGATCAGTTTAGTCTTGTTAACCAAACAGCCTGCAACAGATTTACAAATTGGTTAAATCTATTGTTTATATTCTAATCAGCACAGGCCTGAAATCCCAGTCAAATGCTCTGTCTAAACTGTTATGTGGTCTCCCACCTCTGTAACCACTTTTGCTCAGCCCTCAAACTCATATGTAAACAAAGGACACTGATTGAGCTCCATACAAAGAATGGAGAGCATTGATAGTGCCTTGAAATGACTTTGCTGTATGGCTGATTTTTTAATTACATAATGGGGATTGAGTTGTATGTTAGCTGTGACAGGTTAGAACCACCCAACCAAAGCATTAAGTTACCAAACTGAGCACAGATATATGGCTGTCAAACTGAAAGGAGGACTCACTGCTAGCAGTCTTGGCACTGCTAAAGTTAGCTTTAGCAACACTTCACTCTGTAAGGCATCTTCACAAAAGTTTCATCAGAAATCACACACTCATTCCCTACTCCCTATTCTCTAAATATTGAGTCAGGTGTAGTGGTCTGTATTGTGAAATTATAGAATTTTTTAAATAAAAATTCCATTTTGGACATTACTGTGGATGTTGGCAATTCGATTGCAAGGCGCATTTACAGCAACACTGTTTGGAGAGTGATAGCTTATAGTAAAATCAAAAAATTGCACCCATTGTGCCAAATTCTACACATTATTTGTTGATTTGTGCGTTCAGTCAATGCTCTCTTGCCTACAATCATTTTGAGAATTTGTCGCTTTTTGTCTAAAAAAAATCTGCCCTCTTGTCTTGAGGGAAGCTGAATGTCACATTCTGCTTGTTAAAGCTTTGCTCCGCAATGCATGATGGGATATTTTTCTGGTATGAGTGACCATCTGTTGTTTACTACTTTTCACAGTGTATTGTGGGATACATTAAGTGTACTATGTTATGGTCACTCGTATTTAATATGGTCACTGTTGTAAACATTGTTTATAAAGGTGCTATATAGATTTATTTATTATTATTACTCAACACAAAATGGGTTTTTTATCATCAAGTGTACATTATATAGCAAAAGTGCACTTAAATAGGGGATGATTTAGCACACAATCATAGTTTACCCATTGACGCACCAATCTTTTGATAAATAGTGATTCATTTCTATCTTATTTATGTGCCTTATTTACTGTAGGCTAATCGGTCACACAATTTTAATTAGCCTTTAGCTTGATTTGAAAATGTCCACATGGGAACATCCCTAGTAGAAGAATGTGTGAGATGTGCACCTTAGGGTAAGAATAGATAAACCCTCTTTTTTTCTTGCCATTGCATTGCCAACTCACATTCTGTCTGAAATGGTTTAAACAATTTAGAAAGAATGTTTGATGAGGATTGCGGGTTTTCGTTAGAAGTTAAAAAAGAGCAGATTTCTGGTGGTGACCACCGAGTTATCAGGTTTTAATTTTTTAGCAGGCTAATTGCCTTCATTCCTACAGCAAACTAGATCCAAACTGTTCTTGACTAAGTCTCAAAAAAAGAGTAAATACCAGTTGACAGCTTTAAGTGTGTCTTTAATTAAACATGTATGGGCTGTAGGAGGGGGGCGGACCTGTTCACAGTCTCTTGATTATATTTGACTTTACTGTAAACGTGTCTGATGGATTCTTATATCAGACACATTTGGACTTTGTCCCTCGTGATGATTTTAATGTGTGCCTGTGAAGTGTATGACATGTCTGTGTTTTTTTGCACTTTGTTCCTCTTTTATCTGAGCAGGGATGTCGGGAAAGTGTCAGTTTTCTCTCTCACACATAAGCAGACATCACTGTCACACACACACACACACACACACACACCCACACACATACATGAGGGAGAGTGTGTGTGCCGTAACCCCGTATCCTGACTCTGAGGGGAGGAAAGAACCCTGACAGTGACCGCTGTGTCTGCGGAGGTAGTTTTTGAGCTCACGGAATCAACAACTTGTCAGCTAATGACAGAGATATAACAGAGAGCGTGAATGTTTTCCCCTTGCCTTTTTTCGTTGACTCATGGCAATGTTATCTTCAGGGGCAAACAGTGGGTCAGTGTAGGGTAGGGCAATATGGACCATGTCTTTTTGCTGAATTTGGATGGACATATACTTGTAGAACTGTTTCATCTGTGGAGAAATAACAAAAACAAAATCAAGTTTAAGTCAAATCCAAACAGACAAAAAGCCACATTTTCCAGCTGTGTCAACATGCAGTGATAATTTTGACAGCACTTTTTAATTTAGTTTTAGTTTTAGTCATTTGCCTAAAATATCTTTTAGTTTTAGTCATATTTTAGTCATCTAAATTGTTTTAATTTGAGTCTAATTTTAGTTGATGAAATTTCACAACATTTTAGTCGACAAAATCTACTGTATATTTAATCAACTAAAATATGTGAGTATATGAGTAATGTGTAAGGCATTTTTTTTTATGTTTCTTTGAATTTCTGAAGTCATGTTTTACACTTGGATCCCACCACCATGAAGTTAAAGCATGACTGGGTGTCCCTCTTAACTCATCCAACCTTTCCACACAACCAAAGTAGCTATGATTGGAAATATTCCTAACTTGTCCCTACTTTCTGCATGACGAAATTAGGTCTGATTGGATTTAGTCTCTGTCAAACATTTTAGTCTAGTTTTTATTTGTAGATGAAAATGTCAGTTAATTTAGCTTTAGTTGTTGTCAATGTACACTTTTTTTTTTTTTTTTTGGTTATAGTCTAGTTTTCGTCAGGGGAAAGAGGTTGTGGACGAAAACTATGATGAAAATAATTAGTCAACAAAATTAACACCGTCAACATGTACATGTTGAATAGCAAGAATTAAAGAACTCTTTGTGGAAAATAAGAAGTTAAAGGGTTCTTTAAAATTGATAACTCTCCTTTGGGTGCTGGTTTGGGGGAGCGGTAAACAACCAGGCATGACGCATGTACATGCTTCTGCCAGTCTGGGTTCAAATCCAACCTGTGGACAGTTTGCAGAGTATCTCCCCCACTCTCTCTCACTCTTTTCACAAGCATATCCCCTGTCTCCCTCTCCTTGTTAAATGGCCTAAAAATGCCCAAAAAATAATATAAAACAAAAAAATTAATACCTCCCCATGTAGACCATTTTAAATGGATTATCTTGTGGTCAGCATATTGCTTGATGCTGTGATTAGGACAAATTAGCTTTTTAAGTGAAGATTGTCCTCTCTGTTATATTAAATAAGCAAAAGTTCTCAAAAATATCTTCTTCCATGTGAAAACACATACTTGCACAGTTATGTCCTTCCAGTAGCACACAATGATGTCCTTGACCTGCCAAACCTTCCTGGCCATTCTTTTGGGAGGACTGTTGTCTCCAGAGTGTTATGATGAAGCCGTCTTCTCTGTGGTCCATTCTGGCATCTCCGTTCACCAAGGTTGTTGGAGAGCAACAGTGTGTATGTGTGAGAATGCAAAAAGTCCTATAGGCAATGTTGAACCGGGGATGTCAACAGGTGGATGACTTCTAATTTGGCTAAAGAATAAACGTGTTAACCCAACTCGTGTAAAACAATGACAGTAGAGCACCCTTTATTCAACACAGGATCACAGTGTCAGGGATAAACAAGTTCTTACCAGAGTGAAGTATGGTTGATGCCTGTGTTAACAGTTCTGGCACCATTAGCCAATAATTCTGCTCTCAGACATCAATATTTCTGTGCTGCATGTAGTTCCTCACTGCTTCTGGTGAGCGTTGCTGTTGGGCAGCAACCTCCTATCTCCATTTTTTTATGATTTTCATTATTTCCATGAAACAGTACAATCCGTCATCTTTCATGTTGGTGAGTGAATTTTATAAACTTTTAACCAAATCAGAGAACAAAAAAAATATCTGGACAATTCAAGTTGCATTAAAGGATAAGTTCGTTTTTTTTGACACCTGGACCTTATTTTTAGGTTTAAATCCGCTCGTAGACTCACCCAGACAATTTTGGCGGAGCTCGGAGCCGTTTTCGAGCAATTTAGATCCATCCGACGGCATTTTTTTCTCATGCCATAGTAGCAGACGGGGCCAGAAATCGAAGCCCCTAAATTAGACATTATCTGCTGCGAAACTCGCTCATTTCAGCTACATTTTATAAATGAATGGCCAGTGTTATCACCATGTCAGCTCAACTTTTGGTGACGTCACAGACATGCATCGCAAGAGCGCAGCTGAGTAGAGCCACTGTTGTTGCTAGGCTACACGGCTACACAGCTATTTTTGTGCAACATGGCGGAATATTTATCCAATGAAGAAGTGTCTGACGACAACTTTGAATATAATGGATGCCCGTATCATTTTGAATATACCGACGAGGAGCTATTTGAAAGGAGGATGCAGAGGGAAAGAGCCGAACAGCTGGCCAGAGAACAAGCAACCACTGCACACCCACGAATGGGGGCTAACTGGTGGTGTTGTTGTGGACACTGCACGGCAATGGCAACAGAGGAGGAGTGAGTTTCGCAGCAGATAATGTCTAATTTAGGGGCTTCAATTTCTGGCCCCGTCCGCTACTATGGCATGAGAAAAAAACGCCGTCAGATGGATCTAAATTGCTCGAAAACGGCTCCGAGCTCCCCCAAAATTGTCTGGGTGAGTCTACGAGCGGATTTAATCCTAAAAATAAGGTCCAGGTGTCAAAAAAAACGAACTTATCCTTTAAGTAGCAGAGAATTTTTTTTTTTATTTCCTGAAAGGAAGCCAGTTGGTTATAGGTCTGTGCTCAACAGTGACAAGGTGTAAGTATAAGCTGACACATTTGACAACTTATTCTTAATTTTCAGACCAAAATACGGCCAAACCATTTTGTTCCAATGTATATTTGACAAATGATATCTGTTTTTAAATGGCATTTTTCAATCTCCTTTGTTTACATCCAGGTTGGAGGGTATTTTGGCAGAAGGCAAGATTATGTGGTATACTGTCCTGGTTTTAAATACAGAATGTACGCCGCTTTGTAGAACAAATTTTTCGCCAAAACATGTTGAAAGTGGAGCAAAAATATCATTTCTATCGAGAAATGCTTTCAGTGTGGTTTCTTTTGCATTTAACAGAGAAATGTGGCCTAGATCTGACAAACCTGCTGCTAAAGCTGTTAGCAGCTATGCTCATCTCTGTACAAGCTGTTGTCACACCCTTAGCTCCCACCTCTACCTGCTCTGAAGGAAATTGATTGGGCCATGCTGCTTCAGGCCGATCATAATCATTGTAGATTGGACCTTGGCAAATAGGATTCCTCTGATTACAGACAATGAATCTGGCGGATCCAACTACACTGCAAGGTCACTCAATCATACCTGCCTACTTGGAAATAAGGCCTCATCACAAACAATCATTCCCAAATCTTTGCTTTCCTAGTATCTGCTTTTTATTTGAATGAACATCAACTTTAACTATATAGATAGAAATGATATTGTCTTGTCCTTGATCTCACTTCTCACTTCAGAAAAAAGATGTGTCGTAGAACTTAATAGATTTCCCAGCCCTAGGTCATAGCGCAAACATCTGTGTCCAAGTTGGGACAGGAAAAACACAAGAATGTTTGAATGAGTCACCGCAGAGAGAGCAAAGTTTCTGTTGTGTGTTGGTTTGTTTGATTCAAAGCTCCAAAAGATGCTCCTCTTGAATCCCCTTTTTACTTAAATGTGTTTCAGTCCAAATTAAGCAAGCTCTAATCTTTGAGAAAGGATCCCACATTTTTATGTCACCATCAATAACTCTGAAATTACTCCTCGTCTTTGGGATTGTGATCATTAATTACAGAGAATATCCCAACATAATGAGGTAGTTTCTGTCAGAGTTGCATGATTTCTGGGCTTCCTTCCATTTGGCAGAAGAAATGATTGAACGTCTTTTGTAATTAACTGGCAGATGAGGCCCTTATGGATCTTTTTGCAACCGTGCAGCTAGGAAAAAATAGACCCCCTTTTTCATACCCCAATCACGACTGCATTCATGTCCTGCTTTGCTTCCTTCTTCCTTCTGAAACTCCTTCATCTTGCCTCTCTTCTGCCTTTCTAATCTTGTTTTGTCACTCTCCTTTTCTGCTGGTCTGCCAGAGCACTCATGTTAATTTGTTCAGCTTAATAACTCCTCAGACAACAAAGAGGACCATTGAGTATTGTGACTCAAAGTGATCAGAATAGAAGATCCTGAGCGGGGATGCTTGTTCAAGCATGGGCCTTGGGCCGTCACTTTAACTAAAAGCCCTTTCACAGATGAACAGAGGGGATGCATGCTTGTGTTTGTATGTGTGGTAGAGAGGGAATGACATTTCAATATCTGAAAATACCCTATATATGCAAAGACCACAGGCTCAGGAAGCTTGGTATGCTAGAGATACAATCTGGCCTTTATTGTATCTGCAAAACTTCAGCAAACACCCACGATTTTCAAGGTTAAACTGTCACATTCATGCATAATAAGCCAGACTTTTTCCACTTTTACAATATGTTGGCATCAATGCATGTACACTGAGTGCAATGGGGATATTTGCCATCTGTAACACAGCTTTGTTCACAGTCGTATGATTGTTCCAGAAGGCCTGCAGGAAATAAAAGGTTGGGGAAAGCAATGTTCACTCTCTGATTCAACAGGCATTCAGTCCTCACTGCAGGATTTTCTGCTATCTACTGTAAACTAATGTATGACCTTTACGCTACGGCACTGAAAGCACCACACATGAGCGGGGAACATTGATTTGATGGTCAATAATGTTTCCCAGAGTGACCTATTTCCCCTTACTATGGGTAAGCAAGTCACTAAAGAGTGTGCTGTGTCAAACAAAGCTGATGCCAGTGGCAGAGAGACACCTACTCTACTCTGTGATGGTTAGGATGTAGGCCAATGATAGGATGCAGTGTTGGAAATGTAGACGGTATGGACTTGGACATACACTCTAGACTTTTCATTCTGAAGCCTAGCAATGGATGAAGCATTTGGAGATGTCGTTTCAAGCCAACTTTCAAATAATCTAGCAACATGCAGAGTTAAGGTGGAATTTTAGCCTCAAAATGTGTCAGAATTTGTCAGTTAGACTGAGTATGTGACAAGACATGAGCTACACACACCAAAATCATGTTTTGTATAGGCGTGTGTGTGCAATAAGCTGGGTAATCAATTTAGATTAGATAATTAAATAGTTAGCATTAGACGTATAAGTAGGTTATGTTAATTCATTATATCATTTTCAAAAAATGCCTACAATCTTGCTCAGCTCCTCAAGTACGGCCATGTTGCTCTGCCTTATGACGACTCCCTTTCAACCCAGATGAAAACAAAGGACAATGTGTGGCATTAATAGCATCTTAGAAACCTATCACTTTGTCTTAATTTTGATCTACAAAATTGAGATTTGAAATGTCCAGCAGTATAACCACTTGACCAAAGCAATGGGTAACCACAGTCAGCACAGGTATGTGGATGATAACCTGTATAAAGATCTGGCTGGCAGAGTTGGCACTGTTAGAGTGAGGCTGCACTCAAACCACATTTGCATTTTTAACCCTCCAAAGATCCCAGGTTAAATAGAGCTAATTTTGGACTGTTTTCTGAGTATTTTTAACTTTAGATGTATGTATCCATGTTTAATTTTGCATTAAAAATTAGTATTTGACAGGGATTTTGTTGTACTTTGGGCTTTTGAGGTCAGCTTCAAGTGGACACTTGGAGAATTTCACCTTTTTGAATGGTGCACTGATATAATTTTTCATTACCACAGGTTTCTGCTGGTTTTAAAGTATTCACAGACAGAGGTCAAGCCTAAAAGTTTAACTCTTATGTCTGAAAATATCTCTCACTAAAGTGGGACTTACTAGACTATCTCATCTGGAGTAGATGCACCCAAACAATGTTGATCAAGTGCAGTGCTTTTTTTTTCTTTTTTGATCAAATTCATCTGTTGAGTGTTTAAGGATTAAAACAAATGTATTTACGAATGGACCAACAGTGTCTGAAACTCACGACTCTCAGACCAAGAACTGTCTCCAAAACTGTAAACAAGCAGGCCTTTGAGAAGCTGTAGGTGTCACAAGGTTATACAGTGTCTTCTGTCATTCACAGAAAAATTGCATTGTCAACACTTTAAAGAAAAGGGCACAAAATATGAATCTCTATTCCATTTGGCACATTTTGATGTTTGATTGTTCACTGCAATGACAAGGTTCTCTCCCTACCCTGAAGCAGGCCAACTAGAGGAAACAGTTTGTCTTCTATGCAGATCATCATATCAAACAAGTAGTTAAGTAATACTGTATGTTCAACCATGACTGAGAATTCTCAAAGTTTGATCTCTTAAATGCTGTAGTGAACAATGGGAGTTATTTTCATAAAACAAAACCAGTTGAAATGTTAAAATGTGCACTCTACAATGATTTCGACCAGTTTTTATTAATCAACATGCATCTTTGCCTGTTGTTATTTGTTTATCAACTAGTGCTTGCAACTTGTTTGTCATTAATATTGGCTGTGTAAAATGGAGCTGAAATTTTGAATCTCACTGATGGGGGTTGCTGTATTGAAAATGTTGCTTTGCCCTATCTTTTGACCAAACTATAGCAAAAAAGAGGTGACAGTAAAGCAGGCCATTTACCTCCTGGCTCAAAGCTACAATTAACCGTTTACCAGCAGGCTCAACAAAGTGATTAAACCTTTGGATTAAAACATAAAATGCATGTCAGGCAGTGACATAATTAACCCACAATGCCTTTTTTTCATACTTGATCATAAAAAACAAATTGAAGTTTTACTGATCCGTCCCTTCCCTCACCCAATAAAAATCCTTTCTTCTAAATTAGCTGTTAGGTGTGCTTGATGCTCACAGTTGATGTGACACAACAGAAACATAAGAAACGGACATCTGTTCTTGCCACATTATTTGCTAATAACTGATGTTGGTAAAAAAAGGGCCAATGTTTGACTTATACATCTACATTCATACTCTAAAGATGCTAATGTCTACAGCTAAACTGGCTTTTTACCATGGCTGTTACTTGAGATTCATTCGCTTTTGGAGCCAGCCTCAAGAGGAGAGTTGCAGCTTTTTTTTTTTTAACAAGTTTTGCATTGACTCCAGAGGTTGCTGACTGGAAATCTTTGTATGTATTAGAGCCCAAATTCCGACTCATAATCTTCTCCGGAAGCCTATCATCAGGGGTATATTAATAATAAAACATCTTATAATCAGGTACAATGTCAGTGGGTGTGTCAGTAAAGATGGTTTGGCCAAAGTCCTGAATCTAAGTTTAACCTCCGTTTAGAGAAAGATTTAGAACCTTAATGTGACCACAGTTCAGATGTGAAATCACTCAGGTTAAGATGAATCACTAACAGGGCCTTCAGCTAATTTCACCCTAAAATCATGTGTGAGGAGTGAGAGCAGAATGCATTAGTCCTCTTTTCATCGGTGGGAGTCTGCAGGATTGAGCTGTTGGCTGTGTGCCCGCTGAGTGTATTCAACCCTCCACAGATAGCTCTTTGTCCCTGCAGCTGCTAAACAACCGTAAGACAAAAGCATCTGGGGTACCCCTGCTCACCAGTGAGAAATGTTCCCCATATGAAGAGCCCTGCCAGACAGCCTGAGACCATTTGGACACAGCCAAATGCTACGCCTGGGCTGAATGAAGCAGAGGTTTAAATGAATAACCATGTTTGACTTTTTCTTTGCCTGTATACTCAGGATTCTGTGATACTTGTTGCTGCAGAAAGCTGTACTTATCTTCTCACAGCATGTTATGTTGCTTATTCAAGATAGTTCAGGAAATGCACATGACTCCTCTGTGTTCATGATGTGGCGCTGCATGTGACACTCTGAAAACAGAGCTCGAGGCACAAAACACTATCTCTTCCATTTGCCCGATTCATTTTCCTGCCCTAGGAAAAAGCTTTCCAAGTGAGAGTTTTCATTGTCTGCTTATTATCCTCCAGAGAAAGGCTCTATCGGCAGGAAGAGGCACTTCTGCCAAGCAGATGAAAATCTGCATTGCTGTGCTTTAATAAAGCGACAGCTGCAGGAAACCCAATAGCTGAGGGAGGTGTTTTGGGGAGGCTGTTTGCTTAAAAGAGAGACTTATTTGGAGGGGGTTGAGAAGATGGATTTAACTTTGACAGGGCTGTTTGAGGAAAAAAAGCCTGTACCTTTTTAGAGCAGGACCACTGGGATATTAAGGATGTTTTTACCATTTACCTTTTTGAGGTCTCCAAGTCAACCATTTATTGATGCTTTTCTAAGTAAAGGAGAAAATTCCTGCTTCCAGCAGCTTCAGGGGAGAGGAAATCCCAAATGTTTCTGTCTGAAAAACACATTGACCTCATAACCACACACAGACTGGTGCAGAGCTCTGTTAACGGTGTTAATATTACAGCTACACCACTGAGAGGTCTCACAAGTCATCTTAGCTTTTGACCCTTACTCGATGGGAAAACAGTACTGTAACAATAGATCCACCACAGCTGTAAATGAAAGATATGTTGTGAAAGAATGTGCAGAACGGTGTGAAAGCTCATAAAAGTGTGACATTTTATGTTTGACTATGTGTTTGATTGTTACTGGGCTCATATGTGCTCGAGTTGCAGCCCTGGTTCAAGCCCCAAAATTACCCCCTGTGATGTTTTGCCTTTCCTGGGAATGCCAGGATGCACGGACACACTCCTTATTCTGACTATGGTAAAAGTATCAGAGCGTTAATAAAGTTAAGAAGTTGACAAGGGTGCACAACGAGCCAGCGGGAGAGTCTGTGTGTGTTTGTGTGTTTATATCACTCTTCCCCCAAAGCTTTATGGCGCTGTATATGCACACATCTGTCATGTCCTTGTAGAATTAAAGTGAATGTTTTGAACTGTTATTTTGGTGGAGCTACATTGAAGCTTTTTTTTTGTGAATGCACAGTGAAAAGGCGTTGGAGTGCTTTTTATGTTTATAACTGTTAAACAAAAAACTTTTTCTGCAATTGATTGTATATGAGTGACTTGAATTTTTGGCACAGCTTATCAAGACTTGGATGTTACTGTTGTAAGTAAAAGCTACATTCAGTCAAGAAACTGCTAAGGGATGCACTATTTTTGATGTTTCCTAATATCTGATTTTCCATTATTTCTAAACTAATTATTGCCAAAAACAATACTGTTTTTTTTCTGTAAAGAGTGGAAAAATTCCACCTAACTGAAATGATCTCTTCGTCTTATTGTGACAGTTCATATGTGCAAGTAACATGTGAAACAGTAGAGAAATATTAATTCTCTTATGAATGATGCTGTTGATTTGAAAAAGATGACGATTTACTGTAGTTTGTGAAATGAGGCTATTACCCACGGATTTATATTATTACATAAATAATTACAGCTGGTAATGCATTATGAATTTATTTATGGTATTTGATCTGATTTGTAAGGAAGAGGCGGGACTAGATAAGCTCTTGCTTCATTCTGTTTCTTCTCAAACTGGTTGTTGTGTTGACATACATGTGTCTGTACTCAAGTGTGTACATTTATTTGATAGACATGTACAGTTGTTTGGTGTATATGTATTATTTCGCATTGACTTTGTTTTGTTTGGGTTTTTTTTTTCAAAGTTTGAGATAAAGAAAGAAAGAAATATTTTTAAGTGTAGACATTCAGTGATAGTAAGGTGAGGCATTGTGGTGTCTTTATAAATTCAGTCAATGCAACAGCTAATACATGGAAATCATATGGTTGGTATGTATGGCCAATAAATAGTCTGTAAATATCAGCAGAAATTTTCATACATGCTGGTGCAGAATGAAGATACTCACATTTTTAAGCTATTACTCACTGATATGAGTATTGTGCTGATGGAATTGTACGTCCTTAGAGCTAGGGTACTGATGAGGACTCTGGTAGCCTGCCTAAGTCAGATATATAAATGGGCAGTACCAGACTTACAGGGCACATCAGCTATTCCTTACATTGCTTTTTTTTTGACAAAACAAGGCAGAAATCCCAGTCAAACCTCTGTCTTAAGTATATCCCAGCATCCTGAGACTAGGGATCACTGTAACTCCGCTAAATGGCTGCTGACTTGCTGCAAAATTGCTCAAAACAGATGTAAACAAGTCACCCTGACTGAATACTCTGGAACAAACTGGTTGCATTTGTAGCAAATGGGAACCATGGATGCATGCTATTATTGGTACAATATAAGTATCAGCAGATAATAGCTTGAAAAGTTAAATACTGGTGTCTGCAGATATGAACATTTCTGCCTCATACAACCTATTGGTCATGTGTATCCTTATATTGGCTGAAATTTTGGCAGAATGTGGGAATGAACGATGTTGCCTTACCCTATTCTAAGTGAGAATTTTCTTTTAGAAACCAGCATCATTTATAGAGATGGAAGGTTGTTCTTCATGTTTCACATACACTTCTCACACACATAAACTGCCACAATGAGAAGAACAAGTCAATTTTAGTTGAACCGAGACTGTGCACTTTCAACTAAAAAATATTGGTGTCATTCTTTGCGATACTGAGTACAGCAATATCAGTATATTAGCAAAAATCCAGGGTCATGTATGACTTATAGGAGCAGGGCAGTTTGGACAACAATTGAGATTAAGTTGATGCATCAGGTCAAACTAACACAAAACCTCTTGACCAAAGCACACAGTGGCCTCATTTAGCAGTGAAAAACAGAAGTAGAACTGAAAGGAGAACCAAAGATTAGCGCTGCTTGCATTGCTACTATTAGCCACACTGCACTATGCAAACCAATTTCACATCGTTATTCATTGTAGGCTGTGATTCTGTGTTGATTAACAGCACTTGGTTTTGATTGTTTTCTGATTACTTCATTCACTGAGGAACATTTGCCTAAATGCACTTTTGATTTGCCTTTACCTGTTTTCAATATGCTTGCATTTGAAGGTCTTCTAATATAGTCTGCCCAGGAACATCCCTAGTATTGACATCACAAATGTTGTTTATAGTCATCTGTGCAAAGAGAGGACATTTTAAATCATGCTCATGGTTTGTAATCAGAATCAGAGGCATGAAGTGGTCCAAACATGTATACTCAAATTCTTTAAAAAAAAATTCACTGATGAGCAGTGTTTGTACCAAAGTTGTGTATACAGTTTGCAGCAGTTATTTCCATCAACGCAAACATCCGCCTCATTGAAATAATGGTTGTGTGCTGGATGCATTCCTGAGCGAGTAAATGTTTGGACACTGATAATGATGGAGTGACTGCATCGCCTGGATGGTGCCATAAATGGGCTCTACTTTGCTCACAGGATGCTTCATAACATCCAGGTTGATGGACAAAATGTCATTACAGTGCGTGCTGTTGGAAATGCGCCCATCAGTGCTTAAAGTGATGAAGTAATGGATTGACCCACTCTGACAGAGGTTAGCTGGGGTGGAGTATACACCACAGAGATTAGTCTTGTCTTTCTTTGAGAGGCCCATTAATGCTGGATGTTTGATACAGATTTGCTATTTTTGTTTATTTGTCTGTATTTCTGCACCTTGGGGGAGTAAGGGTAGGGACATTTGCATTGTTTTGGACGTGTTGGAGCAATAATATGCCTGTAAAACAACAGTATGAAACTTCTCTACAGGGAGTTTTTCAGTCAAACTGATGCAACAATTATCTTCAACAGAGAGAATTTCACATCCCATCTCAGCAGTGAGCCCTGGTTGCCTGTTGTCAGCACTTTGTAAGTTTGACAGTGGGCAGCTGTTCTTCTCTGAGAGCAGCACACAGTTTTGTGGCACTAATTCCCTCACCAGTTGAGAGCTCAAAAGGAGGCAAAGCTCATCTCAGTGGCTGAGGCTAAGAAACAGAAGTAGACAGTGCCATCTGAGGTTAAGAGGAGAGAAAGAGAGTGGCCTGGCAGCAAAGGGAAAAAGCAACAATTAGACAAGATCTGAATACTGCCATTGAGATGTGCTTACGTGCATGTAAGTGACAATGCAGGAAGTGTAACATGAATCATAACTGCTGATCAATGAAGGTCTGTCTTAGATCAGTCAGGTCTAAGCATCAGTGATCAGAAGACTGACCTTTGTGCATGCAAAGTTTATGTTGCAGCTGTCACAGACGCACCAACATGAAGTATGAAGCAAATGCTCAGATATGGCAGGTGGACCTTCTGTCAAAGTGTTTTTTACAGCGAATGTCCAACCATAAATTATTGCAGTGAGTCTCTTAAGTAACCTCGCAGCACAGATGGTTCTGCCTGATTCAGTATCTGTAATCAGGCAGATCCATCTTGCCAAACTCCAGTCTACAATGACTGTGAGCTGCCCAAAGCGGGACGACCCAATCAGCTTCCTTTAGAGCGGGAAGAGATCAATCTAGGAGCGAGAGGACCACAGGGGGTGACTGCTCAGACAGAGATTAGCATAGATACTGACATCTTCAGTCGCAGTTTTATCATACATGGACCACATTTCTTTATTAAATTAAAAACAAATGACAACTCTCCAAACTCTTGAATAGGGAGGATATTTTCACTCCACTTCTGACATGTATACAGTGAGTTTGTTTTATCAAGTGTCTCACATTCTGTCCTTCACACGGCCGCAGAGCCAGCCTGCTACATTATCTGATACATTATCTTATAATGAATGTGATTGACAGACTGATTGTCCATTCACCTGCCACATATGCTTTTGAAAGATTCTGCACATTCCTGAACAGGTTCTATGGGCTCTATCCTTCGATGGACTCGTGAAATATATTGAATGGTCCATTTGGTTTGTCAGGTTGTTTTTTTAGTGCATGATGGGTCAGTATCAATAATATTACAGTAGTTGATGGTGGCATGCATACTGTAAATTCACACGAATTTACTGGCAACTCAGATGCTGTGATTGAACAGTAGGGATGAAAATTGAAGAGTGACTATAGTAAACACAAGATGTATCATGATCGTTCCATAATTTAACAGTAGAACACAGGGATTTTACTGACGTGCATGTTGGGATTACTGTAAAATTACAGAACAGTGTTGTACAGTCACAGTAATTGTGGTGAATTTGCAGTACTTTGTAGTAATTTTACAGGATAGTACTTTGAATTTACAGCACTTTACTTTAACTTTACAGTAATATATTTCTGGGTCATTGTAAAATTACAGTAAAGTGTAAAACAGTTCTATGCTGTAAAAAGTTTTTATTTTACTGTGAATTCAATTTAAATTTGTTGGACTATAGTGATGTCCCAAATCAGGGGCTGTATCCTTGGAAAGGTTAATTTGAAGACCAAACTCCTTTTGAATCAGTCACTCAATTGGGAAATCCTCCATGAACCAGGCTATCTCATTTCTGATCATGCAAAGCAATCTTTGCAAGCTATGTAGGATTCTACCCCTGAAATGAGACACAGTAACTACAATAGAGGATTTTCCTCAATGTCAGAGCTCTGTAAATTGAAGGTATTTTCATTATTATTGGATGAGTAGAAAAAAATAGCCTTGCAAACACAACAAATGTTTGTAAAGTGTCATGCAGTCAGATTTGTGGCTCATTGTTTCCTTGCTAAAGTTGTTATGTTGCCTTCCTTGCTGTGAATTTCCCTGAATATTGTCTGTTGCCCTCACAAACACTGGGGTGGGGGGTGGGATAGGTGTCACGTTCAGGTTTCCCCAGATGCATTTTACTACCAGGACCCACAAGAGGACCTCAGGACTGTGAAACACAAGAGAAGGAACTTGTTGAACAATGGCATTAAAGTGATCCCTGTATCCTCTGCTCTGTTGTCATAGTGCTGTCGATGAATCCTGACACAGTGGGGCCTGACTGGCTGGTGCTAGGAGAAGAGGGTATCTGCTCCTTCTAATGAGGGATGAGCAGGAGGGGTGTTGAAAAGGGTGAAGTTCTGTGGGTCAGGGGGTGAGAGGTTGGCAGCATGAGAAGGAGGAGGAGGACAATAGGAGCGTTGGGGGCGACCCAGAGAAAGAAACCCTGGCAGCTGGGGGAGACAGAGGAGGGTGGGGGGCTGGTCTTCATGGGAAGAAACCCCAAGATTAGCTGGGGAGTCCTGTCTGATGTCTCCATGTCTGTGGGCTCTTTTATGTCCCTATTGTTTGTGTGTGAGTGTGTTTATATGCTTACACACTGCACAAGAAGCAGGGGAATGACAGACCTTCTCCAGTCACTTGTTTTTTTTTTGTTATTATTTAGCAACAAGAGTGTGAGAATGTTTAAGTTATGGAGATTTTATCAAGTTAAAATGAAAAAAATAACATAAACTTATAGGCCGTCTGCTGTGAATTCTAGACTCCCCTTATAAATATACAGGACATTTAGATGAAGTTCTCAAAGAAGACTTATCGTATTGTCTTTCTATCTTTTATCATGGCCCCATGTGGTCTAAATTAAATGTCCATGCAGTGCTTTGGTCAAAATGTAACACTGATCTATCACGAGTGAAAGTTTTTACCTTTACAAACCAGCTCTGAACAGCCTTTGACAGAACGCTATGTATGGTGTGTGTCTCTTTTAATGCAAATGAGGGCCTCCTACCCTGCCTCTCTCTTTCGGGATGTGCTTCCATGGACACATATCCACCTCTGTTACAGTAGGTGGTGATATGTCTTCTTTTCAGCTCATTACTGTTTACAGTGCTTACAATGTAGCTGGCAGAGTCCTTTGTTTGCAGATCTGTACATTTTGTACAAACTGCTTTAAGTTACGTACAAATTAGATACATATAAATTATATTCTTCTATTTTATTGTTATGTCTCAAAAGCAAACAAAAAAACATGTTCTCACACTTGTTATGCTAGTGCAATTAGTGTTAGCATGTGGAGAGACTTCTGGCCATTTTTTTCTGAGTCAAAGCTCAGATTGGGTTTTTAACATAGGTGGACCAAAAGTGAGACAAAAGACTTGGTTGGCGTATTTCACAGAGGTCAGTGGATACTCAAGATGCCCAGGCATATGTGCAGACATACTGAAAAGTGGGTCGGCAGTTTGACCTCCTCATAGTGAGAGCACATAGATGTGTTATAGTTTTAGACTGAAACTGTTTTTAACCAGGCTGTCAAGATGTGTATTAAGCCTGTAAAAACTGTCTTTGCCCTGCATACGATAACTAAGGTTTCATTTTTCTGCAGCCAGCCCCAAGTGGTAACTAGGGGCACTACAGCGTCTGACACTTTCGCATGGGCCTGCATTTACAGCCTTTGAGGTTACCGCCTGTTAGTATCTGGACTTCTCCCTCCCCTCCTGTAAACATACCAATAACTGCCAGTTTCTGTCTAGCAAAACAATTCAAAAAAGGAGAGCAAGAGCTTCCAAAATTACAAAACACAGTGGAAATGGTGGGAATAATATTGATGCAGACAGCAAATTAATGTCCAGCGGGCACAGTAATGTTTTGTTGACATGTTGCTCTTGCTGCTTTTCTTGTGATCTTACAACTACCTCTTAGTTCTCTTGTGATCTTATGATCTTGATTTTTCAAGCTAATCAGAGTTGCACTGAGCTGTGCAGCACTTTAAATGTGCTTCCAGTGGGTGACGTGCAAAGCTGCAGTGCAGACAGGACGCTTCAGAAATAGACTATGTGGAAATTCAGAGTAAAAGTGATGGATTTAACTTTCAAAAAACACTAGTACGAAAATATTTCTTAATTATTTTTTTAAGTCTACAGGATGATTTAAAAAAAAATATGATCTGCCTTGACCACTAGGGCACCAAAGTTAGTTCATTTTACGTTTCCAGCTGAAGCTTCAATTTAAAGTACTTTACTGTTTAAATTTTTAACTTCTTTTATGTTATCTACAATACTTTATGGGCTTTGATAATGTATTGAAGGTTATGGATACCGATAATGTGTGCTTGTATTTAAAAGACCAAGCATTAACGGAAGACTAAGAACTATTTACGCCCTTCCTTCCCTGTTATTGATCATTATACCTTTCAAAAGGCTTTCAGAAGACCTCATTGTCAGAATGACTAGAGGATCTGTGTAGCTGCTGTTAGTGTTCAGTCAAAGATGGACATGAAATGTGTATATGGGTTGAATTATATTAGGATTGACACCTTTTGAGACCTAATAGCATTTATATTATGGACCTCAAAGTGCCTATAATCAATGTTTTTTTCTGTAAACAAGGGAAATGCTCCTCCATCTGATTTAGATTTGTATTCCCTGTGAGCCAATACACCTGACAACAGATAGTAAAAGTTATCCACTTATAGCTGAACATCAAGTCACTCCAGAGTGACTGTTTTCTCATAGTTTTTGGAGAGGAATTCTGACAATGATAGGAATAAATATTTGAACCAACTGTACATTTACCCATTCTCTAAAGCATGGCTACACTAAGACACTGGGGCTTAATTTAAAGGAAACCTGGTAATAAATTGTGTAGTTCCTTTGGCTAATTTGTTCCTTATGTTTGTAGACTCAGTATGCAAAATTCTGAATATTGAAAAAGGATTATTGAGAAAAAGCTAATGTTAACAAAGTGGAGTAATAACTCTCTTATTTAGGTGTTAAGTCAGACTCCCCTGGAGCTGTTATTTTTAGCTATGTGAACACCCTTGTGGGATGTTGCTTCCTAGATCTGGGAAATTAATTGGCTTTCAATTACAATTACCGCCCTCTACATTTATGAAAACTGAAAAATTAAGATTGAGAGGCTAGTGTGCAATATGGTGTGTCACACTAGTTTCTTCTATTTTCCATCAAACATAATTGTTAGTTATTTGTATTTTTCACATTTTATTGTCATTTGTGGTTTGTTTTTGTTCAAGTGTTAATTTGATCGTGGTATGAGAATTTAAGTATGATGATTGCATGTATTGTATATTGCAAAATCAGTCAGTAATTGTGTTTCATAATCCTGATCTCAATATCTATTAAAAAAATCGTCATTGTGATTGTTGCTATAATTAAACAAACTTAGGGCTTCGTTCATTTTGTCCAAGTTTTCCCTGGAGGCTTGTTCATACATTGGTATTCAGAAAGTTAGCCCTTCTGGGATGGTAAAGGGAGACTGCCCTGGCTGTGTCTAGTAGCATGATCAACCTTAAAAGTTTTATTGAATATCTTAAGATTTATTATGTCTTTTCTTTAGCTGGTTATTTTTTTGGCATAGCTACACAGTATGTATGTATGTATGCATTGATTACAACACCTGTAAGACAAAAAGTTCATTGTTTGTTGGAAAAAGGTAGCTTACGTTTTGAAACAGGCTACATTTTTAGAGATGCAATGGTGACTCAAAGGCATATTTCTGTTGCTTTGATAACAGTGGTAGACGGCACCATGGCGCAGCAGATTAGTGCACATGCTGGTTCCTCTCACAGATGAAAAACCTCCACACAAAACATGCCCATTAGGTCATTTGGAAATTCTGAATTGCCTGTAGGTGTATGTGTGTGAATGGTTGTATTTCTCTCTATATGGCCCTGTGATTGGGTGGTGACAGGTTCAGGGTGGATCACCACCAAAATTTACTAATTTTGAAGTTACCAACACCTCCTGAAAATTTTAGAGAAATCCATCGAGTAGTTTTTGCGTAATCCTGCCTACAATCAAACAGAAGAGCACAGGCAAAAACTACGTCCTTGGCAGAGGTTAAAATAAAATCTTAATTTTAGATGTTTTGTTCATCATCACTGATAATTATCTGCTGCTCTTCATCTCCCAGACACTCTCCATTAAAACAGGAACTTAATTTGGCATGACGGGAAGTGGGAGCAGATGGATGTTGGAAAAAGCATTTGTTTAATCAAAATTGTGCCATGAAAATGTCATACTAAGCCTCTGAAGGTGAAGCTTGGTCACCCATATGTGGCCAAAAAGTCTCATAGCTGGTTGAAAACTGAGGGACATAGATATTTGAGTCCACAATTCATGTTTTTGTAACCTTCATCAGTATTTAACCGTTCTTGATAATTTTCTTGTCTTATAAATAATTTCTCCTGAGGCCGATGTATTCCACAGAAACCTCAATAATACATTTCTTTGGTCCCTTATGGAAAATAAAGTGGTTCAAACCCTTTCTCCCTCATAACCAACTATTCCAAGGTAGCTTGAGGTTTCATTATCCCAAATGTCTTGGCAGCTCACCCTCCAAGTATAGATTGAAAAGACAGGAGGTCATTATGTAGCATTATTCTAACAGGATAATGGAGAGGTGTTTGCTTGCAGTTCTTCTTGGCGTCATCTTTGGCTCCGTAATATGTAAGTGGCAGACCACAAATACAGCAGAACTGGTTCCAGAGCAGAGGCATTATTAAAATATTTACTGTAGAAAAACAAACAATCACACAAAGACCTATGCTTTCTCTGATCGGGCAGAAGTTCACAGCCTTTCTCTTTCTTTTTCTGCAGCTCTCGTGTCTTTCCATTCCAGATTTCTCTTTGGCATTGATTTCCTCCTTCGACTCCAGAGTGAAATTATAAAAATTCTTTGACTTTAGGTTTTGATATCACATTGGGTCTTTTTGACAGCCAAGCCATGGTAGGAGTTTCCAAGGTGCTGTAAGTGATGATACCTTGATGGTCTCTCACTCTGTCTCTGTAACCACAGTGGCTGCAGAGGTGCCGAGTTAAGCTGTCAAATCACTCTTAGAGGAAAAACACAGCCTGAGTGAGTGTTGTTCCATTTCCAGACCTAACACGATACTAACGCTAACATGCAATTAGAGAAGTGCTGACTCAAATACCAAGGGCATTGTTTGGTCCAACACTTGTAATTAGGCTCAATAGAAGAACTCATGATGGAAATAGTACAATAGAAGAAACACCAAGACTCCAAGACGTCCTGAAATAGCTGAAATGGAATAGGGGGGATGAATTTCTGCTATCAGGCTGAACAAAGTCAAAGTGCTCCCCACGAAAAACAATAGTCTCCTGGATGAACATTTGCTCCACAGTTAAGTAGAGTTTTGTTTTAAGACTTTACTTATAAGATTGGGGTCATGTCAGGCTATGTTGGCTTGATCTTTTGTTTAATGGCCCCCATGCCAAATCTGGATGAGCTGTCTGCTTGGTGGGAACAATGAGTTAACCATAGCCAGAGTTTTAATAACTTAGAATGCTCCTCTGCATCTTCTTGTCAACATGTTACACATTTTTTCACATTCACTAAAATTAAAGCTCTGGTTAGAAACTGTTAGCTTCTGTCTATATCTGCGCCCCAAAAAGATGCTGTTGTAAGTCTCTATATGCTTATTTGCTTATTTTGTAGCTGTAACTGAATGTGTAGTTGCCTCTCTCCTGAGCTGTTATCAGCAAACCTAATATGCAACAGTTGTATTAGCTGCTTATTAGACCTGCTAACAGCCTCAACCTGCTTCTCAGACTATCAACTCATGGCTTTAAACACACATTGAAGCAACTGTTTAAGCCGTTAACATGCAGTCTTAAATCACAGCAGTGTTAGGATGAAGACAAACTGCAGTAGTCAATTTTTTAGGACACAGCCTGTAATGACTCCACAGAGAGAGAGAGAGACCATCTGCAAAGTGATCGAGCCCACTTAATGTGGTGATATTTGAGGATGATAGATGGCCAGCGAGGAGAGAGAACATGGTTACCACATGGCTGTGCAGGAATTTGCTTTCATTTGGTGGATAAATTTCACTTTATGAGGGAGAAACTCTGTCTGAAAGTTGTGACACCTTTCTTGCCCCTGCTGGGAGAGCTTATAGAATGCTTGGCAAGTGGCTGTGAGGCATTGCCACTTCCAAACAGCTTTTCTCCATAAATATGTGACATACATCAATAAAACGTGAATGGTGGTTTGCTGACGAGTAAATATTTAAGTAATAATTTGCGTCAGGAGAAAGTGTAGTAGTGCCTCACGTAGTGTCATGATCAGTCAATATTTAATGGGCCTGAAGATTGCATTTTTTATCCTTAAAATCAAGTGTCAAATGTCAAGTTGTTTGCATGATCTCCCTGTGTAGGTGTGAGTTTTCTCTTGGTACTCCAGTTTCCTCCCATTGACCAAAAACATGCTTTGTTAAATTAATCTGTGACTGGAAATTGCTCTCAAGTGTGAGTGCATGTGATTAGTTATCTGCTTGGATGAAGCCATCCAAGTCATCCAAACTTTTTTTTTACAGTCCCATACATTAGAAAAGACAATGCATTGTTGAAATCTGTGTTACATGTAGCAGGATAAATGCTACATAACTAACCAAACAAGGTGATGTAATGTTACATTATGACACATTTATGGCTCCATTGGTAAAATAAACATTAAGCAATGCAATGACTCTCCCATTGGTAAAATTACCGTTAGGCAGAGGGAAACACTAAATATAATTGGTATAAGTGATCAATATTGCTAGATCACACTCTTGTATATGTCATTTATAATTGGATAACTAATCATTTGACCTTACTGAGTCCTCAGTCCATCTTTGTGTTCCCCTGTTTCTGATTTGCAATGAAAACAAAAAATCTGAAGAAAAAGAGACTTTCTTAGCTTCAAACTCTCGACAGGGCTGAGGAAAAATCACGGGGCTCATTATAAGTCAGCTCATTGTGGTTTTCCCTCTTACTGTCCCCATGTTTTTCTATAATGAATGAGGTCAGTTAGCTTATTCATTTTTTCCACTGCCGGGAGACTTCTTTTTTTTTTTCTTAGGAAACAGGACTCGGCTCGTGTCGTTTGGATTGTTTATCTGAAACATTACATGGAGGTTAAAGTCATATTAACTTTGGAGAGACTATACACTGATTGAAAAACAGTCATATGCTGTGATGCTTTGGAAAAGTCATACACAATTTGAAATGTTTTACAGACTCGCAGCAGAAAATAGTTCAACAAACCACATGGATCTGTATAATGGGTTTGTAGTGCGTGGTTCTCATAAACCAATCAATGACTTGGCTGCAGTACGACAAACATGAGAGCAGATTGACCTGTGAAGATGTCCTGCATTAAATCTAGGCCACAGCAGCACAGAGGAATGCTGCTCAGTAAGTGCAACAAATCGCTGCAGCAGTGTTTACAAGAATTCTGGCCTCTGATGTTGAAATACACCACAAATCACCATGAAAAAACAAGAGTCATTTTCCATGAAGGGAGATAAGTATTCAAGGACATTTTGATGATCAGACCATGCTGTCATACCCCATATGGCCAGCTCCCATTTCGCAGCCTCTTCTTGGTGCACTAGCTCTCTTCTTCTACTGTTTTTAAAGTGGTGCTTAGGCCCCAGCACAGGCCGGCATCCCTGAGAACTCGGTCCTCAGCGTGAATTCATCAGGGTTGCAGGTCTTTACGGGTGACTGAGGAGCATTCAGGGCCCCCAGTCTCACAGCGTGAAAGGTTGACCCGCAATGAAGCCCCCCTCCATTTGTATGAGCTTCATCACCATTCAGACTGTGTGCTCAAGTTGGGGAGTGGTGCTGTCTTAACGCCGGGGTTTAGCATGCAGTGCTCAGAGTCTGCCTCCTATGTTCACATAAGTATTCCCACTGCCACTCAGCCTGTCAGAGGGGTTTTAAAGCCTGGTCCGATCAGTCCTGTGCTCATTATGAGTCTGACAACACCTTTGTTGCTTAATTCATTTAGTATTACTTAACATAAGGGTTGGTCACTTGATTACATGCAGTGTTAAAGAGGTGAACGCCCAAAAATCAATCATCTGATTTAGCAATGACAGTATCCCTTCCCTTATGATGAGCAATGAATTGATGTAATTTGTTTATCTGCAATTCTCATTTCTACAAGGCAGCTGTCAGTGGGAAAACAGACGAGCAAACAATTGACAGAAGTGATCTAAAATAGATTTGGGCAATATGACCATTATATATCACAATCTTAGCTTTGCTTTTTGCTGTCACAGTATTATATTGTGATAAGACGAAAAAAATACAAATTAGAGGAAGGTATTTAAATGCCTATTTCAGGGCTGTAGCCCCCTTTTGAGTCTAAAATAGGAGTGATGATATACTCAACTTATCTGTGCATCGTATCGCAAAAAGTTGCATTCGTTTCTGTGAGGTAATTTCTTTTTGTTGTAGCTGTAACTACATAAGGTGTTTTTTTCTCTGCTGCTCTAGGTTAAGCTGGTGTTGAAAATACGTTGTTTACTGGTTTGAGTGTTCAAAATACATCAAAGCACTGAACCAAAATTACAATGTAGGACTTATATTGTTTAAAAAAAACAGCTAAAGTCACATGTTTCAGGCTTAACTGTCAAGTGTGCAGAGCTGCAGTGTTTTCAGCTTCTTGTTTGACAAAGATAATAGTCTCAGCCTGCCTCTTTACTTAATCCTCAAATTGAATAAGCAAGATATGCTCTCCTCATAAGTTTACCAGGAGAACTCGGTGGGAATTGTCATTTACGAGGTTCATGTCACATATAACAGGTAAATCACACGTCTGTGTGGTATAATTTAATGTGGGACGATAGTCTAAGGACTGAAGCGTAGTTTAAGCTAACGACAGGGTCTAGCTTCTTGAATGTTTCGCCTCTGAAAACATTTTCTGTGGGCTCTTCTCCAGATGGACAAGTGAAATATTTCCATGGCAGATATATGGAACTGTGTGTCCAGCGTGTCAGGTTAGTTGTGTTTGCTCATAAGGCCAAAATAGATTTTATCTGCGGAGATTCAGAGCAGAAATTTGGTGTTAGAAGTTTTCTGACATCAGTAGCAGTTGTATCATCCACTTGATTTTCACCGGCCATTTCTGTTAATCTTCCTGGAGGAGTTATAAAGGCTAGGAACACTATCTGCATGTGCAGTCCTGGAACCAATCAGCAGTAATCAAACTACTATGTAGCTCTAACTTATGTCTTGTGACCTCTGTCATATCCACACACCAACCTTGTACTGTGAAAAATGGCAATGCACAGAAAAAGACATGCTGGCAGAACTCATTTAATGCCTTCTATGAGCCAAACCAGGAGTGCTGAAAGGTCGGTACCACAACCAATGTGCTACAAAGCTGCACTGAATTGGGATTGTGGTGGTAATTCTGAGAGTAATTGTAACAAAATAAATACCAATAAGATATATTATCATCAAATATTTGTTGACAACTGATGAACTAAGACCTCACCATCAGCATCGTCTGAACTCCGTAACTCTCGCAGTCATTTTTGGGCCAGTACAGTCTCACTCATGATTCAGTTGTTAATGATTGTGGTCTTGATTTATAAGACACGCTGAATCAATGCAGGGCATGTGTGGTGGCCATCATGTGTGCGTGTCCGTGTTGTTTACAGCAAGTCTTTCTCCAGCTTTAAGGTTGAAGCCCTATGGATGTGTTCTTGTGAGGGAAGAGCCATCTGATGGGGACACCCTGCAATGGTGTATTTGTGGAGGAAATTTGGCACACCCCAAGAGAGGGGAGTGAGAGGGGGACTCCCTGTGGCTTTAAGTTGGCTGGTTATTTCCTGGAACTTGGCAGGCATAAGGATGGAAGGGGAAAATTGAAGCAGCTGTATCTGTATTGGCAATATTTCCCTACTACTTGCCTGCAAACTGGCTATGGTTTCCAGTTGTGTAAATTCAGTCTATTTTTGTAGCATGGAAAATCTAACACTTTGTTCCTCTGCCTTTAGTTGGAACAACCTCTCTACATGTGCATGTTAGAGATCAGCAGTTTTGGTTAAATTTATCACTATGTCCCTTTGAAAGCTGGATTTTTATTGTTTCAACACACACAAGTTGGGCACAAACAACAATTGGACAGATGTTTTGAGTTTCCTTTTACATGTATGCAATAAACTCAGTTATTCTGTTGTCCATACTCTTTTTAAAAGGCTGCAGATGGAGCTGTGCTTGTTTTGATTTTGTTGTTCTCAGTTGCTTGGATCCAGCTCTGTGTGGTACTTTCAATCTTTGTGGATCAAGTTCTTCTGAAGCCTCTCTTGAGCTCTTCAGTATAGTTTATGAGTAAATCCAAAGGACAGCTAACTTTAAATCAGCTTTTAGTTTATATACAAGAGTCCACATCACTTTGGAGCATGTGCTGCTGTGTGTTTGTGTGTGTAGCTCCAGCTTCTTCGCATCACAAGGCTGTCCTCTCCTCTGGCGTTTTACGGGGGGCTAAAGGACGGTGAAAAAGCTCGAAGATTAGCGCAGCATTTGTTGTTGTGGGATCCCTGCTAAGTTCACTTCCCTGACCCCTGAGGCTCCCCTCCCCTGCTGCACCCCCACCCCCCCCCCCCCCCCCCCCCTCCTCTCTGAGGTCTGGTATCCGTGAGAAGACCCCACTCCAGCATGCCCCCCCCGCACTGCTGAAAGGCCTTTCTCTCATTAGCATGCCCCCGGGGCTGCTGGGCCTGCTGTTGCCAAACAAACATGGCCAAGATCTTTTTCACTGTCTCCCTCGCTGTCTAGTTTCTTCATTTTATCTATTTCGATCATCATTTTGTTTCTTTGCTCTTTTCCCCCTCTTCATCCTCTTTGAGTTTTCATGTTTCTGCCCTCATGCCTCTGAATCCCCCCTCCCCTTTTGATGTTGTTTCCTGTGTTGTTTGCATCAGCCCTGAGGACGTGGTGTCTCCTCGTTCAGGAAATGTCCCGTGTCTTTTTTATGTAGCACCAGATGGTAGAAATGGAGCACCACAGTCAGAGGTTGCTAATGTATGCAGCAGAGGCAGAGGGCATATGGTGCAAATCAGAAGATGAAGGGCAAACATTCCCCCCTGTTCTTGACGTGTGGTCAGATGTGAAGGAGAGTAGGTTTTCACCCACTCTGTCAACTGAAGTAAGGGTCTTCTCACCACTGCCTCTGAGATGCCAAACCTGTCCCCACAAGGCAACAATATTAAGTGTTCTTTGGTATTTTCAGAGACTGGATGACCTGAGAAGAGGGTAAATTGTTGATGTGTCATGAGAAGGAGCTTGAAGTTGACTGCAGCTTAATCCCCCACAATTTTATTCCTTGGGAAAAACCTGGGTTTGGAGGGCATTAGATTTTAAAGTCGTCTGTCCAGCTGTACATTCGTCATTCCATTAGTATATCCTTGAAGCTGGTGTTTCTTCAAATTTTGCAGAAATAACTCATGGACAACTTTAGGATGAATTTGTTGACTGAGGGATTTTCTTCAAACTTTGCACAAATGTTCATACTGACCCAAGAAAGAAGAGTTACGATTTTGAAGTCACAAGTTAAAGGTTAAGATCACAGCACTCCATGATCACCCGTTGCTTGTGGACACAATATTTAAAGAGTGTTGTGATGAATTTCCTTCAAATTTTGCACTTAAGTCCGCTCGTACTGAAGGATGAGCTGATTAGTTTCTCGAGATCACAGGTCGAAGGTTGAGTTTGTAGGGCCTCGAATCATCCCTTATCTCATTAATGCTTCAAGAAGTTTTCTTTGAACATTACACAAATGAACACCTTAGCCCAATTCATACTGCTGTTTCAAGGTGTAATATTTACGCCCCTGTGGTGCTTCACCTCCACTGTGAACAGGACAAGCCAAATTCACAATGTTTATGCAAAAGCGCTGCAACAATGCTACGCTATATTTACATCTAGAGACATTCACATGTATCTTCAAAATATTGTCAATCAACCTTAGATGTATTGGTACAAACTTTTAAGAAATTCATTCAATGCAGTCTTTAGATATCATGTTCACAAGCTACACAATTAACATGAGGCTCATTTACCTCTGGCCTTGTATATATAAAATCAATCAATCAGTTCATCCTGGTATCTGAATTGGCATTTGTGCAAAATTTAAATACAATTTCTTAAATGTAGATGTAACTTCAAAAGTAGGCGATTGATATGAGACTCAGTGGCCTTGCTCTTTGACGTTTGTCCTTGGAAATGTCTGTATTCATCCTTGATGCAGAATATACACTCGAGTAAATCTAAACACAGATCCCTTGAACTGTTCTTGAGATTTGCGTTTACAAGAAATGGATGTACACAATGTCCAATGACCTTTGACTTTGGACCTCTAGTATGAAATCAGGTCATCCATGAGCCAGTGTAGACATTTGTGTCAAGTTTGAGGAAAATCCCTCAAATTACTCTGGAGATACATCATTTACAAGCAAGAGATGAACATGAGGCTGGACTACTTTGACCTTTTGCCATGACCTGAAAAATCAATTGTACAAAGTTTGAAGAATCCCTTAAAGTGGTCTTGAGATGTTGGGTTAACAAGCAAGAAGCATTAAGATCTTGACTTGTGACCTCTGACCAAAGAGATCCAATCATTTCTTTCTTGGGTTGGAGTGGATAGTTGTGCAAAGTTCAAGTTATGCAAAAGATCCCTTTAGGCTTTTTGAGCTTTTAGATTTATAAGCATGGCATGATCATGTGGAACTATGATTGTTACATTTGATCTGTGACCTTTTGTATCTCATCTGTTCATTCGTTCATCTCAAAAAGACACCTAAAGGACCCCCAAAGGATTCTTGAGGTATTAGATTCACAAGCAAGAGATGAACTTGAGGCCCAATAACTGGGATATTTGACATGTTACTGCAAGATGTAATCAGGTTCCCCTGAAGTCAACATGGGTAGATGAAGAAAATTTGACTGAAATCCCTCAATGTGATCCTAAAATGTGGAGTTTACAAGAAAAGGATAATCGTGAGGCCCAAAAATTTTTGATTTAACTAAAATCCAGTCATTTCCTGTTTGAGTCAGAGTGGATGTTTTTGCACTGCATTACTGAGATATCACTTTTTCAAGCAAAGAATGATCATGTGGCCAAAAGACCTTTGACACTGAACCTCCATATTTTAATCTATATGGCAAAATCTAGCTATTACAGTATTTATAACTATAACAGGTACTACAATGAGAGTAGATGGTGTTTGATTTGTGTATGGCTCAAAGAAACATTAAAAGCTGTATCAAATCCCATCAGACTTAGACTTTGCATAAACTGCAACGTACAGAGGGGCCCCAGCTTTGTAATGCAGTGAATGTGAAGGAGAGGGTGAGAGAGGGGAAGAGAGAGAGAAAGTAGAAGTGTGCGAAAGGAGAGGGAGCAAAGGAGGAGAGTGTAAGGGGTGAAAAAGGGAAGAGAGAATCTTGCTGAAAGGAAGCATTTTTGTTGGATGGGAGAAAAACAACCATGGAAACTCCATCAGAAGAAAACCAGGAGCAGAGGCTGGACAAAAGAGGTACCAATGAGCGCTCACAAATAGCTGCTTCACTTCTTTCTTTTCTCTGCATGTGTTTACTGGAGCTTTAACCTACTCCTGCCAGCATGGTGTACGCTCCACATGAGAGTGTTTTACCCAGAAGGGAGAGTTTATATCAGTATCAGTATAAAGGTGTTACTGCTGTCATGCTTCTCATGCGTATTGAGTTTATTTCGTTCAAATGTGGGATTTTTTCAGGAGACCGCGCTCCTGCAGCTGAAGGGATACTGTGCAGCCGCTGGTTATCATAATGGCACTGTCACTGTGTAAGACAATGAGACTGTAGCAGAGTCAACAGCAGATCAATCAAACCTTTGGGTGCATCTGAGTTTTTCTTACAAAGGAGGGAATGGGAGCTGAGAGTGGGAGGGGGGCATGAAGATTAATGAGGTGGATGAGGGGCTGGCAAGGACAAAGATAAATGGTCCAGACATCACCAGTTGCACAAATAGACAGCTGCAGTGTGTAAACTAGAGAGAGATAGGCAGAGAGGGTCATTTGTTTTCACAGTACAGTACAGGGGTTCCCAAGCTTTGCTGTTCCAAGGAACTAATGTAACATGAGTCCCTCTTGCAACATTTCTTTGATTTCTTGTACAATTAAATGCAATAATAATAATAATAATAGTAATAATTATAATAATAATAATAATAATAATAAGTTGGTCTTGTATAAATTATCATTATTTTTGTATTGCCTTTTGGAAATAAGATAATTATAGTAATGACACCTTGAATTTTAACAGGGTCTTTGCACCCTGTTGGGAGTTCCAGTGTTAATAACTTTATCTGCTTTAGTGTCTGGTCATAAACTAGAACCATAATATAAATATAAATATTCTAAAAGACATAAATTATATTAAATTCCAGTGGTGCACATCGGCATTGGTTCAACACTGGTATTGGACGATATCAGCCCTTTTTACAAACATCTGCCATCTTCAAATTAAAGTGGAGTGTGTGGTATGATGTGTCATACAAATTTAATGCTGACATATGACACACGTAACTGCTTATTCAGAGAAGATTCTTCATTCAGGGAAATAAACATAACCTTTTGGTCAAACTGTGATGTGTTTTCATGATCAGACAGGAGAAAAATATATGCATTGTGGGAGTATTATGCCAAAAGTAGAAACTATTTGTATCTTCATCAGTACTGGCAGTACCTGCTCTGATTTTCACAATCGGTGCAACATTATCAAATTCAATTCAAAGTTGGAGATTAGAAACAAAAATAGCTTGCCAGTCTACAGGGAGGATTTAAAACACAGTTGTCATTCAGCTGACCTTTTCTGCTTTTCTTTTGTGTTACATCTAAAAAGTGGTTTATACGCTAAAAATTAATGCACTGTAAAAATATTGGCAACTATGAGAATATACAAAAGTTAAATGGGACCGTGGAAACATTCTTTAATGACTGTTGTTAAATGTTGCTACCTGGGTTAGGGTTAGTTAGAGTAAAGTGTGCTATATTCTGTTGCAAATTCAGAGAATTTGTCCAACCCAATTGTAAAAGCAAAAAGGCTTACCTGAAACCAGGTAACCCTGCTTATGCCAAGTGTTGTACAATGTAAATCTCAACCTTATTGTGGACCACTAGCTATCACTGTACAGAGTACATTTTTAGAGATATGTTTTAACCATTCATGCCAAGTGTTAAGGTTGGGTATTCAAGCACAGCTGCTGTAAGTATCCAATACATGACGTCTTTAGTTCACTGCTAGTATATATAAATGGAGTAATTAGGGTTGATAATTTATACTGCAGCTGGGAATCTTCAAGGTTTCTAGCTTCATGTTAAGGTGGCTGTTGCACTGTCAACTTTAATGTTAAGTCTATGTTGACTATGTGTGTTGAATGAACACGTAAATTTTTGTCTTTACTCCTCCTCTATTTAGAAGATGCTTTTAAGATAATATTGGTGCCTAAACAGTCTCTGAATCAATATTTTAAGGGAATAAAAGAGCATCTGTTATGTTTAAAGTTGTCCTGGCCCATGTAATAAAGCCTCTGCTTCCTAAGGTGTCAGTGTCTAAAGCTGGAAAATGACATCAGATGGTTATAAGAGTAGGGGCAGAGTAGGTTCAGCATTTTTACTACTGACATAAAGAGCTGTATCAACAGCTGTGTTTTGATGTTATTGTTATTGGACTTGTTATACTAGATACTGGTTGGCTGGATAGTCATTTAAACTGGTCAGTAATGAGTTTGACCACATCCCACCATTTCTTTCTGTCACAAGCTCTGTTTATTGGTCTGTAAAGCACCTTGGGATCCTGTGTGGGATGTTTACGTGACTCTACCATAATTTCCTTACCCATCACATAACCATACCATAAAATTACCCATCGTAATCACGTATTTACTCCTCTACTGTACCCAAACACACAATTTATAAGCCATTACTGCAACCATCGCCTCTCATTGCCACCAAACATTTCCTTCAGCTCCTCATGGGTGAGCTGCAGTCAACAGCTATTAGTGCCCAGAGTATAAGTTTCCGTTGTTAGTGGAGTAAACAATAGGACCACTTTCGATAAATTTACAGTCTTAGATCTACGCGGTCCCTAGAGAGCAGCCATTACTACCATTATGGCGTTTCTAAGTTTCGCTTCTCTCTGTGTGGAGAGTGTGGAAAATGAGACTGTTTCTCATAAATGGTGCTCTGGCAGCACGCCTCGATGAAGCAAACAAACAACAGCACTTTAGCATTAGCTGTAAACACACACATCTGTTTGCAATGTGGGTGGATGTTGGATTAAGGGTGGGTGGCGGTGGGATGGAGCTTGGTGCCAGGTTGGTGCCCAGGATTTAAGGGTGAGAAGAAGACATGAGTGCCTTTTTCGCTATTGTGTCTTTTTTTATGTGTGTTGATTCAGCTTGTATATGGTACAGATACTTCTGCTATGTCCCTATGATTATGAGGTGTTTCAGTGTTTGTGTTGCAGTTGATTCTACATAAAGAGGGTGTGCCTGTCTTTTGTCAGCACATTTAACTATTATTTTCTAACTATTTGCTGCTCACTTCATCACATCTGGTTGGTATTTTTCTCAGGATTTTTTCCTCTCTCAGCTGTTGGAAGAAGTCATCTATGCTGCGTCGACAGGCTGTGGTGGCAGTTTATGAAGGGTGGAGGGTGGTGATGAAGCGGAGCCAGCTGTGGAGGTTTGAGTGATAGATGTGCAGGGCCAAATCCACCTGTTTGAAGGACTCTGGACAAAAAATTTGCAAGGAGCACCCCAGGGTCACACTCCAAGTGCTGAAATACAGTAGCTTTGGCAGCTGTTTGCGGATGCTGTTGTTTTGTTTTAATTATTTTATTGTGATGGCGAAAGCAGGACTAAAACAAGGGCTGAAGGTCACACAGAATAGTAATCAAGGAGCGATGGGCTGGTTTGAGGAAACACAAAGCTTTGATTCTCGATCTTTGAAGAATAAACTTATCATCACTGACTAGCACAAACCTCCCATCGCCAACATTCATACTTTTTAGCAAATGAAAATGAAAAATGAAATGTGCCCATCAACCCAGATTTAATGGCTAGTTTAAGGTGCCTTAAAAGGTGCTATATTCATGCCTTATGCCCCTTTGCCTTTGTTGTGAACATTGTGGTGGGGGGCAAGGTGTTTCCCTGTTTGCCCAGTTTGTGCTGCAGGTATTGACAGAGGTGCCAGAGGTTTGGGCACAACCCAAAGTGCCTGAATCCGCAAACTTTTGAAACCAGGGTCCAGGGTGAAAAGTTTTGAAAAAGTTTTTGAATCTGTCTCTGTGTAAACAGGAATCATCGTTTTCAGGGAAAACAAAAACAACAACAAAACAAAAACATCTGCAGTCAACTACTGAGCAACATGTGTGCTGCTTACCATGCTTGGTTTGTTATCCCGATAAAAATATCCAGACAGATTTGTTGTCCAGGCAAAGACACTCCTGCGTCTTCATGCGTCCACTCGCCATTGTTGTTTATGAAAAGTTTGTCTTCACTGGAAAGCGTATGCATGTTGTAACACCGCTGTTTCATTTCAAACCTACATCGCCAACTACTGGCCTGGCATGCACACTGCCGCGTTTTCAGTCATTCTCGCGGATCCGTGTGAATGCAGAGCTGTTAGAAAACGCAAAGGAAAAACATTTCCATTTCTGGTGACAACGTTGTCTTGTAAACGAGGTCTCAGTCTTGGGTTAACAAGCCCAGTGCCATTGACTAATTACCACAGAGCAGGCTCTGGTCAACTAGTCAGAGCAGACTGGGCCCACATGGGGAAAGGAGCTCTAAAGGGGCAGAGCTCTTACAGAGCATCTCAGAGAGAGAGGGAATACAGTTGGATCAGGGCACTCTGTATGTGAAAACTAGAAACTGTTTTTGAACATAGCAATTGTGAACTTACCCTAGTGATTAAAAATGAAAACATGTGACCAGAAATGGGGCAAAATATGGGCTCTTTGTTATCACCAAGGAATCGTAACTAAAAAGTCATATTTGAACTTTCTGTTCATGATCCTAACAAGATTGTTGATTTTTATTTAGCCCATTTCAAGCTTAGCTCCAAAGGTTTTGGAGCTAAGCTTGAAATTTTGCCAGATGTTGTCATAATATCATAATCTTGGGTATCCTAAAGGCTTTCGGGGTCAAAGGCTCAGCTCAAACTGCATTGTAAGGTAAATTGAAAGTCTATATTGTTCCATACTCTTGCCTGCCCTCAGTGTTTGTTGATATTTATTGATCATAAGGTTCACCCTCTTACTCCTGGTAACTATGTCCAGCTGTGCCCCTGAAGTCTGTATACCAGCTTGTCTGCATCCATGTTGGTCTTAATGAGCCATCTCTTTTGCATGCTGGATGATTGGAGCTGTTTTGACGAACAGGATCCTCCTGGAGAGTAAAGTGGCCATTGCGTCCCTTTGTGGCGGAGCTATGTGCAGTTTGGAGAGGCACACAGGATGGAGCTCAGCAGTGGGCTTGTCCCGGGCCTCGAGCCTGCAGGGCCGGAAGAGTGGGACTGTGGTTTACTGCCACTGTGAATGGCCCCTGAGAGTCCAGTGTGATGGACAGTCTGAGGCTGCACACACTGGCTCTTTGTATCTAGGCTTCTTGGACTCTCTCTGTGTCTCTATTTTCTCTTCTCATGACCCGACTGTGGCAAATGTAGTTCTGGTGTAAGGCCTCACATTGTTATCCCAAACTATGGCTAACTTGTCTGTCTCTCTCTTTTGCTTTCTCTCAGTCTCTTCTCTTCTCATTCATTTTCAGTAGAGGCTCAAAGTGGTTAAAGGTCTAACCAGGAGTATTACTCAGGGAGCATGTGAATGTCATCAGAGAGAAAAAAGAGGCCCAATGTGATTCTCATTTATGGCACTCCCCTCAAAACCAGGCAGCAGGACTTGTTTAACACTGGCTTGTTGTTTAGAGAGACTTCACTATTGTCCCCTGTGGAGGAGGATAATTCAAGCTGAATCTGACCTGCAATATCCTGTTTGCTCTGAAATCCCACATAGTGCACTTAAAGAAAATCTGTTCTTAGCTGAGTGGTAGGTTCACTGATACTATCTGGCTTTATTGTAACCCTTAAATAAACATGAAAATAACGTGTGTCGAATTTGGGTAATCCAGCAGACTATGTCATTCAACCACTCTTATTAAAATAGACACTGTGGAAACATTACATCAACCATGGCCAAGGATAGTAGATCAAAAAATTGATGTTTGGTTTTGGGAATCATTTTCGCACATCTACAAGACAGTATTTGGGTCATTCTCTCAAATCATTGTCTGTTTCAATGTTTAAAGATGTTTTAATACTCAAATTGGGCTACACAAGGGCGCCAATGTGTCAGTTGGCACCTCTGCCAATGTTCTGACTGTCACTTTTCCCATAAAATGAAACTCGATCGGTTTTCCGAGCATACACACTATGGGCCCGTCTGCGACACAGACACGAGGCATTTCCATTGGATCATTTTACTATTTACCTCTCCTGAGGCCACACCATTGGGCCGTATGTCCTTGCATATGAATTTTGCATTCTTGGCCATGATGGCCTTTTTCTGCTCCTCTGGTGGGGGGCCTACCACGGAGGATGCAGATGCACAGGGCTGAGCACTTCTCTGCCACTGCACCTGGGTAATAGGCCGACAAATGGGCCCACAGATTTGTTGTGGATGAGGAGTAAGGCTACGTTCACACTGCAGTCAAAAGTGACCTGAATCCGATTTTTTGGCTCAAATGTGACCTGTATCTGATTTGTTTTTGACAGTGTGAACAGCACAAGTCACATTGAATCTGACATTTTCGAATCAGATTCAGGCCACTTTCGAATGTGGTACTGAATCAGATACGTATCTGATTTTCTTGAATGCGACCGCGGTCTGAACAGCCAGGTCGCATTCAATGCGACTTTGACGTCATTCTAGAGCAGAGGTCGGCAATTTACCTTGAGTTAGATTTTTTCAGAGTCACTTCATGGCCAAAACATAAGGAGAGGTTAATATATAGACATGATTATTAAAGAGTTTATACCATTTTTTCCTTAAATAAAGAGCTTTAGTTGATTTTCCCTCTACAAGCATGATTAAAAAAATGCATAAATGGGGGAGTGACGAGAGAAAGTGAGAGAGCGCTGGTGCAATCGACCGGGTGTCTCCATTACACGCACAATAAACAATAAACGTGAATGAATCATACATCTTTACACTGTTTGTACTGTGCTATCTGATAAACTTAGTTTATTAACACTGCACCAACAGTTTTAATGAAATTATCAGGCTAAAATAACAGTTTACAGGACGTGGAAAGACACTGATGATCCACTGCTGACCATCTCATCCGTGCGCATTTGCGCACTACTGTGTGTTTCTACGAGACAGCGTCAGTCAGTGAACAGTCTGCTCCTGTCTGATCTGTTCTCAGACAAACTAAGAAACATCAGAACAGATGATAAAACTAAGTTTTTGCCTCTTTGTTCACCTGTTCAGCGCTCTATGGCTCTGAGCTGTTTTTCTCTCCTGCAACAATCTCTCCTCGGCAGAGGTCGACGGGAAAGAGCGGCCGCCTTTAGGTTCATAAGAAATAAAATATACCCATAATTACTTTAATAAGAGCTCACTCAGGGTGAGATGCTGTAACATCAGGATCTGCGTTATGAGAACAAACTTCTCTAGCATTGTGAAGCACATTTTTGGTCTGTGTTTGTTGCCCCTCATCACACCGTTGTGTGCGTGATGTCATTAATATTCAACTGAGCATGCGTGTCACTTCTGAAGCGTGAGCTGTTCACATCGCAGTCTGTAGACGGGCCACATTTAAAGGTGTAATCTGAACAGCCAAACAAAAAAATCGGATTTGAGCAATAAATCGGAATTGAGCATTAAGGGCTGCAGTGTGAAGGTAGCCCAAGTCAGCTGCTTTGCACATTCCTGACACACAGCCTGGCCTTTTCATAAATTTTCCATCTGCGGTGTGGAACCCAAAGTGCCTTCAGGGTGCGACTTTGCCTGACCTCCATTTTATCGAGGTGTACTTCCTGTTGTAGAGGTCAGGAGAGCAATTGATGGGTGGGTTAGCTGGGATTGCCTTCTGTTGGATAAGGTGATTCACTGCTCTAGGTGTCCTAACGTGCTGCAAGGCATCATTGTCCTCTGTTGCAGTTGTTGCTATGGCAAAGTAGTTTTGCACAACTGGGCTATGACAACCTGGTCCACACTGAGATGGCAATGTCAAAGTACAAACCCCAACTCTAATGAAGTTGGGATGTTGTATAAAATGTAATTAATATCAGAATACAATGAATTATGAATTTTTTGACCTTTGTTCAATTGAATACATTATAAAGACAACTGAATGTTCAAACTGATACACTTCATTGTTTTTTGCAAATATTCACACATTTTGACTTTGATGCCTGTACCATGTTCAAAAAAGCTGAGACAGGGGCATGTTTGAAGCTGTGTTACATAACCTTTCCTTTTAACAACATTCACTGAGCATCTGGGAACTGAGATCACTAATTGTTGAAGCTTTGTAGGTGGAAGTCTTCCCCATTCTTGCTTGATGTATGCCTTCAAGTTGCACATATCAAAATTAAAATGAGTGAATGTTTGCAACAAAAAAAAAAAAAACAGAACTGTAAATTAATCAGTTTGAATATCGAATACCTCGTCCTTGTAGTGTATTTAATTGTATATCGGTCAAAAAGGGTTTGCAAATCAATACTTTTTAAAAAAATTCACACAAATTCACACAAAGGCCCAACTTCATTGGAACTGGCATTAGAATATGCTTTTTTTATACCAATGCCAATTTTTTTCATTACCTCTTCTTATCCACACAAGACCAAAATGTATCTAATGTATTTGCATTGTGTAGTTTCAGCATTAAGGCAATTGAATCAGTCCTATAAACGTCAGCCTCTAGGATCAGTTCCTGCCACAATAGGCTGTATCTGTCAAAAAGGGTAGTTATCTGCTGATGCTTAACGAATACATCTGTGCAATCCTATAGCGCACCATTCTGCATTGTATCTTAACTTACAAATGATGAGGCTCCGTCCATCAAACATGTACACTGATGAATTTAACAATTTGTTCTGTGTGGTGATCACTGGACCACCTTTCTGGCCATTTGTTCCCATTGGCTGACTCCTCCATATGATTGTGGAAAGCCCTGATAGTACTGAACCACATTTTAGCATTTGGATTCCCATGTATCCATCCAATTTGAGGATTCAATGCTCATCATAGGTGGAGAATCTCAATAATGTGACACTAGCTTACAGAATTTCACTTCCTCTTTGGGTCATGACCTAAACAAGACTGATATGCCCTTAAAGTTAACAGTATTTTAGTTGGCCTACTGAAAGTTCAGCTGTGGTGCCAGGTATGTTCAGTTGGCAGAGCAAGTGCCCCTTTGGAAATTAACAGTCCTTGATGCACTGGCTGCAGATTGGACTCCCAGCTTCAGCCTTTTAATGCATGTGGTTCTGTTCCAACCTCCTACTCACATTTTTTGTCTCTTCTTCGCTGTTCTGTCTATAAAGGCAAAAAGCCAGACAATGATCTTGAAAAAGGTGTTTCAGGGCTGTGGAGTCTCCCTTGATGTCTAACACCAGGACTAAAGCTTTCACAGAAGCTCTTTTGTGAACAGAGTCAAAGTTTTGAGGTTGCCATAGTTGAACTTTGTCAGTGGGTCTGTCGTCGTGCCAGTGTTTTTCCAGTCGGTCAGAACAGAGTTATACTAACCTGCCAACATGTCCGAACCGGCTGTGAAAACACCGCTGTGGATTTATTGCATTATTAAGCATAACAACCTGAAAGTGACATGAGGTTTCTCCATTGAGAGGATAAGCTCAGTCTGGGTGGATTGAAAGCATATTACTCCAGCATATCAGACAACAATCAAACAGATGGCTTATCGTTCTGATCGATGGCCTCCAAACTTGATACACTTTTTTTTCTCCAAGTGCTTAAAGCTAGACGAGCATAGCAGACGCAGGCATGTCAGTCTGACCTCCTCTCTGACAGGCTCAGGGGGAGGAGGGTTTCATGGTCAATGTGAGGTTTAAAGCATGTGAGGCATTTCATGTATACTGTCGACTCCCCTAGAGACAGTTCTGTTCTTAAAGCTTCTGAGTCATTTTTTCCAACATCATCGTAAGTCAAACTCAGACAATAAAAGCAGACTGACTATCATGATGTTATTGTGGCTTCAGCACTGAGCTGCCAGTTTTCAAACATAACATCCAATGGAAGAAAGTGACATTTTAGATTAGATTAGATCAGATAATACTTTATTAATCTCCTTAGTAAACCTTCTTCAGGGAAATTTAGATTCAGTAGCAGTTCAGTATTACAGATTTAAAAAATATATATGAAAAAGATACATCTAAATAAAACTATAAATAAATATAAATATAAAATAAAAATGTAAATATATAAATATATATTTCTACTGGCTGGCTACTGCTCCTTCACGGCTCCTTCCTTTATGAGGCTTAGTTTGAAGTTAAAGACATAAAATGAACAGCAGCCACGATTATTTCTTCCATGAAATGAGTTTTGATTCTGGCAGTCATTTCAACCTTGTCCTTAAGTCTTTGGACAAACAAGTGTACTGGTTCAAGTCTGATTATCTGTATTTTTGCCTTTTTTTAGTGTCAGTGTAGGTGTAGGAAAACAAAAATCACCAAATAGTTTGGTCAAGCATTGGTCAATAACAATAGTTATCAGTATTACAGTGCTCTTATCCAAGATTAAATCATTTGAATCTTTTAATGACTTTCAGTGAGTAATTGATGCTTTTATGTCTTCTTGTTTGGACTACTGTAATGCACTTTATATCGGCGTAAATCAGGCATCCATTGGACGTCTACAGCTGGTCCAAAATGCTGCCATTGCCCCTGACACGTACTAAAACACAGGAGGACATTATCCCCGTCCTGGCCTTTATCCTTTGGCCCCTCATTTATTTTAGAATTCATTTAAAGATCTTGTTGATTGTTTTTAATTCTTTTAATGGATTTACACCTCTCTGATCTTTTAAAAGCCTATACCTCTGCATGATCTTTGTCATCCTGAAAGCCAGACTAAAAACTCAAGTTGACTAAGCTTATTCTGTAGTGGGCCCTAAACCGACTTACCTCTTGAAATCAGAATATCCCCCATCCTACCTACTTTTAAATCTTGTCTAAAAACACTTTTACTACTTGGTTTTTTATTCAGCATGACAGTTGTGTGGTCTCTGTTTTATGTGTTTTGAAGCTGGCTTTGAATTGTTATTTTTACAATTTGTTTTGTGTTTTGTGCGCTTTTACTGATTTTTTTTTTATATGTTTCCATGGTACTCTATTTTTGAGTTTAATTCTTAGATTTTATTATTGTGTTTTATTTTATTTTATTTCTATTGGAAGTTACTGTGCAGCACTTTGGTAGACCTGATTGTTTCTTTAAAAATACTCTATAAAGTGGAATGAGTTGGATATTTTAATTAACTAATTAAAACACAGGCATGCATTGGATAAAGACTCAAACTTAACCCCTTAAAGCCTGTTGTATCATGTTTGATACATACTTTTATGATACCTCTGTCTAATCAATATGATCAACAAATTACTAAAAAAACATCTGAATAAAATCAGGTAAATGATAAAAATGTCCTCAAATGGATTATCAGTTGCCAAAAACTCCTAATGTATCAAATGAGATACAAAATATATATATATATATATATGTTCAATTTTATGGAAATCTTGATTTTTTTGGATTTCAGAAGGAATGTAATAAACATTTCAGCTCCATAAAATTAGAATTTTCTGGCTATAATTGGTGTTTTCAGGCTTTAAAGGGTTAAAGTAAATTAATTTTCATGTGAAGAATGTTGTCTAAAAGTGCATGGTTTTGCATTGATTATAACATGAAGCAAACAAATCAGCTCCTGATAGCGTCTTCCACTACAAGAGTCTTTAAGTGGTCTGTATTTACTTTGCATCAGGGCTCAATATCCTGTGGCTCTTGGAGCTCTGACTCCCAGCAGCCTACTGGCCCTCCCCTCCGTGATCATCAGAGAAATGTGGGCTGTGGTCAAAGTTAGCGGCTTGGCTGTGGGCACATTCATAGAGATTTGGTGAGCATGCTGCTATGGCAACTCCTATTCACTCAGCATGGGACAAAATGTTTTTATCTCCCTGTACTACACAAACAGACAGGATGAAGTGTTTAAATACAGCAGTGTTGGTCCAGCAGCAGCGGTATTTCTGTTTTAATTTGACTTGTCAAGGCAGAGAGCACAAACATGCATGAACTTTAAAGAGTAACTAAACTCACAGACTCTTTTTTTTTTTTTAGCTGAAACCAAAGTATATGTGAACTCACAAGAGCTGTTTATCAGCTGGGGTACAAAACTCAACATTTTCATACAAAGTTTTGAAGTTGTACATACTTTGTTATAAATATGACTACCTTCTTGTACTATGCTTCTATAAAGAAAATGCCCATTAAAATGTTCAATTTTTCACTTCCTGGAGTTTATTACTTAATAGCTATACAGCCTTCACCTTCATTTGTGCATTCTGCTCGACACAGGCCGACGCCATGCCAGTTTTGAAAGTCTGCTGCTCGGCCAGCAAACCCTCCTACCTCCTCCCATCAGACATTGTCTTGGTAGTCAATCAGCATGGAGCTCATAATCATCACCTCCCGCAGCCTCCCCTCCCCCTCAGAACTGAGTGTTTCTAACGGGGAGAGGAAAAAAAGCTGCACCTGATCCTCTACAGAGACTAAATTTGTCATTTTTTTATTCAACTTAAATAAGACCCTTGCCTAATAGACACCCAAGACATGGTGTAAATTGTCAAACACACCAAGCATTGGACCTTTACAAATAAAATGTCTGATGCCAGTGATGCATGGTAATGTTATTTGCCTTATGCAGCATATTAAAAAGTGCTTGTTCTGCAAAATGTCAATATAACAATATTATAGAGTTTGCTATTAAATAATGTTATGGCTACTGGCTACTGAATGTTACCATAGCATCGTATGTTGTCTGTATTAAAACGTTTTCTCTTACCTAAGAGCACATGGAAGCACCAGTCTTTGTGTCTGTCAGTGGGTTGAATTTCTGTCTCCAAAAATTTGATTTCAAAGAAGTTGTTTGTCAGAATCGATCTGTAATGTTGGAAAAAGGATGAAAAATTGTCCTGGATTGTGATGTTGATTTCTTCAATTTTACCTTCAAGCACCCAGAGAACATCTTTAGCAATGAAGGTCGCAATTTATCAGCAAAACACTGAAACAACTTGGCAATGGTTAAAGTTTGTCTTACTTAAAGTGCTAAGCAACTGTTGCTATAAAAGGGCCCTCTTAACCCTTTGACTGGCATTGTAACCGTGTGGTTACAATGCTGCCTTACTACTGTATTTAAAATTTTGAAAGTCTATCTTTGTGTCTTTTCCCTTATTTACCTCTCTTAATAGTGTTTGTAACACCAATTTCTATGCAATGGGTGGCACTGCTGTACCTGAATACAACTGTTTGAAAACTAGAAAAAATGGAAGTAAATCATTGCTCATCAGAAATCTAACAGTAAGAACATACATCGGAGTAAGAAATAATCTTTTCACATACTTACAGATTCTCTAACAATCATAATATAGGTTGAAGGAAATAAATCTGATGATATAAAACTAGGTCAAATATCTAAATTTTGCTCTCTTTGATGTTCCCATCTGAAAAAAACACATTTTGTAGCAGAAATGAAAGAAATCTATTCATGCCCAGGATAACACTTAACAGGCAAGCCAACCAGCAGGTTGACCAACATCTGCTTCCCAATTGGGTAATTTGAAAAATAAAACCTGAAATGCTGCTAGAGGAAGGAAAACAATTTTATCAACAAATAATTTGTTCAAATGCATTTTCTTAGTTTGGAAGTCAAAGGGTTAATACTTTTTCTTCACTGATGCTACTGTCATTAAAGTTGGACAGACAATTTTATTTTGATCTAAAAAAAAAACCCCATATTATTTAAAGCCCCAAATACTTTTGTTTTTGTGGAATTAGGCATATTTTGAGCCTTAAAACATTTCCAGTTATTGACCTGTTTGTCCCATGACTATTCAGTCTACGGTCAGACACATGTGGGTCTGATTGGAAGCACACTGTGGTTTGTTTGAATGAATCCACAGACAGTGCATTGTGATGACAGGCTGTGTTTTATTGGCTATAGAAACACATTGGATGAGGCAGATCCATCTGGGTCATTTCATTCCCTCATTGTAAGCATCAATTGATTTCCATTTCAGCTTGGCAGGCAGACGCACAACGCTCTGACCTGCTATTTGGCCATTAGTGCCCTTTTCATGTGTAGTGATAAATTGTCAGATTAACCATGAGAAGGAGAGGAGACTGAACTGCAGCCCCCTTTCAAAGAAAACTGCCTCTGATGGTGTAAGTGATCGAAGACGTCTGAAAAGGAAGCAGGCAGCATCAAGCGTGACTGCAGAGGACTAACTTGAACTTCATTTCAAGAGACTTGTCTGTATCTGTTCCTTTGTGGAAGTGGATATGAAACTTTCCTTTTTTTTAATCTCAAGACACTTGCTTTACATGGCTCTGTGACTGACTGGCATTACAACGTATCCTTCATTTATCTTTGAGGTTAAATAGAAACATTAAGGATCAACATGCCTGGTAATGGGGGGAAATCAGCACAACAAGTATGGGACAAAAGGCTTTTATGTTAACAAAATTCCTGAAAGTAACAGTTTTTTTTTACTTTTCAGGAGTTCATGTACTTTGAACAATACAAATGAAACGGGAAAATGTCTGCATTCTACTGTTTAGCCAGAGCTCACCAACTCCTTCGCACATGAAACTTGAATGAATTTATGGCCTGTTGAATTAAAAAGTTTTGGTCTATCACAATGTAATATCAAACATCACATATCACTGACATGGTCATTTCTGCTCTCTTGTCCTCAGGGTGCTTCGAGTGCTGCATCAAATGTTTAGGTGGGGTGCCATACGCTTCCCTGGTGGCAACCATCCTCTGCTTCTCTGGGGTAGCCCTGTTCTGCGGATGTGGCCATGTGGCTCTTACCGGCACAGTGACAATCCTGGAAACTCATTTTTCCAAAGTGACCAGTGACCACGCCATGCTAACAGACATGTGAGTGATCTTATACACTGCAGTTTTTACACATTACAATCAGAGAAGGCTGGTATAAATGTTCTTGTAGGGCTAAACCTGTAGCGATTGTTCTGATTTTGGTTGCTGCTAGAGTATCAGATGTAGCTCTGTGAGCATCCTCTTCCATTGACATCTGTAATATTACTGGGGTCACATCTGTAAGCTCCTTCAGACAGACAACTTGAGCTGCACTGATTTCACAACTGACATGCATCACTATGAAATCACCTGACAAACATCCCATCAAAGAGGCCTGCAAGATATGAGAAAAACAAGTGATGTGTGAGAACATTGTTCAATTGTTTGTAAAAACATGGACTGATATAATCTTACAAAAGATGTAGAGTATATAGAAGCCAATACTCATTGTCCTAGGTCGTTATTTTTCTTGTTTTACAAAACACTTGCAGCTGCAACTTGTTTTTCTGAATCTAAATGAAATCCAAAACACTGTTGTACCACAAAACTTTGATGAACCACATTGAAAAGTTGTTTGGAATTTATTGCAATAAATTCAGCCTGTCTCTGTGTATTTATTGTGAAGGTTCATATTGTGAAAATGATAAAATAGTGATTAATTACAGCCCTACTACTAAATTTTATTTATGGTCATCTTTGAATAGGCGACAGTTTGATTCAATACAGGTTCTAGGGGTCACGATACACAATACATTCCCTGTATGCTAAAAAAGGTGTTTATTGCAGCATCTGCTTATACTTGCAGTGCACCAAAAACCTGGTTAATAGTATCTGCCAAAAAAGTACAATAAAATGTGTTCAGGATATACAGGTCATGTATTTGTAATGTTTGTATCATCTTATTTACAATAATTTAGATACACAGTGGGTTTAAAAATGATTTATGGATGTTTTGAATCAATTCATTATCCTTTTATAAATACAATTTGATTCAAATGCAAAAAAGAAAATCCCACCTCTATCGATTAGTGATCTATGTAAACTGCAGGATTTTCAGTTTATTTCTCTGCTTTGCCTCTGCCAGCCTTGCCCTGCATTAGTGCTGCGCTTTCACTTTTAACCCTCCATCACCCAAACCTCAACCGGTAAGCTCTGACAGGGGATGGAATATATTATCTCATCACTCCTCACACTCTGCATAAAAAATAAACTTGAAAGGACCGGTCAGGTCTAAGACTGTAAGTACCAAACTCAACCTATGTTCTGCTGCAGTAAATGTTGAAAAGAAATATAAATGTGAGTTTTCTGACTGTAAGACAAGATAAAGCCTTGTCTTGAAACAGAAATCAGCTATTTTTTTGGATTGTGGGGGAAAAGAACACAGCTTAATTAAAGTTTTTAAAAGAAACTGAATTTTTGATAGGGATTTAAAATACTGTTTGTACTCTAGAACTAGATGCACCAGCCCACATTTTAGCTCGATAGTTGGCAGTAATGCGTCTTATACAATAGATGCCTACCTCCAAAGAAGAATAAGAAGAGGAATCAGCTCAGCCAAGCATTTAAAGTAATGGTTGTTTGGCAATTTGGTAACTGTATGCAGAAAGCCCCAAGTGGCCAATCTGGGTACTACAGCTTTTGGCACTTCCACATGGGCCTCTATTTACAGCCTCATAGGTTTCCATCTAGCTCAGAGTGGCTTTGCCGAGCCTTCATTTTCTCGAGGTATACTGCCTGTTGTTGGGGACAAAGGAGCAATGTATGCTTAGGTTGCACCGGGAGCAGTTGGATCAGGAGATTCACTGCTCCAGGCCCCCCAATGTGCTGCAGCAAAGTATATTCACATTCAGATGTATATTTACAGTTCGAGTATGGATTTTTACCTCCAAGTTTAAACAGATATTGGAATATTGAGTATAAGGTGACAGCCTTTCCAACCATAGTGGAGAAAAAAATCATGCATCTCTCACAACTCCCTCTCACACCCATACTAGGGTCATGACAGTAAGCTACACTATCCAATCATGCTTTGACCTGAGCTCAACTTAACTCTGCATGTAAACATACTGAATGACTCATAAGGATCAATTGCACAGTGTCCTCACCCTGACAGTGTTTGTATCACAACCATCACAACACAAAGGGGCCGTAATGTAAGATATATTCCACATAAAGGAGGTTGATTTTATGGAGGTTATTTTTAGCTGGTAGCGTCTCCCACGTTCACTTTATCTTGAGAACAGTCCTAATATGGGCCTTTGTGTTTTTTTACAGTGCATCCATTAGAGCAGACAATAAAAGAGGAATGACAGAGACTGGGCCGCACATATGTTTTATGTTGAAGCAGATTTTGAGTGCTCTGTTTAATTTAAGACGTCCACAGGGGCAGTCTGTCTGTAGGTGGATGATTTCCAGAGGAGTGCATCACCTGTTATCTCCACATTTGGGCTTAGCATTTCTCCTCAGGTTGTAGGAAAGCTGGAACGGTTTCATTCATCTGTTTATGATTAAAATCCAAGTTACTCATGTTTGAAGACTGCGTGAATAAAAAATAATAAATGATTATAAGCAGCTATTTTCCACACTAAAGGTGGTGCGTCATGCTGTTTTCTGTATGTGACATTTATAGTTAGTCCTTGCAGGTGTTGGATTTAGGGGCAAAAAAGCTTCTTAGATGTTGGTTTGTGCTTTGTGTTTTTGCAGCTTTACTGGCACGGCTAAGCTTATGAGTGACATTTCTCTATAACAGAATACAGCTGATGCAGTATGTCATCTATGGCATCGCCTCCTTCTTCTTCCTGTACGGGATCATTCTGCTGGCTGAGGGCTTCTACACCACCAGTGCCGTCAAGGAGCTGCACAGCGAGTTCAAGACCACCATCTGTGGACGCTGCATCAGTGGAATGGTATGTTAACACAACCACAAAGATGTGTGGGCCTGAGTCTTAAACACAGAGGACTCAGAAGTTATGTGATTAGAGTACAAAATGCAAAGATGAAGGTTCTTATAGTATGTATACTGATACAGCAACATTTATAGATTAAGTCATTACTTTTAAGTCTCAGGGTTTAAAACTAAATATTTACATTAAACCCATAATTTGTACTTTTCCCTTTTCAGAAGAATAGTTTCAAAGTACATCTCACCATACACTAACCTAAAACAGGGAGAACTGCAGCTAGCTCATTGCTACAAAGTGCTCCATTTGCCCTGCTTTGGGCTTTTTGTCACTTTGGTGTCAGGCTGTGGTATTAATTCCAACAAGGCTGCCCAAAAGAGGGAGAAAGGGTTAAGTTTTCCACCCAGAGACTTTGAGGGGCCAAAAAAGAAGACAAATGACATGATATATTCTAAATTCAAGAAGCAACTGATCTTATTATTATAATTTGTATTTTTAATTACTCACTATAACCTATTTTTAAAGCATGAATTACATTTTTTATTGCTGTCTGTTTCATAACAGGGACCACTCTTACTAAATTGATAAAGGCCTTTATTTTTGCTACATTATTGTTGGTGGAATTATAAAGTTAGCTTTCAGATTAGTAATATCATTGTGTGTTGCTGAGACCTGCGACAAACTTTTCTACTAATTGCCAAAACTGACTGAAGCCAGGCCCAGGTTGCAAATTAGTTGCCAGTGCTGCTGGTCTGACATTAGGGCATTCATATTATCAAATTCAATCAGGGACCTATAAATAAGGCCTTTCAGGAGTCCAGCCCTTTCTGTGGGTGGGCCTGCTCACAGATAGGCGTACAGGTTTATGGCACACTCACCAGCCTCTAGCTTAAAAGAAGCCAGTTAGCCTGTCTCTGTGCTGTTTGGTACAATAACTGAGGCTAAGGGAGAGGAGAGGGAGAGTGACTGAAGAGTAGAAGGAGAAAAAGTGATAATCTGATGGCAGACTGAAAATCAGTGCAGATGGCTACACAACATTAGGCTGTATTTTTTCTCACCTATGACCTTGTTGTCTCATGCTTAGCAGCTGTAAGGGGTACAGAGTCATCTAGCCCTTGTTTCAGGCTATGTTGTAACTTAGGAATGGCCATTGGCTGCACAAATGAAATTAAAATTGCATTTAATGGACTATTCCTAAGTTAATAAAGCACAAAAAAAAGTTTAAGATTCATATCATTTATGATGATTGTAAAAGTCACTTATTGTTTGGGTGAAAAAGTTTGTACTTTCCATTTCATTTGCAGAATCATCAAGTATGATTCATTTTTTTGTTTTCATTCGGGTAATTTTTTTTCTGCTGTCTGTTAGATGTTTTTATCCATCTCAAACACATGATATAAATTTCTTGTCGAATTCCAGGAAAGAAAAGGAAAATGCTGACTAACACTTGTTTTTGTCCTCAGTTTGTCTTCCTCACGTACATCCTGGGCATTGCCTGGCTTGGCGTCTTCGGTTTCTCTGCTGTGCCCGTCTTCCTCTTCTACAACATGTGGTCCACCTGTGCCACCATGAGGTCCCCCATGGCCAACCTTACCGACATCGACTCCATCTGTGTGGATGTTCGTCAGTATGGTAGGAAAGCTGTCTCATGTCTCGCCTCATTTGTCAACATTATCCTCCACTCAGCAGAAAGTTTTTCGAAATGCACTCATAAGCTGGTGTAAAACCAATGCAGTGTTTAAAGTGTGAGTCAATATGCTTTTAACCCTTTGCATGACTTGTTTGACCAAAGAAACAACCCAACCCATTACCTTTTCAGTCTGAAATATTAAAGGTAAAATATGTAAAAATTTTTGCTTAAAAAGATTGACAAAATGGAGAGTTTCTAAAAAACAGTCCATCCTTTGAATCCTGTATCAACTATTTCACAACTCAACCTAATGAAGCCTTCATTAAATGTTAAAGCGGATGTAAAACTTCACATTTCTCTTTCAGTGCTTCCTTTATTGTCTCTGCTGACTGTACAGATAATCAACTAATCAGCAATATTTTTAGAAGCAGTTTTTCCACAGTATGAATATGAATTGGCTGATGTGCAAGAAAAAAAGACAGAGGGATAAAATTCATGCTGCAAAAAACAAAGTAATTCTGGGTTAAACTTAAACCTGATAAATAAATAATAATAAAACCTGATCTTACTCCCCTGTAATCCAACTTAACAATAGGATTTTTTCTTAAAGCTCCCGTAAAAAAAGATTTCTCACTGGTTATGAAACAGACTTGAACTGATACAATGCCTCTCCATGACCCAAAAAACTAAAAGACTGTAAGCATGAAAAATGCTTTTTTTTAAGAAATATTAAAAGTATTCTTTAAATTCTTACTGCTTCATGTGGGTAAGTGTCAGATAAGGTGAGAAACAAGCCACTGCAGAGCCATGTCTGGATACCTAAAATGCCTTATGAGTGATACATCCGAAGGTCAGAAGTGAGCAAGAAAAGATTTTTGGTCAAGAAACACTTCACGAGTTGACGTCCATTAAGTGGACCCAGGTCATTTTTCCTGATAGATTTGATAGTTCTTCTGTTTGCCCAGTATTGTTTAATGTAAATACCTTTATATTTCATTCTGCAGGAATTATCCCATGGAATGCCACACCAGGCAAAGCCTGTGGATCAACGCTAGATGATATCTGCAAAACCAATGAGGTAGGAGACACACATTCATGAAGAGTCACACACATAAAGGGGAATCAGACTAGTTCACAGCATTAATGTTTGTGGTCACAGGGAAACAGAGAAGAACAGAGAAACCATACTTACACGTTTAGGAATGTCAAAAATGACACTAATTCAGGAAGATGTGCATGATGCAACTGAAAACATGCCAGGAAATGCAAAACCTAAGAAATGCCAATTCTTGTAATTATAGATGTTTTGTGTTGAGTTTTATCACCATTATTATATAACAGATATTAATGATATAAGTTAATAGCAAAATAACTTCATAAGTCCGATTTCCCCCTCTGTGCAACAGTGTTGAAAAACCTCATGAGGATTTTATACATCAGAAATGATGATCACTCATGATGCAAAACTGAATTGATGTAACCTGGCCCTGCTTTTAAGAGGAAAGGCAAGCAACTGCCTGCTCCCACCTGCCCCCCCCAAAACACTTTCTGGCTGTTGCCCAGATGGACAGGCAAAATACCTCCTGTGTAGCATATATTAAAATGTCTCTCTGGCATGTGAGGTTAGTGACAGTAATAAAAAACCTCACTTAAAGGGGCAGCATCTCACAGACATCACTCTTATTGATGCTGACTGAATGCATTTAGTCTTGACTTTATAATGTGGGGGAGAGACACTTGGATAACTTTAGCTAATCTAACATTACAGTATTGATTCCCCAACATAAACATGAAGCAAATTGGCTAATAGAGCACCATAGTGTGTCCAGCTCAGCTTGCTGTGACTCAGTCTTTGAGTCAGACATTGGGACTTTGGCAGTAGATAGTTAGCTGAGCTGGCAGACTCAAGAATTATGAAAACTAGTTGTTTCATTGTAAGCACAGCTTGGTCATGTAAGCTGACACATTTCTGTTATTGTTTGTTTTAATTGTGTCTCATTCCTGACAACATAACTGACCTGCTTGAGAATATTAACTGTTGCTTATCTTTCTTCCAGTTCTACCTGTCTTATCACCTGTACATCGTAGCGTGCGCTGGCGCAGGAGCCACCGTGATCGCTCTGGTAAGCCTCCCTCCGCTCCCTCCATCCACTTCATTTAGTTCATCAGTGCACGGTTTGTATCAGCACATCATAAACCAAATGCTCCTCTTGTCATGCCCATATGGTTTATGTAACCACACCAAGGAAGATTACACTCCTTCAGCTCCATTTGCTTTTTTACCATCTGCTTAGCCACACACGGCCCTATTTTTAAAGTAGGATAAATGAAAGAATGACTCATTTGGGCACATTTACATGTTTTTAAGAACCCAAAAATGATTGGTAATGTTACTAACTTATCACACTACATGTGGCAAAGAAGTCACCAGCATGGTCTCTTACTGCCTTTCTCTGTTCTCTTCCACCAGCTGATCTACATGATGGCTACCACTTATAACTTTGCTGTTTTGAAGTTTAAGAGTCGAGAAGACTGCTGCACTAAGTTTTAAACTGTTTTTAAAGGCGCAGTCCTGCATTTGAAGGCTGTGCTGAGTAGAGACAGTTCTCCACTGACAACAAACAAACTAAAAAAATGAGAATAGAAAAAAATGAACATCTCTTGATTAGTGTAAATAGCTGATTGTATGCTTCCTTTAGCATTTGGTATCCAGGGATAATTGCTGACGAAAGCTGTCTTCAGACTGGGGTGGTGTTTTGGTTTGTTCTGCTTTCCTTCACACTCACTTATGGAAATGTGTCACCATCAGATTTTTTTTAATAGAAATGTGCACTGCTAGAGATCCACAACAGTGTTATTTATATTCTTAATGTGTGCGGCAGATTATGGCCAGCACAGAAGCATAAACTGCATGAGTATTTCAGAAAAAAGTTAAACAGTATTAGGCATGCAGTCTTTAAACTTACATGACGGGACGAGCATCAGTCGACTGCACTCTGAGCTGAAATGCAATTTTGTGTAACTCAGATGTAAGATGCACTAGTTTGGATGTCAAATAAGAATATTGTAAGGTCTGATAAAGCAAAATAACTGCACCATGCCCATTATTTTTCAATATTTAGCTCTATAATCAGTATAGACGTGATAAGAATATAAAAAGTGATCTCAGGCTTCAGCTTATATTGCCACATTAAGAGTTATGGTGCAGATCACATCTGTGTCTTATATTTGTGGATAAAAGGACTAGCTAAAGTGACTAAGTGCCTTAGGTTTTCTGTCTTTAGCCTTCCAATTTTGGTGCACACTATTGACTTTATATGAATATGGACATTGTACCTGCATTTGTTACAAAAAGTGAAGCCAAAACCCACATGACAAGTGCTGACTTAGTGGGTATATGACATAGACACAAGACGTGCAGAATGGAGCTGAGTACAGATGGAAGAGTGCATGAGCACAAGCTACACAAGCAGATATGCAATGATCAGGTCATCCTTTCAAAATAAAAACCCTCTGATATTCAACAAATGGTAATTAAATGAAATTTTTTTTGTTTCTCTGTGGCCCGGTACCAAATGTTCTACAGCTTGGTGAGTATTTAAGATTGGTATATTAGTCCAAGGGATGTACAGGAACAGCCAACTTTTAAAACAAAACAAGGTCTTAAAAGAGCAGACATTGTTGTAGTTAAAAAAAATAATATCACAAGACTGTGTGTTTTTAACTTACAATTCAACCCTTGTCCCATCTGTTCACATGGAGGCGGTGTTTATGACATAATACTGCAGCCAGACAGCACAAGCAAAAATCTTTTTGCTTGTTTCTATTTTTATGTCAAAAAGACTTTGTAAACCTTTGTATGTGAAAGTACAATATAAATTAAGTTACTGTTATTGGCTTCACTCCCAGGTCGCTGTTGCTTTGTCCATCTTGATATACAGTCAGTGGTCCAAAGCCTTTAAACCACTAAGTGTTACAACAGAAACACACAGTATTAAACAATTTTTTTGCCATAAGTTAGGCTCTAAACCGAACTTAAAAGCCTTCATCGACACTGTATTATGCTGATGAGTATTATGATGAGCAGTGGTGTTAATTGTAGATCTAAAAATAACTGCACACATACAGTTTGTAGCACAGCACACTATAAGAAGGATAGGCCAGTATGAAGGGTTTACTTCTGCATGAAGCCTTGAGGCTCACTTTAATTTCATGTATATTATAATAAGAAATTCTTCTCTTTTAGTATAGATTCAATGTATTTTTTTTTCTATGAGAGCTGACGCTGGTATAGCCTCGGCCATGAAGTTGTTTTCTTTCAGACGTTTTCCTTTTATTCTCTCTCAAAGTGCCGTTAAAGAGCCATTTGTTGTTATCTTAACACTGAGCCTGCATGCTTACATTTTCAGATTCTGTTTAGAGTTACTTATACTTCATATGACATATATTTAATTTTCCTCTACGTTTTTCAAGATTGTAGCTTTTACTTTCTTTATAAAATAAACAATCTTTGTTTACAAAAATTACCCTACTTGGTCTATTTCTTATAAAGCCTCCATCGATACTTTGCAGAGTGAAAAGGGTCAGACTCACATTATTGCTGGCTTTGCACTAACCAAAAGCTTTTACTGCTGCATAAAACTTTGCACGCATGACTTCTGTCTGTTTCTCTTTCATTCTTACACCCTAGGGTGTCATTTCTTTAGTATTGTGCACATGAAGGTAGTGTTAACTCCAGTGTTGGTTATGATTGTAACAGAGATGTTACAATAATGATCTTTTTTCAGAATGTCTTTTTTTATGTTAAGTCTTTTTTTAAATCTTAACTTTATGTTTGTAGCTCTGACTCCTGTAGCTTGCTTTGCATCTCTGACATGCTCACCGGCCATCCACCTCACCCTTCTCTTCCAGATCCACTTCCTCATGATTCTCTCAGCAAACTGGGCCTACCTTAAGGACGCCAGTCACATGCATGCCTACCAAGACATCAAAATGAAGGAAGAGCGGGAGCTGCAGGACATCACCTCACGCTCAAAGGAATGCCTCAATTCCTACACATAAGGATTAAACACGCACACACTCCACACATAAACACACACACACACACAAATAAAAATATACGCAGACACTGGCCAAACACTGCCGGCTTCTTCGGACCAAGACAACAGCTAAAATAACCTGCCAGCTGCCTTGAACCTGTGCAGTACTAACCAAGCTCCTAACACACTAATGCATCAGTGCTGCTTTCTGCACTAACTCGCTTCTCAAAAGTTCATTTAAATGGTTTCTTATTTTAATTTTTCTTTTTAATAAGGGTGAGAAAACAGTTCTGAAATGTGGTAATTATGTATTATTTGTTTTTTACAACCCTTTCATAGCCTGTGAAAGGAGAAAGGAGGAGGAAGGTGTTGCACTGCTCTTATAGAGTAGTTAAGGGGTGAATAATTTATTGGCTAGCCCATAAGTTAGCATCATGCTGATCCATTCAATAAAAAGCCTATGGGTTTTTGATTTATTACTGAAAATAAGCTCTGTGGTGGGGAAAAAAAGCTCACAATACATTGTTCATTAAAATAATCTTCACAAAAAAGCACTCTTTTTGGCAAAAGTAACAAGCTAGTGTCATTCTGTTATGTAACTACATCACAGTTGACTCTCTTAACTCTTATATGAATGACTTATTAGTGTGCCCTGATGAAGTTAGTAGTTGGGGCTGTGTCAGCTGTGAGTCAAACATCTTATTTCAATAATGATCAAGAAGGAAACTCAGTGTCCCCAATGAACTCTATAGTTCTTGTTAGCAACACTCTAGCCACTGCTTTTTATAATGGCTGTTTCACCCTTGATGCATTTTGGTTTCTCTCCACAACTGGAGTGAGTGATTGGTCTCAAAGCATCTTATGTCCCAAAATGTTTTGATAGGCTTGTCAGTTTTACGACCAGCTGCACATTCATCTTGGTCAAAATATACAGGGGAGTAGAAAAATAATGTCCCATATTTTCCTAGTTTGAGTTAATATGTGCATCCACATTGGTAGAATATGTCACACAGTTTGGTTACACTTCCTGTTTGCTTTTCAAAGTAAAAGCCACGTTTTCCATTTCTGTAGAGAAACCTGCTCAGTTTATTGTTGAAAAATGGCTTTTATACCCTTTCCTGTAAATGGACTTTGACATTCAAAGGAAAGACAATAAATAAATACATACACAGCATATATACAGTACTCAGCATAAATGAGTACACCCCCTTCAGATTTGTCAGAAAAACTTTAGTTTCCTTTCAAAATCAACATTTTCCATGGCATACTACGCCACAAAGCACTATCCCAATTGTGGGCCATAGATTGCAAACAAGATTTTTTAAGTTGCACACAAAAAAGTATTTTACTCAATTTAATATCAGGATGCAAAAATGAGTACACCCCAATCAAAGGGGTGGGAGCAAAGCTAAATTTTAGTTATCATATTACCCTTATTTTTATCTTATGGTTAAAAAGAAATGTTATGTTAAACTCAGCTTTTTCAAAACTTTGGAAATTGTTCTTTTGTTCATTTAGATATTGATTGATACATTACTTTTAGTAGGGGGTGTACTCACTTATGCTGGGCACTATATATATATAATAGTCTTTGTTGTCATGTCTGCAGACTGCCTCTGATGAGCGCTTGATGTCTTTAATTTATAAGGCATGTAGCAAAAGTGGAAAAATTGACAAGGAACTGTTAAACAGAGAAACAACGATATTGATGTCTTTAGTGCTTTGTTATTGATTCTCAACTGAAACAAGTTTTTGTTTCCCACATATATCCATGCTCTTTATCAAGATAAAGTTAATGAACAGGGCTGTAGAAGCAGGGAGAGGGAGCCAAAACATCAAAACATGGCACGCACATGCTTGTGGTCTGACAGTCATTGCATTGCAAGCTAGAGCTAACATGTGCATCAACGATCATGCAACCAGAAAAAAAGCATCGAAATTTACAAGTTGGGTTCTTCTGGAAGTATTTCATGTCTCAGAAAAAAAAAAAGTTAATTCTTTTAAGCTTGTGTTTGCCACAGACCTTATTTCAGTTATCTTCATTAAAACATGTCCAAAATCCCATAGACTTCAGGAAGTGGAGCTAAATGTGCTTAAAATGCTAAGTCATTGCCGTGTTTAAGCAGTCATTACTACATCATTCTGTACAATGTCTAAGAAAGAAAGTGTGGTCTTGCCTTGTCTTTCTTTAAGCTGTTGATAGTTTTTGACAAAGGGAATTTAACATCATTCTAGTTTGCTTGTGTTTCATTTTTAGATGCAAATGAGTATTATGACACATGAAAGGCCTTATTTCCAATCTAAGAGAGTAAACTTGTCACATTTAGATCAGTTTGTGATGTAGGTACACAAGTGGTGAAGTATTGTAAGCATAGTGGTGATTCAGATGAATTGTGAACAAACAGAAACATTCTTAGCTACCTAAAAATCAGTAAGATCATTCATGGCCTACATCAAAACTACCTCAGATGAGCACTACCGCCTATAAAACATTTTAACAGGAACAAAACATCACTCCCACTCCGCGTTATCGCTCCTGTGAGGACTGAAATTCGTAGGAATGCTTCCTTATGAACTAAAAATTAGTAACTAAAGTAATCAACAAGACTGGATCTTTCAAAGAAGTCAGTGCTTGTAACTTGTGGCACAGGTTTGGTGCAAGACAAATGGTGCTTTTCCATTTGTGTTGTCTACTCCACTTGGCTCTGCCCTGCACAGTTTGGTTAATACTTACTCATTCTCCATTACAGTATTGACTTTGATAGTACCTCTTTAAATGAGGTGGGCTCATGATTGTCTGTCTGTGCGAAACCACCCATGCAACCCTAACAACAACAAAAGAGGAGACAGGGGCGATAGAGCTGCTGGCCCCTACATGGCTTTTTGTCACATAAAGATGAATTTGTTGCAAAGATGGATGCAAGCTGCCAAACAACATACTACCTAAAGCAGAGGAAATTTGGGGAGGTGTTTCATTTCTGTATCAAATACCTCTGGCTCTTGGTGACGCTGGCCATTCAGAGGTAGGCGTTGTCTCCACGTCACATTAAGTCTTGGTTGAGCTTGCTTGGGACCCCGCTGAAGGTGATACGAAAAACTGTGCCAGGTATTAGGCACAAGCCCTATTGGAAAAACAAAACAATCAAGTACAGTAGAGCCGATAGCATGTAGTGGAAAAGCCCCAAAAGAGTGACTAATTGAAGGCAAAATGTTTCTTTTGATGGAAGACAGCAGGACAAGTTTTGTTAAAATACATTCTTGCATGTTCGGATTAAATCAGGGGTGGGTACCTAGCTGCCCTGGGGCCACATGCGGCCCACCTCTATATTTAATGTGGTCCACAAATCAATTTCATAAAAATAATGTAATGCAACCATAAAGTACACGTCCTTGTTGTGTGTTAATTGCATATTGGGGTGTTTTACTCATGTCTACTTTTAATCCTTTAACACAAATTTGACTTTCAGTTTGAATTCAAAATTCAAATTATTTCAAGACAGTAAATATTTCATTTCTTGGATTGGAGAGCGTAAATCTGCCTTACTATTTGTATTTGAGTTTAGACTTGCAGTTGGTTTTATTAACGCTTATGAAGGTTAGTCATGAATTTGCTCCTTTCAGTTCATTTTAAATGATGATATTTACTTGAATCTTGTGAGAATTCGGCCCTTCAGCAGAGAGGATAAAATATTGTGACCCCCTTGGTGGTCAAAGTTTCCCTTCCCTGGGTTGAATCTTCAGATAAGAAATACAGGTTTGTCTGCAGGTGGCACCAAATCAACACAAACTAGAAGTCCCTCGCAGGAGCTTTAGATGTAGGTTTGAGAGTTCCAGTTTAGTCGTTGAAACATGCTACAGGATTTGCGCGAAGCTGCATTCACACTGCAAGCCATGAAGGGATATTCTGCATTTTTGAAGTGGGGTGTCTGAGGTGTATATTAATAGTAAATACATTAGCCACAGTGATGGTGATTAGCTTTGGACTTGTAAAGGAAAAACTGGTTGAGAATTTAGGCTGAGTATTGCTGGCAGGGGGGCTGGGAGCGCTGCATAATTTAGTGGATTTGAGGTAAACGGTAAAAGGCAGCAAGTCCTTCGTTCTGATTTTACTTGGGCACACTGCATGGCCTATGTGTCCTTCCACCTGGAGCAATGCAATACTGACAGTGACTGAAAAATTCACTGTTGCAAATATGTACAGCGCACAGTCACACGGCACTGCTTTTTATTTTCATTTTCACCTATAATCCTTAATTCACTCTGAATTGTTAATCCCTACTGCAGCAACGTATAGGCTAGCTTCTATGCTGCTTTCTCTTTACAGGGTCTGGAAAGACAAGAATCATTGTAGCTTATGGATTTACTATTGGCATACTTTCCTCTTAAAAATAACATTGAAATATCCCTTTAAAGCCTTGGATTGTTTGTTTGTCTGTTCACATTTCTTATGTGGCCTTTATCACACTTCTGTTTTTGACGTCATGGCCCTTCGTGTAAAGTAGCCAAAATCTGTTTATAAAAGGTCAGATTCCAGCATGACTTGCTGATAAAACTCATAAATACTCCAGTTAAAAAGGAAAATATTACATCACTTTGGCCTGCAGTGTGAATGTAGTGTCCCTGCATAATAAACCCAACTCATGAAAGTCCTTTAAATCACAGTATTGTCACGGTTATGCAATATGTCATATTATTAAGACACTTGCTGAAAGTGCTGCCAACGGAAGGTATTTAATACCTTGAAATTTTGGTCAATTAGTTTTCATTATTGCTAAAGCTCCACAAATGATATAGTTGTTCTGATATTTCTTGCTATATATGATCAAAATGCACTCAGTTTTTAAGAATCCTCCAATAACAAGTGTAATACGTCCCATGTGCAATGGTACTTTGAAAACTCTGCAGAGCTAAAATGTAAACTTTTTAGGTGTCGTTTTTTTTTTTTGTTATTTTCAACCATTCAGTTCTTTCTTACTTTTCTCTAATTGCACCTATTTTTATGTGCAATTGTTATAATGCTGATAAATGTAATCTTTTATTACTATTAGTTGAGTTACAGGGATAACTTTGTGTCTGTCAGATGTTGAAAACTGTTTCTGCAGTTATGTGTGATGTACAGTTGTGTACACTGACATCAGTAGTTGGCAGTGTTTGCCTATTTTCTTTTTCTATTTTATAACTGAATAAAAATTAATCCTTTTAATGTAGCTGATAACTGTTAAGTATGTTTTTAGGTCCTTCAATTCAAGTCAGAACAGAAGAATCTTAAGCTGCCTGACAATGAACATGTTTTTCTATGAATGTCAAGGGCTTCCTGTGAGTTATTTCTGCTGTTACCTTTAAAAAACATAGTGGAAACTCCAGTACTTATGTACTAAGTATGTGGCAATTTAAGTGGTTATTTTGGCCAAAGTGTTAATGCCACCGTGTCACCAAGCCCAGTGTTTTTTAAACTAGATAAAACCTGCATATTCGTCTACAGGAGGTGTTACTGCAGGTTACAGATGTTAAAGAGAATTGTGGTCCCTGTATGCTGTGGTTTCTTACTATTGAACCAAAAATGAAAGCATAAAGGCTATTGTATAATCACCAGGAGGACAACAACCCTGCATCTTGTCTGACTGGAAACCCCTTTATGACATTATTCGACTGGCCTGTTGACTGTTTTTACAAAAATAAAATCTTAAAACAAGCTTCTCAGTGTTGTGGTGCAGTTTTGTTTCATGAACTTGGAGTTATAAAGTCAGTCCATAAGAAAATAATGTAATTTATTCACACATATGTATTTCATGTAACACAAGATGTCATTATTTATCATAAATGCATCGCACTTGTAAAAACATTTCAAGATGATAAAAGCTTGTGAGTTTAATCTTTCATGGAGGCACCCTGGGACGTCCAGCTCACCAGAAATCATCATCTTCATCCTTGTAAGCTGCAACGCTGGGAAAACCAAAAACAAATTTAATCAGTGAGAGCCTCCAGGGACGGACGAAAGCTGCGCTAAATTTAGAAAAGAATTTCTCAATTATCTCATCCCTAAGACAACATAATTCCAGTACAAAAACACAAAACAAAGGCCAGGAGATGAGAAACCAATGAGAGAAATTGAATGTTACAGGAAGAGGTTTATGAAGGCTTATACATTTATTATAATTTCCTACAGCAAGAGCAAAAAAGGGTTTTATGAATAAGTAAACCCATTCACACATGCATCTGTTTTGTCTGCGACCTGATTTACTGTTTGAAGTTACCTGTCAACCTTATTCTCGGACAGACTCTTGGCTTCCGGGCTTGATTGTCCTTTCTCGTCTCTTTCAGAGCTCTAAAATAAAATGAAAACAACTCGGTTGAACACACAGGCCCACTACTGCACATAAACCCACTGTGACAGGAGTCTTACCTGTGTCTGCTGTTTCTCTCTTGCCTCCTGCACCATCTTCATGTATTTCTCCAAAGGGTTTTCACCTTTGGACTTCTCCTCCTCTTCATTGTCCACCTCTGGTCTCTGCTCTTCATCTCCTCTCTTTAACCCAGATTCTGCTTCTTCTTCTCTTTCCTCCACTGTTTGCTCCATCTCTTGCAAAAGCTGGTTGGAGAGATACTCTCGTTATTCAGCCTTTCTTTAGACAGATGGGAGTAAATAAGTGCCTGGGCAATAACTTGAGTTTCTCTAATATAAAATATAGTTAATTCTCCTTTTTTCCTGAGTACATACAGAGTAAGATCAATGCACGGGTTTTCAAATCAAATTGAAGACTTTTTAGACATTTTAAGACCCTAAAAATATTGTACAAATATCTGCACTGCTAAAGAAACAGCAGGTAACAGTGGTGTGCTGTATTTAACTTTTGATAGACATTTTTTATTAGATTGAACCAGAGCTTAGCTTTTTGACTAGTGAACTGTTTTTGATATCATCTAAAAGATCTTCCTAAAATTCATTACATTCTCTCTAAAAAAATCAGAGATTAAGAGGTAAAAGTATGATAATACTATACGTAAAGCTAACTGCAATAAGTCCTTCAACAATGTTAATATTACAAAACAAGAGGCTCGTTCCAATTTACTGAGGGGGGCCTAGAATTTGAAAAATGAAGCAATAAAAAAAAGATGCATTTAACAGTTTGCACAAGTTATTGTGAGTATTTAAATCAAAGTAAGTACAAAACTGAAATATATGAGCCATTTCTTTAATTTAGGATTAATGCCTGTCCTTTAGGACCTGTCCAAGACCCAGAAATCATTCCCCTTTATCCCCCTTATTGTCCTGGGCTAGAATTTATCTTCACCTAAAAGGGGGGATAAGTTTTATGTTTATGTTTATTAAAACACACTTTTAGTACTCTTCAATAGAAATGTGCTTTTTCAAAACATTTGAAGGGTGATTTAAAAATTCTTGGAAACCGACTTCAAACTGTCACATGAACAAGAAATAAAAGAAAAAAGACCAGATAAAGAGTCTTAGCTGAGTGCTGTAAAGAATGACTCACTCTTAAAAGTAAAAGTAAGGACTTGGATTATTTTTATGACTGGAAATTTCATAATTAGAATAAAAACTTTTTTACGGGGTTTCTAACCTGACACACCAGATGGACTATCCAATATATTTAACCAGACCATCTGGCAACAGTCCATAGAAAGTGTTTGGGAATGGGCAGAACCTTTCAAAAGCATATCAGGCAGGTGATTGGAAGATCGTTCCATCAATCAAATTCATCACGGGCCAATCAGATGATGTAGAAGGTGGGCACCACTGCCACATTTTAGAGAGAGACACTAACTGTTGGCAAAACATGTCGCAATCGGAGCGAAAATATCCTTTCAATAGAGGGGTTTGTTGTGCTATTATTTGTTTTCATTTAATAAAAACCTTTCAATCAATATCTGATAAAACTGCTACTGAAGCTGTTAGCATCTATGCTAATCCCTGTACCAGCATTCGCTTCCTGCTGTGGTCTCACTCATAGCTCCCACCTCTACCTGCTCTAAAAGATGCTGATTGGGCCGTACAGCAACCTACTGAGGCACAGCCTCCGTCTGACTATATGAGCTACATGTATGGATACTGATACACACATGTATCATGCCAAGACAAAAAAGGGCACTTATTAGTAAAGTGAAACATGTACAGCAAGTGAGCTAGGTACAGCTTAAGATCAGTGTTAGGGTTAATTTCACAAGTCTTCACATCTACATTTTAGTAAACGTATCCAAGAGGTGTTTATCTGATTGACTTCAGTTTTAACTGTTCATAGACTTATTTTTTAAATATAAAAGCAGCTTTATTAAATGTAATTTTTAATGTGCATGCTGACATAATGTAGCTGTATGTCAGCAAAAGTGACAACATGGCACTTGACCCAAGCAGATTTGAGTTAGAACTGACTTTGTATTTGTTATGTTTCGACCAAAATAAATCAAGTTAAGAGTGTTGTACTCTCATATGGCTAGAGAGCATGGAAATAAAATAGAATTCTTGGTCCATGTTGCCCCGCCCTGGTGTTAATACAAGACAGGTAAAGCTTCAGTCTCTCGTTCTGTTTTTATAATCATTACCACCTCTTCTTCAAGTCTTTGGAGCTCCTGCTGCTCCCTCTCTCTCGCTTCCTCTTGCTCCCTTAGCCTTCTTTCTTGTCTCTCCTTTCTCTCTCTTTCCCACCTCTGCTCCTCATCCTCTTCATCTTCCAGCCTCGCAGATTCACCTGAAGTTTCTGGAACTTCTATAAAATACATGGACAGGAAGGAGAAAAGTCAATGTCTCATATTTTAACCAAATGGGTCAAATGTGTGGAAAACTAGAGATTTATAGTCAAAGTGTACAGTAGAAGGGGCCGTTTTCGTCATTTAGGGTCAACTGAGATAAAGCTTCAGTAAAAGATTGGGGGGGGGCTCACCCGCTTCACCCTGCGAGTCTTTGGGGTCTTCTGGGAGGTCCTGTGGGTGGGGGACAGCGGGGCCGTCAGGGGCTTCCTCGGCGAGAGGGACGGCAGTGTCCGGGAGAAGCTCTGGAATGTGGCCGGGCTCTGGAGGGAGACACGCACAAAGAGATCTTTTATTCCTCGCCATAATGCGACAGGGCCAGAGGAGCGGCGCAGAATACATAATCAGCTGCCCTTCATCTTCACCATTGTACGGGGCCACTGAAAGGACACTTTGGAGGCCGGTCACACACTCATTAAAAAACAGCCGAGCTCAAATCCAAAAAAACTCCAAACCGGATATACTCAGTTTGTATTGTGCAGGGATTTCAATTAAACAATACAATAGACACCAAAAAAAGCAATTATTGAGAGGAACAAATTTAGGATGGGCAGATGAATACACTGCATTTCATTTTTTGTCTCTTCTGCAACTCTGACCACCAGTCATCATGCAGTCAATTAATCTTTTAATTTACAGTGTGATTTCAAGACAAATTAATGCTCACAAGAATGTTAAATTCATTATAGAAACACTGGGCACAGAACTTGCTAAATGGGCAACATTTAGCTCAGGAAACGTCAGGAGAAACTTCAGCCAGAAACTCTGAGCAGAACTACAATGAAGTTGAACCGCTGTCTGCTGCAATTGTGTTGGACTTACAGACGGTAAGAGAGATGAGGAGAGAGAGACAAGCAAACCAAGAAACAAAAACACCAAAACAGATTTAAGTATATGTGGTATCACCAAAAGCAGCTAAGTTTAAGAGCAGTGTATTAATGTTTTTAGCTGTTTGTGGATACACTTAAAGCTTTGCGGTTAAACAGGAAAAACTATAATTGTGCTCCTGAAGGGATACTTGGAGGGCTTATTGTTTGTTATTCATATCTTCTTGACAGTAAATGCAACATGACACACGACTATAAAGAAAAATTTATGTGCACCAAACTGTAATTGTGGTTACAAACAGAAGAAAACTTAACCCTTTAAAGCCTTTTGTATCATATTTGATACATACTTTTATGATACCTCTATCTAATCAATATGATCAACAAATGACCAAAAAAACATCTGAATACAATCAGATAAATAATAAAAAATTCCTCAAATGGATTATTAGTTGCCAAAAACACCTAATGTATCAAATGAGATACAAAAAATATCTATGTTAAATTTTTTATGGAAATTTTGATTTTTTAGGAAAAAAAGTGAAATAAATATTTCAGCTCCAAAAAATTAGAATTTTCTGGCCATAACTTGTTTTTGTAGGCATTAAAGGGTTAAACATGGTTGTATCTCAAGACAGCCGAAGTGATCATGACAGCAAATACTGCAAAACAACTGAGGAGCATATATTTTGCCTTAACTTTGGTTCATAGATGACTGCTAGAGTTTCAATAATGCTAAAAAAGACTTCTAGTTTTCACATATTGAGTATCCCTGATCCACCTGTTTTCTCTCTCTGCTGCTCTGTTGGAGCTCCTGGTCAGTTGTGCACGCCTCAGCACCATGTTTTTGAGTATCACTGATTTTTTTCAGCAGCTCTGCATTGAGTTTAGGGTTAGCGCTTTGCAATAGGCTTGCTACCCTGAGTCAATGGGTTTAAACTGATGATGAAACAATGGTAGGACATCACACTGGTAGGTCAGGGTCTGGTGTAAAAGGTTTTCTCTGGTAGTAACTGGTGCTGAAAACATGGGCAGAGGGATAAGCTCTGATGCTGCTGACTTTTTGTTTTGTGGATAGAAGTACACTGTTGAGATAGGGAGATATGTAAAATGCATCAAAGGGTATATAAAACTCAAAAAAGGCACAAAAAGGGCACTTCAGATGTAAAAATATGAAATTTAACTGCTAGGAAATATTTTTGCATTCAAAAGAGTGAAAAACTTTCAAGTTAGATCAGGGGTGGGAAACTGGCGGCCCAGGGGGCAAATGTGCCAGATCCAGATCCCTTAGTGCAGCCCTCCAGATTATGGAATATAAGAAAAATGTAAAAATGGCAAAATCTGCCGAAACAATATTGAAAATACAATATTTTTAGGATTATGAACTGTTGTTGGCTGTCATGATTTTGTAAATGAAAAGATAGAAATGTATGACAAGTTAACTTTAATAACCAGTAGGCCTAAATGCTCTGGAACTAACAGAGAGAGATCCATACAGGTTTCAATTCTGTGTTTAGTTAATTAAATTAAGTATTATCACTTGCATCTGAGTCTAAATTCATAAAGGGTGATAAAAATATCTTCCTATCAAAGCTATATTTTTGCTCCCATCTTTGAATCCTGACAAACGCCTGTTTTCAGGTTGAGATCATCCTTCAATTTAGAACAATCTGGCCCTCTGACAATGAAAACAAAATTCATGTGATTATCTTGTTGACAGAAGTTGCCCATCCCTAAGTTAGATGATTTGGGTGTCCATGGGGAACAGGGATTGTCGCCTTTGCACACAGTTTGTTCTACTTGTCAGTGTTGTCACGTTTGAAAAACAAAACAAAAAAACATCTCACGTTGCATCAATCATGTCCGCACAATGACTAAAACACTTTTTTTCATCATAGGTCTTTTAGATCAGGTTCGATTTTCTTTTTTTTCCAATTTTCTTCTTACTTTTGTATCCGTTTTAGTCATTTGAAATGGATGTTTGACTCTTCAGAGCAGCCGTTGCTACAAAAGCTGTGGCGGCAGCTTTTCTTTCCCTCACTGAAGCCTCAGTTTAAGCACTGTACTGTTCCCATACTGGAAATCACAACCACCCAGCATAAATGGATAAGAACACAATTAGTGCTCATAGCAGCATAAAGCAGGAGAGATTAACTAAAAAAATCTCCTCGCACTTGTCTGACAGATCTAAACGTCTCTGTCAGGAGTGAATTAATCACGCATTTTCTTCTGACTGAGAAGTGAAAGAACCAAAAAGGAACAGAAAAAAAAACACAGATTAATCTTATCACATAAAAAATATCACATCCCTTTTTATTTTAGATATTTAATTTGCAACTTACAGTAAAATTGTTGTGAAGGAAAACAAATCATAGGTTATGGTGGATAAGAAGTGCTCTATCAAACAGAAGAGACGTGTTAAAAACAAATTAAATGGTATATAAAACTCAAAGAAGCATATATGGGCTCTTTAATCAGTCTTTCAGAAAGATTTAAAGATCAAAATGTTTGCTTTATTCACAGGAATATTCTGTGAGGACTGGAAAAACAAGAACTAAATACCTTAAAACTTAACATCTTTCCTCAGTCTCAAATGATAAGATAAATAAGTCTACGAGACTTATGAGAGTACCTGATAAACTCCCTCCAAGATCTTCGAGGCTGATTTTCTCTGGCTGTGGAGACGACTCCAGGCTCGAGACCACAGGCTGTAGCTCAGGTGGGCTGATGGACACAGAGTCAAATATGAGGTCATTCATCATCACTTCCTCTAAAAGTGTGTCTTAATGATGGCATGTCCTTGCCAAAGCAATGCCAGATGGTACCTGGTCTGATCTCGTGCTGTGCTCTTGAGTGGAGGGCTGCAGGGTGGACTGAGCGTGGGGGAGAAGTCACCTGGGGTCGCCACCTCGTCACGGGGGGCATGAGGGAGCTGTCTGTCAGGCGACGGCTCGGGGAACGACAGAGGAGGTGCTGCTGCATTTGAAAGAGGCAAAGACGTTATGCCAACAAGAAAAGAGGATTACAATCCAACAGACAGATGTGAAAAGATGTCAGCTGAGTGTTCATAGATGACTTAAAATGTGTAAAATGAACATTGTGTATGCACTCAGGAGCTATTTTATTTTCTTTTTGACAGTGAAGAAGTTGCATTTAATCTCCTCTGAAGTGCTTTCACAGATAAACCATTTTTAGGAGGTACCTTCTGTAATCTCTCTTTGGTGCTTTTTCCTGGGGGACGAGCGGGGCGTTGAGGATAAACGTCTGGAGGGAGAGCGGCTTCCATCCTGACGAAATTCCTCTCTCAGAGGCAGAGGCTCAGTCAAAGAGTGGAGACTGTGGTCTGGGAAAACAGGGGACTGGGGTCTCTCCTCCGAGAAGGTCACTCGTGGTTGTGCAGGAGCTATCATGTTTCTGGTGATAAGAGGCTGTGAGGAGTGGGCTCTGGTAGTTTGTGGTGACAGTGGCCTGTGTGTGACCTTTGACTTGTGTGGTGTGTGGGTGTGTGAGTGCTGAGTGACATGTTTCCTCTGGGGAGAGTCAGGGTGGTGTGAAGGCTGTGAGAGGGCTCTGGGGGGGAGCATGTGCGAGACGGTGGAGTGTACCGCCCTCTGCTGGTAGCTCCTGTAAGCTTCCTCCAAGATGTCTGCCTCCTTCTGCAGCTCCTCAATGCGAGCCTTGGCTTCGGCCACCAGCTTCATGTTAGGGTCTGGAGAGTCGCTCCGGGGCCACTTGAGTCCCCTTGAGGGCCCACCTGCTTCACAAACAGCATCATAACCCACCCTGGAGCTGAGCAGAGCTCTATCCATGTAGATGTCAGGAGGAACCAGCTTGTCAGTGCCGAAATCGAGCACAGAGCGGTCGACAAGAGATGGCTTTGGGTTACGCAGCACTTCATTTTCAAGAGCTGCTTAATACAACAGAGGTGGGAAAAAAGGAGAGGCAAAGAAGGGGAGAGTTGAACACTAATACTGAAGAACAGCCACCATTAAAGAGTACAGATTAGGAATAAGGGAACTACAGCTAATAATTAAAGAACTATTTCCATGCTTACACACCCCTTGCTTGTGTTTAGGCATTAAAAAAAGGAAAGTTTACAGCAAATGAGCAAGAAAGAAATAAAAAAGTCTTCATTGTTTTTCTACTTTCATAGGATTTCTAGGAAAACAGAGAGGCATTATACAAGAAAGAACATCATGTTTATTACACAAGTTATGTATCACTGCTTGCAGCATACATAACTGCATGAGCTATACAGTCACTCTACAACATGGCAGACATGCATGTCCAGTCATGGGATACCTTGCTGAGTTTGACGCAGCTGCATCTTAATATCTTCAATGTGGTTACTCATCCACTGTGACTTCTCCTCACACTGTATCAGCTGAGCCTTGAGCTGAGCACTACGCTCCACCTGCAGAAGACAACACATCATGTGACAGGTCACTCAGTGCATTTACATGCGCTGTTAAGTTGAGCTACTGCTACAGCTCAATGAGGCGATTTCACAGTCCCTGTAAACTAGCAGCAGGGAGAATCGGTTTATTGATGGAGGTATGTACGCCCCTGCTAAGGGAGATAAAGCCTGCACAAATATTTTACTCAACTAAAACTCTGGTAAAATTCTACTCAAGAACAAGTAAAAGGAGCCCTCCAAAAACTACTAAACTAAAACTAAAAGAACTAAATTCAAAATGTACTCAAAGTACTCAGTATTTTAAATAGACTTCTGTCTGTAAAGTGTGATGGATCAACCATATTTATTCACATACAGTGCTTAACAAATTTATTAAACCACCACCCAGTGTAAGGTCAATGCCACAGCTGCCCTATATTAACAGCATTTGTAATTACCTAAATCATTTTTATGTTCCTGTAATGGTTAATACACCAGTATGTAGAAGCTCTTTAGCCACAGTGATATTTTAATGCTAAATATCTATTATTGTGATCCACTTATTTTTAAATTTACTGCTCAGCAAAAATACAGGAATAAATAGTAAAGCACATTATTATTTCTGGATTAAGATGTCAAATTATAGTTATTTACTTGCGTTCTGAACAGAAAAATAAGTTTTACAGGTTGAATGTCATGCTTGACTCTGATTTCTGAGAAAAGCCCAGTGAGGCCGTTCTCTTATTTTTATGACAGGTGGTCTGACCAATTTGTGAAGCACCGTACATAATAGTGTAGAATTCTGTATAATAGCGCTTGAACTTAAAATAATAAGATAGCCAAAAGATTAGCATTTTGTCTTAATTTTCAACTGGAATAAGGTATTTTAACATATCAGTGTATTTTATACACTCTGAGTTATAGTTTTGCTCAGGAAAACAGAATATGACCAAATAAATAAGGCATATAAAGTATATGAGTCTTGACTATGGCTTTCTCCAATAAAATATCAAATCACAATTCTTCATAATAAACATATTTTTCCTCTCAGGTTTGATGAATTATTCATTTCAACACACCACCATCTCTTCAGAACATCCCTTTTCTGATCCATTAGGTATCAAGTATCAAATTAGTGTCATTTCGGTGTATTGTTTAAGTACAGAGTACCCTGATACTAAACTTGGTGTCAGTACTGAAGTCATAAATTTGGTATTTTGACACCAGTTTATGAAAAAATGTTTTTCTGAATTCTCAGATGTGACAAAATTTGAAAGCAACTAAGTACAATCCAAAAAACATAATGAAGGTAAAGTACTTGTTCAAAAACCTACTCAGAAAGTAAAAGTACATTATAAATAAAGACTTAGTTATCAATTGAGCATTACATGCTGCAGTTGCTGTACCAGCATGTGTCCAGGGCTGCTACGTTTTCATCTGCTTTTTTTTTTTTTTAATCAAACTGAATTAGGCTTAGGTCTGAAAACAATATGAGCTGAGGTTTAAGCTACTAAAATGGCAGTCAATTGCTGCAGCCCTGGATTTAGTCAGTATGCATCAGCTTACTCAGAACACAGGGTGTTGTGCTGAAATAAAGACAGACAATTAATACCCTTAGTCTATGTTGCTTATATGTAGAGATATTAAACTTGCAGAAGGGAACACCTTTACCACATTACTGTGCAGTCATTTACCTTCATTGTAAACCACGACACTGCAACCTTGTGTCGGGGGAAACATGCTGAGGACAGGAATCAAACTGAGCTCTGTTACACATTATTTGGCCATGAACGTACTGCCTGGAAGTTTTAGCTAGCCTCCTATTATCTTATCTTAGTTACTTTGTCAACAGCTATGCTACACTAAGTTATTAATGTGTTTTACCTCTGGGTAAATGCTGCATGGAGGCAGTGGGGCATGTGCAGAACAGTGTTAATTTTGTTGACTTAAAATTGTCGGCATGTTTTCGTCAACAACCTTTTTTCCCCGATGAAAACTCGACTATAACTAATAGAAACAAGTGCACATGGACTTAAACTAAAACTAAATTAACTGACATTTTCGTCAAATGTCTGACAGAGACTTAATCCAATCAGACCTAATTTTGTCATGTAGAAAGTAGGGACAAGTAAGGAATATATTCTATCACAGCTACTTTGGTTGTGTGGAAAGGTTGGATGAGTTATGAGGGACATCCAATCACAACTGCCTTAGCTTAATGGTGGTGGGATCCAAGTGTGAATCATGACTTCAGTAATTCAAGGAAACACAAAAAACACCTTACACTTTACTCTTCATATTTTAGTCGACTAAATTCACAGTAGATTTCTTTGAGTAAAATGTTGTGGAATTTCATCGTCTAAAACTAGACTAAAATGAAAACAATTTAGATGAATAAATTATGACTAAAACTAAAAGATATGTTAGGCAAAAGACTGTAACTAAAACTAAATTAAAATGTGCTGTCAAAATTAACACTGGTGCAGAACACCTTGTCCAGAGTAGGTGTGATTGAGGACTATGCATACAAGAGAACATCAATCTCCAGGATTTTTGAGTCAAACTTAACTGAAGTAAATTTAGTGTGACTTAAATTGGGCTGATATGTTTATATACACTTTAGGAGTCCAGTTTTACTTGAACTAACAACTACCTACATACAAACTTATCAAAGTGTGTTTTTGGGGAGGAGGCTTTCTTTCTTTCTTTCTTTCTTTCTTTCTTTCTTTCTTTCTTTCTTTCTTTCTTTCTTTCTTTCCCTCATACATATCTCTCCATTCTAGGAGAAACAAATTCCATTTTTCCCACCTTGCCAAGTAAAAGTCTGAGAAGAAAAGTAAGCTGTATGTATGCTGTATGCTGATCCAATTATCTACTGTAGGTGGGTTGGATTTCAACCAATTTCGGGTCATTGCTTTCTTTGCAGCCAAAGTCATAATTTTCAAAAGATACTTGTCATTTACCGTCAAGTCTACTGGTAAATCTCCCAAATAGAGAGACACACATGTTGGTGGAATCTGACATCTAAGAATGTGTTGCATAGTTGTCCAAACTTTTCCCCAGAATACTTTTACCACAGGGGAGAAGGCTTTCTAAGCAGCATATGTATATGAAAACTTAAGGTCAACAATCACCTAGATTGAAAGGGAAGGCTTGAAAAATCCCCAGGGTTAGGGAAAAAAAACGCTGATTTCACAGTTTCCCACACTCTGTGAGAGGCAGCGATGGAACTGACCTCACTCTGGAGCTGTGCCTGCAGCACCTGTTTCTGGTTGTCAAACTCTTCCTCATCCAGTCGGCGAGCGCTCTGCAGCCTCCGTAGCTCCATCTGCAAGGACAGCTGCTCTTTGGACGGCTTTCCCAAATCTGAGGGACAGGTTATCAGAATCAGAACAGAAACTTATATGAGAAGGAGGGTTAATTACATCTTGTCTCATCTTAGAGAGCTCCACTTTGTGTTTTTCCTGCATTGATCTGACCAGCGTGAGCACTTTAGGATTAACATCATGTCTCTGTTTTTTGTTTGCATTGAGAAGAAAGAGGCCCACTGCTCCCCTCGTCATCCTCAAACAGGAAGAATGGCACAGCCCTCAGGGAGAGGTTAAACTTTGGTTGTATGCCATGGGTAAAGGAAGCCCTCTGTCTCTGTTCACTGTGCTCTCTGCTCTCCTTCGCTCTCATCCTCTTTTCCCCTCACTGCTTCCCTTTTAGAGAGAGTTGTCTGCGGGGCTACAGACAGAGTGAGCACAGAGGCCCCACATTGGCAGGCGAGACACATTCAGAAAGACTGAGAGGAGCCAGGAGCAGTGGGACCGACTAACATGAATGCTTCACAGAACACTGCATCTCCCACAGCTCACAATGAACCCAGACTCTGAATGCAACAAAGAAACTAAATCAAATCGAAGGTACTGACTTTTTAGGGTTGACATTTTCAGCAGGAACACAGTTCTACATGAGAAGGATACAACATGCTGAGACTCCTGGGCTATTCAGAAGCCAAGTCTTTACCTGCATGGAGAAGTCGGTTCTCCTCTTGGGCTTCCTCCAGCTGTTTCTTCAGCAGATGCAGCTGCCCCTGCAGCTCTGCTTTCTGTCTTTTTAAGCTGGGATAGTCATTCATGTTCTCAAGTCTCTCTCTCAACAACTCCTTCTGTTGGGTCAGCAGGGAAATCTGCTGCTGTGCTGTGTCGAGCTCAGCCTGACAAACAACAGAAGAGACGTGAAGGGAAGGCAGAATAACACAACAATGAATTATTAAAGGCAATGCATTTTACTCCTTTTCAATAAGTTTACACTGGTCCCTGAGGTCCCCACAACATATTTTTAAAGTTTCTTACTTATAAATCTACTCAGATATTGGGGTTTGTCATGCCCATGCAGCCCTCTGTTTCAGCGTAGACCCTCACAAGCTCTGTCTGATCATGTTCCTCTCAAAACGTGGGCATGGACATGTACTCTAAAGTTTACTGCTGCAAGGACACACCTCTGCAAATTCCTTACTATTGCTCCAGATGTGTGCCAAACAAACACCTGGATTAAGGAGTGTCTGCCATACAGGGAAGGTGGCATGTCCACCTGATGACATCATTAAGGGGAATTTGTATAGACCGACTATTTAAACATCCACTTTTTATAGGCTAAGCGAGCAATGGAGGGAAAGGAAGGATTTTCTCCATGTTGGGGAGTGGGTGGGTGGTGAAGGATGTGGACAGACAATAAAAACATGATTTTTTATGGCAACTATTAAGAGAGTCTAGCATCCATTAGAGTCGGTGTTAACCTGGCACACCAGATTTCACTAGTCCATCTGGGAAAGAGCCCATAGAAAGTGTTCAAGGGCAGAACCTTTTAGAAGCATATCCGACAGGTGATTAGCCGATGGTTTCATCAGTCACATTTATTTAGAGCCAATCAGATAATGAAACTCACATCAAAACATGTCAGAAGTGAAGTCAAAATGTCATTACTATGGAGAAGTTTATAGTGTTGATATTTCTTTTTCATTTAAAGAAGAAATGTGGTCCAGATCTGACAAAAACTGTTAGCATCTATGCTAATCTCTGTACTTCCTACTGTTGTCTCACTCGTAGCTCCCATTTCTTCCTGCTCTAGGTCCAGCGGCTGCGCAAGGTTAACCCTTTGACTGGCATTGTGACCACACGGTTGACTTTTTTTGCTGCCATATTGCTGTATCTAAAACTCTGTAAACCTATCTAAGGCATTTTATCCTCACTCACGTCTTTCAATAGTGCATGTAACCCTAATTAGATCCACTGGGTAGTGCTGCTATACATAAATATCCTTGTCTAAAAACTGGAAAAAAAGGAAGTGACTCTGTGCTGCACAGCTCCTCAAAAAACTCGCAGAGTAATTGCAAGGTTAAAGGTTATTTTAACAAATTCTGCTCTCTGTGATGTCTTTATATGGAAAAAAAAATAATGATACGTTTTTGAAGAAATTAAAGAATCCATCCATGCCCAGAATAACCCTGAACAGATAAGTCAACCTGCGAGCTGACCTGCATATCTGCTTCCTGATTGGTTGATCTGAAAAATAATACCTGAAATGTTACTAAATGAAGAGGCAGGAACACAATTTTGCCAACAAATATTTTTTTCCAAATGTATTTCTTAATGTCGAAGTCAAAGGGTTAATCCAGTATGGTGAATGCAGCTAAAAGGTAGAGCTGATAGGTTAAATTATTTACCTGCAGCCGTTTTAGCTCTGAACACGCTCTGCTGTGCTCCTCTAGTTTGGAATCAATGACAGCCGACTCCTTCTGGATACGAGCAGTTTCCACTGAGGTGAAAATAAAGCAAAAACAATCAAAATGAGGATAATATAAATCAGTCAGGGCACTTTGCATCAACAGAAACACTTACTTTTGTTTCTGCTCTCATTCTCAGTCAATTTTTCAGTTCTTTTAATAAAGTCCTCCTTCAGCTCCAGCTGATACCTAAACAAATAAAGACATAAAAACATTAGTAAAAGCAGTGCTACAGCTGCAGAGCCGCAAAATACCTTTAAAGCCTTCTGCTTCTTTCCAATCACAGAAGGGAAAAGCAAGTAAACCAAATCTGATGTCTTCTGAAACTTGTTTAAAAATGAATTCTGATTTTTTTTTTTTTACATAAAAGACTTTTAAAGACACAAACAAAGAAAATGAAAACACATAATAATGAGTTTAGGCTTCCCAGAGTACATTAAACCTAAAAGGCACTATTTCTGCTTTAACAATACAAAAACAGTGACATGCTGTGGTCACAAAATGACAACACCATTAGGGCCAATATTTTTTTACTTGAGAATAATGTGAATATTACATATCAGACTGATATGTAAAAGCAAGATAATATAAGATAAGATAAGATAAGATATTCCTTTATTAGTCCCACGGGGGGGGGGATTCCAAAATACACAGCAGCTGCAGAATACAGGAGAAGTATAAGAAAGAAGCATTATACTGAAAAATAAGGTAATTACAAATCAAATACAGTAATGTAAAAAAAGAAATACAATTTTTAAAAAAATTATAAAAAAGTATATACTATATAGTCAGTGGCATATTTACAGTCCTTATGACCATGTTTGTTGTTTAACAGATGGTTATGTACATGTTGATATTTTACAGGTTGAGATTTGAGATATTATAATATAAATATGGTGGCTATGTACATGTTTGGTATTTTTGCAGTGAAACATTTTAGGTATCACATATAAATATGGTTTATATATATATATCAGACTGATATGTGAAAGTACCTGGCCAGTTCATTCTGCAGCCTCTGATCATATGTGTCCTCCAGAGTCTTTACTGCCAGCTCTCTCCTCCTCAGCAGCTCTTCGCTGGTTTTGACCTTCTCTTCATGAATCTGACAAGTCCTGACATAAAAAGACAGTTACAATTCCCTGACAATTTGTCATAACAAAGACTGTATTGATTTCTTAAAGTTCTTACTTTTCAAATGCCTCCATTCTCATCCTCAGCTCATTTTCTCTGTTCCTCTGTGTTTCGATTTCTTTCAGGACGGATTGTCTCTGTATGTACACGTTTTTCTCTTCAATCTAAACCAAAGAGAAACATCAAGAGACATCACAGGTGCTTAGCTTCAGGTGTTACGAAACTGTGCTAATTAGGCACTGATGCTGTCATTATTTCACATAGATACTGCGACTGTAAGAAATATAAAATATGCACATAAGTTTACCTCTTGTTGTTTTTGTAACCGATCGATTGCATTTTTCTCCCTCTCCATCAGCGCCTTTGCCTTCATTTCATACGTCCTCTCGAGGTCTTGCTTCAATTTGTCAAATTCTTTATGAAATTTTTCCTTTTCTTCCATCCTCACTTTTGCAATCTCAACTTCTTTAAAATGTTGCATCTTGGGTCAAAAAAGAGGGACAGTGTGAATCAGCCGGGACACGAATATGTCATCATCATTTATTTTTTATGAGGGATGCACAATATTGGATTTTTGCAGATATCAGATATATTGATATTTACAAACTCATTATCGCTGACACTGATGTCTTGTGTCAAGAGGTCAAAGTCTTAGCTTCACTAAAACTGATCTTTTTTTTCATGGAAACAGTCTATGTGTGTTAGAAACAGGTGTAAAGCTTGAAAAACAGCATTATGTTTTTTAATAGATAAAATTTTAAGTGATGATGAGGTAAACCATAATGGTGCAACTATACATTTTGCCAATATTACACACAAAACATGGGATATTTATAGCCAAATTTTATGGTCAAAATGTCGGCGGTAAATATTGGCAATTTTTTATTTACATCTGCCGATATCTATAATAAACTGTTTCGTCCTGTCGGTTCGAATAATATCATGCATTCCTATTTTTTACAGTTAGACAGCATCCTGTAGCTGTGGGGCCAAACCTTCTATCCCTATTGTTTTAAATTATTTTCATTTTTTATGTATAAAACAGTGCTATTGGTCATCTTCTATCTGAGTGAGCTGGTTTTATAAAATTTAAGCCAATTTAAAGAACAAAAAATATTTTTTAATCAGAATACAACATGAAATTAATTCAACAGTAGAACTTTTTTTTTTTTAAATTTCCTGGAAAGTTCTAATTTTGGAGATAGGAGGCTTGTTCCCTACAGCAATGGTATGTTCATTACTCAAAACACAAACATACCTTTGTGTTCATTTCTGCTTGCATCTGTGATTCAGTTTCTCTTCTATAAGCATCCAGTTTTGTCTGGAATGAAAACCATTTCTCCCCACTGTAACTCATTCCTTCATATTCCTTATCGATCATTTTCATCTTCTCAACTGTGTACAAAAGGAATAAGCTGTTAGAAAATGTGCATTAAAAATATAAATGTGAGACAAACAATGTAAGAAATAGCTTATTGTACCGAGAGACTCTCCATAAGCTCCTGAGCGTGTTGTTTGAGTGTCTGCGTCATGGGTACGATCGTGGGTACGAGGGTGCATTAAGTGTGTGAGAAGGCTGATCAGGAACCCTGCAAGAAAGGAAAAGTGTCATAACAGCAGCAGAGGGAAAGGCCACAATGCAAATAGATTCTACAATGAAGGATTTGTCTGATTTCAAGTAAAAATATGTAAGTACTCTCATTACAGCCCCATCATCTTTTTCACAACACCAAAAACATCAGTATAAGAGCTACATTGATTATAGGAAGTAAAAACAAGGACAAATGGCTTATTGTGTATTGTATCTTGAAATAAAACTTTTGTACTGGATTGTCAGGTGAATTAGGCTTTAAATAAGTATTAGATATTTTTGTCCTGAAGTTAGGCAGACTCACTTGTTAGATTTAGGTTTGTGAAGGGAACTTCTAATAACAGGATAAGAGTAGCACACATACCTTGATCGTTGTTGTCATTGTTGAATGACTGTAGAATATCATTAAAAAAACATCGTTATATCAGTAGTCATGTCTTCATTTTTTAAACTTTGTATGAACAGTATTATACTATTACTTACCAGGGACCTGTAAAGTGCTGATTCAGGACTTATCCGCAGAAGCTGAAGAAGCTCTTCTTTGGTAGAAACCTGCCAAAATGCAAACAGCACCAAAATGTTATTTCTTTTTTTTAAATATCTTTTTTAACATGAGAAGCTGCAATACATCAATCAGAAGCCATTCACTCACAAATACCAATGCAAGACAACACACTGTTTTGTAAAGTGATATAAAAATATGGGGTCTTTCATCAGACAACACAATTTTAACAAGTAAAATTGTTTTTAAAAGAGTTTGATGAAATAGCTCATGACATCAAGATTCTCTTAAAAGTCTGTTCACTGTTTACTTTAAAAAGATGCTATGAAAAGCAGAATCGTGCAATTATCTTTTAAAAGACAGTTAAGCTGGAATTTTGTCAATATGCACTGTAATAATGCGCAATAATTCATTTATAGAATAGTTTCAGATTGTAATTATTAATTGATATATTCTAAGAGACACTCTATGATTTTCAGTAAGTTTATCTTGTTTTCTTGTTTGCTGTTTGAACTTAGGTTGTGTTAAAATTGCTGTTGTTTATTTTCTTTATATCTTACTTATTTTATTGTATTTTTTTCATAACAACAGCAACTTGCAGAAGAGTATTTCTTCTTCATGTGTGTGATATTATTGCCACTGAAAACCTACAGGCCAACTTTTGCCCACTCGGAAAATCAGCATGAATCGGTAAGGGAATTGTGACAAAATCTGAGCGATAAGCAGAATCGTTAATGGCACTGGTATCAACAAAATCTTATCAATTCCCATCCTTAGTCTTCCTAACGTTTTTTTCTGATATCATGATGCAAAGTTGTCTCTTCTAAAATAAAGAAAAATCAGGTTGTTCTGCTCACCTTGTTTTTGCACAGGCCACTTTCAGGGTGGAAAACAGACAGGGTGTACTCATACCCAGTGGTGCATAGATAATCTGCAACAATGTTGTTACAGGCTGTTACCAGAAGGACATCAGATTTAAGTGGTACAGGTCTAGGAACTGTCTCTGCTCCTGTCAGGGGAGGCTGCTTTAACTCCTGGATGAGCTGATTTCTGAGCTGAGTCTGAATCAAACAGAAGAAAGAGGAAATAAAAAATGAAAACCAGAATCTTTAAACTAACAGGCCTGTCCTGCAGACTTTAGGTTAAAGAAAACTCTGACAAGAAAACGAGTATGTCTTACTTTGAGTGTATCCAGCACTCCTTTATTTTTGAAGGTTTGATAGAGTCGTTTCCTCAGCTCGTCCGGGGACAGCGTATCGTCCCGGGCTGAAGACATTACTGTGAGGTGTTGTTCTGATGAATCTGGAAGAAGAAAAGGAGCACGAAAACAAAAACTTCGTCTGTCACTGGCATTCAACGTATTCTCCTCGGTATTAAGTGCTTACAGTTTCCTTTATTTAACACTTAATGTACATAAAAAAGATCAAGTTACCTACCTAACAACCAGAAAGCGTCTCGGCGTCCTTTCCGAGGAGGCGTGCCACAAACATTTAAATCCGTCAACGGAAATGTGAAGGGAGTCCCACAATGATGACGTCACGAGGGAGACACTGTAGACAGGTTTATACTAGGCAATTTCCACGGAAATCGTGAGGGGGGCTCGGGCGGCCGCCGGTGTAGGCATACATATACATAGAAGACTAGAAAAGCACTCAGAGAGCGTAGACCTCCGCCAAGTAGCTTCAGTCCACCCCTAACACACATGCATACATGTATTAGACATACATGTATGCACCTGTCTGTATTGCCTGCTTTGGAAATCCACCAGTCTACGGTTACCATGACAACGGTGCACTTTCTCTCCCTTGAAGTTTCACACGAAGGTCTTCATTCAGCATTTTAAAGGGACAGTTTGGGTGGTGTTGCTTATGCATTTGGAACTAGCATAGTTGATTACTTTAAAAGCAACTTGTGAGATTTGTCCCTGAGGGATCAGGGGCCGATGCTAGCCGATGTCAATACGTAGTGCGACTGAAAGCCTCATAGTTGAGCCACTTTTAGGTAAAAACAACTCAAAAAATATCATTGGCTGGACTGGACACTAAAGTAAGATTATTTACAGTGTTTTACTTTTCCCAAACGAAGCCCTTGTGTTTGGAGCAATTTTGTGATGCAACGTATGGGCTGTGTATCCTTCCACCAGCAGGTCCTCTCACTAACCATTAAAGAGTGCTGCAGCTTGGTCAGTTTGTGGTCACTGGAGCACAAACTTATAATAATCTCCCTCCTATTTATCTCGGATGTATAAACAAGCAAAACAAATGGTCAATATTCCAGTTTTTGATTTTGGCCAGGCAGTCTATAAAGCAACAATTTCACAAAACATTTCACCATGCTCCGGGATCAATTTTTAGCCAATTTTAGCAGTTTTTTTTTTTTTTTTTTAGATAAATCCCAACTTAATCCAAGTTTGAGTGACTTTTCTGATTATCAGGTATCTACCTTCAAGTCTAACAGCAGATTTTGGTAATTAAGTATGCTGAGGTACTCACCTAAAACCTTTGCAGAGTATCCAGTACACAGACTTGAATGCTATGGAACCTCAAAAGATTCATAATTAAATAAATAAAAACAACATTTTGAAATAAATACCATTTTGATGAATAACAGACAAATATATAATATGGCCATTAAATTGTAAAAAGAAGGCAATATTATTATGGAATATGTTTTATTATTCTTTAATATCGAATTATTATGATTAAATATTTCATAATGATCATTTTAACAATTTTATACTTTTTAAAGTAGTGACTTTTTATTTATTTTACAAGCATTTATAAAATAAAAAAAAACGTTTATTAAAAAGTCCATTTCATTTCATAATGTCCTTTTCCACAATGGCCTTTTTATTTCATAATGTCGTTTTTCAGCAGAATGACTTGGTCTGTCAATCAAAGCACATAAGGTGGAGCCAGTTCAGTGATTGGCTGATCCTTGACGTTTAACGTTTATAAATCTTTTGAGAGGTGTAATGCAACATTTGGAAATAAAAAAAGCATTTTCCCCTGAAAAGTAAAGAAAGGGAATTTAACAAGAAATTGGTCGACCAGTTGTTGACCTTTTCAATGAGATTAGATTGTGGATAACACTCAGATCAGACAAGGAAACTAGGAAGAAAAAGGTGCACATTAAGGAACTGGGAACTTGTTGCAGTTCCAGCAATAATATTGATTTTTAACGTTAAAGCTTAATTATTGTTGTATTGTTTATTGACTAAACTTTATCACGCAATTAAATATTTGCAGCTTATGCAGTGCAGTTTCATAGACTGCAGTTACATCAAAATCATGAAATACATTATTATTAATTATTTAAAAAAAAAACGTCAAAAATTGGGTTTCCTTTTTTAAAAAATATTTTTATTAAAGGAAACAGTGTACAAGATCAAGGTAGAAATTAAAAAAAAACTCTTAAAGCAAAAGCGCCAGGGGTTTAGAGATGCAAAATAAATACATGTACAATAAATGAATAAGAAATATTTATATACTTTTATAACTAAATAAAAATATTACAGTTAAAGCAAAAGTTTAAGGTTTAGACGCTTTTCTGACGTTTGGAGATACAGTTTATTTTCTTTTTTAGAAGCACAACGTGAGGGTTTGTTTTAAAACATAACTTTTGTGAATATAAAATATGTCAGCAGTAAAATGAGAAGACAAACATTATTAATCCTTTAGCTCTCTAAAATCTCACACTTCAGAATAAAAGATAAACAGTCTCTGGGCGCAAACAGGAGTTTCCGCTCAGTGTGTCGTCATCTTTCCGCGCCTGTGTTGTCCCTCTAGGAAATAGCTGTTAAAGGCGAGCTGAAGTAAGTCGAATGAAATTAACACGCCTGTATTATGCACTAAAGTACAATTAAACAACAGGTTGCATTGTAATATGTTTATTCTTATGTGAGAAAATTAGTCTATGACCCAAACACTGCGAAGACCTAGTGAAGCTCAGAGGCTAATGTTAGCTTGCTAGCTGCTAAGCTCGTATTCACCTGATCGATAGACAGATGCATTCACACTGACGCAGTTTCTTCTAAAACAACATTTTGATTTAAATCTTCTCTGTCATCGGTTGTTTCAGGGAATTTAGGTTCTGCTAACAGGAAGGGAAAACGATGTCTGGGAGTTTTTATTTTGTCATGGTAGGTCATCATGACAATCCTGTGTTCGAGATGGAGTTTTTACCAGCTGGGAAACCTGAATCAAAGGTAACATGACTGATTTGTGGTGCTGATGTTCATGTCCAATACAAGTTATAGTGAAATTAAGCAACACTTATATATTTGGAAAACGAGGAAAGTAGTTACTCAAATTTCCTTGCACGACCGTACTGTGTAGCTTTGACTGAACTTCTCTTTGCGTTTAAGTTTCTTAATTTACCTTGATACTTTGTGGTTATATTCTGTTATTTGGGTTTAGTTTTATTTTATACTCTTCTACTTTATTACTAATCAAATAATAGGTTGACTCATCTCACTCCAGCTGTCTCCTTCTCTGCAGGACACAGAGCAATACAGTACTTTGAGTAGTGTCACACCATTTAGTGCTTTCATTAAATTTCATCGAAGTAACTGCACTTTTACTTAAATCAATATTTTCACGATACATCGTCTGTGCTCATGCATAGTCCTATTTCACTGACAAAAGGATTTTCAGTTCAGATAGGAGAATACTCCTGTGGGGTCCCATAAGGCTCCACATTGGGCCCCTTTCTCTTTTTATTGTATTTTTTGCCATTAGTCACAATTTCTAAACAAATACAAAATCAGTTTTCATTGCTTTGCTGATGATGTCCAAATCTATCTGCCATTGAGAACCAGCCCTTCGTAATCAATGCATCATGTTAACCTGTTTATTTTTAATCTGGATGGATTGTCGACGAGCGTTGTTTTTAAATGTGCTGTGTAAGTAAATTTTGAATTGACTTGACAAAACTGCAAGGACATCAATGTGTAAAGCAAACTAAAACACTTCTTTTTCTGAGTTTTATATGAAATATTTTTATTGTATTCCCTTGATAATTATTCATAATTTCTTGTTTTCTTGACCACAGGATGACCATCGCCACCTGAACCAGTTTATTGCTCATGCAGCTCTGGATTTGGTGGATGAAAACATGTGGCTGTCCAACAACATGTACCTGAAAACTGTAGATAAGTTCAACGAGTGGTTTGTGTCTGCCTTTGTCACTGCAGGTCATATCCTTTTAAAACGTTATTAATGTTTTCATTATTGTGATTGTAAAGAAATCAGACAAAAGGTCAGCATATCAAGAACCTTACATTGACTGCACCATGGTGTTTTAAATCTTTAGATATGATGCAAAAAACACCCCAGCCAAGATGATAACTCTGAATTTCAGGATGGTTGAACCAAGGGATGCATGATATTGGATTTTCGCTGATGTCCAATATGAGGATATTTCCAAACGTATCATTGCCATTACTGAGAGAGATATTTTTTGGCAAGAGTACAAGGTATCTCTTGTATTGAAATTGACATGTTCCTCTCATTTTGGCAGTGCATTCATGTTAGAAATTGATGTGGACCAAGGAAAACAACATTTTATTCTTTAACAGAAGACAGTTGTTTTTAAAAAATGTAAACATTCACCAATAATAGGGTGAATCATTGTGTTACATTCATAAATTCTGTGGGTGTAACAGCCAATGTATGTGATTTACATGGCTAATATATATAAAATATCAGCTGTAAATACAGGCAGAAATTTTGATGACTGCCAATACTGATGTTCCACTTTTTAGGCCAATATCTACTGATACAGATATTATACCAATAATATTGTGCATCCCTAGTTGTATCTCTTTGGACTTTTTTTGTAATAGGACAAAACTGCCTATATATTCAATGCATTAAAAAAAACATTTCTCTCTGTTTTCCCAGTCATACTCTGAATATTGTGATCAGGTTATTTATTTATTCCATGATATAGAGACAAATTAAATTGACTGAACAGATAAACTGATGATTAGAACAACGCTGAAGCAAGGGCTGCACAGATAGTGGCATTTTCATAGTTTTTGCAATATAAACTTTTATAATGAACTCATCACAAAGGTCGGAATTTCTGAAAATAGTGGAGACAGTTATTTCTGCACATACAAAACGCTTGAAGTCAGCATGTGCACATTTTACGCACTTTCTCATGCGACGTAAAGAAAGTCAAGCTGGCCATCAGCTACTCTAAGATTATTTGTAATAGTTTTGTGGTTAAAAATGCCTGACTTATTTTGAATTCATGGGAAACCTGTCAGGAATAACTAAATCTAATTAAGAGTCTTTAGCATGAGTTCATTGATCAGACTTTTTATCAGTTTCAGTTTTTTTTTTGTATTGTACTGTGCACATTTCTCCATATAGTGTTCTTTTCAGGGTGAGGTGGTTTCACACTTACTACTTCAAAAAAATTACATTATGATTAAAAAAATCTTCCTTGCCTGCAAGCCTGTAGAAACTTTTTGGAGTGATTTCCCTTACAATATGCTGAAAGACATCGAAATGGCCCTTTTTCCAGTATAATTTTCCTTTGCTGTAAGGCCACTGCTGTTTCAAGCCTCTTATCTAAAATGTAAAATGTTTTCACACATTTCTGTCATTCTATCACCGAGGAATACCCGATCATGGTTTTATTTTCTTTAATTCACTGCCATACATATACGATTCATCATGCTGCATGACGTGCGACAGGAGGATGGGATCAAGAACTTCTTTAATGATGTTTATGATTTATACATTAAGGTAAGATTTCTTCCTTGGTTTAATTACTACAGTATTCAGTTTAGTATTTAATTTCATTGTTTGATTAAACAATTTTTTGTCTTCCAGTTTGCAATGAATCCATTCTACGAAATCAATGCACCAATCCGCTCAACAGCTTTTGAGAGGAAAGTTCAGTTTCTTGGAAAGAAACATCTGATGAATTGATCATTCCACCTGAAGAAAACTATAAAAACATCTTGTCTGTATGTTAAGTACATAACTTTTTGAATGTTTACTGTCTTTGTGTTTGTCTTTACTGTTGAAATGATGTAAATATTTAACACAGATGTGAATTTCCTATTAAAACAGTCTTGCGTCTGCATTTAAAGTGGAGATATTTTTTCTTAGTTTGCTGCATGTGGAGCTTTCATCATTTTTCTACATATCCTAACAAAGTCTTAAATTTGATTTCTGAAATTTCAGGCATGACAAATCTTACCTATGGAGGAGTATTGAATTTAAGATGGTGCTTTGACTGAGCCTGTCTTTGTCTAAAGCCATTTTGGGCTACTTACCGTTACAGAAACAAAAACTGTAGCAGCAACACAATCTTTGTACTGTTTGAATTAAGAAGCTTCTGTTTTATATCAGCCGTTAAATCCATATGGCACCTTGGCTTGTTACATTTTAGAACACTTAAACATTTCCGAACATAACAGGAATAAAAGTGTGCACCATACCTGCTGTTTGGTCTGCTGTGCAAAAAATGATCTCAGTTTTATCTTTTCATGTGTTTTAAAAGGGTCTTTAAAACTTTGGCTTTATCAGAGTTCTTAGGGACACTGCATATCATCTCTGTTGGGCTAAAACTTTGCACCATAATTTTTATGATTTCCTCTTTTGACCTTAAAGCAGTTTTACTGATTACCCTCCACATCTGTGAGTGAGTTTTCAAAGTTAAAACCAATTAAAGTATCAAAATCTATAGCTGGTCATAAAAAAAATAACTTAAAAGTAAATCGCTTATTCAGATTTTCAGTAAAGACATGAATTTGGAGGTGCACGGATTTGCTTTCCGGCAGTGATGTGTTTGTTTGTACATTAGACCTCAGTTAAGTTTAAGGAATTAATAGTAAATGGAAAATATATCTACCAAAAGAGGCTATCCTCTGCCTCAGCTTAGTTTGATTTTTAAAGTTCTTCATCCAAATACAGCAGTGACGCAACACAATAGAAACGTTCAGATTATTAGGAAGTGAGCAAACACACAACAGTTAAGGTGTTGAGTTTAGAGAGAAATTCTTACATATTAAGCAAATACACTTAAAATACTGTAGCTTTCAAAAAGTAACTTTTATTTACTTGATTTTCGGGATGCATGATATTATTTGACCAATATAAGTATTGGCGGATATGGACATTTTTGCTGATATACTGACCATAAAAAATGGCAATAAATATTTTATATTGCTTTGATAGTGGTTAAGTGTACAATTGCACCATAATGGTTTACCTCATCATCACTGTGTCCACCTTTAAAAAACTAAAGTGTCAGTTATTATGGATCAAAATGCTTTTTTTCTTCACAAAATATCAGTATTGGCTATAATGAGTTTGGAAATATCAGCATATTTGACACTGGTAAAATATTGTGCATCCCTACTTGATTTATTAAATAATTTGAGGCTTTTTATCACATCCAACATGTATTTTTTTTAGTTATTATTCTTTCATTTTTTATCTTTTCCATCATTTTAACTCTTCTATCCTCTCTTGGTTTTATTTATTTTCCATCATTTTATTTCCTATTCCGTTTTATCTTTTGGTAGTTTTAACCTTTAATTTCCTTCCTCCTTCTTATCTTTGGTGATATTTATCTTTTATTTATTTTTCTCCCTTTTCTGTCATTTGTATTCCTCACATTTCTCTTTTATTCTCGTTTATCTTTTAACTTTGTAAAGTACTTTATAACCCTGTTTTGAAAAGTGCTATATAAATAAAGTTCATTATTATTATTATTATTATTATTATTATTATTATTGTTAGAGGTTGAAATGAGACCTTTACCTAATTTTTTTCTTGCTGTTAATTTTCAAGATTTCCTTTGTCTTTGTGGCTTGCTCAAAGATCAACATGCCAACATTTTTATTTCTTAAAAACAGAACAGTGTTCCCTGGGATTATCATAAAGGACACATATGTTCACATATGCTTTGTATTATTTGTTTAAACTTGTATATATTTTGCTGTTCATGTAGTTATGTAACATTTATGGCATAAGTATTTTCTGAGGTATTGAAGCGAAGACTTTTTCTCGCCTCAACTCTAAAGTCCATGCCCACGTGTTCTTAGACAAGTGACACCTGAACCTGATTAGAAGACAGGGTTTGATTTAGAGCTCAGTTAGGAAATGTTGAGACTTTTAATATAAATTAAACCCATAAATATTAGTTTTCTATAGGAACCAGTGTTAAGAGTCAAACACTCAGTTTAGCCGACATAAATAGAAGTTCATTCACACTCCAGAAATCTTCAGGAGACAATTCTCAGGATTTATTCGTCATTTGGCATACCAGTAGTACAATTTTGAGTAGATATGAAATCTGAATGAGAAGCAGTCAAGGTAAATAGAGGGATCACCGTGTTAAATATTAAACTGCAGGGAAAAAACTTTTAAAGTGTTATTTTAAAAATGTTAATGCTAAAAAGATCAAAATAATCTAAAACAAATACAACAGCATTATTTCAATAATGACTTGTTTGTTGATTCTGTGAATCTTCAGTTAAAAACAGTTTACAAAATATATAAAGGTTCCAGAAACTTAAGTACACCATATGCCATGCATGTTCTGTTTGCTTTAATATTTATCTTCGGTTAGGGATCACGTCCCTCAGTGCTTCCAGCATGTAGCAATAATCTATTCACTATGCAGAATGTGCACAAACAAGACCTAAAGGTGCAAAAATCACGACAAGCCTCGATTTGTTAGTCACACATAGTTGTTCGTAGCTACTTCATTGTTCTCAGGAATAATATTAATGGGCTGAATAAATATGGAAGTATTTGCTGAGTGAGTGATCACTTTTGTCTGCATAATTATACGTGGGAGTGTCATTCAGAAGCCCTGTGATCAGTGCACTCCCACCATACAGCACATTTTTTACACAGTCACATTATGATTCACCTTCATGAAAGACTGGGATGACCAACCACTCAAACAGGAAAGAACATTTTCAAAATAATTTCCTCTTTTCTGCATGATATGTTTGTTTTCATAGACGAAACCAACAGGTACTTTTTAGGAACTAAATTCACATCAGGAGTTCCTCTAAAGTTGGACCTTCAAAGCATGGCAGAACTGATTTATTTAATTATTTAATTATTTAACTAAATTTAGTGTTTCCTGGCCCTTCAAACAGAAGCCCCATTGTTATTCTTATTTACCCTTCAACAGTATAATAACTCATAAAGCCAGTAGCATCATTTGTTTAAATAAGATGTTACAACAGCATCATACACCGACAGCCTTATCACATAACAGGCGAAAACAGCAAAACAATGTTAGTGATAAACTTCTGGGTGTTATGAGCAACAAGCACCAGCAGCGCGAGGCTTTCTGTGGAGCTTGACAGTGTCCGTTGGGATGAGGTGGTCCGTTCTTTCATCCAGCGCCAACACCCTTCGCACTGCCTCCTCAAATGCCACGGCTACGTTGGTGGCGTCCTTGGCGCTGGTCTCGTAATAGGGGTAGTCCCCGTTCTCCTGGCACCACTGCTGAGCCTCCTCTGTCGTCACCTGCCTCTCTGTCACATCCAGTTTGTTGCCTAAGACGACAAACGGGAACTTCTCGGGCTCCTTCACGTCGGCATAGTAGATGAACTCCTTCTTCCAGTTGCCCAAGTTGAGGAAACTCTGGCTGTCGTCGACGCTGAAGGTGAGCAAGCAGCAGTCTGAGCCGCGATAGAAAGGAGTCCTCAGGCTGCGGAAGCGCTCCTGACCGGCTGTATCCCAGATCTGAAGGGTGACTTGATGGCCGTCCACCTCCAGTTCCTTGTTCAGGAACTCTACACCGATGGTATGGAAAAGGTGTGCATCGAACTTGTTGGTGACGTAGCGGTTCATGATGGAGCTCTTTCCTACGCCCCCATCACCCAGCAGGATGACCTTCAGCAGAGATGTTTTTGATGTCATGGCTTTTCACTTCCAACGGACCCCTCTTATAGAACTAACCTGAGGAAGAGATTTTTATCATTAAAACAAAAATCATACAGGGATTTACAACAACACATTTTACCTCAAGGTGATTTTAGGATCAGCTACTGGTTGAACCAGCTATGCACAAGCTGAGGTGCAGCCTAATTAAAGCAGAGAAGTTTCACTCTGACTGGTCAATAATGATGGAAAAAGCTGAGCTTTGATCCCTGTGACTTTACAAAGTGTTTTTTTTGTTTCTGTCAATAGTCGACTCCTACTGCCTTATTTATTAGATATTGTATTTAATATTTTGTTAAGATTCCTAGTCTCCTTTAAGTGTGTATATGTCATTTTCTCCTTTTCCCTGAAACCAGCTGCTGCAATTTCCCATCTTGGGATCAAATAAGTAAGTCAGTAAATAAGTCAGTAAGTAAGTCAAGTAACTAAGTCTGTAGGTAAGTCAGTAAGTCAGTAAGTCAGTCAGTGAGTAAGTAAGAAAGTAAGCAAGAAAGTCAGTAAGTAAGTCAATGAGTAAGTCAGTAACTCAGTAAGTATCTCAGTAAGTAAGTAAATCAGTAAGTATGTCAATAAGTAAAAAGGAAGTCAGTAATTCAGTAGCAAGTCAGTAACTCAGTAAGTACGTCAATAAGTAAGTAAGTAAGTCAGTCTACAGCAGAGTACACACACTACTAATAAGGAGGGTTGTGCTAAAACATACGATTAAGTTACAACCTAAAACTTAGACCTACCTCCTCCAAAGTGAAAATCCTCCGTTAAACATGGCCGTCATGGTGTTAGGGATGGAAACAGATAAGATTTTATTGATACCAACGCTGATTCAACCTATGATCCTATTCCTTAAAGATCTCCTGTGCTGAAAAACAAGTAGGCCCATACTAGGGCTGGCTGAAATGACCAAAAAATAAAATCCCCGATTATTTCCACAAAATTCAGTTTATGATTTTATTCAATATTTTCCCTCTCAAGAAAACACCCTCCAAGTGATACAAAAGTTACACGATTCAAGTTTTGCCTTTGTTATCAAAATATGTTTCAAAACTAAACAGACCTTCTCTCTTACGGATAAGATGCATGATGTAATTTTGTCGTGAAGTGTTTATTATGTAGTTCAAACTTAGGTAGGCTTGTCCGCATGAACACTGAAGGCTGAGGGTAAGTAGCCCAAAATGGTTTCTTGAAATTATGCCGTCTTAACAGAGAACACTTTCAAAACATTTTCATCTCCATGTAGCTGTTAGCTGTAGCCACTTTATGCTGGATACATTAATATAAATCAACTTCTCAGCCAGTATCAGCAGATATTCAACCAGGGTAAGGGGACTGCATTAGTGCGAATCCCAATAATGGACAACTTCAATTAACATTAACTTGGTTTAGCATGGTCCTCTTTGTTGCCATTTTAACTATCATTGTGTTGTTACCTCCACCAAGGAGGTTATGTTTTGCCGGCGTATGTTTGTTTGTTTGTTTGTTAGCAAGATTACACAAAAACTACTGAACAGATTTTGCTGAAATTTTCAGGAGACGTTGGTAACTTAAAAATGATTTGATTTTAGTGGTGATCCAGACAACTGCCATTAGCGGACGATCATTTTTGCTCAATAACTGTCTAACTAATAATGATATCAACATGATTCCGAGTGCTAGGTCTAGGTTTTCAGGGTCAAGGAATCATATTATGATGGTAACTTTTAGGGATGCACAATATTGGATTTTTGCCGATATCCCGATACATTTAAATTAATTATTGCCAATACTGATAACGATATTTCTGGTCAAGAGCACAAGCTCTGTACTTAACAAAAATGGACTTGTTTCTTCTGTGTTACAGAATATTTTTCCAAGGAACAGATGTAAACCTTTTTAGACTGATATCGGCCGATACCGATATCAAACTGATATCGTGCATCCCTAGTAACTTTATCATGGAACTATTGCTTATAGATGTAACAGCAACATGCGAGCTACCTTGGCGGAGGTTTGCACTCTCAGAGTGCTTTCTAGTTACATTTGCAATTATTGTAATTTTTACTCATAATATTGCCTTTTCTCATCATGCCTCGAAGCCTTTATATTGTGATGTGTGTGGATTTTAAGTGTTTGTATGTGTGGACCTCAGGTAAAATAGTTGCCAATAGGGATGAAAAAAGACAGCCCCAAATATACTATATTATACACAGACTTTAGATAAAAATAAAACAAGTTAATTAGACTTGAATAATTATATAATTCCAATTAATTTTAACACCCAACCCCACTGTGTCCATCAAGACAAAAACTGTCCCTCGTACAAATACTGACGATCCCTGCAACAAGCCTTTTGTTTCATGGGTGTTTCGATGAAATAAATGGGTGTTTCATCTCTCCTGTAACGTTTCTAAAATAGCTCATGGTTTCTACTATGCCACTTCATAATTTGCTCCGGATTTTTTCCACGGGTGTGTGGTGCCTTTTTGTCTCACCCCTGATTGATTTTTGCCCCCTCCACTCGTCCAGATCATGTGCTGTTTTCTCTGGTCTTCGGTCACATGCTCGTTTATTTTATGTTGATGTGAGCAGACATGTAGGTAACGTTTAACCAGCTGTGAGACAGAGAAAACACATCAGCTTCTGCAGAAATAACAAGACAATGAGAAGACTCATACAAGAGAAAACTGCTAACTAGCTGCTGATAGAGGTCCACTGCACCGAGCGCCATGGCATTAAGATTTAACACTTTATTAACAAAAACATAAAATTAAAAGCTACATCATGCTAACCTCAGAAAAGTTACTTCAGCCCCATCATCCAGCTCGAGTGACAGCTAAGCTAAGCTAACATGAAGGCAAACAAGGGACCAGAGTATCAGTTAGGATAACAGAACATGCTCAACTCGCTAGCTCATGTTCATTTGGAAGTAACAGTGCTAACAACATACCTTACATTTAGCCGGGCCGCTTGGGGGTCTACAGGTGGTAAATCATAAAACTAAACAGGTGAAATGATACTGATGTTTGACAGCTGATCGCCTTGATGTGGCTCTGGACGTCAGCTCGCACCTCTTCCTGGTGAGGCTTGGTGCTAAACGCAGCTAGCTGCTAACAAGCTAGCTAACGATACATGGGCAAGTGTGTTGCCAGGTTCGCTTATTATACGCGATCTGTGGCTCGTTTCCTACTTACAAATTTACAAGCAGTGAAGGTCTGGGCATTTTTCTTTAGTTTTCTCATCGAAACATTTCTTGCCCTTTGAACATTTTCTGATTCTTTTCCAGCTCTCAGAAATACAGAAATACATGATTCAGTAAAGAATTGTATTTTCAGTTAAATTCAAAGAGCTTTATTAGCATGGATGTGGGTAATTATCACCAAAGCATTTCATCATAAAAAAAACCAAAAAGATAAAAAATACAAGGAAATTATTTCATTTTAATTTTAAAATTATTAGTATTTGAATATTTTTTGCCTACCTTATATCATCAGCTAATAGGACGTTTTCTGCATTTTGCATTCCTCCATTGCACTATATTCAGGCTTACATTTGTCAGACTGACTATTCACTTAATGTAAACTTGCACGTATCATATTACTAATTTTTATTTATAAGTTTAATCCTGTATTTCTATTCTTGCTTGTATATGTGTGTATACCTGTCTGTACTTGGAGAGTTAATCGAACCAGAGTCAAATTCCTTGAATGTCTAACACACTAAGCCAATAAAGCTGATTCTGATTCTAATATTATAAGTAGAAAAATGAGATAAAAAGGTTTATGACTGTATATAGATGGAAAAAATCAGATAATATAAATAATGTGTAGACATGTGTATTGTGGTGTTGTGTGTTTAAGTTCCATTGTTCTGCATTTCTCCCAGCAATTATGGGATTTTCTAAATATCGCTTGTATAGTCAAAGTCTGGGTGAGTGTTTGTTATTTGGGGAAAGTAGTCCTCTCTTACTGTCTGATGTTTAGGTCAGGACTGCAGGAAGAAGTGGAGCTCTGTCTCTACCTGTTGGGTGGGGACTGAGTCTGTCCGCCTCTGGGAGCCAGCTCTTTTTGTGACAGCCCGTCTCTTAAGTTAATCAGTGGTCACTGAGTCTGTGCCTGGTCAAGATTTTTTCTGTTAAGGATCTTTTGCAGTACTTGTAATCTACCAGTGTGTATTCTTTGTTTTCTGACATTGTAATTTACTTTGATTTTGGGTTGTGTCTTGCTTCAACTAAATTTCTTCCTGTCATTTGGTCTAATTTGTAGGGCATCGGGGTCCTGAGTCTGATTTGGTTGCATTGGGTGGTTGTGGTCTTGTTGCTCTCTAGGCCGGTTCATGTGTTTTCGTAGAAGGCTGGCCCAACAGGTTGAAGAGACTTTTCTCTGGCTTCAGCTCTTGGCAGCTTAGGGTGATGTGATAACCATAAATAAAAAGAAATGCTGTCCCCTCTATGAAGACATGATATAAAAGAAATATGTAAAATAGCAGCTGCTGCGTATCACTTATGGTTGCTCAGCAATTCATAAAAAATGTTATATTGTGATCACCTGACCCTTCTCTGGTACACTGAAGTAGGTAAGATTATTTGAAAGTCATGTGCCTCTTGGCCTTTTCTCCCCTCAGACCTGGTTGCTTATTTCTTACGCAGAACCTGGCAACTGTGTTAACAGGCTAGCTGACGATACACGGAGAGTGTGGCATCATGTGACGTTGATAGACGCGAGGGACTTCAGAGGGAACGTTTAAAGCCTTCAAACTGGCTCATGCAACTAAATTACGTGTAAGTATTTTAAAATAAGGTGGTGTACACTTAAATGTAAACGGGTCAGGCTCATTCTCAGAGTTAATTTATCAGAAATGAGCTTCCCTCACCGAAAGACACAGCAGATACCTCACTGTACTATCTAAGCATTTCCATCAGATGGCGACATTTTGCTTTGAACTGACATCAGCTGTTTTAGACATGGAGATACCCACGGAAAGGTAAAACGGCAAACGATATAACTTTGACATGTTTTAGAAATACTCTTTATGTGGAACCAGGGGTGACTTGAGGACAGAGGTGTCCACCTTCTGGAGAAATTGGGACATGTTGACCTCCCTGAAAAAGTTTAATCCTCCTACAAACTTCCTACTTTTGTTGGACAACGCGATTTTATTATAAAAAAAAGTAAACATGAAGGTAAAAATGTAGACCACTGCAACAAAGAAGTTCACCAGAGTTCCCAAAGCTGTATCTTACACAAAGACCAAACCACTAGAACACGATAAGCATTTTTTTTTATAGATTAACATAATTTCAGATTTCTGTTTCTATGAATAATAATCTTTAAATTCTCAAAATGTTGTTTATTTTTGGGAATAAGCTGTGAAATTAGCTGAAACTGTTCCAGTGAAGAAGGGTTTGAATGCATTTGAACAACCTGAAAATGCTCAGTCACATTCAGTAGTTGGTAAATAGTTCACATAACTCAAAATAAGGGTTAAACAGGCTTTCTTCCGATGTTCAGCTTGTCAAATTGAAATTGTTATATAGATTTGAGCTAAAGAGTAGCATTAAATATTAACAGACTGTCTCCCTAATAAGCTTTTTATCTTTTGTTTTTGTTAAACAGTTTTGAATGTTTTCTTGAATTTTTCCAAAAACTTTGAAAACTTAGTTGCCCATCCCTGCTTAGCCAGTTGACATAATAAAGATAAATTCTATTGATTGATCAGCTGCATTTTAAAGACAATATATGACTAAATCAATAAGCACTTAATGTTGCATCTCAGCACTAAATTTTACCAATAAATTAAAAATCCCACCACTGATGGTAAATTACATTTCTTTAATTGTATGTTTCATTTACCATCACTACACAATACATCATTATATCTGGGGAAAAAAAACTAAATTAAGGTATTTGTATATTGTAAGATTAAAAATAAATCTGGAGGGATAAGGGCCTTGTTAAATTAAAAATGCTAAGGTAAAGGTCTGGGATGCTTTAGCATGTCTAAAAGAAATCTTAAATTGCCAATGTCTGAAGCCTTGTTTTATAATTTGGGTGACTATTTAACAGTATACTTTAAACTACAATAAACTCTGCATGTCAGTCAATGTATAGGTGAAAAAATAGGCAAATAAGTATAAAATAAGTAACACTTGGAGGAGCTGTGAACCAGCAGTCTAAGTTTTATCAGGACCTTGTGTATAGATACACATAGACCTTATTAGATTAGCCCTTATATGTATGATGGACAAATAACACACTTGATTATCCATTTGGAGAAAAAAGTAAAAGAAAGCCTGTCGTTGTTTGTTTTCAATAGTAGAACTGATCTTCCCACGTCTTCTTTGATTGTATTCACCTTCATACATCACAGTTCTTCCTTGTTTTACTCTTTACTAAAACTGCACTTTGGTTAAAATTAAAAAGGTTCAAGCATGGACACTGCTCCCTCTGGACCTCACTACCCATGCATTGTGCTTTAATGTGAGCCTACATGTAAATCCATGAATGTAATTTTCTCTAAATGTAAAAATCTTGTTTATTTCTTTGTTCAACATACTTTAAGAGACGCATGTGTTAACCTGATCAGATCATCTTGTCTTAACATGCAGGGTTCCCTTTAAAGAAAGCAGTATTACTAGTTAAACACTGTGATCACCAGAAACAGCCACTGTCAGCTAAAAATGCTCTGTCACTTCCTCAAAACAAGACTCTTTGGTTTTCAGTTAAAAAAAAATGGAGAATTAAGTGCAAATCATTTCCTCTTGGTGTCGATTCGAGGGAAAGCAAAATATAAAAACAAGGTATGGGTTAATTGCTTACAAAACAAGAACAAAGAAGTAAAAAAGTATCAGTGGAAAAAGACCGTTGCTCAAAGCATTGTGTTTCTTTTCTTTGGTGGAATATTGTGAATGTAAACATTTCTTCATAAGCCTTTTTTTGACATAATGAAAAAAATTACAACCCCATTATCATTAAAGGATACTTTTCTCCCTAAAATTACACATGATATGAGTAACATTTTTGGTGAGATAATAACAGTTGTGGTACCTGTAAAACTACCCTCTTCCATCTTTTTGTTAAACAGAGCCAATTTTCTAAAATCATGACTTTATTTTTTCCAATTATGCAGGGCTTCCCCCCCTGCAGCACCTCCAGATGCATCTTTGTGAGCATATCAGTCATTCAGTAATGCAACAAGCTTGTGAAAAGGCCAAGGTAGACAGAGTTAGAAAAAAAACATTTATTGTAATGGTACAGTAAAATATGAAAGCAAAATTTACAGCAGATATGCAATGATATTCACTTTAACTAACCAGCCTTCAACAAATGAACGAAATAAAGGTATAATTCAACTAAGGATTCACATTACATGTCTAAGACTATTCTCAGGTGACCTCAGCAAACACACATCAGATAACTACACACAATACTGCTTAACCTAGCTAAAATCCTTTCCTGAGGTTTATGGTATTGGTGTCATAAGGGACTGTTTTGAATATTAAAAACACATGGTATCAGCAGCATGTTATAAAGTAAAACAGGCATGCTCCTATAGAACATCATATTCATTTGAGGACCATATTTCTATAAATATGAGAACAGAAGTCCATGAATGCAGTCTGGAAACTTTTATCTTTGACAGTCGTCTCTAAGAGTAGATTATCTAATTTTAAAGTTTGTGTGGAGATCCTTAAAAGAAAGGGCTGACGTCCTCTTGACAGGGCCCTGAGGTCAAAACAACATTGTCCAGGCCAATCTCCCCTCCAACACCATTCCCACGCTGAGCTTCAAAGACAATCTGAAAGACAGACAATGGAACAATTACACCTGAAGGTTGTAGTTTCTGCTACTTAGTTAACTGTGGGTCGTGTTTCTCATCTTTGGCTTACAGATTCTGGTGCCACCTCTTTCCAGGTCACGGTGAGGAGCTCCGTCTGCCAGGCCTGGTCTCTGCTCTGACTCTGCTCCCACACTGGATATGCAATGTTATCCAGCAGCACCCTGAGAGTTCCCACATCACGTCCCACCATGCGATAGTCAAAGGTGAGGCAGAAGCTGCCCTGCTGGGTGCGGTCACTAAGGAGCAATTTTAGCTTGGCTACGTTGCCCTGCTCCCCTATGAGCCCACTCATGGTCATGTAGTACTCAGCACTGGCCCCTGAAAAGAGACATTTAAGTGAGCATATGTGAATTCATGAAACTGTGAATTTATTGATGTCTCTCTTACCATCGTTATGGTAGGCTACACTCCAGTCCATGTCATCATCCTTGTCCTGGACCCACTCACATGCTCCCTGATCAAAGTTACAGTCCATGATGAACTCTAGAGGGTGGAACCATGAGACTAAATTAGAGAAATAGTAATTAAACAATCATTATGCAGCAGTGACAGAAACAGACATTCAGTTACCTTCCTGGATTGGTCCAAGCTCGATTTCTTTTACTTCTGTGGCTGGGCCAAACACTGATTCAAAGTCCTCTGAAACTGTTTAGGAAATGAAAGAAAATACAAATATGTAAACCCATTATTTTTACACAACAAACACCTAATTGCTGACAAGGCACAGCTATCTACTACTAGTCTAGCCCTTGAGTGCTGTATTAAAACACATCCTTTTTTCCTATTTTGGCTGTTTACAAGCCACAACTTAAGCTGCTGCAAACACATAATAGATACATATTTTCCCATTTTTTTTACTCCGATCTCTTCATCAAACTCAGACCTGATCAAAACTATTTAAAAATGTAAAAAAAAAATGGATTTATCCCTTTAAATGCCAATTCCAAAGGAGTTGTTACTGATTTGGAAAAAAAAAACACACAAAATGACCAATTTTCAATATAAAAAATGATCAGAGGCTGGATATGTTTTACGTGCCATCACACTCTTGGACATGTCAAAGATTAGTAAAAACACTGGCTTTGGTGCATTTTTATTTTTTGCGCAGCATCAGATTTAAATTTTTACTCCCTTTCTTCCTGTTTTTGGTGTTTACAAGCCACAACTTTAGCTGCTGTCAAAACATATCACTTAAATATTTCTTTCTTTTTTTTGCCCAAATCTCTTCCTCAAGCTCAGCCCTGATAAAAAAAATGAATATTTTTAGAAGATTATGAATTTTAACCCATTAAATGCCAATTCCATATGTGATGTTACTGATTTGGTGAAAAAAAACACGCAAAATGACCGATTTTCAGTATAAAAAATGATGAGAGGCTAGAAATTTTTTACGTGCTATCACACTCTTGGATATGTCAAAAATTAGTAAAAACACTAGCTTTGGTGCATCTTTATTTTTTAAGCAGCGTTAGATTTTAAGTTTTACTCCCCATTGACTCCCATTATAACCACACTTTCTGAATGCAGCCATGACACTGCAGTGAAATCACCTATAAAATTGGCATTTAAAGGGTTAAAATCCATAATTTAAAAACAAAAAAAAAATAGTTTTGATCAGGACTGAGCTTGATGAGGTGATTTGGAAAAAAAAAGGTTGAAAAAAAAAAATTATCTGATGTGTTTTACAGCAGCTAAAGTTTATGGCTTGTAAACAGCCACAACAGGACGAAAGGGTAGTAAATTTGCCCACAGCGTATTTTTGACCTTTTAACATTTTTGAAATCACATTTTCAAAATTTATGTAGAATTAAGTAACCTCACCAAAAAAATCACTCTCCTAAATACTGCGAAAATTATAGTCCATTAGTTCTAAATATCACCTATTTGTGGCAGAAAAAAGCCAGATAGAGACCCAATGGCTCGAGTCATTTTTAAACAACAAATAACATTTTTGAGACTGTCTTTCAATACTGGTACTAAAGCAATTGTAAGAGAGCATTTCACTTTTAACAAATGTGATGATGCTTCTGTGGCCTGTAATGTCCAGTTCTTCAGCTAGTGGGCGGTATTAGGCAGCTTACTGAGCAGTGAAGGCTTAGCATCTCTGACTGTGACATTAAGTGGATGTTTCCAAAATCAAACACAGAAATCTATGTTCTGATTGGTCTCTGTAGGTATCAGATGTGCTGGTACCAGAATCACATCAGAACAGATTTTGAATCCCCATCCCTATATGTTACTATGTGTTAAAATAGATACAAAAGATACAACCACAGTTATCTTTTGATTTTATTATGTGTTATTTCACTACTAGGAGGCTCCTAATTAAAAAACAAACAAACAAACAAAAAAAAAACAGTAAGAAAGGTGATGTGTAGAGACATGCTGCTCAGCTTGCTCACCTCCACTGCTTACACTTTGATTTGAATTGAGGGTTCTACTTATTAAAAGCTTTTATGAATTTGACACAACAAGGACAACAAGCTGTTTAAAAGTGGCCTTCCTGGTTCGTGCTGCAAGCTATTCACCAAGCATACTTGGATTGTTTGCCGTGCAAACCAGAAAGGACTATTTCAACAGCTTTTCTCCCTTTTTTGGGAAATACATCCATGTAACCAAAGGAGTGAGTTAGTGTAGTTCAGTAAGTACACCTTGATGGGATAGTGAATGATTTTTGAAGTGGGGCTTAAGGGGTTCATATTAGTGGCAAATGCGTGAGCCAGAGTGACTCAGGTCAGCTCTGCTCCTGTGAAAAGGGAACTAACACAAGCACTAGGCTGTGCAATGCTGCTGTGGGGGCCAAGATCTGTGTGCAATGTAGTGAATCATCTTCAGGGTGCTTTGCTTTTCTGCTGGCAAGTCATTTTATTTTGGCACTACTTCAGCACACCACATGTCCTTCACCGTGGAGCAAAGAAGCACCAAAATGAAGAGGCTTGCTAGCAGCAAAATAAAGAGTTGTAAATGTGGCCAGTGCGATGTAGTGATGATAGGTACTGTTCATTTTTTATTCTCATCTAAAATTTGCTAAATTACTTGGAGCTCTTTTTTTATACAGAAGCAATGTACAGTCTAGCCTCTCTGTTGGTTTTCTTTAAAGTGGCAGAACTGATAACCATCACTGTGGCTCATGCTTTTAATGTTGATCAGAACAAGCTACAACCCTGCTTCAAATTTATTAAAAATGTTGTTGTTAAGGGTTCTTTGATGAAAACACAGCTAAAGAACAACATGGAAGCAGCTGAGGTGGATGCAGCTGAGCGGTGCCTCACTTCTTGATGTGAAAATGTCTTGGGACGGAATCTGCATCCAATAGCAGAGAGTATAATCGTGGTCTATCTCAAATAAAAACTACCAACATACGTAAGGTACAGAAACAGAGAAGCAGCTTACATCAGCACAGACAGCCTCCTTATTTGGCAATCTTTGACTTAGTTTCTGGTTTTCACAATAACAGTGGTCTGCATGTGTCTGGTAATGGCAGCCAAACAAACATTTGGACTGGTAAAACTATGAAAAGAAAAATGAATAAGAAATAAGGATTTTTCTGGATTTGAAAGCAGTTGAAATATTTGAGTTAATGTGAACAACTACACTAAAATATTAACATTAACATAGAGTTAGTTATTGATTTTGATCTCCATGGTTTGGTATGCAAAAAGTCTACGGAAAGAAAATACAAATATGTAAACCCCCAAAAGTCGGATCATACCTTTAATATTACCTCAGCCACAGAGGTTATGTTTGTCAGTTAGTTTGTCTATCTGTCTGTGAACAAGATAATGTAATATGTTCTTGGAGGATTCTGATGACATTTCCAGGGAATGTCGGTCATGGCACAAGGGAGGCTTGACAAGATTTTGGTGGTTTTCCGAATCTGGATGCAGATTCAAAATTTTTTTTTGAAGAATCTGTTGCACCAAAGGGCAGTTTGACTGTTACAAGGCTAAACTAACAATGTCAGAAATGCCTTGGTGAAGTTTGTGCTCTTGAAACACTTCTAGTTGATAGTTCTGAGAGAAAAAAAAGAATTGTGTGTTGAGTAATGTTGTAAAATGTTTGTGCTATGACAGATATGCACAAGAATTTTCTGGATTTTAAAAAATTAGGAAATATTTGAAGTACTGTTATCAGTAAACCAAAATATATTACTACTAATAATACATTTTATTTATACTCAAGGTCACCTTACAGTGCAAAGTTCAAAATATGTATTTTAATAGGATCAGTATTTTTTATTCATTTTAAAGTCTGTGGTTCAGGATGCAAAAAAAACTGCATCATATCTTTAATGATTAAGGGTTCTATGAAGAGAAAAGTTAGGAAAGTAATTTATCACAAAATAAAAGTAAATAGAAGGAATTGGAAACCACTGAAAGTCGCAAGCAAACTCCTGCAAACAATCAAGTACTAAAACAATGTGATATATCTGTACAATTTAGACATATGCTTATACTTTCTTTTTAACAGACAAGTAAGGTTTTTAGCTAATACCTTTACATGTTTTGACGGAGCTCTTCCGCCTTCTTCATGTAAAGGTATGAGCTAAAAACCTTACTTGTCTGTTAAAAAGAAAGTATAAGCATATTATCTACGTAGACATAATGAACTTTCTTGGGCTACAATTTAGACTGTTAAAAATATATTCAGGAAGTTACCCGACATGGTGATCTTAGGCCTAATATTTTTGTTGTTGTGTTATATCAATCAATCAAACTTTATTTGTATAGCACTTTTCATACAAAAGTTTGTAGCACAAAGTGCTTTACATAAAAAGGAATAAAATAAAATAAATAAAAAGTAGAAAATTGAATACAATGAAAACACAAGACCCCACCCACCCTTGCGATCTACACACAGCACACACACTCACTTACGCACTCACACACACAGACATTAAGAGGAGGTTCTAACAGAAATCTTGAATTAAAATGAGGAAACACAGGAGCTAGGACTCAAATGACAATAAAAATGAGATAAAATGCTATTTGGAAAAATAAATAAAACTTAAAATAAAACTTAAAATAATATGGTTAAATGAGATAGCCTTACACCAAATGCATAATAAAATTCAGAACAATAAATCTAAAATGAAATGGAGAAATAAAACAGATTAAGAGAATAAGAATAAATAAATAAGATGACAATAACAGGTATTAACATCTTCTGATGTCTTCAGTGTGATATTGAAGTTCAAGACTTTTGTTTAATGACATCTTTGAGTGAAATTATGACTGATTGCAGGACAGTTAGGGTTGCATTTTCACAAAGTGTTTCTAAAAAGATTTACCTGTGTGCATAGTATCAGGGCTAGGCTTTATAATCACTTCATAAATAAAACATATGCAACTATTAAATACTTAACACCCTCACGAAATCTCACACGCATGCCCATTAAATTCTGGGCAGAAGACAAAAATAATCTTTAAATTTCCCCTAAAGATTCCAAAAATAATCTCAGAGATTTTCCCCAATGAAACAAAGCCAGAGAAAGCCTTTTAACCAACAGGTTCAGACGTGCTGCACTGTCACTCATGTCTCCAGATGAAGCTACAACTTAAGGCTTCAGCCCCCACAAGTATTTTAAAGCTCTTGCAGCTAACCACCCCCATGTCAAGCAGCCGTAGACAGCCAGAGGAGTGACAGCTGGGGTTATTGAACCTGCCCAGCCAGAGTGGGACTGGTGTTAGAGGGGTCCGGAGTGCTGATGACAGACTTCCCTACTCGGAGTCAAGTCTGTTTGCACAACAGCTGTTTTGGGGAAAACATAATAAAAGGCTTGCAGGCTTCGTAACCTCCTACCCTTCCTCACCCCCCTCTCCCAGAAGGTGGGAAGCAGCAGACCCAGGATGAGTTTTATCCCTGGGCTCTCACATGCCGACAGAGTAAAATTCCTTCCCGGAGGTGATTGATGTCTCGGGGCCTGTCTCCTCTTGCTATCTGAGTTCTTACACACACTCGGGTGTTTCCATAAAGATCAAGATTAGCGGTGAAAGGTAACCTCATTTATGGGGTTTTCTCAATGAACTGCATACCTCTGCATGATCACATGATTTCTTTATGCCTGAAGAAGTAAGTTATACTCTGTTTCAACAGTGTACCTGTGCATAAACACTCCACTCAGCTGTAAACTATACACGCTAAAAGGCCTTATGTGTGATGGCCTTACCAGTGCTGACTTCGTTTGTGCAATGGTAACAAATACGAAATCATCACCACAACTGTCTTTCACTTTGTTTTGCACAAGTAAACAAATTCTAACGACTTAAGTTCAATTAATCTGTCAACCTACTGTTGACTGAACAGGCGAACACATACAAGTGCAATAAATACCATAAATGGATGCTCTTTCTTTGTAAGTGACATAAAACCTTCAGAGATGAGTTATGAGGGTCTTAGAGGGGCACGGGGTTGACGGAGGACATGAAGGAACAAGCCGCCTGTCTCCTCTGGTCAATGTAGTTGACCTGACCAACAATTTTACACCTTAGAGTGTTTCTAGGGTAAGTGCTAGAGGTTTAAGCTGAGCCTGCGTTTTGTGCAGGATTTTGCTGTACACTAATACAAAGGCAAAGGAAAACAAAATATTAGAGATTTATAGTTCTTTATTTAGTGAAACTGAAGATTTTTAAGACAACATTAGATCTAACAAAAAAGTTTCTGATAGGAATGCATTGCCGTGTTGGTTGGGTCATATTTGCACAGCTGACAATCAGAATCAAATATTGTAGCACTGATGTCAGTGGCCAAGTCAAATCAGTTTAATGCTGGGAATCTGGTATACCTACCTATTGATTTATAGTCAGTTGTTGAAACAATTTTGATTTGTTTCAGGATCATATGCAAAAAAAGGCGGCAGTGATTAGTCTACATAGTCTTTCAGAGATATCAGCTGAATAAAGTCTGTAAGAAACGCTTTAGGGATCTTTCTATACTGATCCTGATTTTCACAATCATTGCTTCCATCTTCCAATTTACTAACCATCCAACCAACCAACAACCCAACCAACCAACATTCAGTCCACCAACCAACTGACCTAACAGCCAACCAAACCAGCAACCAGACAACCAATGAACCATGCTCTATGTTATTAATAAATTATCCAACCATCCTACTAACCAATAAACCTTCTTACAGCCAATTTACCATGAAACCCATAAGTATTAACAACCAACAATCCAATCAACTATCCAACAGACCAGTCCAAAATCCAACCTACTGTCCAACCAATTCAATCAACCAGCCATGCAAACAACCAACCAACCATTCAACCCACCACCCAATCAGCCATCCAGTCAACTAACCACTTACAATAATCAAATAATCATCCCATCAACTATCCGATAGTCCAGCCAATAATCCATCCAACTAATCAATCAACCCACATGGTTGATGTCTACTTGTCTGAGCCCAGAAGCAAGCATAAAAGAGGATTCAAGCTACACACAGCAACACATTACTAGGGTACAAGATGGTCAGTTAGCATAAGCTGGTAACATGCAGACTCAATAGCTTTACATTTTTTTTCATCGCTATCTGTTTTTTCTTCACTGGAAGCCCAAGTTGTCCCTTGACATACAGACTGCACTACTGCCCTGCCCCTTGGACAGCTTCTTAAAAAGATCAGGGTTGAATGAAGTGGTTGTCAGGAAATTAAACTTCAGATTCACAAGGACTTTTGAGAGGTCTCTCAGTTTGAGTGTTTGATGAGCTAAGACCAGAAGGCTTAAAGTTATAGGCTTGTAACTATAATTTGGTGTTGCTCAAACTTTGCGAGGGGCAGGGAGAAAGATCAGCTAGCAACACCTGTGTTGTCAGTTCATTAAACCTCCGAAAGTCATAGATCTGTTTTCATTTGTGACAAAATATCTTATGGAACAAAGTTTGTTTGTGACATACTGTATTTCCTGCTGTAATCCCAATGTGGAAACTGTGGTTTGCTTTTGTCATTGGAAGCAGGGTCATGCTAACTTCCTGACTGATCCACAAAATAGTTATCCCTCTAGGACTTTGTTAACTTCTGTAGTCTCAGTAATTGGTTTAGATGCTGTTTAGGCACAGGAGCAAAGACTTTGTACAAATATCTGTGTATGGTATATACATTTAGGACCACCCTGAATGTTTGAAACAGAATCTCTGCAAAGGAGCCAAACAGGCGCACACTTACTGAAAACATCTCCTCTAGGATTTAGCTGGTTGTCTTCCCCTTCCTCCTCCTCCTCCTCCTCCTCTTCTTCCTCAGGAAATTTATCCTCCTGTCCCTCAATAGGGGCGCCAATATACACCTCTCCATCATAGTCGAAAGGCTGCTGACGGATCCTAGGAGGCGGTGTGGCGACTGGTTCAGGGATTATGTTTTTGAGGACCTCATTGTCAAGCTTTGGCTTCACTTGGGAGTCTGGGATGGCTGCAAGCAGGAAGAGGGATCAGAGAAGACATGTGGAGACATAATCATGAGCAGGAAGTACAGTATTTTACTAGGATTTGGATGCATTTGTTGTCACGTGTTCTACAGCTGCTGGTTCTGTTCTACTCCATGCAGACAAAGCACGGCAGCGACATACGATGCACATAGCTCTATCGGTGCTTTAGGTGCACAAGCATTTATTAGGTGTATTCTGAGGGCCATGCTGAGGATTCCAAGTCTAAATCAAGGTATAGATGGACAACATTTCCAGCCATGAGCATGAGAGAGAGCTTAAAGAGATGATCATAAATGATGCTCAGCAGAGAGAGAGACAAAGTTGTGCAGCAGGAAGCAAACAGCGGAAACAGAAACTTGGACACCACACAATCTCACCGTTGAGGAAATCATCTGCACTTCCCTTGTCTCCATCCCACGACCTCTGATAAAACGGCTTGACTACAGAGAAATAAATGCATCTTCATTCACGAAGAAACCCCAAGCCTATTCTTTTCATGTCATTTGGCTACGTGAGGTTTCACCTGTTGTTATCTGGGTCTGGTTCAAAGAGTGCAACTCAACCTGTTTTCCTCCCTGTTGGCTACTACACAGTGTCATATTTTTACAGATGTGCTTTCAATCTGTGTTTTTCTCTCTGTGTAACATCTGCAAAAAGGAGTGGAGTGTGACGGCAGGAAACAGGCCTTGGCAGGACTGCTGTTTCCTGAAGTTTAGGAAGTCCAAATGAATTATGTGGCTTAGGGATACACGATATTATTAGCAGAAAATCTTTATCAACAGATAATTGTAGTGATGCACAGATACATCTGTTTTACATCAGTATCAGTCAGTATTGCCCCTGTGACAAACATGGTCATTGGCAAATAATGTGTGTTGAACAGATGTCAGCAGCAGTTTCTGAAATGTAAGGAAATGTGGATGGTAAAAGACTGTAGAGATGCTTCATGATGTCAGACACTGAGAGGCATCATTTGTGTGTTAACAGATCCAAGGACACTAGTTATACACAAAAGGAAAGTGTAAATGAGCCATTATTTATGCTTTTTACTCAAAAAATCAGCAGTCTTGGTTGTATCATAAATGTAATTCCTTAAATTAGATCTATCCTGTATGATGTAAAAACCATAATTGACCTTTTGCTGACTTTCTGATTTGTCCACTGACCAACCAGTCAGAATCAGAGAACTTCATCTTAAGGCAGCTTTTTGCCAGATTACTCCAGTCAGACTGTTTTAGTCTCTGTAGAGTTTTTTAAGTGCATTGTGATCAAACTATTACCTTAAGTTTGTCACATCACCATTAAAAATCACAAAGAAAATGTATATAAACTCGAAGGTATGAGGACACATTTTAATACTTGTGTTCTGGTAATATTTAGTGATGATGATGAAAGAAGTTTATTGATATGGATATTCAAGGACATTACAATTCTTAAGCTAGATGTCTAGGATGTCTGAGGGCCTGAAATTTAAGGGTCTTAAGTTGCAGGATTTGTTAAGCCTTCTCATTGCTGTTTTTTTTGTTGTTACAAAGAAAAACAACAGATGTAGGTAATCAAAAGGCATAGTCACGATCCACAATTTATGCATATTGTTATACATATCATACTGTGGCCTCTGTATTGAGATACTTATCGTATTGTGAGGTTGTTGGAAATACCTAGCCATTAAATCTGCCTCAGTTTCAGTATCAGCTAAATAAGTTTTGAAATATCATCACTAGGGCTGGGTATTTCCAGGAACTTCACGATACGATACGTATCCCAATACTGAGGCCACGATACGATATATGAACATTGACTACGCTTTTAACAAAAGTTTTGTTTTTTATAACAAGAAGAAAAAGAACAAATAAGATTTTTTTGATTCTACAGCTTAAGACACTTAAATTCAGGTCCTCAAAGATTGTAGACCTAAGTTCAAATTTGGAGCATGTGCTTTATCATGTAGCTTGGCTTCTACTTTGAACTGTGACATTGTTAACATTATCTAAAGTATATTGACAACAACTGTCAAAACATTGAGGCCATATCGATTCTGTAGAATCTTTATCGATACACGTATCCCCAAGGAGTGCGTGACGATATTTTGCCATCTCGATATTTTGAGCACAGGCCTAATCATCACATAGGATATTGGCAAAAATCTTCTATTGTGCATCCCTAATGTGGCCTTTTAAGCGCCTCTCCCTTTCAACTAGAGGGAGTGTTTTTAATCTGTGGTAGATTCAAAAAGCATCCCTAAACCTAACCTGTCAGTATTTCAGTGTCAGTCGCAGTGCTTGGATCTCACCAGAGCATTCATAGCCATTGCCTCGGAAGCCAGGCTTGCACCTGCACTTGTAGGATCCAGGAGTGTTCAGACAGACAGCATGGTGGCTGCACTTATGGGTGCCACTGGCACACTCATCAAGGTCTGGAATTGGAAGAAGCCTGTTTGAACCTTTAGGAGAACAACTAATCACAAATATTTCCTCGTTATGATCTGGTATACCTTACCTACACAGTCATATTTGCCATCAACATATTTCAGATCGTAGCCGTCCTGGCACTTGCAGTAGTAGCTGCCAAAGGTGTTCACACACTGGCGGTTGTATGGGCAGAGGTTCTTCCCAGTCACACATTCATCGATATCTAAACAGGGAACAAAACAGAAGGATCTGAAGGCCTCTAATTTAAATGTCCAAGTTGGTGTATTAACATGAAGGAAGAAAAGTTCTCTTTAGTAACAAAGAAATGCATAACGTTTACCAGACAAAGTATATTTTGAAATGGATGTTTTCCTGGGTTGTGTTTTCATAGCCTTGCACTCAATTGGATTAATATGTTATTACTATCTGTGCTTAACATCAGCAACAGTTTTAATACACTGTACACAGTTCATCTTATTGCTGATCATAAACGCAATCTGTACTTCACTTGGCTACCATAAATCGTTACTGCTGTTAAAAACAAGCTGTGAAGAAACACATAAACATAAAATTACAAGACAATATCCAGTATTTTGAAGAGAACAGCTTAGGTTTATAGCATTTCCTGGAGACTTAAATCATGTGCTGATATGTAAAGGCATTTAGCTAATTTAGCTTTTGTCTGACACCAGGTAACACAAGTCTGCAGTTTCTCAACGGCAAAATACTTTTGAAGGTGATACAGAGCTGAAATGTCAGCCCTCTCTTAATATAATTTGATTATTAAATTTCCCTTCATATAATAATTAAGACATATACAATAACATATAGAATTGTTAATGTGGTATTGTGCAACATAAGCATTTCAGTGTAATGCAGCTTGAAGTTAAAACAGTAACCTCTCTTCAACCAGAGTCTATATGACAGTCTTAGTCCTAAATGGGTTTCTGAGACAGAATTTTGAAGTCCATTTTGGTGACACTATCTCAAACTGACTTTTGTACCAAACAAGTCAAAGGCACACAGATGAGGCTGAGATAAACATTATGCCTCCTGACACACAGTCAAGCTTTTAATCAGACAATCAGCCTTGTCCCTTAATTCTTGTGAAATCAAAACAGATAGTTTCAATATTTCATACTTCATGCAGTGTATGCCATTCAAAAAAGAGGAATTCACAGTATTATTATTTTCATTATTATTATTATTATTATTATTATTTTATCAGGCTGTAACGTGGATTTCCATGGACAAATTAACTTTTTTTGCAATGGGTATTTGTACCAGGTCTTCTGCAGCAAGCCTGAAGTGGACACTTTGTGGAACAGCATTTTTTTTTGCACTTTTACATTAATCTTATTTTTTTTTTCACTGGAAGTTTCTACTTGTCTGCAATCCAAGCTTTGTGCACCCAGAGTGTGATTGGCTTGAATTGAAGCATCTTTGATTGGTTGTTGTCTGACTGGGACGTGCCAAGTTTAATTGTAAATACCAAACAGGGTTCTTGTAGCTTGGATCAAATATGTCTGACACGTGAACAATATTTAAACTAAAATTCATTTTTTTATCTTAGGCCTGCAAAATGTGACTTATTATGTAATGTTCAAATATTTTCTTCAAAATTTTTTGATTAAAGTTTAAAGTGGGATCAGCATATTAACAGTTACAAATCCATATCTGCTGAAGCTAATAAAGATTCATAGGTACAAGTATTTTCTTACTTATTGCACCACGAGTTTTAGTATATCTTGTGATACTGTATAGTTTATTCTAATGCTGATTTAAAAATAAATCCAACAGGCATATTTTCACCAATTATTGACACTATGTTCAATCAGAGAGTCCCCCTCTTCGTAAATGTTGACAGGCTACTCCATTCAGAAAATTTTGTTTTTTGCAGGGTATGTTAATGAGTTGTGGTGAAATCATTGTTTTAAATTGTTTGCTTCGACACTGACAGTCACAAAGAAAGCTTACAGAAACACAAAGGTAAGAGATACTTTAAAACTCAAAGTATTTGATACTACTTTGTGGTAATAATGAAAAAATGTTGATTTGGACAACCAATGCTTGACAAAATCACTAAGATAATCAATTAATTTAAGATTCTTCCGCATAATCTCCATAACCCTACTGTATCTTTGTCTTTATTATTTTACTGGGGCCAAGTGTAAAAAACTCAAATGAGTTAAACACAAGAAAGGGTCAGTCATGTCTCAAGTATTTTTAGTTTCAAATAGGAGGAGGTCACCAACCATCAGTTTGCCCTGATATGGTAATGAGGGTTACATGATAAATTGCTCATAAACTGTCATCAGGATATGAGCCTTTGGAATAAACACATCATGACAGCCTGAATTTATCACAATAAATTATTATTTTCTTTAAAGCAATGTTTCTCAAGGTGCAAATCAACAGCCTTTTTTTGGTTTTTAGTTTTTAGATTTCTTTATGATTCAGAAGAAACACATTGTGATAACAAGTGTTGTATAAAACAAAGAGTGGCATAGGTGAAGACGCTGCAAGTTATAGCTTCATATGCACTCAACTTTTTAAAAAATGTGTTAATTTTTTTTTAATTTCACCAGTATTGAACATGAGAACCACATTATTACCTCCGGCAAGGAGGTTATGTTTTTGCCGGTGTTGGTTAGTTTTTTTTGTCTGTTTGTCTGTTTGTTTTTTGGTTTGTTCAAGATAACTTGAAAGGTTATGGACGGATTTGGATGAAATTTTCAGGAAATGTGTGGAATGGGATGAGGAAGAAATGATTTGATTTTTGGACTGATCCAGATCACCATCCAGATCCAGGATTTTTTTCAAGGATTCTTTAACATTGCCAGATAGGACCATTTTCACCAAAGTGGACTGCAGCTGCTTGGCGGAGGTCTGCGCTCTCTGAGTGCTTTTCTAGTTATGTTTTGTGCTGCTCTACTTTTTTAACCTATACTCATCTTCAGTGTGCATGCATCGAGAGTCTCTATTTAGTGTCAGCGACTTTAAGTCTGGGTCTGCAGCCAGTCAGGTGTCTATATGTATCCAGTGCGGACATAGAGGTTGCTGCTCTATTTTTGGCTTGGCTTCAGTATTAGAACCTACTTTACTTTTGTTTTGGATTTAGTGGATTCCTCTGTCTCTTCTTTATTAGCTGTCTGTAACAGCACTCATATGCTTGCAGTTGCACTTAAGGACTATGGGAAAACCTTTGCTTCTGACTGTCTTGGATTCATCTCAACCCTGAGTTTAATGCTCCAGAACTACAGTATTACTCCCCCTGCGTGATCACCATAGTAGATTGGCTGTGTCTGAGCTGGAGGAGTTTTGTGGAAGGAAATATAACTTGATTGCATCCCATCTGATTTCCAGGCAAAGCATTTTAAAGCCACATAATGGGATCATTACAGAACTGCTTGGCGATAGAAAATCAACAAAGCGGAACAAGTCTGACTTGATCTTTTTTTTTATCTGTACCTCTTCCTCATCTGTTTTTTCACTCTATAGCTTCAAATGCCTGTCTTTAATCAGATTTAATATGAGACCCTGTTTTTACTCTGCAAGTGATCAAAAACTTCAAACCAGCTACTAATATTTTCATCTGTCGTTGCAGTCACTCACCCACACACGTCCTCTCATCTTGCCCCAGTTGCAGCCCTGCAGATGGACAGAGGCAGCGAATCTCACCCTGAACTTCCTCACAGCCATACTGACAGTGAGCCAGAGAGCATGTCCTGGAATCTGCAAACAATAATTACACATTTATAAAGATTCAAGGATGACACTTTAATGGATAAAAGTTGTGTATTACTCACTTGCACAGGATCCATCAGGCATCAAAGTGTAACCGTTGAGACAGTAGCATTTGTAACTTCCATGGCTGTTCATGCAACGGTGCTCACAAGGGCGAGGCTTCAGGCCGCATTCATTCAAATCTGGAATTAAGAGTCATACTCATTTTATCTTCTGCAATGTATGCTTTTTTTTTTTTTACTAAACCCTGGAGGCAAAAGTGATTTGGACCTTACACTGTTTAATATGCAAGTCATAATAAATCTACATGAGAATAAGTGTGTTACAAGCAGCTTTTGTCATATTGGTTGACTCTATTCACTTGCACTGTGTACTGTGCTTCATTTTATGTCTTCAACAGAAAATTAAATTTTTAAATGTTTCTTTCTTTTCAACACATATTTTATCAAATTATATGAACATTTTAATCACAAATAGAGCTCTCACCTTCAAAGAATTACATTTATTTCAGACCACAGCTCCTCCTTGCCATAATGGTGCCTAGACATACGTGCTAAAGCTTATGAGGATACTGCCACATGGTTCACAGTCACACCAAGTGTTTATGTTAGAGGTTGGGTATTAATGCACAACTGCTGTAAGTGTTCAGAGCGTGACTGCTAGCTACCGGATTGAAGCGCACGTGTTTTTGCTAAAGTGTAAGAAAATAATTGCAAAAGTGTACACCAAAGTTGTCCCAAAACTTCTGACTCAAACAAAAATTCAAACAAATTTGAGGAGGTATTTTGGAGCAAATAGAAGAAAACCCATATTTTTTTAGACAGAGTGATTACAAAGTGTTCTGGTGCAACATTTGCTGAACTGTCTCTTTATCAGTGGAGATTCATTTATCATGTTTAATCATAGATAGATAGATAGATAGATAGATAGACAGATAGATTCAATGCAGGAAATGTACACACATTCAGTAAAACAAGCATCTGTACAGTCTCATACACACAGAGCAGCAGACCGGCAGTCCAAATGTGGCTTTCCAGAATCCGAGTTGTCAATCATTTATAACAATTTGTTTAACTTAAATGTTTCCAGAAGTTTTTGAAATGCCAAGGTGCATGGCCGTGACATGTATCATCTTGAACATCCTTTCTGCCTCCACAGATGTTTTTGTGCCACTCAAACACAAGTTTCAATGGCACAAGGGACATTCAGTGTTCCCCATACACCCCAATTAATGTACAAAAAGACTCAGCGGCTGTTTTAAGTCTACCAAAAATCTTTTACGCCTAAGCAAAAACAAAAAGTGAACTAAAGACGTCACTTCCAGCATTTGTGTGGGAATACCCAACCTTTAATATATAACACTTGGCATGAATGTGAATGACATATTCAATAGCCATACCATGTGTGTCAGAAGCCAGGAAACAGCATCTGCATGTATATATATATCTAGCAGCAAATCTGAGTTTTTTTTAAAAATAAAGTCAATGCTGAAATGCCAAAAACTGTGAGTACTTGAGTGTCTACTTGACTGCAATAACACTGATAATCACATTTAACTGAATGGGGAGAAGTCTGCTCTTCCAGCCCAAATAAACATATTTACAGCCTGGTTCAGGACACGGCTTAGGTCTGAATACTTTAAGTATTAAAGAGGTCATACTTTGCCATTTTTAGCCCATATATTGGAATATGATGACTGCTTAAGTAGGTTCACAATCACAGATGTTCAAAACACCTGCCAGTTTTTAAATTCTGGGTATCCCTGATTCATGTCTATCTGTGTCTGAGACAATCCGTTGGACCTCCTGTCACTTTAATGCCCATTATCTCATGAGCTCCCAGTGTTTTCTAATTGGTTGACCGGTACACTTTGTGGTCAGTTCGGTGATAGTAGTAAAATGACAATATTAAGATGACACAGTTGTTTTATCTTATGGTCTATTCACGGGTGCTTGGGTGATCAGCTGTGACATTTTTTTCATCCATACAGCACACCGAAATGTGTAAGGAAAGCTGATCTGCACAAACATCAGTGTTGTACTGTTAAATCCATTTGATCCCATCCATTAGCTCATATGAAACATCAGTAATTAATGCATAGTATATCAAAAATTACAGTTCATACTGATTCTCTTTGAGGGTGACACTAGTAAATTTGTCTTTATGGTTAACAGTGAGTATGTTCCTGATAGCCACAGTTAAAAAAACATCAAAATTTGATTTTACATGGGGAATGCATAAGGATCATATTTGACTCACTTTTTAAAGCCAGGGATATTTATTTAACATCTACAATTTCTTAAAACTGATAAAATATTAATAAATATCTTGATGAAGATGATACCAGAAACATTAATTTGATGAACACCTGAAATATCAGGCTATCACGAGAGCATCATAAAACTACAAAGATACTGACCTTGCTATACCAGATGGACTGCTTCACCTATCCATGGGACATATTTCACTTGACTATCTTGGAAACAACTAAAACAAAGGTGTTTGGCAGGGGCAGACCCTTTTACTTAGACCTTGGCAGGTGACTGAATAACTACTATTTTAGGCTTGTGGTCTCCCTTTTTGCATAACACGAATATCAGCTTGATGCTTTGCATACCATTAGTTATGCCACTAACCTTTAAAACAACATGTATTTTAAATTAATTGTATCTCATCTTATGAGGTGATTCTTCTGCTAGAAATGCAATTTTTCTGAATGCACTTTGACCCATGTTTTCTAGACCCCCTTTACTCCCCCCAAATACCCACCTTGGTTGCAAGTCTTTCCGGTGTATCCAGGGAAACATTTGCATTTGTTGGGGCCAACACATTCTCCATGCTTGCAGCCGTGGTCACACTGAGCTGGTAAAACATTTAGCATGAACAAAAAACCACCAGAGGTATCAGTGGTTTGTGAATGATGGATTATAGACAAACCACACATTTTGCTTGAGGCAAGCTTTTTCAATCCAGGGTATCGTTTTCTTTAGAGTTTTAGGTTTATAGGAAAATATTGTCCATGACATAAATAACTATGAAACTGTATAGCTTGCTTTTTGAAATAATGTGTAATTTGTGTTGTCACCGATCATTACCGATCTATTTTGAAATGAATCATTCATTACTTTCCATTAACTTTAGTAAATCTGGACTTTTCTTACCCTCACACTGTCCTTTGCTGTTTTTCTTCCAGCCGTAACAGCACTCCAGCCTCCTGCCATAGCGACACACACCTGCTTGGTTTCCAGTAAGGACTTGTCGGTAGTGCCTTTGTAGAGGAAAAGAGAAACAGGAGGTAAGATGTGTAATTTCACTGTCTGAGGAAAATTTATTGCCCATGCCAGTTTATACACAGAACATCAGAAACCAAAATGAGCCTTTAAGCAATGTTTCATCATGGGGATTGTTTAAATGATCACAAATTCAAATATTTGAGATGACACCTGACACTTCATCTCTAAAGAAGGGATGAGCACTTGGTGAGGAAACCCATAAACCCAATAATAACCTTATTATAGCGATGTCCAAACTAAACAAGAGAAAACTATGAGGATGTCTGGGCCACTTTCGATGCATCAAAACGTTAAGATAGGAAAGTTAGTAAAGTTAATTTAAGTTAAAATAACGAATTCAAAGACTTTGGGATATCCAATAAGATTTCAAGAGACCCCAATAAATTCTGGCTACCACTTGATCCCTTCCCAATTAAGGGTTGAAATAAACTCTGCAGTGAAGAGGTGAGGCACTCGGTCATTTTCACTTTCAATCACAAAACTTGAACAAACTGCACAAATCTAAAAACTCTTTGGAAGTGTTGATTTTTGAAGATTTATTGGGCAATATGTTTCGTAAACAAGATTTTGATATGGTGCAGGTAGCAGAGTAAATGAATCTATTCCATGCATTAATGCACTGAGCATTTTTGACTGCAGCGACCAGGCGCTAAACTTAGTTCTGGAGTCATTGATTTACCCTCTGAGAAAATCCTGCATGGGGGTAGCACTTTCCAGTGGCCCAGGAATCATAAGGGGAGGGCTGGCAGTATGTTTGTGGTTTGCCCAGAGCTTGTGTCTTTCATAACACTTTGCAATAACAATACATTGACAGTGACCGCGTGTGGTAAAACCCCAAAAGGTAAATTCATCCATCCATTGGCTGTACCACTTATCCCTGTCTTGTCATTCATGCACACATGCACACCTAAGGGCAATTTAGAGTCACCAAATAACCTAAAAACCTTTTTTTGTCTGTGGGTGGAAACTGGAATATCCGTAGGGAAAAGCCACCCATGCACAGGGAAAACATGTGAACTACATACAGAAACAAGGGAAACGAACCAGCAACCTTCTTGCCTTGAGGCATAAGCACTACTTTCTTGTAGTTTGTAAAGTTTTAAAAATGTAAAGGACATTAAATAAAACATTTTTAAAAAGAACAAAAAATCATTCCTGTACAGTCACCTGACTTCAAAAGCCAGATTAAAAGTTGAGTCTTCACTTTTCTTCAAAACCCACAGGGAGCTGGACAGTTTATCGTTTAGTAACGATCTTTAATATCCACATTTTTTGTGTGGGACACGTTAGTGACTTTTTAAAGGGAACCATTGGAGGACATCAATGATCCAGCAGGGGCACAATGTAAGAGGCTAGAAATATATGGAGGAGCAAGGCCAAGTAAAGCTTTCAGTGCTTCATATGTATTTAGCATGATAAGCATTATATTTATGCTGCTGTAGGCTGCTGCAGAAGCACAGCAATGGGCCAAAAGAAGTATTCTGTTCCCTGAAGGGAAATTTCTGGATCTACAAGTACCTAAAACATTGTCAAAAAAGGCCATTAAGGTCAAGTATTTTATTCATGTTAAGCAATTTTAAATTGGTCTCAGTTATCCAAAGGACAAATTAAAAGTTTCTTGCCTAAAAATCCACCCAGATGTTAAATTTTGGCAGACACAAACCTCCTGTTTCAGCTTTGCTCAGAGCAGACTGTTTTAGAATAAACCCTTATGAGCTGTGCCTGACCTGCTCCTCAGAGAAGTGGATGTGGCTACAGCTTTCCAACACTGTGCTCTAATGTTTACTGTGGCCACACAAACATGCATAGACATGATCCATCACTGTGGCCACCTGTGGGCTGAGCAAACACCAGACTTAGAGAATATCTTCCCTCTTTTGAAAGGAAGATCTCCCCTAATGACATAATTTGGGGAAAACTTTCAGATGGAGTGTTTGAGCACACATTTTGTAAATCAAATGAGGGGAGGAAGAGGAAGGATTTTTCATGTTTGACAAGTTGTGGACAGACTGTGGAAACATATTTGTGTATACTTTGAATTGTATGAACACTTTTAAAAGGATAATTTTGCACAATATGTGACCTATAAGACAGTGTTAATTTTGTTGACTAATTATTTTTGTCATAGTTTTCGTAAACAACCTCTTTCCCCTGATGAAAACTAGACTATAACTACAAAAAGCAAGTGTACATGGACAAAAACTAAAACTAAATTAACGGACATTTTCGTCAACAAATAAAAACTAGACTAAAATGTTTGACAGAGACTAAGGGTGAATCCCAATTGTACCCCTTAGCCCTTCCCCTTCGTCTAAACAGAGGGCCAAGGGGAAGGGGTGAAAACGCGCTCCAGAGAAACGAGACACCACTTGATTCCTGTTACGTCATCACCCAGAGCTGCTCGCTGGCTGTGTCGTAAGCAGATGCGACAATAGCTGTAGCTACAGCTGCGAAAGCTAACTCATTATAACGAGAAATTTAAAATACAACCAACAATTCAAAACATGATTAATATTTACTTGTTGATTTAATAATTACTCAATTATGCGCTTCCTTGAATCTCCGCTCTGCCTTCTTGTCAGCAGGCGCGATGTATTAAGGGAAATTCTCATACCCCTTCCTTTCAAGTGAGGTCCCGGTCTGTCTTCGTTTCAAGGGCTGTGTAGCCCTTCGTCTTTGCCCTTCCCTTTAGCCCTACAGAGAATTTGGACACCCCTTCATTAGATGTGAATGCGCAAAACCAAGGGGTAAGGGGTAAGACAAGGGCGAAGGGGTAGAATTGGGATGGACCCTTAATCCAATCAGACCTAATTTTTGTCATGTAGAAAGCAGGGACAAGTTAGGAATCACAGCTACTTTGGTTGTGTTGAAAGGTTGGATGAGTTAGGAGGGACATCCAGTCACAACTGCCTTAGCTTTGTGGTGGTGGGATCCAAGTGTAAAACATCACTTCAGAAATTCAAGGAAACGTAAAAATGCCTTACACTTTACACTTTATATTTAATCGACTAAATTTACAGTATATTTTAGGCAAAAGGCTATAACTAAACCCAAATCAAAAGTGCTGTCAAAATTAACACTGCTATAAGATCTCCCAAATGCAGTTTTTTTCCAGCATCCTTTCTTCTAATTTTGGTGTTGTCTGTGTGAAAACATCCTAAACAAAGTGTCCTCTCACAGACTTGTTACTGATTAGGTTTGGACTCCCTGTGGTGTCACAGCCAGCCGACAGGATGTCGGCTCCACAAAGAGGAAGACACTCTAACCAGACTCTTCCTGTGCTGTATATTGATACTGTCTGCAAAAACAAATCTCCTTGTTTACCTTGAATTTCACCTGTTGCTTGTGTCAGATGAGCCTCTTCTGCAAATACATATTTTTAGCTACACTTAGAGATGGAATTGCATCCAAAATAACACACAGGATGTATAGATTATATGGCATGGGTTTGTTTTTAACTTGTAAATTAGATTAAGCTAAAAAGGTGCTATTAACTTATGTCAACACAACACATCCAAATCAGATTTAACAACTTTTAGCTACTTTTTTTTCACTGAGGCTTTTTGCCAGACTTAATTGCCTCTGATGTTTATGTATCAAAGGGGCAGCATCTTCTCAGTGTCCTTGGCTCCACTGGGACACCAAGGAATCTGAGACTTGATAGAAATCAACCAGAATAGCCCACGCGAGAGGGGCTCCTGAGTGTGACAGGTGCTTGTCAGTAAAACACAGTTGCCAAGCCACATTTAGCTGACACACTGCCATAGCTCTCATAGCCGTCTGCAGCGTCTACATACCAGCTAAAACAACAGTGTTCGCTGTTAAGATCTGAAGCACAGAATTTAAGTCAAGGTGGCGGGGTTCATGTTACTCATTAAGCCTCACTTAAAATACAGGCGTGACGAGGATGTGGTGGTTGAGGATGGTGGTAATCCCCTTTTTTTTGCTATAGAAAATGGGCCAAATTGTAGACTTTCCACAGCTTAGCTCATGTGTTCAAGTTTGTGGTTAAATCCTGTAATAAAAAATACAATATCATTGTGTTTACCAAATAATGAAAGATTTTTAATTTGGTGGCATATGGGTTCTAATTTCAGATCCTCAGAGCACATTTATCGTACAATTTCCTTTGATTTAGTAGTTTGCAACTCTGTTTTATAGATGGGGGTTTTGTTGAAGTGTTGGGCCACCTATCTTATAAATGGGAGGGGAAACACTGTATAAGATGCATGCACAGATAATTTCTGCCCTTTTTCACTTTCTCGCCACTCAGGTGTCTCTTGCGAAAGTAAAAAAGAAAAAAATGTGTTTGCAACAATTCAGTAATTTAAGTAGTAATATAATCATAAGTAAACCTTATATTCAGGAAAGAAAACGTGTGGTAATGAAAACAAGTGCTTTCTAATGATAATATGAGTCCTTTCAGCAAAGTGAAGATTAAAAACCCTGATTTGTTGTGAGTGAGAGGTGTTTTTCTGAAGGTCCCGTCTGAGACAAAATAAGATTTCTAACTCCTCTAAGGGTGTTTTTGCCAGTATTTGTCCATTGGTTTGTTGCTCATAAATTTCTCAACATATTTCAATGAAATTTCCAGGGTAAAAGACAGAAGGAAAAAGTGATTTGATTTTATTGATCTGAATGTTGATGTCGATCCAGGAATTTTTTGAAGGATTTGCTAACTTTGCACGAGAGGGCAGTGTTTCACATTTTTTAATAGTAACTCCCCCGACAATGTAGCAAAGGCCTTTGAGGAGGTTTGTGCCCTCTGGGCACTTCTAGTGTAATGGGTATTATTAAAAAGATGTGTGTCAATGGCCTGTCTGCACTCCCTTGGAACATGAAAAAATCTCCCCTCTTCCCTTTTCTGCTTGTTTCATTTTTTGGAAAATCTGTGATCAATCATTGGGGGATGTTCCACCTTTTTCTGATGTTAGACATACTTCTTTACCAGGTGATTGTTAAGCCCACATCTGACTCCCATGGAAAGACGTTGCATTTTTGTGCAGAATAAACATTAGAGCACAGCAATGGAAAGCCATTTTGGCTACAAACTTCAAAAATAATGCTGGGGACATTTGGGACCAGTAATGAGAAGAAGTAAGATATCCAAACTTAAATTTCAAAACAGATAATGGATTTTAAATCTGTCTAAGCTGATTTATTTAAGGAGTTCAGTTTCAGGGAAAATTTAAAACTTTTCTTCCTTAAAGTAGTAAATATCTACCTAGAGAAAGAGTATGATAACTTTTAACATGGAGAACAGCCATTTTTCCGGCTTTCAGCACCATGTAAGTATGGCAGGCGGTTTGAGTTCTGTCAAAAGTAAGAAGGCATTACGACACTCGTTCACACACCAGCCTTTAGCTAAAAAGAGGCCAGTTAGCATATCTCAGCAACATTTGATACAATGACTGAGGATAAGAGATGGAAGAAAAGGGTGAGAGATGAAGCTAGGAACAGAAAAAGAGCATAACTAGGCAAAAATACAGAAAAGACTAGAATTCACACCATTCTTGCTGGAAGGTATTGCACGGTGACATCAACTGTTAAGATACAATATCAAGGTGGAAAAAGTCAAGTATTATTGCTATAAGGTGGGTCATTCAGTGCAAGGGGTGTCTGAAAATTAAACAATGTAGACTTAAGTGACACTAATATTTAAGTGATCCCTGGGGATCTTTTTATTTCTTGATTGAGTAAATTCCATAGCTTAATCTACACCTACTCCAGGTCAAGTACAGTATAACTCCAAATATTTTAGCAAGAACCTACCGGTGGGATTCTGTGCTGCTGGAGGAGATGTGAAGCAGCAGAAAAAGAGCCCCGACAAAGGTGAAGGGCTGCATGTCTGTGAGCAGCGGGAGAGCCTTGTTTCCCACGGGGTTGACTTCGGTTGCTTTGGGTCCCGACTAGTCCTCCAGGGGCTTTGCGCTCATTAAAGTGCTCAGACAGGAACAGGTCTTAGGAGAGCCTTTACACTCAGCACACAGGATTTCATGTATTTCCCAGAGCACAAAATCCCTGCAGGGGGGAAAAAGAACTCACTCCAGTCTACGCTGCTGCAGCTTTACTCTCTGTCCCATATTATGCCTCCTCTTCTTCCTCCTGTCTGAAATTCCAGAGGTGGGTTGACACTGTGAAATGACACTGAACCAGGAGGGATAGGTTGTGACTTCTGGAGGTAGGAGCGTGTTTGAAAGGGGGGTGGGGATAATGTTTAGGGGTGCTCCTCTTTTCTTTGAAACTCTATACACATGGTAGTATTTCTGAGGATCACCAGGCAGAAAAAAACCCTGCAGCATATACCAGATAATCTTCTTTTGCATTCTACTTAAGCCATAGTATAAATACTTCTTGTCAAATAGTCTAGTGATAGAAAGTGTAGGTTGCTTACTCAAACTATTACTCAAGTGCGTTGTATTTAAAACACTTTTTCCAAAATAAACCCTGTAACCGTATTTCCCTTACAACTCATAAATGCAGTCCAGAAAATAGAGCTGTATTTTCTAAAACAACACAAATCATTTCAGTTTCAAAACTTTGTCACTGGTTTCGGATATAGATGGGTGCTGAATTGAAGCATTGCCATCCTTCTCTGCTTTAGCCATCATAGACCTCAACAGTGACCGCCCACTTTTCTTGGCTCTGGTTTAGGAATCTGAATTCCCCATCCAAATCTTCATTGAAATGTGAAAATCCATATATCTGTTTTTTTCTTTTCTTGTAACCAAGCTTAGATACTTGGATACTTGTGCTGATGAAATTTTTGACTCTGGGCTAAAACAATGATTGGCAAACAGAGGCAAAGGTCACATGCCTATAAATGCAACTTTTTTTTTTACCTTGCAGTAAAGGAACTACACATCCCACAGTGCACTGTGATTACCTTATTTATTAACTTCTGCCAATACGGTATATGTTTTTGTCTGTTCATTGGTGTGTTTGTTGGTTTGTTTGACTGTGAGCAAGTAACTCAAAATTGTTGAAGAATATGTTCGAGGAATGTGGATGCAGATCCAGGAATTTTTTAAAGGATTTGTTAACTTTGTGTGCTAGGACGGTTTTCCACTTTTTCTCCTATAACTCACAAACTATTCAACAGATTTTAATGAAATCTTCGAGGAATGATGGTCATGGCAGCAGGAAATAATGAATACCTGTTGGTGTTGCTTATCCATTTCTTTCTTTTTTTTCTGTTTGTCTTTTTGTCTCTGAGCAAGATAACTCAGAAAGGTCTCAGCAGGTTTTGATGAAATTTTCAGGGAATGTCGGTAATGGCACAAGGAAGAAGTGATTGAATTTTGGTGGTGATCTGAACATGGATGTGTATCCAGGAACTTTTTACAGGATTTGTTAAAATTGTAAAATTGGGCGTTTTTAAGAGTAGTTTGGCTAAGAAGGTCAGAGGTTTGTGCTTTCAAAGCACTTCTAGTTGTTAATGATAGCACTTACAATGAGATGCAACAAATGATAGACTGGCACTTTTTCAACACATACACAGACCCTCTTTGTATGATCTACCCTAGGTAACAACTATCACTGCTAAATTGTAACATCTTCAGTGGTCTGAAAAAGTAAAAAAAGTGATGTATTTGTATTTGCACTCTTATGATTTTACACAGATAAGCATTTGCCTTCGATATGGCTCTGGAAAGCCAGAATTCAGAGACCAGCCTCTTAGAGGTGTTGTACGGTTGAACTGGACTAAACACCTACCAGAGGAGGTCCCCACATGATGACCTCAGCAATGTTTTGACTCATCATTGCTGCTCATCAGCCAACTAGTTGGGTCAGAGGGACTGTGAGAGGCCTTGTGGTAATAAAGGTTGCATTAGCATTTTCAATACATGGAGCTTGCATGTACAAAGCCTGGGTCAGATGAAGGTGAGGCCCTGTGGTAGATTATGTAAGTCTTTAGTGATATATTGGGATATAAGTGAGGGTTGGGGTCTCTTCACTGAGGGCTTCTCGTTTGATGGTGACACAAGTACCTTGTGTTGCTTTTAAATGTGTAACAGCCTCGAAACTGATTAATGTAAGTCCACATTTGACATGATATGATATCAAGTATTTCTTTGTTATTTGCTCCTAAATAATATGTCCAGGGGTTAAATGCATTACAACATGAAAAATGTAAATATTGAAAATCGTAAAGAACTGGTTCACCTATAATTCTGCTTCTCAATGGGAAATCAGTGTATATGTTTCATTGTAATGTTTTTGATGTTAAGGTCTGAAATTCAAATTAGCTTTAATAACCAGCATACATTAATTTTTCAAATTAAAAAAGTACCCTCAATTGGCTTTAATTCCTTGTTAAGCACATTGGACTTAGCTTTGCTTTGTTTTTATATTGAAATGTAAAAGGTGTCCATCATTAACTCTTGTGAAAGCTACCTATTCATTCTTTTGATTAAATTACATGTAACTGTCTTATTGAGAGTGTCCTTCATTTCTCATTGATTTGGCCATTATAAAGTTAGAATTATATTTATGTGGCCCTTATAGTGACCAAAATTGCCCATCAGTGTTCTATATCAACATATACCAGGGGTGGGCAACTAGCAGCCTCCCCTTGTGGCACTTGAAAAAATTAATCCATCCATCTGGACCTTTGTCTACAGCTGTCTTTTTTGCACTGCTCGTGCTTACTTTCAATTCAAAACCAATGTAGTCCAGCATTTTTTCCCTGCAGTCTTTAATTGTTCAGCGCCTATGATAGCAAGAATGAAAGAAATTGCAGAGTTGCTCCCATTTGACATACTAACTTCACATTCAGATAGCTCCTAATAAGTCTATATTTTATTGTTATGACATTGTTACTAATAATCAGATCTACTGTGGAGAAAATAAATAGGAATTTTACATGTTACACAGAAATGTAGAGGTATTAAAATATCAGTATTTGTTTCTCAAATAGTGAGAGGTAAAGATAAAAGTGCAGATACCCATTGAAATGTTGTGTTGTGTCTGTCCACCTCTTCTCTCCCTGAGAAAAACATGGACTGTACGTACATTGGTTACTTGATGTATGGGGGATGAAATGCCTTAATTGACTAATTGTGGAAGTCAGACTTGCATCGGCCTGTCATTAGTCGCTCCAGTGCTCTTTGATGTCTCGCTCACAGGTAGCACATAAATGTTTTTTTTTCTCACATACACACGCGCACTCCAAGTTCAGCCATAAAAATGTTTAATGAGGTTTCACGCTTTCAAAGTCAGACCAGACATCTGGTCCTGATCCCCGAAAACTTCAGAATGAGACAGGTGACGTATTTGTTGGTGTTGAAGGTTTTAGTTTCCATTTGTTGAAATCCTGCGGGTTTTGTTTTTGTTGTATTTTTTTTATTTGACTTTAGTTTTGACTCCTTGGCTTTAGCTGACTGTCTCTCACAAGTGTTAACCTTTTGTTTTGCAAGGGGCTTAGAACTTAGTTGAAAGACCCTGACAAAAGAATAACTAGTCATGAGGGCCAAATGATATTGACTCCTCCTCTTTACTTGAACTGTTTTTGGCTCCCGTTCCTTGTTGTTGTAATTTGTATACATGCAGCAGCTTCAACCCTCAAGTTCTTAGACACTGTCTCCAAATCTCACTCTTCACTCAGATTTATAACTGATGACAAAAAATCCCCTATCACTGCTTTCTTTATGAAAATGTCATCAGCCCTCTTGGCAGGATGCAACGATCGTGGGTGTTGCTAAAATGCTTTAAACCATTATTGGAAAACAATCTCCATCCCAAACCTGTAAGAGTGGAATATCTGAGCCCACATGACTCAGAATGCTAACTTGTTACCTCCTAAATATCACATTTATGCAAAACACACCTTTAATTGTTTTTATACAACAAATGTGTCCAGACCCCCCTACCAACATTAAAGAAACCCCTCCTCTTCCTAATCTTCACCTTTGAATTGTATAATCAAACTGTAGCCTTGCAGTGCAACTGGATCTTCCTGATTTAATGTCTGTAATCAGACGGAACCATCTTGCCAAGCTCCAATCTTAGGGCCCTATAAAAATCCGTGATCACGGAGTCGCGGACAAAATCACGGAATTGTACATTAGACGCGGAATTTAATATAAACACGGAATATCACGAAATGGCCGACATTTTACGTAAAAGCTTTTTTTCTCACTAAAAAAGAACATATCTCTCGGGAAAATACTTTTAGGGGGTCACCAGTGATGGGGACAATGTGTCCTTCACTCCCCCCTTCACCTCCTCCTCCCCTCATTAACGATGCAACCATGTCGAAGCGGCCGCCTGAGACACCGGCTAAGTTGGCAAAGAAGCTACAAAACTCCCGGCTAACTCCAAAGTACAGACCAGAGCAGTTTCCCAACAATTATTATGTGTCAGGTGATCAAATGTTCTGCAGATTTTGTCAACATGTTGTTAACTGGACCTGTAAAGATACATGTGTGGACCACCTGAAGAGTGAGTGATTATATTCCATGACTTCATTCTGTGTCTCGGGGTTAATTTTGCGTAAAATACTATAAACAGAATTCTCAAATAATTAAAACGGAAAAAAAATGGAGTATGAGGCAAACTAAAACGGAATTAGAAAAAAAATAACAGATTTTATAGGGCCCTACAATCTACAGTGATTGTGCTCGGCCTGAAGTAACACGGCCCTAGTAGCCTTTAAAGGTGGGCTCCATTAGAAGTGGGAGCTACAAGCAAGACAACAGCAGGAAGTGGCGGCTTGTACAGAGACTAGCATAGATGCTAACAGCTTCAGTAGCAGTTATATCAAATCTGGACAGCATTTCTTAATTACATAAGAAATGAGAATAAACCATTTCTCGATAGAAAGCATATTTAACTCCACTCCACTCCACTGTAAAGAATGTGACTGACATAACTGTAAACATCACAACACAGTGCTGTCAAGATGAAGCCACATTGACTTATTTAGAGGGCCGTGGTCAGACACAGCTGATGAGGTTTTATTCTAAAATAGCTTGTTCTGAGCAGGGCTAAAAAGGAGGGATTTATAGGCATGCCAAATCCAATATCTCTGTGGATTATTACAAAAAAGGTTAAAATCTGTGACCCTTGAAGTTCCTGAGACTCAGACTGAGCTTGGCAAATCTGTGTTTTAGCTTTTAACGTGACCGTGCCCCCTCCATACAGTCTACGTTCACTTTAAGCGCGGCCAAGAGCGAAGGACCCGCTGCCAATATGGAGGAGACAAGTGCCAATCTATCAGAGGACCTTGTAGCCAAGAAAATGCCATCTCTGTTGTTTGGGCACATTTTGGATTCTGTGCAGAGGACATCGAGCAGAAAGAAGTTAAGTGTATTTACTGCAGGCCGTTTCAACTACTGTTGGTAACACCACCAATTTGTTCCAGCATATCATAAAATAACCGTTCGTTAATCATAATCGAGGTAAGAGCTTCAATTAATCGTTTTACTGAGATAAGGTAATATCGCCCAGTCCTACAACAAACTCTGTAGATTGAAGGTCTCCCCTCTCACTACAACTTTGATTTCTAGTGTTGAGAGCTTTATTCTACTTCCATTTTTCTTGTTTAACATTACATACATTTGCTTGTGTCTGATGCTTGTTTTAATGCGCTGACTAGACATGCCTGTGTATCCAACAGCATTGAAAATGAGGAAACCATGTTCTTTGGAAAAAAAAAAAATGTTTTGAAATAGAATAGAATTTCATTGGGGAAATCCGAGTTCGCACACATGAGCTTGTTGAGCCTGAACTCATAATGCTGAATCCATATGGAGCAAGTCCTAAATACTTCTCCAGGAGAGGGATTTAGGAGCAGAGGAAGTTTGGTCGCTGGGAGGCACGTAGTGGTCGCCACAAAAATGTAATATGTAGCCCTGAAAAGAGCTGTTGGCAGAAAATGCCTATTATCTGTCAATAGGAGTTCAAATATTTTCACAAACCTCTGAAAAGCTTCAATTACACTGATTTAATACACCTTAGCCAAGCCATAACTGACCTTTACAGTGTGTTTGCCTTGATCACAGTCTTTCTTCTATATCAGTAGTGCTCTGTGCTTTCTTAAATGCAAACACGTTTGAACCTTTAGAGAGCTTGAGTGGTTCAAGGTGTTTGGTCTCTGTGGGCCACCCAGTTGTTTGAGTAAGGTTGTAGTTACATGCAGTGTAATTGCAGGGTGTTTTTGTGTGTCCAAATTGTTTTTGTGTTGCTAAAGTTTACTCTAGGTGCACTCAGAGTTACCAAATGAGGCAGGTAATAATAATAATAATCAAAAACAACAATAATAGCCTTAATGATAACCACTTTGTCTGTATATAACAGTTGTTTATAAGGTGCTTTAACAGAAAAAACAAAGACAAGAACCAAGCATAACCTCTGGAGTTTCAGTAGTCTTCACCAGGCTGTTGCGTTATTGGCATCCCACAATGAACAACATTGGCATCTAAAAATCACTTGTAGTATTTTGAATGCAAAGTGAAACATGTTATTGATGCTTTACCGCTTAATCTTGTGGGGCTTTTTTTTCGAATGGTTGCCTGGCCAATAAAAGGACCTCTGTTGTAAAGTAATTATGATGATGCTAAAGTGAAGCATCATGAAGTGATCCTGAAAAACATTCTTTATGATCCCATTCTTTAGGGTTGGTGGGATTTTTCCACATTTCAACCATGTCTTCCTCTTGCTGTGCTGCTGTAATAAATATTTAAATGTCAGTACATCATTCCTGATAGTGTAAAGCATATTCCAAAGCAAAGTCTCTTATTTGCAACTAGCAGAAGCACTGGATGAGCTGATGCTAATTCCAGTGATAGCCTATGCTACCTATTCAAATACAGACTTTTTGCCAAACAAGCCATAGAAACAGAAGAGGGAACTCACCAGTGCCTCTTTGTGTTTTATTTCATTACCTACATGCCTGATAAGCATATTAAACCACTTTAATGTATTACATATCAAAATTAAATTAGGGAGGCAGCTACAAGGCTTTGTATGCTTTAACATCTGTGAACTTAAAAACACCTCTTTCAGTCCAGTCTTTGCCTGCTTCTCTGGAGATACGTTCCCTAGAGGTGGCCCAGCTGATCTGACAGTCACTGTCATTTGTTTAAAGCAGACTTAGTTTTTTATTGAACTTTCTGTTACAATAACAACCCAAAATACACACTTGCACCTTCAAGTATATTGCATTTGACCACAATGTATTATCATTTTGTTTAATATTTGTAAAAGTGGGTGATAACTAGTAGATTAGTCACAAACAAAATCTCACTTCAGATTGGGAAACACATTTTTACTTGCAAATACTTGAAGATCTTTAGGCATAGGAGTTTGTGCTCAGTTTCACAAGATTAAATCACAAGTATTGATGGTTATTAAGGTAGAATAAACATACATAGGGTTATTGTACCTAGTAAGATCCATACTAAGAAAAGCTTGGATTCTAATGTTGTAGGTCAAGTTACTCAAAATATGTTACGTATTACTTCTCCTTTAGATTCATCTGCAAGATGGAGCACCCCAATGAACAAGACATCTGGACATCTGTCCAGCACCAGCAGCACTACCACTCACATATACCAATGCAGGAAAAAGTACTGCTTTGTATAGAGGTATGAAAATATGGATAGTCTTCCATCAGAGATCACAAGTTTAACCAGTAAAATTATTTTTATAAAGCCTTTGAAGAAATATCTAATGTCATCAAGATTATCTTAACAGTATAACTTAAAGTGACATGCAGAATCTTGTAATTATCTTTTAAAAATTTTTGTAGTTCTGTCCAAATGCACTGTCTTAAGTGGAATCATTCATTTATAGAATTGTTCTAAATTATAATTTATTAATTGACCCCTGATCTTTGGGCATCTAAGAGACTATCACTATGACTGTCAGATGGTTGCTGTCTTAACTGTCTTTTATTTCCTGTTTTAATTTTTAGTATATTGAATGTCATTGATGCATTTTGTGGATTGTGTTTTAATGTGTGGAGGAAGTGTAGCTACTGCTATGGCAGTAGCTAATGGGGATCCAAAAAAAACGTCTTGTTTACCTACCAGTGTGACATCCTACCTTTGTTTCATCGTCAGTTTAAGCCCATTGGAGAGCATAGACAGTAGAATGAATGCAGAATGCATGAATGTTGACAACATGGGAAAGGGGGCCTTAAAGGTACAGAAGCTCTACCAGAGATATCAGGGGTACTGTATGTGAAAACTAGAAGTTTTTTTATCATAAGTGATTGTGAACATACACTAGCAGTTATTTAAAAATGAGTATATAAACCTAATTTAAGGCAAATGAGACCTCTTCAACCTGCTTCTTAGCCTCAAAAGTAAGTAATTACTTTACTTTTAAGTTACAATACTTCTCAAAAATCTGATTCTTAACAGGTTTAAAACAAAGTGTACATCAGTAAACTTGCACTTTGTTGATGGACATCTTTTGTGATACATATTCAAAATACTCATGTCCCCTCTCAGCCTCGATGCGGCATCAAACATTTTTAGCCAGTAGCTTCATGTAAATGTCATTGTAAGAGAAATCCACATTGGACACAAATTAAGTAGTAGAGGCCAGAAGAGTTCAGAGAGCATACACTTCTGCCAAGGCATTCCTGCCATTCTTTGCAGAGTTATTATTGTCAACAATGTGGAAAATGGTCCTATTGCGCAGTGCTAACAAATCTTCCAAAAATCCAGGATCAGCATTCATATTCGGATCACCGCCAAAGTCTAATCCATTTTCCTTGTGTCATGGCTAACATTCCCTGAAAAATTCATCCAAACCCATTCATAAATTTTTGAGTCATCTTGCTCACAGATGGATGGACAAACAGACAGGTGGACGTCTGGACAAACAAACAAACAAACAAACGGGCAACAGTAACAAAAACATAACCTCCTTGGCAAAGGTTAACAAGCTTTGGTCAAAACTGTAATGTGATTGCTTTTTTGAAACTGTAACCCCTTTCTTTATGAGTTAATCTGAAAAGTAACATCACTACAGTCCTATTTTACAAGTTATTTGTAACTGCAGGATTTATGTACAGCAACTCCCCTGCTTACAATCATCACACAATTATTAATAGTGTTTTAAAAAAATACTTTAAGTTAATGGCCCATTAAATCTGATTATTAGGTACTGATAATCTCCTAATAATGTTTAAGCAGCCAGTAAGCAACTAAGTACCATGTTACCAAGCAAGTAGCGATTGTGATGGAGAGAATTGTGACCTTAGATAAAGTGTTAAAAAATGAAATAAAAAATTCCGACATTACAAATACCAGGTTGATCCAGGAATGTGTGATTGACTGAAAATCCAGGGAATGAAAAAGGATCTGTATTCTTACACAACAATGCCTTGTTGTCTTGTTATCTGTTCAGTGTCAGGCTGTAGCCTGTGTTACTGCATTGAACAAGAGAGTGATTGTTATTTGACTGTACAGTTAATGACATTATTCATAGCACAGACACTGTCCTCTCCTATAGCACCTCTGTCTAGTACACTTTGTAAACTTGTCTTGCCTTTTCCACTATTGCAGTTCTTAGAGGTGCTCCAAAATAACACACACATAAAACCATGTTAGAGTCTCATTTCTACAACCTGTAACCTGACTTTGTGTGACTGACATCTAAAGCATGTTGATGATGCATGCTATAAATTAACACTTCTTCCTTGGTGCTACTGCTGCATGACAAGCTCTGTGCTCAGGAGCTTCTGAAGCGAGCCTTTCTCACAGCAACAGCTCCATCTTCTGTCCAAAACAGAGCTTTGGCATTGAGACCTCAGCTCCAACTACAACCTGCAATACAGACTTTTTGTGGCTTATCCGTGAACTATGACCTCTCAGAGTTAGCAGAAGTAAGAAAATCATTTTTGCTATCTCATCTTTACCTTGTTCTTGATTCAGGGGTGCAGAGGCTTGAGTCAGTCTCACCTGTTAGGGTGGAGTACAATCTTAGATTGCCAGTCAATAACAGGGCTAACCAAATGTTACAGTGTGAGATTGTAACATAAAAGAAAATAAGGTTTGTTGTTGCAATTGCCTACACAGTTGAAAGTTATAACTTGTACAGAACATGCACAAAATGCATGCTTAAATCAGTGGATCAATGAATTAGACTTTAATCAGAATCAGAATCAGAAATAGTTTATGAATCCTTGGAGGGAAATTACGTTGTTTTAGTTGCTCATATGCAAAGTGTAGCAGTAGGAATATCAAAAGACATTGAAATAGATAAGATACATTAAAATAGATAAGAGCATAAAAATTAAGTAAAAATAAGAAAGCAGGTTGCAACATACAAGTAAGAGGTAGCCAGTGCAGAGGCTTTAAAATTGGTGTAATGTGAGCTGTATTTTCTGGTCTTTGTCAACATCCTTGCAGCTGAGTTTAGCAGTGGCTGGAGCTGTTAGATGTTCTTTTTGAGAAGATCAGAAAGCCTAAGAAATTGATAGTGTTATATTATGCATGTGTTTATATTCAATAGTTAATCAATAACTTTTGGCCAAAAGGTATCTTGAATGTTAATTTTCAGTTGGTTAGGGAATGTTCCGGTTCGTGAGTTGTGGCAGAATCAGGAGATTGAGAAGGTGCAACAATGAATATTTATTAGAGAAAGCCGGAGAAAAGGAGAGGGGATTCCAGCGTCTGAGGGGGTGAAGGTGAATCCGTGGAATATGAAAACAGAAGTGAAGGAGAGGTTCAGAGAGTGATTCCGGTGATTCCAAGGTGGGGCTTGTGGAGGCACTGGAATGAAGAGAGCAAACACCAGAGTGAGTCATTCAGTGAGACACAAAACAACAGGAGAACACTAGAAAGCTCAAGTGACGGCCAGTACTACCACATGTATATTTTTTTCTACCAGAGCAGGAGCACGAGAGTCCAAAATTCCAAATATAAGAAGTCTCAGGAATAATAGAGTCGTCACACAGTTAGAATAAAGGCACCATGTTCTCCCACCTGTAAGGGATTGGAGTTTATTCTTCAGCTGTCATCCTTATCTAAGATAATAGAAAATAAATCACTGTTCACCCATCTGGATTCTTCCATGAATAAAAATTGAGGGATGTACGATATTGGATTTTTGCCAATATCCGATATGCCGATATATTTTAATTCATTATTGCCGATACCAGTACCAATACTGTTATTTCTGATCAATTGCAGAAGCTCTGTACTTAACAAAAATTGACTTGTTTCTTCAGTGTTACAGTATATTTTTTGTGAGGAACAGACGTAAAACAAGGAAAAACAGCATTTGACTCTTGCAAAAATGAAACCTTTGATTTTTAAATGTACCCATTCAATAATGAGAAGGTGCATCAATATTGTACATTTGCCGATTCATGGGCGATGTGTGTGGCCGATTTATCGGCTGTAAATATCTGCAAAAATTTCAATATGGGCCAATACCGATACTTGACTTTTTTAGGCTGATATCGGCTGATACAGATACAAACCCAGAATATTGTTCATTCCCATAAAGATTAAATCTTTACAAAGATTAATCAGGTTTTACCTCCAACATGGAAACAGCCCTTGTCAAGGTTTTCAGTGATCTATGGCCAGCAGATGATTCTGCATTGAACTCCATTGTGTCCTTTATGATCTTCGCTCAGCTGTTGATGCAGTGTACCACAATCAACCATTTGAAGTACACTGTTGACACTGCTTTTTTTTGGCTATGAAACAGGTCGTATCCTGTGATGCTTACTTCTTCCACTTGTGCTCCTTTCTTTCGAGGTCCCCCACAGCTCTGTTTTGGGTCCCTCCTCCATCACTCTTTACATACTACCCTTAAAGCAAATGCTGCAAAGACATGTTATTAACTGATGTTTCTATGCAGATGACTCTCATCTATGCCTAATTAAAAAATGGCATCTCTGATCTTTCTATTGTTTGAAAAAGTTTAACAGATCAACAACTCTTAATATGAAGTACTTATTACTAAGGACACGCTGTTAAGTTACAAAAAGTGACTGAGCATTTTCAGTTCAGGCCTAATCCATAAAGACTGCTGTAGATCTGTTTTCTGAAGAGGGGAAGCAGTAAGTAACCTAAAAGTCAAGTTATTGGTTACTTTTGATAATAAGTAACCTGTTGCCCACCCCTGCCTTAAATCAAGCATAAATGAGCTCATTACATTCAGTTTTCTGTGTTGTGGTGCGTGTTTAGGGGCATAACAAACAGAATGAAGCGAAATAACTCATCTGAAATTCAATTATTTAAGAGTTAAAACTAAAATCCTGAAGGATTCCCCATTTTAAGTGAGTTTTGTTTCTCCTCATGTGTTTTGCCTTACAGGGGGAACACATAATTTATTTTTAATGTGTAGATTTGCAGAGATCTGCAATGAAGAAAATCACTTACATGTCCGAAAAACTTAAAAATTGAGTGCCAGACACAAAAACTGTTGCAAACAAAGAGAGAGGTCTGCACACCAGCATCTGCTCCAAGGTCAATTTAATGAAGATCACCACACACGTGACATTTCAGGTCCTGGCCCTTCATCAGATATGAATAAAGATGTGGAGAAAAAGTCCTACATTTATACAACCTAGTGCTCACCTGATCAGTCATTGTTATACAATTAGAAACTGCAAGACAGTGCAACTGGGAGTATTACTGTAGATACAACTACAACATTCAGTATAGAAAATGTTTACAAAATACTGCAGATACTTGAACAAAGAGTTCTTAATGTGGAGTTTTAGTGCTAATGGTCAGTTTTCTTCTGTCTCTTTTTGGTCACTAGATGGCACTGTGAGTCCGCACCTGTTTTGTGTTACTACTTCCCTGTTTGGCTCTGAACATGAACATGTGAACAGTTGTTGTTTTCACAGATATAAAGAGATTATGATACCTTCATATTTATTTATAATACTTTGCTTTTGTCCCTCTTTTTTAAACAGTCTGTATGTGGCCCAGCACTTTTTGTTGCATTACTAATCCTCAGGAAGTGGGCCTCCTCACTTCCTGGAATTCACTCTGACCAATCCTCCTCTCTCTCTCTTAAATGGGCTCCCAGCTTGCAGACGTGAGTCGATTGAATTATAATTTGATAATGCAGCCGGTGCAGGGATTAGCTGACCCTGGGACCCGACCCTGTTAGATGCCCATTTTTTCAGGAAATCAACGGCCCCTGTGTGGGCTGGCACACGTCTGTCCACTCACAGTCCCTCACCATGGCCTTAGGCACAAAGAGCAAGGCTTTTACTATAAAAGGAGAGACAAGGCTGATGAGTAGTTATTTTGAAAGTGATGTGTGTACACAACCACATCCTGCCCTGAGTGGGAGATGCAATGAGCAACGAATGCACTGCAGAGAATAGAGAGTGCTGTGAAAATGGGACACGACACAGCTCATCAAAGACATTATTGAACACTTGTTGGGCAACATTATGAAAAATACTTTGTTACTGAGGCTTGCACAACTTTAACTTCACTGTCTACTCAATTTGTCAGCACATTAGACTTCATATTTGCAGTGTCTTGAATAACTTGAAAACAAAACAGTTTATATTCCACAGTTAATTAAATTCTGGGCTCAAACTTAATAAAATGTGAAAAACTTTGTGGAGATTTTGCAACAGTGCAGGAAGAGAGCTCTGACAGCTCCTTGTAATCATAGATGCGACCTTGAGAAATCTTTCCTGGGTGTGTTCGGCTGTAACCGGTGCAGCATTTTTATCCCTGCTGCAGGCGTTAGATTTTTAAGCTTGTGTGCACAGAGGTTAGAACAAGGAGTTTCTAATCAAGGGTGGAGAGAGACAAATTACATTCAGTCATGTTGCCAAATAGTCGTAGCAAAGTAGCGAAGAAAGTTTTTAAAATCAGCACTTCTCTTCTACTTTAGTAGTTTCTGCAGGAAGTATCATTCTCCACTACATTACATGTTACATTAAAGAGAAAAGCTAAAAGGATTGGAGCTTTCCATTGGCTGCTGTTGTTGTACAATTCCTAGTTTGTCATCAAGATACTCAATACTAAAATTATACTTGAAACTTAAACTATCGTCAGTGTCAGGCACAAATCTCATATCTCCAAAATTGCTACTTTTCAGGAAATTACAAAAAAAGCTGTACCACCGAATGGGTGAATATTGAAGTGTCCTGATAACAAATTACTTTTGTGTTCTTTCATTTGGTTAAAAGCTTATGAAACACACTCACCGACATGGAGGGTGACCTACAGCACTGCTATATATAATATTTCACATTTTCATATTCTTCTCACATTGCTTTTACTGTCTTACCCAATTCTCTTTTCACTATTTTCTAGCAGTTGTCTTTGTGTTTTTTTCATCTTACATGTGCAAATGTATCTGGCAATAAATACAATTTCTGATTCTGATTATGATTATGATACATAGTTTACAATATGATATATCACAATGTATCACAATATATTGTGATACTTACAACAGTATTTAAACAGTACTTAAGGATTTTTTTTCCCCTAAAATGTTTTGCTAATTTTTTTTGTCATTAAGAACTCGTAATGCTGTTTGCATTAAAAACATGTTTTTTTTGTTTTTGTCAGTGTTATTTGTATAAAGAATGGTCCCTACAACATTTTTAAACCTTTTCTGTCCCACTGACAGAATGACAGCAGGAAATATAAAGACAGAGAGAGAGAGGCAAAAGGCTGAATACTTTTTCTAAATTATTGAATGATAAAATATTGATTTGCTTCAAGATTGGACATGTGTGTTCAGAAATGATCTTCTGCATACCTTGATTTTAATGAGGGGTTATTTGAGTTACTGTTGTCTTTCGATCATCTTGACCCACTCCGTACATTCACCTCCGACCTCTGGCATCAGTGATGCATTTTCACCCAGAGAGTTGTCACTCACTGGACATTCCCTCTTTTTCCAACCATTCTCTGCAACACCTAGAGATAGTTGCATGTTCATTTTCTGAAATACTCAGATCAGTCTGTTTGGCACCATTAATCCTTTCACGTTTAAATTCACTCAAATCACTTTTCTGTCTTATTCTGACGCTCGGTTTGAAATCCAGCAGGTCGTCTTGACCATGTCTATATGCTGAAATGCTCTGAGCTGCTGCCATGTGATTGACTGATTAGCTATTTTCATTAATGAACAGTTTAACAGGAATATCCGAGAAGTGGCCAGTGTGTAAATTTCCCATATGCTTAATTGTAAGAGTAGAAAGACTGTCAAATTTTGTTGCCGAATGTTAAAGTGCAACAAATCTACTCTGCTAATATTGTTCAAATTTCACATAAGCTCACCAAAAGAAGGCCACTTTTAGTACTTTGGCTGTTTTTTCCAGGCTCAGAGATAAATTTTAACAGCTTTGTCCTTTCCCTGACCCACCAGAGATGACCTCTTATTCAGCTGTATAATTCCAGGTGTTTGCCCTGAAACATCTGCTGCCCACAGATTACACAAAGGCAGGCTGCTCGAACCCTTCTGCAGACACAAGGGACTGAATGTTTGGGGCTTAAGGCTGTCTGTCAGATCACAGCGACACTCGTGCACCCTCGACGTGATGGCTGTGACAGGCTAAAAACGCAGGCTTCGGCCTCAGCTGGACAACCTCCCCCGCCCTCCTCCTGTTAATAATGCAGCAGCAGAGGCAGTCATGCCACGCTGCGAGGGGGGAAGCACCAGACATCTCAAGGGGGTCAGTGCATGGCTTACTATTATTTATTAATGGGCTGGCCTGGTCAGAGGCATCAAAGTGGCTGTTAAATCTGTCACAGACTCAAACACAGCTCTGAAACTGGCCACTGTGCTGCAGAGCTGCTGATGTAAAACTCTGAAGAGGCAACATGAGGTGCTTTAGAGGAGTTATACCACAATCTTCACATATATGAGAGTCTTATCTGCTGCATTAATGCTCACTATTCAATAATGCAACTATTCTTTTGGGGAAATTTGTTTTACAACCCACATAGCTCTCAAGATGTCTGTAAAGTTCACCTATGTTTCCTTACCCTAAACTTATCATAAAGTAAAAAGGAAAAATCTGATCCCAACAAAGCTGTTTTAGTGTTTCCACTGTTAAGGATATTTCCCACCATAGTTTTTAATGTAAGGGCAGCATTAACTCGATGTTTATTTCTTTGTTCATCTCTTCCTGTCCTCTGCAACTCCCAGATAAAGAAGGGCATTGCTGGATATGGCTTCACGTTTCTATTTTTTATTTGCTCCTTGTTGGATCGTGCTTTAACATCTCACACTGTCACATACTGCATCTACCCAAAGATGAATAAGAGGAATGCTTTTTTTACTTCCATTTCTTTAAATCGGTTGTCACTCTAAGGTGGACTTCCTCTTTACACTTCCTGCCACATGACTATATCTGAAACTATTTCCCTTCAAACAACCTCTTTTACTAACCATTTTAGGAGGAGATGCTAAATTAACAATTCTGAACAGTGTCACATGTTCCAAGACACACCTCTGAGATTACTTGTCCCGTATGTGCTTAGTTTAAGGATATTCTTCTTTAGCAGAAGAAGACATCCTTTATTAGTCCCTCATGGGGGAAATTCCATTCTTTACACTCTGTTGAAACGTGCTACACAAACACAGGCTGAAATACACATGCACATGCAAACAGGCCCTACGATCATGCATTAATGGAGAGCTGTCAGGTTTAGGTTCAGTTTAGGTTCAATAACTTGTTCAGAAGAGGACTAGATGTAAAATACTCTCAGTTTAACTGCTTGTTATGTAAGAAAAGCTACAAATATATATACTGAACAAAAATATAAACGCCCTGTGTCAAACTTTTGAGTTTTTATTAACATTAGGGTTATGCAATATATGAAGCCAATCAAAATTCATTTTTGTTAACCCCTTAAAGCCTGTTGTATCATATTTGATACATACTTTTGTGATACCTCTATCTAATCAATATGATCAACAAATTACTAAAAAAATCATCTGAATACAATCAGATAAAAGATAAAAATGTCCTCAGGTGGATTATCTGTTGCCAAAAACACCTAAAGTCTCAAATGAGATACAAAAATATATATAGATTTTATGGAAATTTTGATTTTTTGGGATTTCAGTAGAAAGTGAAATAAACGTTTCAGCTCCATAAAATTTGAATTTTGTGGCTATAATTTGTGTTTTCAGGCTTTAAAGGGTTAATGGCTTATTTTCAGATCATCAACCATTACACCTTGATATTGGCAGCTGCAAAGGTGTGACAATCCTTTGAACATTTTGGGGGTCAGGTTGAAGAAATTGAATGTTCAATATCTTGTGTGTCCACCATTTGTGTCTCTCAGAGCAACACATCTCTGCGTGGAGTTGATCAGGTTGTCTGTTGCGGCCTGTTGAACATTATTCCATTCTTCCCGGAGGGCCACGTGAAGCTGGCACACATTATCAGGAACTGGAACACGGTGGCGGACACGTTAATCCAGAACATCACAAAGATGCTCTATGGACGACATGTCCAGCCCATCATCTGATAGTGAACATTCAGCTGCACAGTGACCTCTCTGGTGGGCATCCCTGCATCCAGCATGACCTGAGACATCTGTGGCATGATGACTTTTGACAAAATTTGACATTTTGGGGTGGCCTTTTATTGTCCCCAGTACAAGGAGTGTTTGGCTCATTCTGTTTGAGCTTGTCTGGAAATGCCACACCCATGTACTGAGTGAAATCACTGCATCACTGAGCAAATGCACACTGACAGAGAGATGGATTAAAAAACGGCACACAAATCAAGAGAAATATCCCTATTGTACAAGTAAAAATTAGCATATGCTCATGCAGAGTTGTCAACTCCATGTGGCATCAATATTTGACATGGGGCGTTTATGTTTTTGTTCAGTGTATATTAAAACAGAATTTATTATAGAAATGACTGGTCATAATAAAAGGCTAAGCAAAAAGATAATACCAAATGCGACTACTTTTTAAGTATTCAATTTATTATAAAACATTTTTCTATGTTTATATTTTCTACTGATGTATAGTGATGCATAATATATGTCCACCCCTGGCCCAGGATTTGTCCAGATCCTTAAAATATGGCATTTCTTCTTGTGAGGTGTCTTTAATTTTTAAGGTTCTGATTAGAACCACACCTATCCTTGCAAAAAGAAAAAAAAGGATTGTCACTTCAGCAAATCAGCATTTTAGTGCATTATACTAAAATAAATATAAGAAATTACCGCCAGTGCTGGTCACAGTTTGTTCTGCAATGCAAAAAAACTTTTTTTTTCTGCATTTTGATGGCAGCCACTACCCAATTCAGTCTAAGTCAGAGTCTGATGTGTATACTTTCTTGCCTTTAATGTGCACTATTAATCTAAACTTTTAGTAAGTTGTGACAAATTTAATTTGTTAGAACAAATCATTTACATTAAAAGAGGTCATTATATGCTTTTTAGGTTTTATATGTCCTTAAGTAAAAACTGCGTCCACTTAGTCCAGTCTAGTTAAAACAACTGGCTAGTATTTGTATTATTTTAAGTTTTGAACAATTACATTTGTTTGAATGAATGGTTGATTTATCTTTTTTTCAGTTACACAAATATAATAAACTTATTTTTTCTTGTGAAAGTGTTTGGTTGAGAAATATAACACATGCCTGCACACACAGCAAAGAAGGTTCTACCACCATCTCATTCTGAACCAAGAAACACCTTAAAAATAGCAGAAATTGTCCATAGTCTTGGTCTAAAAAAGGTCCTAAAAGTCTTGAATTTGAATTTGCAAAAGTGTGTAGGAGCCCTGTTTGATACCCAGCAGCCTTTTATGTTGCAGTTAATAGGAACATGCTGTTCTGAAGGGGGTGTGATCACACTTTAATGATTCGTTTCATACAGCAGCTACAGTTTCCATTGTTCTTTCAGGGCTTAAATTACCTTTAACCTTTGATGGCTAGTGACACCTTAAAGGTCAGGGTTGAATTCCGGCTTTTTCCTTACTTTAGGGAAGCATTCTGGGTATAATTTCACAATAATGTATCCCCTCAGAGAACCTATTTCACTCAGTGCAGCAACCATGTAAAGTGCATGCATAACAGGATAGGACATGCTGCAGTATCACCTCTAACTCTGACCCTGTGTGTGCACATGAGGTTTAATGTACCTGCACTGCTGCAGGGATTACAGGCTCTGGAGATTACATATAAAAATGGATTTACTCTTATTACAGACTTGTGCGGGTATCAGGACAATGAAAACAACCAGACTTCATTTCCTGTTTCGAGATAGAGAGAGCTTTGTTGTTTTTGCTGCAGAGACAAAAAAAGAAGTTGAGGATGAACAGAAAACTGTGCAGGCATGTTATCTGATTCTGTAGTAATGGAGAAGTAGACAATATATTATTAAAGTGTCAGGGATGAGTGGTTTATGTCACACATACTTTGTCTTGGCATGATTTACGCCCTAACAATTATGTAACATCTGCCCTGTTCGTACTTGCATAATGTTTAGGCTCTGGGCAAACAGGAATGAAGCCTCTTTGCTACACCTACGAGTTCCTCTATGACGGCGCACAGCATGAAGTGGAAACAGCCTGCCACAAAGAGGGAAGAGAGAAAAAGTCATAAATAGCAGAAGTCAGTTTAAGCAGTTGAAAGACTTAGAGCAGGGCTTTGTCTCGACTGCTCGCACCGACCCAATTCTTACAGTGCACACACTCAAACACAGACGTTGCTTTCTTGAGTGCTTATCTGAATTAATTAAGAGGAGATCAAACCCTTCTCAGACCTAATCTGAATGCCATTGCTTTGGTTGCCTTGTTTCGCAACAATTTCCAGACAATTCAGGCAGAGTGAGGGAGAGAAAAGAAACAGCTGAATTTATGTTTTTGTGCTTCAGTCTCAAACGTAAAAATAGCCACATAAAGGTTTAACAAGTGAGTTCCTGCATTCAGCAAACATGCTGTGCGTCCAGTTGAGACTTGCTGTATATTGCACAACTATTGACAAGTTAAAGCTTAACACATTCCTCAGATGAATATAAGCACTCCAAGGTTAGAAAAGATTTTGATTTTCCATCTTTATTTAGTTCAAATTTTACCTTTTATTCCAGTTTTTTTGTTTTTTTTATATGGTCCTATGAGTTTTAATTAGTTTCAGGCATGTATTTTGTAACCTTACAAAGCAACTGGAATCACCAGATCCCATGTGCGTCAGTGAGGGGAGGCATCCAGCAAAGTTTTGAGCTAAAAAGCAGCTTCTCTGCCTGAAAATGATCAGATTAATCAACCTACATTAAGTCTAATAAGCAAGAATTAACCAGGCAGACTCCATGTTCTGAGGGATTTACCAAATACACTGGCATTTCACCTAATTTGACAACATAAGACCAAAAGTTATACACCTGCATCAGCAGGTAACCTGGACGTTCTTGTGTCCTTCAGTTTCTACTGAGGTTTGTACTCCAGTGCATACAAGTCTCCTCATGTATCTTAAGCAAGGGGTCATAATGGTCATAATCCCTGGATAGATTGTCACATTATCTTGCTGGGCAGTCGTTTTTCCTGTATTGAGCCTCCCCGTTAAAAGTTGATCCACATGCTGTCTGACTGCTGTGCATCGGCTGTTTCACAGTCCAGTCTGCACTTGTTTTTCTGTTTGTGAATCTTGTTGAAGCATCCAGACACATCTGACGGACTCAGTGATACTATTGTTCTGTATTAAATGATGTTTTCTGTTACTTTAGAGACTCAAAAATGCATCTCCACAGCAATTATTGGCTAAAGTGCATCATAGTCTACTGACAACAGCGGTACTTTCGCCGTCCACAGAACTGATCGAAGTCATGTTAGTCGTGTGTCTGCAAATGGTCAATATGTCTTGTTTCCATGGCAACAATTGATATAATGTGTCTCTCATGGCTGCTTTGTTTCTGGATTAATCATTTTGGTACAAATTTAGTTTTCAGAATATTCTCCCTAGTGTGTTCTTATGGTTTAGGGTTGGTTTAGAACAAGCTCTCTATTAACTTTAAAAAATGCTTTTTAAAATAAAATGGAATAAAGAGACAAACAGTCAACATCTGTAGTGAGAAACTTAATCAAAAATTAAACCTGATGTGCTTCTGACAAATAGAAAGAATAGCCCCTGTGTAATTAAAACATCCATTTTGTATACACAAGCTGCACATGCCCTGATGCACAACTCTATATTACATAAAAGCTGCACATGCCCTGAGCATAATGTGTGCTGCTTTCAGGAGGATCTACACAGTAACAGGACCCATTAATCATGCTTTTCTGCTCTGTTCTCTCTAAATTTGCACAAAATGTTCTGACTGCTTCCGGACACAAGCAGACTAAAATCTTGGCACACACTATAATGTTCTGATGACATACTGTACGTATAAGTTATTTGATCACTCCACACACCTATGCACCAACACCTTTATGAGCAGGAACTTTAGAGTGTTAGCACCTTTGAAATGAACATAAGAGCATGATTTTTAATGTTGCAATATTAACATTATCTTATTTATGAGAAAAATACAGAGCAAGTTTCTTTCTCTTCATGCATGCTTTAAAGAGAAGTAACAGAATTGCTTTAATAATGCACAAGCTTATCTTTTGAGTCAGTAAGGTTTTGCTTCTGCAGTATTGCACTGCAGCTCTCTAACCACATCCTGTTACACACCTTTAAAACTTCTCAGTTCAGACAAATTAGGCCCCTGTAGCAGGAACACTGATCACTTAGTGTGTATGATTATGCCTTCACTCTTGTGCTGTATTTGTTTGACTTCGGGCAGAACAATGTTTATCACAATATCAGATTTTTAAAGCATCCGCACTGAAAACATTAAAGGTTGTCCATCTATATAACTTTCCACCCTATGCATATGAATATCCATATGTGCACTTGCCAATATGTTTGTCTGACAAACTCCAGTGAAGTCCTTTCTTAAGAGCACCTCGATTTACAAGTCAGGTAAAGCCCAAATTTATTCATAAGCATATCTTAGAACAACATACGTGACCAAGGTGCTGTTCAACCCTAAGACGACCAGTAAGATAGAAGGTGAGGTAAAAAAAACAACGAGCACCATCATATGGTATAAAAAAACTAAAATGACTAAAATGGGACGAGAAAGCAAAAACAGAATAGGGCAGACAAGATAAAGCTGAAGTCATAGAATTCAATATAATAATAAAAACACTCTTAAAGATGTCAAATACCTTAAAACAGAAAGGTTAAGGGTGAATTTAAATTAAAGGTCAACAAGAAGAAACAGCTTCTCAGCAGTGACTTGAAAGTGTGAGCAGATGTTATTTGGAAAGGGAGTGAGTTCCAAGGCTTGGGATTAGCCACTGCACAGGCTCGATCTCCTCAGAGTTTAGGATTTGATCTTGAGACTTCCAAAAGTAGTTGGTTGGATTATCTGAGAGATCTAACTGAGCATAGTGACAGACAAGATCAACTAGATTAGAAGGTATTCATCCTTTTAAAACTTTAAAACAAGTAATACAATTCTGAAATGTACAGAAAGCCCATGAATAGAAGGTAAAATTGGTGTTGTGACTCAAGGATGAACTTATTAGGTTTCAGGGGTCAAAGGTCAAGGCTGTGTAGCCCCATGCTCATCCTTGCTTTGGGAAACTTTATTTCAGGGGCCCTTTTGGGAATTTCCTTCACACAAAACAAAAATAATTTATGTCAAATACTTAGTAATACAATTCTGAAGGTCTTAGGTCAAAGTCATGGTCTTTCATATTCAGCCTTTGAATTAAAATAGGCTATTGTGAACACAAAATCTCAAGAAACTTTCAGGATTCTTTTTACACTATTACCAAATGAATGCAGCCACTCATTAATGTGGTCATTGAATTTAGAGGTCATGGGTTGAAGTGAAGGTTATGGAGCCTTGTGTTATCACTGGCTTGGGAAAACACCTCATGAATGTTTCAATGGATTTGACTTAAACTTTGCACAAATGTTCACTCTAAATCAAGGATGAACTAATTGGAAATTGAGGGTTATTGGCTGAAGGTCAATGTCATTGACCCACAAGTTTATCCCTTGCTTGTGATTGCAATGAACCCAGTGAATTTGGAGGTTAAAGGTCATCACATCTCATGGTTATCCCTTGCTTTAAATTGTATTATTTACTTTAATTATTTCACTAACGCCCTTAGGGATTTTCTATTTAATTTGCACAGATGTTCGCTCTATTCAAGGACTGACTACTTATATCAGGAAAGGGGAAATTTGGCCACCTAGAGGGCCACATTTATGTCATCCATGAGTTGGAGGGCTACAAGAGAAAGAGGAAGATAATTACTATTTAATATATTTTCTGAATTAATCAAACAGAAATGACACATGTAGCTTTTCTAAATATTGGCCTTACCATCATTCAAATTTAAGTTAAAATGCATATAGTAAAAATGTATTTAATGATCTTAACATAGAATTGAAGCCAATTATGATAATATTTATTTTTTATATTTAACTTACTGTACTTCATTTCATTTACATAAACACATATAGAGGTGCATATACAAGATTTCTTTGAAAAACCCTTTTTTTATTTTACAAAGCTAATTTGTTTAAGAGAATAAAATATATTTCAATAAAAAAGATTATTATGGAAATATATCCACATTAATACTTTCATGGCAGATTTTTGTCTTTTTCCTTCATTTTTAACCATTTATTGATATTTGGAATTAACTTGTGGGTGAGAGGAAAGGCCGCATGTGGCCCCCATACCACATTTTGCTCATCCCTGAGTTACATTATTGACTTCAAAGATTAAAGTCTTTAGGCTTTGTGTTCATCCCTTGATTTTAAGATTTCTACTGACCACACTTAACAATATCTGTCGATGTAGGCTGGCTAATTCTCCGAGGCTAAAAGTTGGTTTTGTAGCATCTCAGCAATAAGGCAGTCCTGGGCAGACCGCAAAACAGAAAGAAATAGATTTTGACGCACTTGAGACTGTTAGCTAAAGGCAGACATTGTAAGTGGAGCTGTGGTTCTCCATGAAATATTACATCAGTCTAATAAAAATGTCTCTTCATTTATTCATATGTGCAAAATAGCTTGATAATTCTCTCATGTGAAAACCTTGACCAGACCTGCCTGTGAAAATCAAAACCGCACTTTTTAGCACCACAGAGGGGCTTTCTTCAGGAAGTTACAAGACTGCTTATGATAGTTTTCTGGTCAATTCATTGCACTATATTTACTCCGCACTCAAGACACTTGAGTGCGGAGTAACACAAAAATAAATAAATAAAAGTGGTATCTGTGGCAAAAAAAAACAACCGAATAAACTTGTGTGGTAAACACAGCTCTGGTCCAACAAGACATCCTGACTAAATGAAAAACCCGGCTCTATCTCCTCCTCACTTGCAAATTATCTTAAATACTGTCTTGCTGTAGAGGTCATTTTGACTCCCTCGTGGGGAAGTAAGTCTCACATTGCAGAGTTTAAAGGCTTCTTACTTTGCATCTCAAACCAAAGAACAAAGCCTGAATATGCCAAGACCAAATTTTTGCATCAGTGTTTACATTTTAAAGCCCCTCTGACAGCAACAAAGAAGGCTGGAGGCATTGTGTTTTTAAGGCTCACCTTCTCAAAGATGCTTTGAAAGCTTCTCTTTAAACTCTGGGAAAACACTCCTAAGGATTTCTTCAAACTTTTGCACATTTGACTGTTGGCTTAAGTCATTCAAAAGTCAAGGTTATGGAGACTCATGTTCATCATCTGCTGTGTCTATACTCTCAGTAAATGTCTAAAATGCCCCCCAAGAAACTTGATATGTTTTTTTTCTATTTTTCAAGTCATTACATAGATGTTACACATATAACATGTTAATACTCAGTTGTAAAAGTCATAAAAATCAAAAGATATCCTTAAGATTTTTTTCAGTCCATATGCTAGTTTTGCAGCACGAGCCATTAGCTTGGTGATCATGTTTGTTTCCAAGACCAGAGACAGAAATCATCTAAATTATTGGATTGGAGCATGAAAGCATACAACCTTATTCACATGTTTCAAATAAAAACGTAATAATAAATAAATAATAAAATAATGATAGAAAATAAAAGTAAAAATAAAGTAGCCAGCCTGTAGACATATTTTTGTTTTTATTATTATTATATTATTATTTTTATTTTGTATATACTTATATTTTTGTTTATATCTATCTTTTTTTATTATTATTATTTTTTCTTTGTACTTTTCAAAATGCTATTGCAAACTTAATTTCCCAGAGGGAGTTTCCCAAAAGGGATTAATAAGGTTCAATCTAATATAATCCTAATCTAAACTGGATTATTTTTATATGTTTACCATAGTTATTGTATTTTAGAAATAGTTACTGGCCCAAACTTTGCATAGTAGGTGGTAATTACGCACCTTTCAAAAGTTGCCCCCTGCCGGTGAACAAAAAAAAAATCAGCGGTCTAGCTGGGGCTGAAAATGGAGGCCCATGCTGAATGCCAAAACCTGTAGTACCCTGAGTGTCCACTTGAGGAGGGCTGCAGATACCTGACACTCAAATCATTGTGTTTGGGAAACAGATAGTTTATACGGCCTAAAGACACACCTTTACCACCTGCTTCAAAAAAGACTTCAGTCTAAATATATCTCTTGGTACGGGGAAGTATTTTTTTTTAATATCACACCTGTTTTTATTTTATTGAGGGATTCCAGTTTTGTAAATGTAGACATGATTGACATGGCTGCACATCACTTTTGGTCCGACATCCTTGAGTCCTGCCTCCACACAGCCTCTCTGTCTGTAAGTAGGTTGAGCTAAAGTTTGGTTGAGATGACTTGAGCAGTATGGCAGCATCCACTACAAAGCATCCTTTGATAATCAAATGGTTGACATCAGATGGCTACATCCAATTTTTTTTTCACTGTCTATGAGTCTAGCATGCTGCAGAATAATGGCTGTTTGGCAGTCATGCTACAAACTACTTCCAAATACAGTATGACCTACACCAGGGGTCGCCAACCTTTCTGTCCCTGAGAGCTACCGAAAGATGAATATTACAGAGGGCTGTTTGATTTGGTGTTTCTGTCTGATATATATTTGCATAGTTCATCTTAAAAATATTCATATTGTGCATTTAGGAGGCTGCATGTGACACTGAATGTTTAGTTTTTACTTGAAATGATAGTAATTATTACTCATGATAAAAAAATTATACGAGAATATTATACTTATATGCATCTTTAATGATTTAATTTATGTAAAACTTACCTGATATGTACTGCAGTCACACTTTTGTGATTTTTTTTGTACAAGTGACGCTGTAAGGGCTCTAGTTAGCAGCAGTGGTGATAAAGTTGTGGCGTCAGTGCATCAAAGTAAACTTTGACTCTTCACAGGCTAAAGTTTAACAGAAAAAAGGCAATTTTGAAACACTGAAACATTATTTTAGTTGTTTTTTTGTATTGATGTAGGTATGATTTATTTGCATAACTAATAGAAATTAATTTCAGACTCTGTGGTATAAACTTATGTTTCTTTAAAATGTACACTGCATTTGTCAGTAGGATGTGGTAGTTGGTTTTGAAAACAGCAGAGGTGGTAACAGGGTCAGAGATTCAAGTTCAAAGTCATTGAGCCTCGTGTTCATCACTTGTTTACTGTTGTGATATCTAAAAAAGTATTTTGGGAGGTACAGGGTCAAAAATCATTGTGCCTTATGATCATATTTTGCTTGTGATATTCCAAGAATGCTTTGAGGGACTTTACAATTTTAACAACTGCTCACTCTGTTTACTCAAGACAAACAGATTAGAATATGGACTTAAGGGGTCAGGGGCTTTTGGACTCACATTCATCCCCGCCTGTCAGACTCCTTCTAATTACAAAATCCATCTTAGCTGTTTTTGACCCACATCTGTACTTTAACTTGTTAATGTCACAAAGGCACAACACCCAGGCAGTAGTCTTTGTTAGGTCTACCTTTCAAATACGTAACACTTTCTAAAATGTGCTCCAGTGTCTAGTCTAAGAACAAAAAATGCAGATTAATCACAGCACTTGTCATAGCTCAGTGCTAAAATATCCCCTGGTGAGCATGAGTCATTTTCCTGACTAAATGTTACTTAAAGAGTCACCTCAAGTGTCTGTTTCCTCTTAAATCTCTTTGTTACAAGCGTGTAAGTCAGATATTTCAGCAAAGCTACAGCTTCTTCTTCTTGCAGGAGCTTTTCTCTCAGTGTTCCTTCCAAACGACCTAAAACACTCACTTCCAGCTCTCTTCATCACATGATATCTGCCACCCAACCCTCATCTCACTTCATTCTCACTTCTCTCACTTCCTGTCTTTTTCCGTCACATATGGTCATGGTTGTCATGCAAGCTTAAACTCTCACCTTGTTGTCTTTATTCTGTGTGAGAACAGAGTTATGTAAGTAGAATAGACTATTATAGCCCCCTGTTTATACATTATATGTATGTTGGAGCAGTGATGTTGAAAGGGGGCATTTCTGTCTCTACACTCAAAGCTGGTGAGTTGTTAAGCTCACCAGGGTGACTCTTGCAGCTGAAAGGTTGCATGCTCATGTCACATTCAATCAAAGTCTTCAGTATCTTTGCCAGTGCACTGAGTCACATCTGCACTGCTTGTCAGATGGCACAGAATAAAGAAAAATGAAAACAAGTCCCACAAGCTTGAGTAACATGAACCTCTTTTCTTAAAACAAGGTGCCATTGTTTAACAAACCATGCTACTTCTCTCACTGGTGTGGTTGTCTGTCCTGTGCTATATAGTTTGTGTATATGTCACACAGCATTTGATTGGAACTAGAGTGTAAAAGAAATCATATTGTTGCCTTCCACTCTGTGCAAAAGCAGACTTTTGTGTCTGACCGTTGTGTGAAATTTTAAGCCATTAAAGGAAATACATTCAAACAAATGGCTTACTTTAGGGGTCTTTCGTGGTTAAGAAATAAAACGGCAACTGTTAAAAGCATTTTTATTTTATATAGAAATGTTTTTCTTTGCACTTTGTATCTTTTGCTGAAAAAATGAATGGCTGTGGTCCTCTGAAATTTCACAAAGCATTGCCTTACATTTTAACGTCAGGAGCTCATTTCATGCTGTCATATCTAAAGTGAGTATTTTCAGTCAGTAATTTGTGCACTCTGCGGTGATTAGTACACTCTGTCTATTGGTGCACTTCACTCACTGGCCTTTTAGCCTGGTACACATTGCTAGTGCCAGGTGGGACCCTTTTGCCTTCAGATCTGACGTAATTCTTGGAATCAATATGGTACTGGAAACACTCCCCAGGGATTTTGGTCCATGTTAACATGATTGCATTACAAACTTCCTGCAGATATCTCAGCTGCACATCCATGGTGCAAGTTCCACAATGCCCCAAAGGTGCTCTATTGGATTAAGATCTGGTGACTAAGAAGGCCACTGGAGTGCAGTGAACTGAATCTTGTTAAAGAAACCAGTTTGAGATTACTTTAGCAACATGGCACATTATTCTGCTGGATGTAGCCATCATATATGGTAATTGGTTAAATGGACTTGTGTTTATATCATGCTTTTTTAGTCTTTTGACTACTCACACTACTTTACACCGCAGGTCACATCTACCCGTTCACACCCATTCACTCTCACATTCACTCACTGATGAGTTTCTATGTTAGTTATCCATCAGTTTCAACCAGTGCCCATTCACACGCCAACTTGGGGTTGAGTGTTTTGCCCAAGGACACATCACCACATGAAACCCAGACCTGCAATCTCCTAATTACTGACCAAGCGCACTATCAGACTGTGCCACCGACGCCCCAGTTGATGGGTACACTATGGTCATAAAGGGATGGACAAGGTCTGGGAAAATACTCAGGCAAGCTGTGGCATTGATGATGCTCAGTTTGTACTAAAGGGCCCAAAGTGTGCAAAGAAAACATCCCCATAATACCACCAATAGCCTGAACCGTTGGTACAAAGCAGGATGTTTCCATGCTATCACGTCGTCTACACCATATTCTGACCCTTCCATCTGAATGCTGCAGCAGACATCAAAACTCATCAGACCAGAGCATCTTTCCAATCCTCGATTGTCCAATTTGGTGAGCCCATGCTAACTGTAGCAGCAGTTTCCTGCTCTTAGCTGAGAGGAGTGGCACCTGGTGTGGTAGGCCATTTATTTTAAGATTAAACATGTTATGCACTCAGAAATAGTCTTCTGCATATCTTGGTTGTGATGAGTGGTTATTCAAGTTTGGGCCACTGTTCTTGGATCTTCAATGGTTTGTCATAACTAACCAAAACAAAAAAAAAAAACAGGAATAAAATACTGGAATCTTTCAATTCTGTTAAAAATATTCTGAAATGTTTAGTGTTGCATAACTGAAATTCTCTGCTGGGGAAGTTCCTTGCTCAAGGTATTTGGACTTATGATCTCAGTATTTCTTAAATCCTTACAACTTGCAGTGCTTGTAATTTTAGTGACACAGTCTGCAAAATGAACTGCAAACTGCCAAAATCCTTATCTAGGTAACACACCTAAACATCCCATCAAGTGTCTGAGATTCTGGAATTAAGAATTTGGTTATCTTTCAGGTTTATTTATGTTTTAAATTTTTCTGATGTAGCTTGTCTGCTTTGAGAAAATGTGATGAATTGAAGTTCTTGTTACATTATATCTTTCTTACTTCTTTGATTTAGTTAGATAGTACTGCTGTCTTCGGGAAAAGCCTTAAAAATGCAAGATACAATCGCCATAACATAAATGCTTCTGTTTCTTACCTTAGCTAGAGGTAAGGAGCCCTTAGAGAATTAGAAACAGGTCCAACAGCTCACTTTTGTTATATACGTGGCCTTAGTCTTTACTTTGTTCGTCATGTGACAGGTAGCAGTTTCAGATTTTAGATTGCAGTGTAGCTTCTCCAAAGATTATTATCAAAATGTGTACAGAGGTAAACATTATTTTAATCTTCTTTGTGAGTTGATCAGTTTGTTAAGCACATAGATTTATTTCTTCCTCTGAAACAAAACTCACGCCGCTTTATGGGGGTTTCTTTTTCACACATAGCAGCTATTATAGTGTGTCCCTGCATTGGCCTGCACACACCCTCAGCTTTTGTGTCTACCTATCACACAATAGCTGAGCTGCTTTTTTCCCACCGTGGGTGCAATAATGGAGACAAAGACGAATTGTGCATTCCTTGGTGCACATTCAGTGAAAAGCATAAAGACGCTGAAGCTCCCTATGGGGATGAATGAGTAGCTGAGTTTCAGCTTCAGTTTTTTAAACCCATATTTGATATATTCTATCATTGTCAGTGTTCCAGTTAAGGATTAAAACATGTTTTGTCAGAATTACTTCTATTTCTCCGGATATTTTGAATTTGATGTTACAAATAACTTCCCTTTTCCTCATGCATCAATGAATATTTATGATTTTACTTCGACTCATCCTCTTTTTTTCTGTGCCAGCAACAAGTAAAACTGCAGCATGGTGGTTTTATGCCTCTTTTAGGCATCAGGGAATGAAATTAGTAATAGGCTGCTCTGCCTCTGAGCTGACACTTCCCAGATTGAATCAGTTTGTCAGGTCAGAGAGGGCATTTGTGCAAAGTTTGACGGAAATCCCTCAAAGCGTTCTTGAGATACTAAGTCGACAACTGAGCCATGATCAAGAGGCTCCAGGATATTTGACCTTGCCCTTGGTGGAAAGTGGAAAGAGGAATGCAAGTCAAAGTGGACATTTGTGTTAAATTTAGAGAAAATCCTAGAGAGCAGTTTTATGATCTTGCATTCACATGCAGACAAGGGTCTGACTTTTGACCTCTAAAATTTAATCAGGTCATCTTCCAGTCCAAGAGGGAAAATGTGCAATGCCTGACAGAAATCCCCAAAAGTTATTTAAGATATTCCATTTACAAGCAAGGGATGACAAGAAAATTCTTTAACCTTGACCTTTGACCCATGACATACAAGGTACAGTTGGTAATACTGTCAGGTTGGATGTTTTAAGCAGCAAAAACATTGTAAGAAAGCAACCTCTATCGCTAGCAGGACTATGTTCAAGCATTGAAATAGCCCTGCTAGCAACGCTTAAACCAGCAAAGGATTAGCAGCACACACCACAGGACGACTCCATGTAAACAGATGTGATAGCACTGCACAGAGACATCATACGGCAGAGAGATTAGCGAATACTGTAAGCCCTAAACTGTCTACAGGAAAAAACACTGTAGTGGTATTTTCTGCTCATGTTGTGGTCAGTTTCACTGTTGTAACGTTCGGTCATTATTTCTTTTCAATTCATTGAGAGGCAATTTTGTGTTCACACAAAAGTAACATCTGTGATTTTTACATTTTTCAAAGTTAAAGCATTTCATCAATAAAAGGCCCTGGGAGGAGTTCCCCTGTCCCGTTCAAGCTACGAGGACAAGGGCTGCAATAATTTGTAAGCAACCAGGCACGGCCCATATACATGCTTCAGCCAGTCCGGGTTTCGAATCCAGCCTGTGGCCAGAGTGTCCTCCCCCTACTCTCCCTTGCCCCCCTTCATAAGCTTATCCACTGTCATTCTCTCCTATCAATAAAGGATAAAAAAAAAAAAAAGATATTTTCAAAAACACCTACCTGCAATTGTAGGACCGAAACTTGATTAAAATGTAATTTTTTTTTTTTTTAAATAAAAACTTGAGAGGACAATAATGACTTAAAAAATTAGCACACAATTTTGTCTTTAGTCTCTATGTAAAATCTGAATATTCATCTAAAATATTTGCCAAAATGTCAACGGATTTTGACCTCGTGGACATTATGGCACTTTTTTTTACTTTGTTTGTCATTGTTCCATTCATATAAATGTATTTATTCTAAATATCTCATCTTGATGTCTTTTTACAGTTGATTGAACTTATCACAGAGAACTTTTGCTACTGTTTTGGCAGTGTGCGCTGTTTATCATTTTGTCTGACACCTACCCTGCTGCAGCAGTTTCAGACTATAAAAATATCCATGAAGAAATACTCAAAATTTGCAATGGTGGCCTTGTTTGCTATTAGCTCATTACAAGTCATCCATACTGATATAAGTCTGTTTTATGGCCAACTACAATCTCCTCACAGGAGCTTTGAATCCCATAAAATTGCAAAGCCACACCTTGACATGTTTGAACAGGTAGGGTATTTAAACAATTTCTCCTATAGGATTTTGGACCTGAATGGTGGGAACTGAAAACAGGACAATAGCGCTCTGGGTCATTAAGTTTCTCTTGTTTTTCTGGTTTTACCCACCCTAGCAGCTATTCACTGGAGATAACCTTACAACCCTTTAAATTCATAGTGTTTCCACTTTAACATTCCACCTTAATTAAAAGCACACCCATACATTTCAGTGTTTGAGCTTGTTTTACGTCTTGGAAGGGGATGAAAGAACACTGGAGGTGCCGATGTAGAGAAACCTGAATGATCATATGAGAAACACCAAACAAAATGCACAGCCAAGCTCCCCATGCTTTTTGGAGTTAGAGGTGGAAGCTCAAGATAATTTCTGCTTGCTTTGCACTGATTCATAGCCATCAAATATTTAGAAATCACAAAGTAAGTGAAAGGATGTAAGGCTCAGAGCGACACAGGAGACTGATCACGTGAAAATGTATTGAAACCACCCGTCTGCTGCCATGGAAACAGAGCACAAGAAAGATAGACCGGCATGCCGTTTTTTTTTTTTTTTCAGGTTGATCAAGAGGAAGAGGAAGAAACACTGTGATGAGATTATTTTTTACCATTTGCTGCTCACAGCTTCTGTCACTTCCTCCTGCCTACGAAAATAATACCCTGAACAAACTTGATTTTATTTGACCCCCCACATATTTCCTGTAAAGGAGACATTAGGGTTAGATGCTACATCAGTATGTGTCCAGTTTGTGATGTCTTAGTGTGTTTTATTCATCGGTTATTGACTTTTAAACAAGCTGAATTAATATTGTTTTTATTTGATCCACAAAAGCAAGGGGAAAAAGTAAGTAAGTAATTTTCAAGACACTCTTAGTACCACTAGTATTTACCAGTAAAAGCACAAAAGTTCACTACCTGAAATTCCACAACTATTACCACTAGAACTACTACTTGCACCAGTGCTACTGCTATGACTAAGTTATACTAGTTATATATAGTTATATAAATCAATGTGGATGACTGGTATTGATATTGAAGCCAAAAAGTGCTGACAAAATGCACTATAATACTGTTTATAGAGCATACATTATCCTTTTATGAGTTTTATGCTCTCTGGTGTGTTTGATATTGTCTATTCAGCAAGACAAAGCCTGTGGCATCTAGACTTCTCTCCCTCCCACTGTTCACAACACAAGTGGCTGCCTGAAATGGCCTGTTACCCCCTACCGAGTAGACCCACCAGAGTGATGTCCTATCATTGTTTCCTTGGCAGTTGAAGCTTATTGGCTTGGGTAGCAAGTCGAATGGAAGCATGGATGGTAGACATAATGCTAAGCTGCTAACAACATGCCGTAAAGCAGCACTGAAATGACCAATCACCACAGAGTACATCAGTCAACTAATCAGAGCAGACCATGCCCATGTGGGAAAATGAGCTTTAGAATGACATGAGCTCCAACAGAGCTTTTCAGACAGACTGAGAATACATCTGGATCAGGGATACTCAGTACGTGAAAATATAAAGGATCTTTAAACAAATTGGAATATGAACCTGTTATTTGACCCAAAATCTCCTCTAGTTGCTTTAGTACTACAAGCTCTACTTGTGAGTACTACTTTTAGATCCAAAGTGTTTTATGGGGCTTTCCACTCTGTAGCATCAGATCGCCTCACCTCAACCCAACTCACCAGGTTCCTGGTACCTTGTACATATTAATACCACATCTTGCAAGGTTCCAAGGGAGCTTAGCTGATACTTAAATATGGTGTAGAGACACTGCTGACTGCTGAATTGTCAGCGTAACAGGACAGGGATATCTGCCACAGAAATGAAATGCCGTCTGTTGTCAGCTCTGTAACTCTATATGACTTCCCAAAGTCTTAGAAGCACGAAAACAGAAGCTCTGTATGCATTGTGGTCCAGTACGAGTACCCTTACTAAAGGCTGTATCAGATGGATTTAAGTGCTTTAAAGGAAATTTCCATCAAACAATAGGCAAGACATGCTAAATCATATGACCAAGATTACATGTTTGGCAATGTGACTACTGCACATATGCATACTGCAGTTGAGATGTTTAGACAACATATTCTTCAGCCCTGTGCACTTCTTGATTGTTTGTCCAGTAAAGTATGGTTTAATCAACTTTTGTTATGTGTGCAGGTGTATTTAGCTGCTGGTATCAATGCAACAAAGACAAAAAAAAGCTACCTGACATTTTACTGTGTTTCCACTGGATGAGTAAAAAACATTTCTTCCCTTCCCTGAACCTTCATGTAGGAAAACAAGTTTGTTTAAGACATGTTTTACCAGTCATTTTGAATTAAACATTTTTAATTGTTTCAACATATTTTTATCAATAGTTTTTTAGCTGTTGTGTACTGTTTTTGATAATTATTTTATTAGCCTTCTTATTCTGTCTTTCTACACAGTGGTCACCAAAGTTGACAAATGATAGCTCAGGTCAGCTCCACGCTCTGAGGAATTAAACAATGGATTATTGCAGAATTTTTTCAGGGAGGAATCATTTTCATCACAGCCAAATTTTATGGACAGGAATTTGTCTTTGATTTCCTTTCAACGTAGTAGCAATGCCATTTTTTTTTATATCACACTCGGGCACATATCACACCATTGATCAAATCACTGGCAGTCAAACTGACAGTAGTATGCTGTCTTTATACAGTGCCGGCCCTATATTAAGAAGCACCATCCCCAGAGTGGTTTCATTCTCAAAGCACATTACGTATGTAGCCAGAGGCTGTCTCAGAGGCATCTGTGTTCTCAGTAGCGGGCTGCAGTCAGTCTGAACCACACAGGGTGCCCGTCACAACACTGGCAGATGGCCTTTTGGTGCCTGGAGCCAAGTTGACCACAGTAGCCCCTTAGTGTCATCTCTGTGTCATTTGCATCCCTTTTCATGGACTTTTATCAAGTCTTGACTGGGCAGGCGCAAGTTTAAAAACATTAGTAAAAGGGAGCACAGCAAATGTTTACTAGACACTTAAAAGAGATATGGTTGAATGTGGGCCTGGGGCCTTCAGCAAAAGGACCAGAAACTTGTTTGATTTGTGTATCGATTCACAGTCTACATTTAAATATTTTTGTCTGTAAAATGAAGAAGGATTGTTTGGCTCAGTTAGAATTCTAGACTTCAAGCTAAACTAATAATGTTTAATAAAGATTGAACCTAAAAACAATGGATAAAATATGAATTTGTAATATTTTCATAGCAATCTTTGGAAAGAAACATGTATATACTAATGGGCCTCACATACAGTAAAGGTGTACAAACAATTTTTAAAGAGATCCTGCCATATGCCAAAGCAAAACTAATTCTGAAAAAAAAGCCCCAGACAAAATTTTCCATGGTGATACAAGATGGTTAAACATATAAGACAGTTAACCATTGAATATATGATGTGCTGGTAATATTTTAGTATGATTTAGACAGTGTGGGATTTTGTCAGGGAAAACTGATTATTTAAACTGAAAAATTGTTCATTATTGAATCCCTGTAACTCCTGTTATTGTTGCTGTCATGTCAAGCTATTATTACTGCCAGGATTACTTAAAAGGATATAGCAGTGTAATGTGTACTATTAGCTTCTGCTTTTGCCCAAAGTACCACATTGTTTTCAGACACTGAAGCTCTTGTGTGACCAGACTCTACATACAGTCAGCATGGTGGGAGAGAGCTCAGACAGAGAGGAGAGGGGGGAGGTCAAAACAGATGTGTGTAAACTTAGTGGCCTTTTGTTGCTTCTAAAAAAGCAAAATGAAAGTAAACAAATGTCCTTTTTTTCCCATAGTAAAAATGATTGCAGATTAAATGCAGCCTCATGGGAAAGAGGATGATGTGAATTGTGCCAGTCCCTCAGCCAAGTCTATTGTTGTTGTTGTTGTAGCACAGCTGTGACAGTCTATGGTAACATTGCAGTTACATAATCTCTCTCTCTCTTCTCATAATACAGCTGTCGTCCCCGTGCAAGAGATTGAGGTAGAACAGGTTCTTTTTCTGCTCTTTAAATAGTTTTTTTTCTCTGAAGCATGATCTAAATATTGCCCCCTTGTCAGTGTGTGTGGTTCACACATTCAAAGAAGTCACGTAGGCCGAGGTTGTAACTAAGTCTATGCATGCTCTTAAAGTGCAAACTGGCTCTGCTACAATGTTGTAGACAACCAACAAAACATATAATGCAGGTCGACCATCATTTTTTGGTTAAAGAAAAAAGAGGACAGCTAAAAAGCTAAAAAGGAAGCATTGCAATAAGACTCAGACAAAATGAAAGAAGGATATCAATATAGACTTGTTTGTACTGGGTGGTCAGTAAGGGTAGTGATATCAGTAAGACTACCCCACTGAGGGGTACCAATGGCCTGGTTGTGATGACCATGATCCCAATATGCAGAGATGTTTTCTGTTTTTAAGTATATTTTTGGGGTGTTATATGCCTTAAATAATAGGAGAGAGACAGTGGCTATGTTTACATGAGAGCTTTAATTTCCCTTTACTTCAGAATAAAATCTAAATCCTCTTTTAAAAGATTAAAAATGACCTTGTAAACACCTAATTCCAACTGAAAATGACCATTCCGAATTAAACTTAATCCCAAAGTAGGTGGCTGGTTTATTCTGATTTTAAATCTGAATTGAATAATTCCTCGATCATGTATACGTTCACTCCGCTTTAAATAATTTCTGGTCATTCTGTGCATGCTCGTTTCCTTGTCCTGTCGCGATGACGCACATATTCCGCTCTGATTGGAACAGGATGAGCGCCCGAAGCAAGCATTGGACAGGACCCGAGACAATTTATTTGATTGGGGCCTTACAAGATTTGGGAATAATGAAAAGAGTGTATGGATGTAAGCATGAAAATGCAGAGTTTTTTAAAGTTGTAGCGTCCAAGTTGGACGAGGTTTCCTTGACAGAGACACTGGAGAGGCTGAACTGGAGTTTGTTGTCTTCTGGTAGACGTAAATACATCACATCCGCCCCCTGTCCAATCAGAACCATTCCCAACCCCCAGACCTTAAGCAACATTGAATAAAGGCGAATAAACGTGTTTTCCACGTAAACCTCAATTCGGAATTACTATTTCCATGTTAACAGGAAGGAAAATACTTTGATTCTGAATTATTTAATTATGAATACTTAATTCCAAAATAAAAACCATCATGTAACTGTGGCCAGTGCATAGGCTTGTGACAGGATGAGAGACAGTAAGGGAGGGCATTCTTCATATGGGCCTCTGGTTGAATTTGTATACGGGCCACAGAAGCATATATGGCACATGCCTAGTTGCTTACAACTCTGCCAAACCTGCACCCCATCTATGTGGATTTTAAGCAAAATTGTGCTCTGGGGCCAGTGTAAATTTGTTGAAGAAGGAGTAAAATATGTGACTTTAAGTTAGTTCAAAGAGGAAAACATTTTGAGTTACATTACTAACTGCAAAATCAGGACCTCTGACTAAAACACGCCACATTTTTAGCAATTGTCAACTAAAACTACTTTAAATGCTGATCTGCCCTTATTTCACAGCTAACATACATCATTATTCAATCACCTGACAAGCATCCTACTGTCAGTGGTCCAGTAAAGCTGCAAGACTTCTGGTTTATATTCTCTGCTTTGACAGCTCTGCCCTGCATCAGTACTGCGCTCTTGCTTTTAAGTCTAAACAACTCCAACACCCATTTGTAGGGGTTTCAAGATTCTGTCTCATTAACCCTTAAATTCTGCAAAAAAATAAATATGTGAGGACTGATGATGTTAGAGGTTAGACAATAAACCCGAACTATGCCTAACTATGTACTGTGCTGTAAATACTCTTTATTGTTAAATGTTTTTTAGGATCCTCATTAGCTTTGAAAAGGTTGCAGCCACTCTTTCTGGAATCCTGGAAGAGTCTTTGTTTTAATAATTTAAACAATCACAAACATATTTTCTGACTAAACAAAACTGAAACTTTAAATGTCAAAATGACTTAAATATGACTGTAACTTTTTTGCTTTTTTTCCCATGGTCTAAGATTACATTTGGTCCAGCTAAACCTGACAGCAAAACTCTATAGAAAGCATCTTGTGCACACATGAAACTTTCTTTTCAGTAGCTGAAGCTGCAGTGCTCCCCCTCTGTTTTATGTATATTGAATTATATGACCTCAGCTTGGAACTATCAGCCCAGAGCTAGTTCAGGTACAGGCTGTTCAGTGTGTACAACTCGCTTGTGATTACAACACAGGGCATTGGGGGACACCCAGTTTACAGCAGGCACACACAGTTAAACTGTTTGTCTATATTTGAAAAAGCTCTCAGGAATGGTTATGAATTGTTTTAAACCCAGGGAGAGGACGGCATTACATTCACTCATAATACTGTTGGGTGGCTTTCAGTGCATTTTTGCTTTCTAACATGATTTTTAGAAGATATACCCTTGGTAAACAAGTACACAAAGAAAACTTTACATCTACTAGTGTTGTCACCATACCAGATTTAAACTTTGATAATAATTCCAATGAAATTATAACAGCATTCAATACAAACAAACATGAAACTCAAACAATATTGGTTTAATAGCCAATACTTTATGGATCAGGAAAAAAACGTGTCCTCGAGGAAAGGTACATTATATAATTTGACAGTTTGTTAGCAACATTGCGTGTTTTTCAATGCAATCTATTCACATATGTATCTTATATTGCTGGCAATTTAAATTTGTTTGGTTAAATACTGAGTGTCTCTACAATACTGGAGTATGACCCAGAATACTACAAATACATTCTCACTGACACCTTTTTAAAGGGTCTTTTTTGGCCCTTTTGCCTGTAATGTAATCATTAAGACAGTGGACAGTGCCGGAAAAGACGTGAGAGAGCCCTGGAAGACACAATGCATGGTTAGTTCCCAGACGTAAGCCACTACGTCACCAACAACTCCACTGATACCTCTAATATCCAATTTCATGTGTATCAGAGCAGATTGCTACTTTATGATATTATTTGGGTTATTTGTTTTTATGTACAGTACATCTACTGGAACAGAATGACTGGTTGCCCAATCACAGTTTAGCTGCTGTCCTCATTGCATGACATGGATTAAAATGAATTCAAAATACTCCGTACATTGAGTACATTTTAAATGAAGTTTTTCACTGTTACTTGTGTTAAAGGGCCTATTGTAGAATGTATACATTAGAATGAATGAAAAATTGTTGACCGCATGGCACCTAGCAGTACCGAACTGACTTATTGCCACAAAGTAGGCCAGTCAGCAAATCAGAGCAGACTGGGCCTATGTGGAGAGGGGGAATCACACATCAGGCCAGAATGTCTAAGACAGACTGAGAATACAGCTGGATCAGGGCTACTCATTGTGTGAAAACTAGGTAGCTGTTTTTAACATTGGTTCATCATAATTATTTTAATGGATATGTAGATGACGAATATGAAACAAGACTACACACTGATTTAAAACTTGCATCACATTTCCATTGACACTATCATTTCAATGGTAAAGAACGGGCAGTACGTAGAAATATACTTGCAAAAATACAAATACCTCAACATCAATCTAATACTAAAAAACAGAAAAAAGTTCAGCATTCCATATGGCACAGTATCTTTACCTTGATAACTTGTTTTCATAATTGTGGAGGGACAGAAATAAAAATGTAAAATAAAACTCAATTGCCCAGCTTTACTAGCAGTCACCAAAGAAAGAATACTTTTACTTTATAGGTGGTTTTCATATATTAACATGACAGGAAATACACTTTTAATTCCAAAACTTTGTTAGGCTAAATTGACAAAGCTTTAAAGGCAGGACTTACGTGAAACAACCTCTGAACTGTGTTTTAATGAACTGTTCTAAATAAGTGTCCACCAGGGTTTTCTGCCCTTTCTCAAGAATGCAATTTTTCCTTTTCCTTTTCTCCTGGATCTGTTCTGAATCTTGTAATTTTAAATGATTGAATGAGGTTCAAATAAAGATATTTAAAAGTTTCCTTCAAATTTAAACAAGCACTTACAATCTCAGTAAAGAGTAATTTAACAGCTGCTAAGAATCCAACAAAGTCCATCGATTGACATTTTGAAATCCCAGCACCTGAGGCCCTTTAAGCAAGCTGTGACTCGTCCTCTAAAACAATCTGTGGGCTGTAGGAAGCAGCTGTGGCTGCAGCTGGAGGCAGAGCGGGGAGGGACTGAGGCTGTGCTCCTGCTTAGACTCTTCTCTGTAGCTGGAGGACTTTTGGGGGCATTGGACAGGATTGAACATGAGAAGCTGGTTAATTGAGGTGTGAAATATTTGGAGTATGAGAGGATTGGATAAAAGGATTTGTTTACCTCAGAAAGAGCTATGAAAGAGCTTTTCGCACTCATACTGGCAAGTGAGAGCATGCCTCACTCTGTCTACATTGCTCTAGCTAATAAATTTGATCATGCTTATATTTAGTATTTTAACCCAAATATACAAGCAGTCAAATCCAGATGTGAGATTTAGAATTTCAGGCCAAAACCATAGCCTGGAGCCTAGTTTAAAACAGTTCAAACTTTAGCTGCACAAAATTGTCAGCACTTTTTGGGGGCACTTGTTAACTTCACTGTGAGGTTTAAGAGACAGATGTGCTGCAATCAAGTGCCCCCATGCTGCCGAGTCTGCTGGAGATTAAAAGTCAAATTAATGGCCAATTAGTTTAAGTTTTCTAGAAGGGTCGGCTGAGCATGAATAAACTTAAACTAAAATGAAAACACGAAGACATTAAAGTCACTTTACATTTTATTTTTGCATATTTAACAAATTTGCACATTCCATTTTCTTTTTTTTTTTACAAAAACAGCCACTTGCTTTGGTAGAATTCACCTGTGGCAAAAGCAGGACTATATTTCACAAAAAGTTGGTCCCCTCAGTTTTTCCATGACACACCTGCTGTGAAGCGCCACAGCAACAGATGACCAGGAAACCCATCGCAGACGTCAACCCACACTTCCTTTTCCGCACGAGGGACATCTAGGCAAGTGAGTGGTGTTGGTGGCTATTGTCAATTTTTAAGCTCTTGCATACTTGGGTGGTTGAAAAAGGCAATGTTTGTGGAATGTTTGGTGCAAAGAAGCCCCCGTCCTCATTATGAATCTGCTTTCTCCTGTTGGATGGCTGCAAAGAAAAGTTTCCCCCATTAGTATCTGATCTTAAACCAAGGCATTGTGACTCAGATTCAGTGATTGGGCACATTACATACTTTCGGCAGTCGGCAATGTGTTCTTCTCCTGCGTGTCTGTCTTCTTCAGCTTGCTCTTGTCAAATGTTGTGACTTCATTGACGTCTGGTTTGGCGTCCGACATGTCTGCAGAGGCTCTAAAACATAAATAAAACAAACATAAATAAACCTGAGCATGTGGGCATAAAATTGGAAGACAAATAAGGCAAGTTTCAGATATTATGAAGTTACAAAATAGAACATTAAACATTCAAAAGCAAAATATATTAATGTGCCAAGTTAAACAGCATTGTAAAAAAGGAGCTTTGTGTCAGGTTGTGAGCATGAGTGGCAGAGGAACCACCGCCCTTTTGAGCAGCAAAGATGAGACTTGTCTTTCACTGTGTCGACGCCCACCTGAACACAAACCTCCTAATCAATGCAGAGTTTAAGCCACTTCAAAGTACAAGCATAAAAAGGTTTAGAAAGCAAGTTGGCCTCATATACAAGCAAGACCGGAAGCAACAGCTCTTAAGCAAATATGAGGCATTTCTGAAGAGCAGTTGATATCAAACGTCACTTTAAGACTCGGAAGAAGCTTTTTTTCTGATTTAATTTAAGATTTATTCACCTCCGCTGACGTTAACAGAGGACGCAGAGAGACATGGACGTTACGCAGCCTACGAGCATTCACTAAATTTTAACGCAGAGCAGCTTCGGTGAAAGATAATGTTATTAACTCACTTACACTCGATAAACACTGAAACACTCACCGGAGTTTTGAGTCAGAGAAATCACGGGTCAGTCGTCTCACTGGCGCTGAGGCAGAGTGGCGTCCCCTGCGCCCATCTCACAATAAATACTGCGCAGTATGCAAATCGTCCAGTGACGTCACACGCACGTCTCCGAGGCTTGGTTTCACAAAATCTGATTTAACTCCAAGACTGACAATAAAATAACAATAGCGACAGGTCAGCTTTTTATATGTATGAATCGAGTTTTGACTTGACTTGGATATGGGAGGCCATGGTGCAACCAAGTGCAGCATTTTAGATGAGTGTAAAGCATTTCCCCCTATTGTCTCTTAATTAAAATATAATCAAGATGGCGGCTCAGGGTTTTTGTTCTTGTCACAATGTGAACAATATGTTGGAAAAAGAAAAACGCATGAAGCAGAAATTCATGAAACTAGTTTCTAATTTGCAGACGTTCAACAGCATATTGAAACTGTGTAAGGGGCGACATCATGTGGGCAAATGAAATATCCCCCCTCAGATCAATCTAGGAGCTGTGCGAGGGTTTGAAGATATTGTAGTCAACTCAAATTTACTCACAAATATTGAATTTGTGAGTAGTTATGGGTATTTCGTGAGCAAACAAATTTTATCAGGGATTGGTTGAGAAAACTATAACGAATTGTAAAATTACAGTGACAGATGTTCAGACTATTTTACACAAATAGCTATAAATGTGGTGTTCCTTGAGACTCTGGCTTGATTTTAGTTGTACCTTAGGGAAAAATAGTTTAGGAGACAAAATAAATTAAGAGTTGTTTTAGAGCACCTAACATTTACTTTAGCACTTCAGCACTTTAATACTGCATTTTACACATTAAACAACTCACGCTCTTTAACTCTGAGAGTCTTTTCGTCATGGTTTGTCTTTAGCATATATTTCGTATAGTTGTATGTGTGTCCTGTAATTTCATTGTTATGTGTATTTGTCATTTTGCTGCTGCCTGTTTCTGTTGTTTTATGTACTTAATGTATTTTAAGATTGTACACACCTGTAGAAATGCAATATATCGACCTCAACTACAGATGGAAATTAGCCTGTGGCTATAATCTGGCACCTTTACCTGTCAGTGTTCATTAATGTGCATTGTCCTCTATAAATAAATAAATTAGTTAGTTCAACTAGTCCAACTAACCTCAGAGTGTTTGAAGGTAATTTGCACAGCTACAGCTGCCAATAAAAATCTAACAAAGTACATCAACAGACACTTTCAAATCCAACACCCGAGGCCTTTTTAACAAGGTGTGACACGTCTCCCTAAACAATCTGCAGTGTCACAGTTAAATCTAGAAGTTGTGTGAGGGTTTGAAACTATTGAAGTCTACTGAACTAAAGAATTTTTTTTTTTTTTAAGATCCTTTCTCCAGTAGTCATGGATATTTCAGAGCAATGCAGCTGTTTGACGAATTTTATTTTAGAAAAATTACAGTGACAGATGTTCAGACTATTTTGCACGAATATAAATGTGGTGTTCCTTGAGTCTCTAGCTTGATTTGCCTTTGGTAAAAATAGTTTGGAAACCCCTATAGCTAATAGGTGACAAAATAAATTAAAAGTGGCTTTAGAGCACCGAAAATAAGTTCAGTATGTTTTGGGGTGATTTGCACAGCTATAGCCTACAATAGGAATCTAACAAAGTCCATCATTTGACACCTTTGAATCCAACACCTGAGGCCCTTTTAGCAAGGTGTGACACGTCTTCCTCACAATCTGCATTTATGCAGTTAAGTCTAGAAGTTGTGTAAGGGTTTGAAAATATTGCAACCTACTCAAGTCAAATAAAAATACATTTTTTTGAAATTCTTGAGTAATGATAGACATTTCATAAGCAATACAACCATTTGACAAATTTTATCAGGCTTTAGTGGAGAACATGATCACCAGTGGAGTGAGGATCCAGTGACAAATGTTATGACTATTTTAGAAGCTAATAAAGTCCATCAGTTGACACTTTTAATTCCAAAACCCAATACCTTTTTAACAAGGTGTGACTCGTCCCCCTAAACAAGCTGCGGTTTCACAGGTAAGAGGTTGTGCAAGGGTTCGTAAATATTGAAACCTGCTAAAGTCAAAATATAAATACTTTGATGAACTTTTACTTACTCAAGTAAAAGTATAAGTATACTAACTTCATTTAAAATATGCTTAATACTCTAAGAATTTGTGTCATGAAAAAAATGACTACGGCTGGAGTGTTTTTGTTTGTTTATTTAGGTATGGTACAGTGGTATTGTATATAATCACATATAACCCAAATAATATTGTCAAATAACCACATACAAGTACCTTTTTCATGATATAAATGAAAAAATATATTGATGATGTCATTGAAAATATATTTTATCACCCAATAAGTCATAATTATGTTCAACCCTTTTCTTTGAGTGTTAATAAAGAATACCTTATGCAACTCTGATTAAGAAAAGGGTCGTATTAAACCTCTTTCCCTGCCTGAGGGCTGCGTATTTACAAGTTGTCGGATATACACAATAGGAAAAAAATACTAATAAACTCAAACAGCAAGTATAATGCTGTACATGGTAAATGGACTCATAAGCTTACATAGTGCTTTTCTCTTCTTTCTGACTTCCTGAAGCGCAACACCACAGGTTGCATGTGCCCACTCACACAGTTTCTATGTAAATTCTATGTAAATTATCCATCAGTATTTGCTGACACATCGTCTCCTTTTCAAACCCATTTACACGCCACTGATGCAGCATTGGGAGCAACTTGGGGTTAAGTGTTTTGATCTATAGACACATCAAGATGTGACCGCCAGAGCTGGGCTCGAACCCACTGCAGTCCAATTACTACCAGACTGAGCCACTAACAAAGTCATAAGAAATTAATTTTGGGTGCAACAAAACAATGACCATTTACCAGTTTTTAAGCACAATTATTTTACCTCCACCATTTTCTAAATCTTAACTTATACTTAGTATTATATTCTAAAGATAATTCCAAAGATAAGTTAGAAACGTGTATACAATCTGTAATATCCAGATATATTTATGTTATATGTCCTAACTTGGCATATTATTGTGTTGGTACATCAGGTTGAATCACATTTGGTGGACTCTCTTATGTTTTCTTCATGTTTACAAATTATTAATTTTCGGAAATGATTTTCACACTAAATTAACTGAAGGAGGAGGCCCCCCAAGCTGCTCATTGCCCAACCCTGATCTTTTGCAGGAAGAGAGATTAGCATCTTTCTCTAAAAATATCGAATACATAATCAATTCTGGGTCAAAAGTTATTAGATGCCACATTGATATGTACATGAAAAGTGTAAGACTTACCACATTGATCTAGTTGATGTTCTTCTTTAGACAAAACAGCAATGTGTATTTAAAATATCCAGCTGAGTACTTGAGTGCATTTTAGATGAGATCCTTTACACTTTTACTTATGTAGAAAACTGTAGAGATAGTTTTACTTATAATTGAGTAAAAAATTACATCACAGTTACTGTCATTTTACTTGAGTAAGATACTTGTGAACTCTTGTGAACACTAGATGATAGAAAGCCTCAGTAATATTAAATTTTCATTTTATATTTAATTCCCAGATGTATATGTTTCTTTTAATGTTGTCAACTACAATACCTCTGACAGAAATTATGCTAGTGAAAGTAAAATAAATGGTTTTAAAAGATAATCCAAAAAGTACACTAAAAGCCCCTCAGTTACGGTAACATTGGTAAATGTAATCAGTTACTTTCCGCCTCTAACAAAAGACCCACGTCCCACCAGTTTTTGAGGACACAATCAGGACTATGAAAATGTCTCTTTTTAAGTTTTCTGTTTTATATTGAATGATGTTTATTTATTGCTACATATTGTGTTTGTCTGTTGGCATTCACAGTCAGATCAGCCCTCCACATCTTTCCCTTCAGCCCCCTGGATATAATCAAATTTTGAAAATATGATTAATAAAACAAATTTTGTGGTTTTATGAATTTTTATTTAAAAATTCCCACTGATAGCAAAGCAACCCATCTGTCAGTCATTATACTTAACTGCTTAACCAGGAGTATATATCGGTGTCAAATCCAGGGATGAAAAATATGACAGCTCCTGAAAAAGTAGCCAAATCTCATTTGGTACCGATGTCCCTGGCAGCAGATTGTATGGCAAGGACTGATCCCACTTTTACAGGCTGAAAATTAAATAAAATTTGACAGATTGCAAAAGTTTCAAGACAATGAATTGCAAATTAGACCAAAGTATCTATACATTTTTCTGTTAATTATAAACTCGGTCCTTCTCGGTGTCTACTAAGAAATAATTGCCCCTTGAACAAAAGTAGTTGATGATCCCTGCTTTAGCAATCAGATAATGTTATTAGTGGAGGGATTTTGATTTACTCTGGTAAAACAAGTAGTTACTGAAGACATACATAGTTACATTAAAAACAACATTCTATTGTCCAATATGGTAAGCCCCAGTAAATTCCTGCATCAGTTTCCTCTTTTTAGGCAACAGGAGTGGCACCCGGTGTAGTCTTCAGCTGATGTAGCCCGTCTGCTTTAAGAGTCGACGTGTTGTTTGTTCAGAATTTGTCCTCTGCATGTGTTGGTTGTAACCAGTTGTTATTTGAGTTACCATTGCCTCTCTATCACATTGAGTCTCTCTGGCATCTGGCTTTAACAACCAGGCCACAATCAAAGTCCCTTAAATCGGTGCTTCTCAGCTGGTTTGGCTTTGGGACTCACCATCACCCCTTAATTTTAAGCTGCGACCCAAATCAAGGAATATTTCCAACTTCTCAAATGTATTTAATAAAAAGATCCTGCATTTGAAATCTGAGATAAAGATCAGAATATCACAGTAAGACAAGTGGTTTAATTAGAAACCAAAATGACCTGCATGTGGCGATGCTAGAGAGAGAAATATTCCCCTTTACTCTCAATTAGCTGCATTTTAATTGAAACCAAAAAGTGCATCTGAGGGACACAAGGCTTCAAGACTATAATTCAACTGTAGCTGCGATAACCCTGCATCAGTGGATACATAATGAACAGCCCTGTATTAATAATATTCAATTAGTAGCACTAAATAAGCTGAGGCTGCCACAACACAACACACAACACAAACTTCAGCCTTTTTTTTTTTTAAAAAGACTCAACAGAGTGTTTATGCTCAAACATGGAATAAAGAAGTCAAGCTACTGAGAAGTTGTTTTAAAAAAATCTTAAGAATTTGTAGCTTTAGCTGAGTACCTGCTTATTGAACATGTAACAAATTCCTTTCTATTAAACAGGTGTTAGTTAGCATTTAATTAGCACCAACTATTAGTAAGGAGTGTGAATAGGTGGCAGTCCAATGCTAATTAAAAGCACAGGATTTTTTTCCAACACTTTTTGCCCTGGCAAAGGCTCGCAACTCACTGAAAAAGGATTCTGATGCTCATTTTAAACTGCTGCAGGTCCTCTTGGCCATATCTACACGCCTTAATGCATTAAGCTGCTGCAGTGTGATTGGCTGATTAACTTTTCATGTCAATCAGCAGTTAAGGGTGTACATGATGGAGTGAGTGGTAAATACAGAGTATATATAGGACATGATCCTTTTAGAATGAAAAAGCAACGTCTCAATTAGAATTCTCTGTATGGCTTTGCTTATGCACGCAATATTTTAAGTTAAATTCTCAGTTATTTAGGGAGCCGTATTCACCTGAAAAAAAGTTTATGTTCACAAATTACTTTTTAATAAAATGTGATACAAATGATATTTTCTGCTTTAAATGGAGAACAAATAATGGGCTGAAATAATTGACAGAGCTTAAGGACATGGGTTACTTATTTATACATTTAACATATTCATATGGTTTTAATATTTTCACACACAAAATACATTCTGCACAAGGCAATTACCAATCTTTGTTTAAAGCAAAAGTCTGCTTACCCCAAACACTCTAGTCTTGTTGAAAAAATGTTAGCATACATTTGATCAGAGTTTTGTCATGCATAAAAAAGTCATTAACACTCATTTTAAGCATGCTTTTGAAATTTACAATTGCTATGTTTACATGGACACAGGTAATCAGAACAAGAGCTTGAACAAAAAATAATGCATCACATGTGCACATCAGTAAGCAGATCCTGATCCAAAACAGCTCCGTTGTAGAACTATTTAGAATGAGCAGGCTGATACTTGCTGATAGTTATTTTGAAGGGTATTTGTGTAAACACTCATTCTGAACAGTCCCTCTCTTTAACTGCACATGAATGAAGCTGCTCCTGCACACTGCAGTGTCCCACTGTGCAGGCTACTGGGTGCAGGGGGAGTTTGTAGTGCTGTGATTTTCTGTTTATTCTGTCAGAACAGTAGAGAAAGAATTGCTGGTAGTTAGGGTTGCAACTGGGCAGAACATTTTCAGTAAATTTCCAGAAACTTTCCAGAATCTTTCCTTAGGAAGTAAGACTGGGGACTTTTGGAAATATTCCATAGTGGAAATGTTCCATTACAGGAATTTATGGGAATTTACTGGAAATTGTGGGGATTTATTTGTTAGTGGAAGTTTATCAAGTTTTAATTATGTTATTTAACAATCAGTTTTAACTTAACTCTATGTCGTCCACAGTCTTAAATGTGTGGCCTCAATAGTCTTGTTCACTGGGCTCAGATTTTTGGCTTCGGTAGTCCAGGGTTTAAAAAACTATTTGTTCATGTGTTGGAGGAATGAAAAATGCAGGTAGGGGGCACAGCCTTAATGCCCCTGCAGTTCCTTAGCTTTATTTAGAATCCCTGTTAAGGGTCAAACTTCAGTTTTGTAAATTCCATGTTTATTCCTGTTTATTCCTGTTAATTCCCATGGCAAAGTTTCCAACTTTGACAATTCCCAGAATCATGCAATCCTACTTGCAGTGCATGTAATGGTTTTTTGGAATAAACTAAAAATACAGACATCCAAAGTCAGTAACGGGGGCATAGGAGAGAGAAGGGAAATGAAATCTGTGTCCCATGGCATGGAAGTGTGATGACAGAGGCTGTATGTAACACACAAGAAGTAACCCTTGTGTACCTATCTAAAGATAATGTAAAAATGTAATTTGGGATTAAACATGCAGCAGAGCCTATGGACACTCTCCAATTACAAAAAACCTTCATGAACATCATGCTTAATGAGTTTAATTTGTTTGACACCTGCCACTTTCCACTTCCTGCATGAATAAATGCTGAACAGGAACTAGAGCATGTTTTTTATTTGTTTTTATAGGGCAGAACACATTCTCCTTCTGCAGTTTTTTAGTTTGGACCAGTGAGACAGCTCTGCACGTCTAAAGGCGTTTATTCTGATTAAATGCTCATTGTATCTACACACATGCCCTGATTGGATCATGTACATGTCAACAGTAAATTTAAAGTTTCCAGTTAAAATTATTTTAATAAGACGGAGGGAAATTGCACAACATGTACAACATCTTACAATTAAATGTCACAACCAAGCAGCAACCTGCAGGGCTGAAAAATAAAGCAAATGCAGAAGTGCAAAAAAACTGCAGTGCCTCAGGTGTCCACTTGAGGCTGGCTGCGGTAGACCTAAAAGGTCCATGACTGTGTACAAGGTGCAAATGTTTTTACAGCCTTAACAAACATCTTTACAGCCTGGCTTAACAGACAGCTTCAGTCTTAATATTTAATGTGTCTACAGGATCTCAACAATGTTCAAAAGCCTCCTTTGATAATCACACAGCTGATGTTGCATGGTTTCATCCAACTTTTGCGACAGTCAGTGATCACAATACAATGCAGAATGTCACTGGTTACACTTCCCTCAGTTGTTGGAGAAGTATTTTGTATATGTCTTGTTGTACATCACCTGATTGTCCACTCTGACTACATTCCTCAGGTTTTGCCAAAACCACGGCTCAGCGGCAGCTGTCCTTGGCCACTCCACCACGCTTTCCCCACATAGCCGCCTCCTCAGACGCAGGAAGTGAGAGTGCTGCAGGACCGGCTCCAGCATCAGTAGCACTATCACATCCACATTTTCATCCAGCAGTCTCTGATGGGCCAGATACATGGCTAGCCTAAATACCCCAGTCTTCACGTATGTCTTTGTTAAGACAAACAGAGTCTTGCGGCTGTATCTGATGCTCTGGGTGAGGTTCTCTACCAGTGGCACCCCTGGGGGCCAGTCCCTTTCCTCCAGACACAGAGGAAGATGCTTTTCTCCCTCCTCCTCTAGTTTGACTCGAAGGTTCCCCATCACCCACTCAGACAAGTGTGGATCTCGAGTGTCGTAGGTCACGAAGACGTCATAAGCACTGTCAGGTGAGTCCAGAGATCTGTATTTTTTAATCTTAGCCTTCATGTAGTGTAAAATATATGAGGCATCCCAGTAGAACAAGTGAGTTACCGTGGCAACAATCATGAAAATCAAAATGAAGGAAAAAGTGAGGATGTAGATCAAAAAGGCCTCACTATCATTCACACACTGGTCAATTTTAAATTTTATCAACACCTGATTTTTTGTATTTTCTGGTGTAGCGCATAGCACCTTGGTGATTAGTCCAGGGATCTTTATGTCTGTGTTTTCGATCCACAGAATGAAATCCAATAAATCACAGGTACAGTGGAACGGGTTTTTCTGCAAAAACAAAGTCTTTAAGTGACTCTCAGACCAGACCTGGAAGGTGGATTGATTGAGGATGGTGAGTTTGTTGCTGCTAAGACTGAGAGTCGTGAGGCTTTTTGCGCTCTTTAGGAACCCACTGTCCAGCTCAAAAATGTGATTATGAGTCAAGTCGAGAAGAGTCAAAGTGTGTGTGACATTTGAATCAGAGCCTTTAATGGTGGTTAAACAATTGATGCTCAGGTCTAAAGTTTTAAGATTAGGGAACCACTCCAGTTTGTCCCAAATGAACTCTGTGAGTTTGTTGTTGCTTACGAGTAGCGTGGTGAGACTGCGTGGTAAATATTCATAAACATCACTCGGAATTTTTTTAATGTTGTTGCGGGATATATCTAGAATGGTCAGATTAGTGAGGTTGGTAAAAAGCATCTTATAGGAGCTGTCTTTGTCCTTCCAAAGTCTGCCTAGACTGTTGTCAGTAAACCGGAGCTCTGCTAATGATTGGCTGTGCATTTGTTTTGTTGTTAACGTGTGAATAGAGTTATGACTCATATTAAGCACTCTAAGAACACGCAAGTTTTTAGTGAAATTCAAATTTAGCGTCACCCCATATGCTGTAAAATAGTGCGAATTGTGACTGAGATCCAGCACTTCTAGTTTTTGCAGTTCCTTAAAGGCGTTATCATAGGCCAGATCGATCTTATTGACTGACAAATCCAGGTAGGTCAGATTAGGCAGCAAGGAGAACTCTGTCCCATTCAGTGCTGCTGAAAATCCATTACCAGATAGGTTGAGACACGAGATGTTTCCGAAGTTTTCAAACAGCTTTGGAGTGATAAAGAAGAGATTATTTGAGCTAAGGATTATGACACGCCCAGAGTCAAAGCACTCCTGTTTGATGAGGCTGTGCGTGAGCTCAAAAGCTTGATCTTTTGGATGGCCGGTGGTGAGCGGTGAGATAGAAAAGTCCGACCCTTGACTAAGTCCATTACCTAGAAGCAAGGAATTTTTCTCAGGGATTGGATAGAGCCTGTTTTCTGCCAAGTAAATCATTTTCAAGTGAGAGAATTTTTGGAATATTATGGGAATGGTGTGGATAATAAAGTTGGTCCCTAAGTTTAATGCAGATAGGTTCTTCAGCTCATATAGAGGACTGAGCGTTTGTGGTTCGATATTCTGAAAAACCATACCCTCCATGTGCAACGTTTTGAGCGCCACAAGGTTTGAAAACTCTTTTGAAAGGTTTAAAGTCCTCGGATAGTTCTGAAGAGCAAAATTAAAAGAGAGGTCGAAATACTGTAGATTCCGCAGGTGTCTTAGGAAAGTTGCCTCTTTGGTTATGGAAGGTATTAGGAGGTTAAATGAAAGGAGTAATTTTTCAAGCATCCTCAGATTCTTAAACCAGGAGGGATCAACGTAGGTTAAGGAGTTTCCCCCAAGGTGCAGGAACTCAAGCTTTGGTAAACCATCAAAAGCATTAGGGTGGATGCTGATTGAGACATTTTTGCAGGGAACACAAGGATATGGAGCATTGTGACACCTTGGGCAGTTCCCTTGTATGTGAAGATTCTTCAAATTCGGCAGCCCGAGAAAGTCATCCTCAAAAATATGTGGTATTTGGTTTGTCCCGAGCATCAGCGTGATTAATGATTCGGGCAATCCTCTGGGGACTTTTGTCATGTTGTTAAAGGACAAGTCCAAAGTCTCGAGTTTGGTCATAACTGCAAAACTGTTGTCAATAATCATGATGGGTCTCTTGCACGGATTCCAGAAGTAGCAGTTTCTTGAAAACCAAAAATGTGTCACGTTTGTCAAGCCGGCAAGACTCTTGTTGTCCAACTTCATGATCTTATTTTTGTTCAGCTCAAGCATTGTCACGCTAGCAGGGATGTTTTCGGGGATTTTAGTAAAAGAATTGCCGGATAGTCTCAGTTCACGCAGTTTGGTCAGATTTTTGAAGGCGTCTGGGGCAATGTTCAGCCAGTTGCTGCTGTTTGCCCTGCAGAGGTTGAGTCGAGTCAAGTTCTGCAGGCCTGAGAATGAAGCAAATGTAATGTTACTGATGAGGTTTTGCGATAAGATGAGCTCAGAGGCATTGCTTGTTATTCCCTGTGGTACATCTGTCAGGCGACGTCCTCTGCAGTCAAACAGAACTTCAGAGGAGTTATTGAGTGTAACATCACATGGGAACTGCGGTCTCATCCATCGAGGTTTACAAGCAGCAGGCTGGAGCTCAAAGTGGAGACACAGAACCAACAGCAGCAAGTGCATCCAAAGTTTGTGGCTCTGTGGATCAACAAGAGCATTGGTCTGATGAAATACCATACACTTCAGTGTTTTTTTTTGCAGCTTATTAAACGCTTTATCATATTAAATAGTAGCCTGTAGTAGGGCTAAACAGTATTAGGAAAAATAATGGCACAGTTTATTTTCCTTCTGCAATATGTCTTGCAATATATTGAGATATACTGAATATGGGAAACATCCTGGTGTCTCTATATCTGGGTATTCATTTAAAGCACATATCGTTGTTGTTGTCCTATCTCCTTTTATTAATGATTTCTGTTTTATTTCTTAAATAGTGCTACAGTCACCTTTCATGTTGGTACATCAGTTTTATGAACTTTTATTTATTTATTTATTTTTATTATTAGCATCACTTTATTTGGGAAATGTATTTGGGAAAGACTTATTCCAAACCACTCCTCCAGTGTAGGAACTGATGGATTCAAGCACTTTCTGGTGATTGACTTTTAACCAGCTGCTAGAAGAGTTTTTAATAGCTTTTCAGCAATCCTTCGATTCGTCACTTAAGTCATACCAAAATATAGTCTTAAAGTTCATAGGTAGATGTGTTTTAAACTTAGTATTAAACGTTTAATGTATTTCCCTCCAGTATGATGTTAGTTTGGGGCATGGGTTCATGAACTTTTAATCAAATTAAAGCACAAACAATCTTTTGTAATCAGGACAATATTTATTGATTCAGTAGTAGAACCCATTTTGAATTTCCTTAAAAAGTAGCAATTTTGGATATTACTCAGAAGTACATTTACAGTAAAGTTTAAAGGTCCCATGTCCTGGTGTCTTTGACCATTTGCATCCTGTCTTGGATGTCTATTAAGCAAGGTTTTGATTGAAGTTTAATAAAAACATTAAAATTTTTTTGTCTCTGTTGAGGATCAGATGCAGCTCTTTTTCCCTTTCCTTTGAAAACACCCTGGTCTGTTGGGATGGGGAGGCTACGAGAGGCTATGATAATTAGCTCTGCACTGATTGGTCCCCCAGGCTATGTCCGATGGAGGAAGGTTTCAGGCTAAAGAGTGGACTTTCCAAACTGCCTGTAACAAGCAAAAACACAATTAAGGGGAATTAAGGGGAGTTTTTTTTAAAGAGGCAGAGCACATTTCTCCATGAACTAAAAGTTTAGTAAAAGGTGCCAACAATGTTCTTCTGTTCCCCAAGCCCCTTCTAACAACATTAAAAGCAAAGAACATGATTTGCAGGACATGGGACCTTGATATCATTTAAGGAAAATTGTTTATATTTGGTATACTATAGTTATATGGTCATACACTCAATGGTTATGCAAAACAGTGACTCACAGATTATATTAAACATGTTTTCACTATTGTCTTCAATTTAAAATTTCCTATTAATCAGAGCAAACTTGTACTTTGTCTTCAACTTTTAATTTTAGTATTGGGACAAGTATTAATATATTGCATGATTATACTGAAACAAATAACTGGTTCACATGTCACACTCCAGCTGTTGTCCTTTTTACATAATAGATCAAAATGTACAAATAAAACTCAGCACAATGAGTACATTTGAAATACAGTACTTTTACCTGAGTAGATTCACAGACTGATACTTTTACTTGTTCTTGAATTAAACTGTATAAAAATAGCAGTACTTTTACTTGAGTACAGTCATTGCGCACCTTTTCTTCTCACCATTGACATGTGTGAAGTATATCTATGTTAATTTTCAAGTTTGGCAGTCTTTTAAACTATTTTTATGCTCTTTCTGGCTTTTGAAGGTCAACAAGACCCAACCATCAACCATCTGCTGCAGACGTGTTGTGGGTGTGAGAAGATAAAAGGAAGCAGAAAGAGAAAGGCAGGCAGAGAAAAAAGAGCCAAAGCAAAATTTGATAATAATAAATGTATGGCTGCCCATACGACTTTCAATTTATTTACTGTGTAGCCATTAGATTTAAGCTTCATCATTTTTTATTTACTTTTTTTTTAGTACTGTTATATTGTTTTAATCAGTAAAATAACAAGCCATTGCTGCAGACCAAAACAACCCCCATCTGGCATTTTCCCATAATCCCACAGTTCTGTTAGTGTTACAACATTACTCTGACAAACTATGAACCTTTCTGAGAAGTATTAAAATACTGTATATCCCTCAGAATGGTGCCATCTTCATCCAGCAGGTGGCAGTAGCCCATACAGTAACTCTCTCTCACACTGTATGTAGTGGGGAAGCTGCTCTAGGTTTCTGCACTGAATTTAGAATGGACTGATTATCAAAGTCTGTCGTGACCACATTTATAACACCGTGGTTAAAGAATGTTACCTATGCTGGTGCTGAAGTACATAGAGGCAGTTTTCTCTGCATGATTTTTGTGTTGATATGTTTATTTTTACAATGTAGTTGTGTGTATTTGCATGCTTTAAAATATAACCTCTTGTAGCTGTCTTGTGCTTGTTGTTTTATATAGAGCCGTGTAACAGTTTTTGGAAAGCTGCACAGTAGCCATCAGTCACCGATTTACAAAAACCAAAATAGGCATGCAGTCAGAGAAATACCAGAGAGAAAATGGCAGGTACACAACATGACTTTTATTGATTTTCTTTGAACTTTTTCTGTTTTTTTTTATAGTTGCACTTGTTTTTGTTTTCTATTATGTCCTAGTGGTCATTTTTAGGTAATTTATTTGGATTTTAAGTGTTTGAATGATTCCCCTGGGGAGAAAATTTACTATTTTTTTTAGTTACCAGTTGTGATAGAAAAAACGACAGTTATTGGAAGAAGTAACCAAAACATTTCAGTTTCTCTTCTATATGACTGGCGTCAGGTAAAAGGGACTGATCTCACATTTAAGAGCTATTTAAGGGCTTTTATAAGTACTTAGAATTGTGCTTGGCCTGCAAAAAAATGGTATCAGTGCATCTTCCTTGTTTTCAGTGAATGTGTTTTTTCTTTGAGTGTTTACCAGAGACATGTTGTCTGTGGGAAACAGAACTTAGCTTGTCAAATCTGAGGATCTGAGCACTGTTTAGGTGAGTTTTCAGTTTAGCTTCCCAATAATCTGCAGTCTTTTGGTTTCCATAAAGAATGAAATACTGATATGATAAGAAAAGATGACACTTTTTTCACAAATCTTTGAGTAAGCTTTAATGTCTGTATAAACTAAAGTACAGTCAATTTTAACAAATGCAGCAAAGTTCTTATTGAGCAAAAATGATGGCACATTTTGTCCAGATACATATAAACTCTTAGACTAAAGTTCTTTAAACAGTGATATAAAATAGTGCATGATGACATGACAACAGCATTGATGTAAAAGCACAGTATGGCAGGTAAATATGTAACACATGCAGATGAAAATGACACATTAGATATGCATTTAAAATAGATACATCTATAGTCTGATATGCACAGAGCAAAGCATAAAATGTTCACAGGAGCTTATTTTAATGAAACTCACCATTGTGCATGTACTGGTCTGCTTCTTAGACTCCCTTCAAAAATAGAAGAGATTTTCCAGAGCTGTGTGATCCCTCAGATACATAAACATGACCAAAGACTGAAATCCTGTTAAAAATCATTAGATAACCACAAGTGATGTGCTTATTTTCCACAACTGTCTTTAATATAAAAATGTAAAAAAAAATCCTCTAGCTGCTGTAACCAATCATAAAGCAACACAGTGCCTGTTTCTTGCAACAAGGCTCTGACACATGAGTAGTATTAAAGGAAGTGCATCACTCTCACTTCCTTGTTTTGCTATTGGTAGGCAGTTCCATTGAACACTCACATTAAAATGATTTGTAAAAATAGAAAAAAGTGCCTGCCGCTTCTCGTATGGGCTACGGTAGATATCATCACAAAGCTACTTATAAATATTCCATTAATTTCCCTGCATGTAGCAATGAGGTATTTGCAAATTTAAATTCCTCTGAGAAGTGAAGTTAGAACCATTAAAATAGGACGAAGTAGTTATGGCAGCTTGTTGTCCTTTGTATTTTTCTCTGAGATGTCACAGCAAGCATGAGAGTGGAGTCAAAGCTGCTGTGTGGCAAAACACTGACAGGTGACAGGACTATGTATGAAGTAAGCAGTAATTAATTTAGATGATGTAATGAGTTTTGATTGATTATTTTTGACAGTGGTGACTTGTAGCAGTATAGATACTCAGCTGATGTGTATAATCACAAAAATGTTTGCAATAAAGTTGATTCATACAGTGAAAGAAAAAAACTCATGTCAGGGCAGAACACACTGTGTGTATCAAATCACAGTGCCTACATGCATAAAATTAATGATAGATATGATTAGGACCCCAATTAATCTAATCCCCATTGACCTTTATAGGATATTTCAGTATTTTTTGAAGATGGGTTGTATGAGGCACTTGACAATTGTCAGTGTAGTGGCTGAAATGGAGCCTAGCAGCGCTGTACCTTTAAGAAGAACAAGCTTATACTACCTCTAAGGTACACTGCTGTTGCGAGTACAGTTGTTTGTTTGATTGTGTGAGTTTTATGAAAAATTGAGCCACAAAGCCATGCCAAATGTATGATTGGACGAAAAATTTCAGAGTGCTTTATTTTTCCTCCAGGTAGTCTCTGTTTGGCACTATTTTACAATGCAGCAAATGACTATGCGCATTGATTTTGCTGATCTGCTGTTGCTAAATTGTGATTTGCAGGGGGACCCAACATATTTAATTAAAATTTAAATTCCTCATATAATGTTCCCATAAGCATACTGCCCCCACAATGTAAATATGAACTTGATCTGATCAAACATTTCATTTTAAATTACAATGACTTCAGTTATAGTTATAATAATAATAATCCACGCAGAAGCCGTACAATCAGGGACAAAAAGACGTAATCTTGAATGCATAAAATCTAATTGTAGTCTTATAGTTAGTGACCCTTGGTGTCTCAGTGGCAGAGGTTTCTCATATGCTAACATAGATGTATGAGAAAGGAAAATGTAAAGGAACAAACTAAGATAAGAAAGTGATCATTTGTTGATTTGGTACTCATGTTGGTAAAAACAAAGGCACAGGTTAGCTGAGATAGCAAATTAGCACCCTCTTAAGACAGCATAATTTGTCCAGCATAACTATGTCGGTGCTGTCCCTCTGATAATCTGGGAACCATTGGTAGTAGACCGAAGCTGGCTACTACCGACGCCGCTTCAGGCCCTTAAACATCTCTTGACATAGTACATAGGTTTAAGATTATGCTAACATGCTAAGTCAACTAACCTGCGTCTTCAGAAACAACCTTAATTCAAGACCTTTGTTTTACGAACACTGCATATGGAAACTTCTCTTACTGAGACACCAAGATGGCCAGTGTGTACCATCAGTCTGTTGTAGTCCATCAAGTGACTTTTTCACAAGCTTAAAATATGTTTTCAACCTCTAAAAAAAGAATTATTAATAATTAAACATGGCATAAATTTGTGCAAGAATGTTTTTTTGATCTCATATCAGTTACTCTTACAGGTCAATTATACAGTACTGATTCAAAAAAATGTACACACAGAAAACTGCAATTAGTCATTATATACATAAATACATCAATATATTTTTTTTCTTCTTGAATAAATCTGGTAAACCACCTGAGATCTGTTTAAAACTACCAAATGTTCAAAAAAAATCAGCATTTAACTATTTAGAGTCTTTAGCCAGTTTGAATACATGTTGTCACTCATTTTATTAGAAAACAACACAAAAAATGAGATTTTTTGTTTAATGAATAATCAGAGGGTGGGGCATTGCTGGTGATTAAAGTGATGGATATGTCAAATTTACAATTTATAAAGACAAGTTTATAATTGCTGTGAAAACAGCCAGATGCAAAAACACACCGACACTTGTTGTTTTCTCCAAAGTTATCAAAAACATCTTTGAGTGCAGCAGGGAGGTCATGACTTTATTCAGGTTCATTTATACTACTTCAAAGACATTAAACACATTCCTATACATGAACATACCATGTATTATATGGAGGATATATAAATTTTTGTGGGTGTCTCTGTAAATAAGTTGCATCATTTAATCAAACAGCATTTATATGGTTAAAATCCTGTAGATTAATTCATTTTCTGTAGTTGTGAGCAGAGCTAAAGTGGTTTGAGAGATTAATGCAGAATAAAATGGATGCATGATGATTTTATAGCAGGTATTTGTGTACATTTTGGGCTGGATGGTCCTAAAAGGGTTGCAAATTAGAGGGCTGCACAAGGGTTAATGAAAAACATAACAACTGCAAACACAACTACACACTCATGATGCATTTAGGTTGATCCCAGATGTCGGAAAAAGTCAGCTGGAACTCCGACTTGAACACTGGAACACCATCAACTCAAATGTGATGTGAATCACAGAATAACACAGTAAATAGAATGCACTGTGAACTGAAAGACACCAGGTAACATGGTCACTGACTGAACTGATACACCAATCATGTGTCTTTAGACTCCCACAGGTCCTGCATTGTGGTAAGTTCCCTATATTTTCACACATAGTGTGTTTTTTTGTTTGTTGACCACACAAAACTACTCCACTACTGCAATAAAGGTTGGGGACTATTGAGTTTGAGCATTTCCCTGCTTTCTTCTGACTTGTACATTGTTCGCTATTCACAGTGTCTCTTTAAAGAGGTTGTTGTATTGTTTGTAACTCTCAGTTGCTAAAACACTCCTCAGGGAGAACCAGAAGTATGGCTGGGCTTGGGGGTTTGTTGGCCACTCCAGGACGGACCGTTTGTACAGCCTCTTCCTCAGTCTCAAGTACTTTGAATTACACTGCACTTTCTCCAAGAAGATCAGCACAATAACATCGTCCTTCTCATCCATTAGCCTCTGGTGGGCCATGTAGAAAGCTGTCTTGAAGTTGCCACTTTTGATGTATCTGCTGGTGAGGATGAACACGGTCCTCTTGCTCTTGTGAATGCTCTGAGAAAGGTTGTCAATCAGGGGACATCCGGGAATCCAGTCCCGATCTTCTAAACACAGGGTCAGACGTCGATCACCACAGTTCTCCAAGTGGATGCACATCTCCCTCATCACCCATTCTGACACGGCCGGATCCTCTTTATCGTATATCACAAAGGCATCGTAGACTGAACTCTGGGAGTATAGGCGCATGTAGCCTTTCAGTTTGGCTCTGCAGAAGTGGTAGATGTACCAGACGTCCCAGAGGAAGAGATGGCTGGAGACAGACAGGGCTACGAAGCCGAGGACAATGGAGGCTGTAAGAATGTGGAGGAGGAGCAACAGGTAGCGGTGCTGACAGGCGAGCAGGTCCACCGAGATGACAGGGTTGCCTTTTTGGGCCCCTGGACTATCACATACAACATCAGTGGCCAGTTTTGGGATGGTCACTTTCGTACTGTTGAGCCATGAGACGAACCAAGTGGCGTTGCAAGTACAAAGGTATTTATTGTTGTTCAACAGCAGCATGGACATCTGATTTACTACGTCATCTGGAAAGCTGGATTTCTCAATGTGCTGTATGCTGTTAAAACTAAGATCCAGGTATGTTAAGTTGTAGGCCCCTTTGAGGAAATCTGGACTGAGTTGTACTATTTGATTCTTCTGTAAAATAAGCTTCTGGAGTGATGTGCTGCAGTTTGAGAGCATGCGTGGGACTGTAGTAAGGCTATTTCCACTTAAATCAAGGACTCGCAAAGCGTGTAAAAGTTGCAGTTTCCCCCAGTCAAACTCTCTTATTTTGTTGTGTCTGATGTGGAGCTCAGACAGTTTCTCCGGCAAACCACTGAAGACTTCAGCCGGGATGAAATTGAGGTTGTTTTGAGAGATGTCAAGCACGGTGAGATTACTCAGCTTCTTGAAATAATTGCAGTATCTAGTGTCACCATCCCTCCACATCAAATCTAAGCGGTTATCCCTGAACTCTAACTTCTCTAAAGACTGACTCTCCATCTCTGTGTTGGTGGAAGTGGAGATCTTGTTGTGGTTCATCATAAGCACTTTGAGATATTTTAAGTTTTTCGTGAAGTTGAGCATGTGAGTCAAACCCTCTGACTCAAAATAGTGGTTGTTTTTGCTGATATCCAATATGACCAGGCTCTTAAGCTCTTGAAAAGCAGTGGAGTAGAGCAGGTCGACTCGATTTGATGAAAAGTCTAAGTACTTCAGGTTAGTCAGGTAGGTGAATTCAGAGCCATTCAGGCTTTGGCTCATTGCATTCTCTGACAAATTGAGGCATCGCAGCTCTTTGAGGTTTAAATATCTCGAATTCAGGAAGAAGATGTTGTTTCTGCTTACATCTAAGGTTTTGCCAAATTGTCTGCACTCCTTCTTGACGAAAGATGCAACGACTCCAAGCTCTTTGTCTTTGCGTTTGCAGCTGCGTGCATACTCGTCATACCGGAAGTAATGGATCTCTCTCACTTCTTTACTGTGATACTGTTCTGCTGCTGACATTGGAGACCACTGCGGCGGCTCTTCTTCAGAGAAACCAACAACCTGCTGATCTTCTGAAGGGGAGGATATCTTATTGTCAGACAAGCTGATTATTTTAAAGCTTTTCAACTCCATCAGAATACTAAGGTTTGCTATCTTGATGAAGTTTGTACCCAGATCCAAAACCTCCAAGTTTTTGAGGGATTTCAAAGGTTTGATGCTCTCCTCCTTTAGCTGCTGGAACACAAAACCCTTAAGTCTGAGAACTCGCAGAGATTTGAGCTCGGAGAAGCTGTGGCTCAACCTCAGTATTTGGGGATACTTCTGAAGCTCATAGTTAAACGAAAGGTCAAGCTCTTCCAGCTTGCCCAAGGAACGAGGAAACTTAATGATTCCTATCTCTATTGCTAAAAAATTAGATGACAAATCAAGCTCCCTCAGCTCTGTTGTGGTATTGAACCACTCAGGCAGTATATGAGTCAGGGAGTTACTGTGCAGCCTGAGCGTCTTCAACTTTGTTAGCATTTTGAAAGCTGCCTTGCTGATATTAAGAGGGGAGTTATTTGGGCAAGGAGTACATGGGAATGGGGCGTTGTAGCATCGAGGACAGTTTCCACTTATATCCAGTATCTCCAGGTTTGTAAGATTTTTGAAATCCTCATCTGTGATCTTTGGGATGTTGTTGTTGTAGAGATACAGCTCCCTCAGACTGATTGGAAGCTGATGTGGAATGAACGATAAATTATTTGACTTCAGAGACAGCAGGGTTAAATTGCTAAGCTGTAAGAAAGCATTAGTTTCTATTTTGTATGAGTTGTTACACGGGTTACGATAATAGCAGTTCTGACCCAGGTAAAGCATCTGGATATTTCTAATCCCAGTCAGGTTTTTCTCATATATCTCATCTATGTGATTGACTTCCAAACTCAGCAGGATCAGATTAGGAGGCAAGCCTTTGGGTATGCTGTAAAGCTGATTTCCATCCAGATACAGGGCTCGAAGATTCCTCAGGCTAATGAAGGGATCTCCCTCTATCGTCACACTCTCAGTGCACATGCGGTCCTTGGGGCCAATTTTGATCGGCACACAGTTGCACCTCATGTCAATCTCTGTCAGGTTTTCCAGGCCATGAAAAGAGGAGGAGTTTAACCCTGAGATATGATTGATAGTGAGTGTCAGATTGGTGGTGTCTCTGGGGATGCCGATGGGGATGTATTTGAGGCTTCTTTCAGTGCAGTCTACCATCACCGTGCTCCCATTGTTGGTCTCGTTAACGTCACATTGAAGAGTTTTTGGGTAAGAGATGCTGGCTGTTGACAGGTAGAGAGCACACCACAGGCCCAGCAGTGACATACACATCTGTAGAGAAAACAAAACCCAGGTGTGTCACTGGTAAATCTGTGAAGGTTTACTGATATTAATACATGCACACATCAAGAAAACGCAAAAACTGCACATCAGGAAGTACAAAAGTTTCTGACTCTAGGCTTATTGTATTGCCAATACCAATCACCAATCCCCTATTGGGCCACTACTGATTATGTGTTGTGTTGGTGATGACAATAGCATCATGCTAAGTAATGTGAATTAATCTCACAATTATTAACATACTGAAAAAATTGAATCTACAAAATTATTGTCTGTTATAATGGTCACTATGTCAGATAAGACAGCAATAAAACTGTGCTGTTAAAAATTGTTCTAGGTAGAAATCTCAACATTTCTACCTTCCTGTAAATGCTTTTTTAAAAAAAAAACACAAAAAAAAAAAACATTGAATTATTTTACCTACAATTTATTGAGCTACTTATTTATGTTGTTCATTCAAGAGTTTGGAAATGTGAAGATGAACAAACAATCAAATTAATTAAACAAAACACTGAACAAAATAAACAGTAGTTGTTTAGGAGTCGATCATGATTTGTTATCATGATTTGAAAAGTGCTTGGGTTTTAGAAAAAAATGCTTAAGATTGTAAACCAGGCAAAATTGTTTGTTTTTTTCTGAACCCTGGAAAGGTTGTTCAGGCAATTGTTTTTGAAATGTTGTGTTCTCCTTTAATTTGCCATTGCTTTACAGACTGCTTGTCCAAAATACGATTTTGGTTGTTTATCACTCACTTTCAAAAGTAGGTAAATAATATAGATGACATGTCATGCTCTAGAAGCAACTGGAAAAGCTTGAAAATGCAACTTGAAAGTGTCTGAAAATTGCTTTAATTTAATCTTCAGAAGGTGTATGAATCATTTTACTGTGTCAATCAATCAAACAAACCTTATTTGTAAAGCACTTTTCTTACAAAAAAATATAGCACAAACTGTTGTATGTCAAAGGCACAAACAGATAAGTGTCAGAGGATACAAAATAAAATACGAAACACACACACACACAAGGACACCAAGTCTCCTCAAGCACAGATGACTGAGGAAACACAGGAGCTAAGACTGAGCTGAAAAAAACTATGGTAAATTATAATAAAGATGATAAATCCTAAAAGTTAATTGTGATAAAACAGGCTGAAAAGTAAACAATAAAAGAAAATAAATAATATAGATAATAAAACACAAACTAATGGCGCTGCAAATAAAATAGAGTAAAAACAACCTTACATAAAGCAGATTAAGAGAATAAAACAAAAATCAGCTAAAAGACGAGCTAAAAAGGTACGTTTTGAGTTTGCTTTTAAAAATATGAACAGTAGGTGCTGCTTTCAGGTCTTCAGGCTGACTGTTCCACAGACGGGGGCCATAATAATACAAAAGTGATTCACTGTATGTTTTGGTTTTTACTTTGGGAAGAATTAAAAGGCCACTATTACAATCATGCAAATGCAAGTTTTTAGTGGTAAAAATGTAATTAAGGAACAGAATACAATGTTAAAAAAAAAAAAGTATAATTTTTCAGCAAAGGTTATCTAACTTAAAAATAACCAATAGAAATGACCCAAATGCTTGTTCGTATGGACTAACAAAACAACAAATTAATAATATCAGCTCTTGTGTTGTACTTTCCTTGTGGTCGAGAATTTTGCAAACTTTTGACCTGTGATTTTGCAAAAGCCTCAGTGAGCAATTTTAACCAGTGGAGGGTGAGCTTGACAATAAAAAGTGGACTCTGATTAATCATCCAAAACTTAAAAAAATGGGAGTGGAATAACTATTTGGAATACTATTTTGTGCTTTGACTTCAGGAATCATCTAAAAAGCAAGAGGCCATAAAACACAAATTAATTTGTAAGAGAATGTTTTTTATTACACCCCCTTAAAAGTAAAGTATTCTACGGGATACAAACCATCAGTACCTGTTTATTAAAGCTCTGAAAACCAAACTTAAAATCTTAAGGAATCTTCTTTAAAAAATACATTTATTTTTAAATAAAGTCCCTCTCAATCTGCAGTGAGCATGATAAAATATCAACACAGACGTCATGGTCTGACTTTTTCACAGCTGCTGCTATTTTAGAGTTAATATTAAAAAATTGTCTCTATTTGCAAGTTGGCATAAAGTCACATGATCTCAAAATCCTCCCCACCCCCCCTTCAATGTTTCTCAGGAAAACTTTTAAAGTCCCTCCCCACACAGCCTGTCTGTATCCCCAAGGACACACAGACACCAATAAAGGAGTAAAGCAAGTTTTTTGTAAATATAACAACATTTCTAAACACGATTTTAAATTAAGCACTATTTTATATCCAATTCCCCTGAAATTTAGTCCACAAAGAAATGATTTATACTCACCATTTGGAGGAGCATTGTGCATTTGAGAGGTTGATAAGTGGTCCTGCGTTGTGTCCTGAGTTGCTTCGAGTGCTGTATGAAGTGTAATATTGATGATCTGCTCCAGGTTGATGATTTGAAAGTAACAGGTGCAGGGTAAACCATCTGTGAGTATTATTAAAAAGCATCACTTCCCATTTTCACAAACCACAAACATACAAAACTGTCACTCTTCACTTTGTCTGGTTAATAATAGATGATTTGATTGTAATGGTATAATGATAACAAAAATAATATAATGATTCAAATGATGTATGTTTTTACACAAGGAGTTTTGCTTTAGAAAAGAAATTCTGGGGATGTCAATCTTCTCTTTATGTTGTACAATTTTATTTCAAAGCTGGAGGAGTTGAGGGTAATGTGATGGGAACCATAAATGAAAGGAGCAGTTTCATTTCTGATGAGTTTATGGGGAAAGTGAAACTATGAGGTAGGTTGAGGTTTAACAGCTCTTCATGGCAAACAAGTTGTTGTGGTGGTAGAAAGTATTTTTGTCCTGTAGATATAAGGGCAGGGTACTGTTAGAGTGTCTCCTCTTGCTAAATTGGTGCTTTTAAAACAGTCTCTCAACAGTTCCCACGCCGATACTTTGAAGAGATAAAGCATTGATGATGTTGACATGTCAAGTCTCCCGTGGTAAGGCCTCTGTTGCCAGTATTATCTATTTCTTTAACTGGAGGGCAAAATTTAAATGCTCACTGAGCACAGACAGCAGGTCACGGTCAGTGTCTTAAAACACTTTAGGTTTAGGTGTATCAACAAAAGTTTTTTTTTCTTATAGGCATTTCATCCACACAGATCTGACATATCAGCCCTTTAATACCTGAAAACAAAAATTTTAGCCAGAAAATTCTAATATGTTGGAGCTGAAATATTTATTTCACTTTCTACTGAAATCCTATAAAATCAAAATTTTCATAAAATTTAACATATTTTTTGTATCTCATTTGATACATTAGGTGTTTTGGCGACTTATAATCCATTTGAGGACATTTTTATCATTTATCTGATTGTATTCAGGTGTTTGTTTTTTTTTTAGCAATTTGTTGATCATATTGATAATACAGAGGTATCATAAAAGTTTGTATCAAATATGATACAAAAAGAGTTAAAGGCTTCGGAGCCCGAAAACGCACATTTTTGAAAACAGCTCCCAGAGTGAATAAATCTCAAAATGCAGCCCTTGCATTATTACCATGTGAATAACAAATATCCACCTTTTTAAGATTCAAACCTGCTTGGTCTCCATCAGCAGACATCTTTGCTGCGTGTACTCCAGTGCATACAAGTCTCAACATGTATCTTAAACAAACTGCGATCACAATTCCTGGGAAGATTGTCACATTATCTTGCCGGGCAGTGGTTGTTTTTCCTATATGGAGCCTTCCTGTAAACAGCCGATCCACCTGCTCTCTGTCTGCTGTTCAGCGGCTGTTATAGCCTGGTCTACGCTTGTTTATCTGTTTGTGAACCTTCTCGAGGAGTCTAGTCCCATCTGACGGACTCAATGACATTTTTGTTCCGTATTTATGATACCGTCTGTTACTTTAGTGTTGTAATTATTGGCTAAAATGCATTGTAGTCTATTGGCAACAGCGGTACTTCCACTGTCCACAGAACTGAGGGGCGTCATATTAGTTGTGTGTCTGCAAATGGTCAGTAGAAAAAGATGGTGGACTGCAGTGTTGCGTTTGTGCTCTAGAAGACACTGAGCTCATTATGGCTTTTACAGCCAAATCTTCTGCTCCTCTACTACCTTTGTGAGCAAATGGACATGGAAAACAGCTTACGCCAGTGTTTGTTTACATCAGACATGTTTTATGCACATACTCCATGTCTTCTGCTCTGGTTTTGGTGTATGTCTGCAGCAGCGTTATAGCACAACTTCCACACCTGGCACATATGCTACAGTGTTTTCATGTGGACCGACACATTTCTTGAAACTATGTGGACAGGGCTTTAGTGGATGGTACCAAAATTAGGTACTGAAAACTGTATTTTGATTAAGGGTCAATCCCACTAGTACCCCTAAGCCCTTGGTTTTGCGTGTTCATGTCTAGTGAAGGGATGTCCCAGTTCTCCATAAGATTAAGGGGAAGGGTTACACAGCCCATGAAATGAAGACAAACCGGGACCTCACTTGAAAGGAAGAGGTATGAGAAATTACCCATAATACACCGCAGCTGCCGACAAGATGGCAGAGTGGAGACTGAAGGAAGGGCATAATTGTAAGCAATTATTAGTCAGCAGAGGTGAGACCAAGTCATTGTTTTACAAGTCCTATGTAAGCTGCCAAACTTTGTAAGAGTGGCAGTGCTCGTAGATAATTAGCACAACATACCCTGTACAACAATCCATGAGATGGAGCAGATCGCAGAGCAAATGAGCATCGTCTGTGCTGCTCCTGTAAATCCATTTGTCTAATGAAACAGTCAAGCACAAGAGCCATCTTCTTTTGCAAGCCATATTTCTTTTTGATTCTTAGAATTTGTTGTCGGCTGGTTATGAATGCAGCAGGGGTCCCAGTTGGCCCATACACCACAGTTTGGACACCCCTCATAAAGACTCTCATATGCCCTCTGTGCAGTTCAGACACTTTCTCCAGTCCCCCATGTGAAATGAGCCATCATCATCATTAATGCAGAGAGTGTTACCTTCACTCAGGCTTGAGTTAATTGTAATATCATGAATTATTAAATGCAGTTATAAAACTAACGTGGTTCAAGCAGTGCTCTGTATGTATAATGCAAGTAGAGGTGCAAACTCAAAAACTTAAAAAGTTATTTCTTTGCATCAGATTTTGGTTTGAAAAGGTCAGAGTGATTATGAATTTGTACTTACCTCAACAAATTAAGTAAAGTATGAGGCAGAGGAAGGTATGTATTTCCTCTTTTTCCCCCTCTCTCTCTCCTTAGTAAGATGATTACTTACACTTTCTGGGTTATTTTTTAGATTTAGATTTGGTGAGCTAGACACAGATGAGTAGGACTATGTTAAAACACATGCTTCACTTGACCCAGGTAGTAGTTCCAGTTGGACCAGCTGCCTTAAGACATAGAGTTAATAACCTTCAGCAGGTAAATGTTCTGCTTTGTGTGTTTGCGGGACCAACAGTACAGTCATCTGAAGCAAGATTATTCAGACAGAGATGACCAGAGACACCATGTACTTCAAAATCTTGTTTTATGACCTCCCTTCCATGACATACTTGAAAAAGAATGCTCTGGCTAATAACATTTGAATAATCAACATTTCTGATTTATTTTCTTCCTTTAAGTAATTATAATTTAAGAAGTATGCAAATTTCATTAACTGACATTAAAACATTTTCAAAAAATACATTTTGATTGAACTAAAACATTTGATTTGAGTTAAAATCATCACCTTTTTTTAAATGATCTTAAAGTTTTAAAGAGTAATAATAAACTGTAGTAGAATAAAGTCTATTTTAAAGTAAGCTAGGGCAGCACAGAGTTTGCATGTTCTCCCCATGTTCATTAGGTTAATTGGTGTGTGCGTGAAGGCTGTCTGACAAGTTCAGGGTGTACTCCACCTCTTGCCCAGTGACAGCTGGGACAGGCTCCAGCGCCCTGGACCTTGATAGGGTTAAGTGGTAGAGATGATGAATGGATAAAAGTAAAATAGAACTGATTAAAATTGCTGTCAGCATTTATCAAACCCCCCTGGATTTATTTAACATTTATATTTTAATTGAGTTTGTATCAAAAATATTTGGTCAATATGACTTTGGGAGGAAAATCTTGTTTTTTTTTTTAATAAAAATATCAATCTGATTGAACCTAATTCTTAAGCATATTTCAATGCTTTAAAAGTGATTTTGTTAAAATTTTTTGTTTTAATTTTTCATTCATTGTTTTCATATCATTTCAATGTTAATTTTATTTTCTAATAAAAGAAAGCACTACAAACAAGCAAAAAGCAAAATGTTTTTGAAATGAAATAGTGAAAAAGAGGAGTTATATAGAAAGAGAACCCATTATAACTCAGCATTAGTTAATGTCCTGTAAAAATAAAAACTTAAAACAACTCCCATTATATTCATTTTTCAGTACAGATTTTTTTTTTTTTTTTTTTTTTTTTTTTTTTGCTGTGTTATAACTTTGTTTCAACTTTCAACTTTCTTTTCTAACAGTTTGAGGTCAGGTGTGGATAGGCCAGGTTCTGTGCTTACGCTTTGCTGAAGACTAGAATGTTGGGGATGCTGGTTTGGTAAGCAAGCAGACATTATAAATGTATACTTCAGCTGGTTAGGGTTCAAATCCTATCCAGCTCAGACAGTAAGCTTGTAATTTTCAGTTTTAGTTGCTTTTATTTATTGTGTGTGTTTTTTTTTTAACTAAAATTGTATTTTCTGTTTTTGTCAAAGTTAACAACCTGCTACTGCTACAACTCCTGCCTGTTATGCTTCTTCTGCTGCTACTGCAAAATACTTTTAGAAATTTTTGAAATAAATGTCAAAACAGAAGTTTAGCTAAGTCGGCCCAAGCATTCTTGGACATCCTCTTTTGCCTCTAAGGTCGTGTTCACACCAAAAGGTCCGTTTTCTGACTCGAACCAAAGCAAGGATGATACATTTTTGCAATTTCTCTATCGGTCCGATTCACGTTCACAAAGGCCAAACTCAAACGGTCCAAAAGTTGTCACGTGGCAGCAAATGCCGTTCGGTGATTACTTATACAGTTCAGGCAGGTAGACAACAAATCGCTTGCAATTTTTACTGTACATCATGGAGCATCGTCTGCTCATTATGCAATATTTCATCTATTCTTTTTAATATTTCACCTAAAAACTGTGGAATATGACGTGTAAAACGGCGCGCTTCCTGTGATTGGCGCGGATGGGGTTCACACCAGAAGTAAACTGCTCTAGAGTTCAATTGATAGCGGTCTGAGACCACCCCTACCAGGTGGACGGTTGACTGGTCTGCACCAGAGTTCGAGGCCAGTGTTCACACCAACCAAAACGAACCGCACCGAGGGGGTAAACGCTCCAGGGTTCAGTTCAACTGGACTAAACAAGGCTGGTGCGAACGCGACGTAAGGTTCTGTTGGGGTTGACTCCAAAAAACTCCAAAAAACTTGACATGCATGTATGTTTGTTGAAACACAGGCAAATACAATTATCTGAGAAAAAGACTTTCTAAAATGTTTTACTTCTTTTAATGATGTTGACAAAAAATAACAGGAAGTACTCAGTGTTATGTGTAAATTATTCATTGAATTAAAGTGAGTCCAAAAAATTAAAAGGTCATATCAGGTCAATGATTTGTCAGTAGCTGGATATGCATTTCTTCAACATAAAGTATTTTTTACAATAGAAACAAAGGTCTTTTCTAAAGATTGTAATAATCTAAATGGCAGGTCCCTAATATAACCAATTTATCATTAAAATAATCCCTATGATATATCAGATAATATACTTTAGAGGGTTGATTTATTCTTCTTCATAAAGGCCTTGATATAATCTATTTAAAACTTTAATGATTTACATAATTTGATTTGAACTTTATATAATAAAATATTGTATACACAAGGCAAGTTTCTCTTTTTTTCACAGCAGTTCACATTGGTTGTTACACCCATGTCTCATGTATGGCTTTGAAATCAATAATCAGAACATAAAACAAACATAAAAACAAGAGTTTACTTTTTGAGCAGTGTTTGCAGCGAGTGAGTTAGTGCGTTTATAATAGTAGACATGGTGGCAGAGTGATGTGTCAATGCATTCACACTTTGGTCACCGGGGGAGCCTCCTGAAGCCATCTCGGCAGCTTTCAGCAGACACACGTAGTTCATCACAACCTCGTCCACCTTGGCCACCAGCTCGCCCCGCTCCCTCTCGCCGCTCAGGCCTTCAACCAACGACATGCAGGCTTGCGTTAGGCAGCAGAGCGTGTGAAAGCTGTGCGTCAGAGTAAGCAGTAACTCCTCTGGGCTGCTGTACTCTACGGCCATCTGAGTGCAGGCGCTGCCCAGCACTTTTGCCTGCATTAAAAGCAGCTGGGAGTGTGTATCCATGTCAGCCTCGGTGACTTCAGGCTTCTCACCTTTGGAGACGTGGCTGAGGCTGGAACGCAACACATTGACCATATCTAAGGCATCCTTTCTTGCAAGTGCAAACCCTGTGTGGAGGCTGTAGGTTTTCCCCTTCATTGAATTAACACAAGCCAGCCTTGCTGTGAGGCTTGTGTCCTTCATTGCCGAGGCTGTACTACTCCGCTCAGCTTTAGAGCCTGTTTTCTCTCTGCGACTGAAAGAAAGAGAGCTAATAGAGAAAAGAGCATGTGAGGGCATCTCTCCATCTTCGTCATGACCTTCAGGATTTGACTTTCTCCGGAGGAAGCAGTGACTGAACGGCCCACGACACTTCCACGTACCTCCATCCAGCCTCGGTGATGGGGACTTTGGCAGCGACAGGGAGGCCCCTCTTGTCAGCCTTTTGCCAGATGGATTTAGTGCCACTGAACCCTGGGACAGGCTCTTGGGTAAGGTCTTGGCAGAGAATATCCTCTGGACTTTTGAGGGATCTGGAGATTCACAACTATGACCACTGCTCTTTCCCTTAAGTGAGGTTTTTGTCTTCTCAAGAAGGGCTTCTATGTTCCTGGAACCCTGCATTATGGTGCTTAAGCTCCTCCTGAGTGCCCGAACCTTGCGTGGCTTCCTGGGGCTGCCTGTTGTGGGGTCACACGGAGGTCCGCATAAGGGGAAAGCCACAATGTGTGGGTCAGGCTCTGGGGTGGCCTGTGTTAGCCCGCTGGGCTCTGTGCTACTTCTTAAAGATGACGGTGACATGGCTGTGGTGGTGGTCTCATAGAGAGCTAAAGATGACTCTTCCCCAACCTTCTTCAGCTGTGTGCAAGCTACACTAGGGGTAGTAGGGAGACAAAGAGAACTGTTAAGCATCTCACTTAAAACACTTCTTCATACATAATTTAATAAAATGTATAAGCATGTCTTGCTAGCCAGTAGTACTACTTAGTGCTTTATGTCCCTCTCGGCTGTTCATAGTTTTTATAGACCGGAAGGACATGGAAGTCTCTACAGGACTTAACCCATTCTGTGTAAATACAGATAAGACATTTTTCGCTCAGGACAAGTCAGATTGTTGGCAGAGGCAATTTGACACAAATAAGGAAATATTTATGAATGTAGACCTAGTTTTAAGCTCATAAATTTACTTAAAATGCTACACATTGTCCCTTTAATCATGAAAGGTAAAAAGCTGATGTTAGGCTTCAGACCTTTTGCATGTATCTCACCCTCCCCCTCTAAACTGCAAAGGAAATGGGCTATCCAACATAACAGGATGTCCCTGGTAAATAAATAGTATTGTTTCTGTGGTAAAATGAATTCTACAAATCAAGCAAGTGTTATCTCCTGCTATGCTGTGACAGACAAAGCTTAAAATGTCTGTATTCAGTTCTGCATATCATTTTAGAAAGCATGTGCCATCCCAAAAGATGGGCTTACTCAAAAAGTTATTACAGCAGTCTTATTTGAGGAGATAACAAAACATTTGTCATTTTTTCTTTTTTCCAACAGATCCTATTATCAACAGTAATCCAAATACCCATCTTAGAATTTCGCCAGCTTTTTGTCAAGGGCAGTGCTAACCTCTGGTTTGGCCTACAGAATTACATCATCTCTGCAGGGATGATGTATTTTTGTAGGCCCACACAAAAGTGAGCATTGCACTGGTGCCCTCGACTCCAAGCCTACTAAAAGCCTATGAGATGTTTCACTGTGTTTTGGATCATTGCTGATAATAAGCTCTGCAGAAAACAAAAAAGTATGGAACTAGCATGTTCTGTTCTTCAGGATAAACTTAACAAACAAACCTGCTTTTCATGATTTTTTAAGCTTAAATGTAATGTCAAGAGTTAAAGCTGTATAATGCTATTTTGGAACTACAACATGGCACTTTGCCTTAGAAGCAAATACAATATTTCCAATGTGTAACGTGTTGTTGTGAATTTAGTTGTTTAGAATTTCCTCTTAATCAAGTGCCCTGATCAAGTTAGTTCTCATGGCTGTGGCAGAAGTGTACCAATGACTGATTATTAAAAAACAGTTAAAAGGCATTTTTGTAGTCCTTGTAAGCAGTTAGCAGTCGCCATTTTATGCTCACAACAATGGGTCAAGATTTAAATGCAGGCAACATCAGATGAATTTTATTATTTCCCAACAAACATTTAAATCTCATTTGCTTGTGTTTATCACAAACATCACTTCAAGCATTTATCTGAAAAAGGTATTCTAAATCCCATACTGTTCCGGGCTTTGGAACTAGGATGTGCTAAATGCTAACTCAGTTCTGCGTTTTGGACTCATTCCTGCACCGCTCATATACGCGGGTGACACTGTAGACTTTGTATGAGGGTCTTATGGATAGTTAATACATCAGCCACAGTGGCTTTGATCAGCTTTACCCTGTAAGGAGAGAACCAGCTCAAGAGTTAGAACATTTACTAATGTTATTGTAATTAAGTTGTGTACTTTTATTTTTTATTTTTTTTAAATTAATACTTTTACTTTTACTAGAGTAATTTTGGAGAGAGCATTGTATTTTGCTTTTTTACACAAACTTATACATACTGAGTTAAAAATGAATAGAATTAAATTAATAGAAGGCTAGCTGCTTGCATTACATAGTACCAAAGTTTTGAAATAAATATCAATACCATGTTAATATTGAAAGGACACTGGTTTAATGGTTAATTCAAGGGATAGTTCAGTAATTTCGATGTGAGTTTATAGGTTCATTTCAGTAGTTAATACATTAGCCACAGTGATTTTCAGCTCAGCCCTTCTAAGTCGTGAAGTTGCTGCAAATAAAGCCAAGTCTGCTGCATGATTACTTTTCTGCTCTCATGCCTCTTTGTTTTGGTTCCACTTCACTCCAGGCTGATGGACACATAGGCCATGCAGCATGCCAGACTGTTACCAAAACAAAGGAGCATGTTAGTGGAGAGGTAAATCATTGTAAATGTGTTAAGTACCACGTACAATCACCACCAGTGCTGTTTTCTAAGTTTGTTCTCACATTAAATTCAGTAATGTATAGCCAAGCCTCTGTGCCAGTTCTCTTCTTATTGGAGCAAAGCTGATCAAAAAAAATTGAAATGAAGCTCATTTAACGCCAGATCAAAAACACTGAACTATGCCTTTGATGTCCAAATTTTCTCTTGGTTTTCATGAATAATTTCTCAATTCAAATACTAAGGCCTTTCAACACTAGGTGCAATTCTTCATGCAAATAATTTGCTTGTAATTATATTCTTTTTTAATCCATATCCAGTCAGTGCAAGCTTGCACACCAGGAAAGCTGTGTCGCTGATTGAGCCTCGCAAGCCCGCATCTCACTAATGAAAGCACTTGTTGGCACATGCTACGTCACAGGTCAACATGGTGTCCCGCTTGATGGTGTTTACATCACACTCCTCATTTAATATGATCAGTGTCATCAAAATAGCAAGGATAAAGAATTTAAAAGTAATGTATGGAGGAAAATAGCTTTGGATATGGAGTACGATGGCTGTGCGAGTGTAAACTTAAGCTTCGACTATAATGCACAGTTGGTCTTGAATCAGCCGTGGTATAGTTTCAGCTACTGAATTAAACAGTAAAAACACACTAAGTCCTCCTCTCCAGTACAAAATCAAATGACTAAAATAAATAAAATCAGCCCCAAGTCAGAGCCACTTGATGTGAGTCCATTTTGACTTCTGAGGCATGCTTTTTTATTTATTTATTTATTTATTTTTTAAATTTACACAATACATATGCAAATACGTGTCGTGTTTAATGTGGATAGCAAGGCACATCAAAAAATTGCCTCTGAAATACTCCCAAGTTGGTGACATTTATTCACATCACCCTTGTTGTGCAAAGGCCTTAATTCTGTTTTAATTTTAAACATGGACTCACAGTCAATTTTGCATGGCTTGACAACACTTTGACTAATATGTTATCATGGTTTGTTTTTGTTTCTAGACTGTGAGTGACTGAGATCTTTGTAGTTGATTCTTATCATGCTTTTAACACAGGCATACAGACACAGCATGGACCCTCCTGTCTAGTTTTACCTGTGGTTTCTTTTATTTTGGGCATCCTGTGACTGCCGTCCCCTGCTGCACGCGAACCCGGCTCTGCACTGGTAGCTGCGTGGATCTTCCTCAGCAGGGTGGGGTCTATAGGATGACCCACTTTCCCCTGACCTGGAGGCCCATAAGCCCTCTCCTCAGCAGTCACATAACTCAGTCCCTTGAGTGATGACTCTGACAGAACATGCATATTGTCTGCCGCACAAAGGGGAGAATCCATGGGGGTGACGCAGCTGCTGCTGCCTGTGCTACAACCAGCATCTATAGACGAACACTGTGAGCTCTGGAGAGAATGGATGCCTTCACTCTGTATCGATGACATGCGCTTGCTCAAGTGGTATTCGTGTATCCGAGCGACGTCCTGCTCTGACGGCTGATTCTTGACATGCTGCTGCTCAGTCTCTTGTGAAGCGGCGTCTCCCTCTGCAGGCCCCCTGGATGGAGAGCGAGCATGTGCATCTAGCGGTTGGCCTCTTTCGTCTGAGTCCTGTTTCTCTCCTTTCACTGTCAACCTCTCTGCGTGGGAAGCCTGTGAGTCATTCGCACTTTCTGTGGAGAGATTTTCTGCCATTTTGTTTCCAGGCCCTCTCTGCTGCCATTTTTGATGCTTGTCTTTAAAGTGAGTTCGCCCCAGATCAAGTTGGTTCACGTAGTAGGAATCTCTTACAGTGTAAGCGTTATACTTCCCAACGAGATGAGGGAGCTCCTCTTTAGGTGAGTCCTGAGATTCACAGGTTTCTCCGTGGATTCTGCCCTCTGCTTGTTTCCCTCTCTGTCGGCTCATCACTGAGCCCATGTGCATCTTGGTGAAGTATTCACTGACTGATTTGATTTCCATTGTCTCTGGCTCCATTTCACCACCGTCTGGGTGAAAGATCTGAGAGGAGGCCACAGCCGATGATTTTGCCTCCTCCTCCTGGGGATACTGCATAGCTCCTGCACCACCTCCACTGGCCAGAGTCCCCTCGGTCATGGCCACATGCAGCCTCAGGTGGGGGTCTGAGAGTCTTTGGGCTGTTGCCAACTCCGAGCTCTCTGTCATCTCAGAGGAGTTGGTCTCATTGCCAGAATCTGAAGAGTCGGGGCTAAATGCTCGTGATATTTCTACACCTGTGTACCACAGAGAGACAAACAATCAAATATACAGCACACTTCGAAAGTCACACTCAAAAATACTCATAGGAAGTAAAAGGGATGAAAATTGAAATGATTCTGCTGATGTTAGTGCCATTATCTATTCTACTCATTGATCTAATTCTCTTTGAATGCTACTGATTTTATAAGAGGACAGCCCTAATAAGTTCTGCTTCAACAATGTCAAACACATGGCCCTTCTAAGATGTAATCCTGTAATGCTTTAGCAAATGTTTTAGCATGTTGTTAGTGTTCTTGTTTGAGACTACACAGCCACAGACAGTGCACATTGTGTTGTTGGTGCCAATTTTTGCCAACTTTTTTTCTTTTCATGTCTTTCCTCACTCCCGAGTCCATGACAAGCAGGTAGTCACCATTCTTTTGTCCGTGCGTTCAGTAACAACAAAGAGATGGCAAAAGTTCCGCCACAGCTAGTTAGCTTAGCTCAAACACTGTGAGCCATTCTTAAATGCAAATTGCCTGCAAATTTAAGAAAGTCGCACAAACGAATGGCTCACTCACAACTGCAAACTGGTTCTCATCGTTCACTTTAAAGAGCTGCTCAGAAGACTCGACTTGTTCGTGAACTTCACATCTTTAGCACATTCCACTGCGGAAGTAGGTCAATTAAACAAAGCCTGTTTATGAGTAGAAGAAGATAATACGATGACAGGAGAAGATAAGGTAACATAACGCAGTAAAAAAAAAAAAGTCACAACAAGCACACAGGACCATTTAGAGTTGCTGAAGAGTTTATCCAATGACTGTAGGAAGAGATAGGCTAGCTATACCCGTGACTTCCAGTGTTTGAGCTAAGCTAACTAGCAGTGGGCGAGCTTTTGACGTCTCTTTCTTGTAACTGGACGCACAGACAAAAGAATGTTGTCTATCTGCTTGTCATGAACTCAGGACTGAGGCAAGACACGAAAATATAAAAAAGGTTGGCATATCGCTTTAAATTAAGCCATGTCTGTTTAGGTTCTCAGTCATCCAGGTCATAGTTATTCAACGCTGGTTTAAGTGACAACTGGACTTAGTATGATTCTTGAAGCTGTTTTTCCTTTTCTCTAAAAGGCAGCAACAGTTCTAGGAGTTGACTGGGGAAGAGCTAGAAATATAAAGCCTCTATCAACAACTAATATTCAACCAATCATATTGGTCACCTGAGAGGTGTTGGCAGAGTCATTGGCCTGACTTCCCCTGTAATTTCCTTCCTTCCTGGGACATTTGGGTCACATGGTCCTTGTTTTTTAGATGAAGGTGTTGTTTGGATTGTTTATAAAAGGAATCCAAAACTGCAATATTTGTAGGAGATAAAAAGAGTCCCGACACCTCTGTTCAGTAGTGTTTTTTCCATCTTGACAAAAATGGCTTCCTTGACACTTCTCCAAATAATGGTCTTCCCTGGCTAAGACTTTGTTCCCTCCATTGACCCAAGAGCAAACAACAACCAAACAATCCAAGAAGTGCCCAAAGGTCACCCCTCAAGGGGAAGTCAGGTCAACAAGTTCAGTTGACCACTCAGATCATTTGTATTTTAATGTCAACAGAGGCTTTATATGAGGCATACATGATATTGTCTTTTTGCTGATATCCAGTATGCTATCTGTTATTTCTGAAAAAAAAAAATGTTGATACCAATATTTTTAGTCAAGAGCACAAAGTCATTACAAAACTGACTTGTTTCTTTCAGTGTGACAGCCTATTTGTATCATGAAGAGATGTGATCTGTGATCAGATCTTTCCTCCTTGAAACAATAAAACTTTTGATTTCTATATGTACCTAAGCAGTGAAGCATTATTGTACATTTGTGCATTTTGCTGGTATTACAGCTGACATAAGGGATACATATGGCTGATATGTTTGCCCAATGTGCTCTATATTAGCTGTTAACACCAGGAAAAACTTCAGCATTGGCCAAGAGTGATATTCAACTTTTTGGGTTATTATCTGCAGATATCATACCGATAATATTGTGCATCCCTACTTTATATTTCTAGCTCTTCCCCACTTAAACTCTCAACGGTGAAGAAGCTTTTTTCACTGTTGTCACCTCTGATAATTGTTAATATTCGTTAAACTTGTTAACAACCAAACATAATATCCAGTGCAGTACCCGGTCAAATGTAGTCTACTGTCACACAGTGCTGTCATATTTATATTCATTTTGTAAATATTGGTAATGTAAATAGTGTAAATTCCTTGACCTTGTTCATAGTCTCACTTTTACTTATTTTATTTATTTTCCCTTTCATAAGGAAGTTGATATAGCTTAAAGATTCTACATGTTGCAACCTGCTTTCTTTTTTTACTTAATTTTTTTTATGCTTTTATCTATCTTAATGTCTTTTTTTGATATTCCTACTGCTATACTATGTTTAAGATTAACTGAAACAACTGAATTTCCCTTTGGGGATTAATAAAGTATTTCTGGTCTGATTTTGGAGAAGAGGCAAAATGTCTCCAGTCCAGTCAGTTGCCACTTGGATCAGCATTGGATAAATTAAGCCACATCTGTCTCCTGTCCACCATGACCCCTCCATTGACTTCTTGTTTTTGTGCACAGGAACAACATTGCTGTTTTGAAAGGCACTTGCAGGAATGTAAAAGAGGAATTGATGAGGGAAGTGTTAACATAAAAGCATAAAGGACAATGGTATAAATGCCTTAAGGTTGTGAGAACTGGTTCCCAACCAGAATCAGTTCTTAATTTTCCTCCCCCAGGTAGTGACAGTGGGACTCATTCACTTATTTCTCCTTCTGGTTTTTTAAATTTGTTCTCAATAGCATTTCAAAGAGGAACTTATGTCAGACTCATAATGACCTGCTCAATCCTTTCCACATGTGTTCTCAATTCTATGAATGCCATGACCACATTTTCCCTCGATAGCACTAAGAAACACATCTTTGTACTCATGCAAGTACACGGAGCTGTGTGTGCAGAGCTCTCACACGCAAACACATGTAGAAGTCACACAGGATGAAAAGCAGAAGTAGAGTAATGCCAGAGACACACAAAAAAAAACAAAAATCAGATGAGTTCAAACTGCCTTTTTAGTTTAAAAGCTGATGCAGTGCTGCATGAAAGTGTGTGCGTTAGGCTTATACTTATCATAACAATCTATGTAGTTTGGCCAAACTATTGTTTTTACATCTTAATTCCAGTGTGACCGAACGTACAATGGCCACATGGAAGGACTTGCAATATCAGTGATGACTCAAAGCATGTAATGCTGCCATCAATGTCTTTGACGGATACCAAAAACTATTTTTTTAAATTTTCTTTGGATTTATACAAGAAAAATCTGTCTAATATCACCATCAGTGGTATTACTTAAAGAACAGAACATGGTGCAAGCAAATTTTGTGCCATAAATGCATGTAAAATATACAAACTACAGATGATGCTTGTTACAGATTTGTGAAATACTGTTACAGTTCAAAGATTGACTGTTAACCTATTTTCGTTTTGCTTAACAAAATGGCTGATATTAAAAGAAAGAAGAAGATGATAATGAATGAAGTTCAGAAGGAAAAGTGACTGAGTGAAAGTCAGACAAAAGAGAAAGATAGACATGATTTCCCTGCAATGTATCTGGACTGTGAGATCGATAGTAAAACTACTATTAGGAGATAATGCTGCTTTAAAATGTTTAAAAAGTCCTAAAATATAATTTGAAATTATACGCTATTATACATTTCTGTATCTACCATTTTTAAGTATTAATGTGTAATAAATTTAATAACATTTCCCAGTCATATCAGTACTTAAGTTTAAGTGAGAGAGCTTTTAAGTTATCTTAGATTTTGAGAAAAGTTTAAGATAATACATGGATGGGAACATCTGAAAATATTTAGGTCAGAGATACTCAAATTTAAAGCATGAATTTATACATTTACAAAGCATTTATTCATGCATGTTTTCAATGCTAAAAATCAGTGGCATCTGTATTAAGCATGGCGTCAAATATTAATTTCTGCTTGAACAAAAGTGTTTAAGTCATATTGAATCATGAGTTCTTAAAGCTGTCTGTGATCTTTATGACATTCAGTAGTTTTGAAGACAGGTTATTGCTACAGTACCACTTCAGAGTCTAAAAACATCATCAATCAGGACTTTACTTATTGTAACGATTGTGGTTTCTACACTTTTTAAGCAGATTGTTATGTCTGCAGACTGAAATGTGATGAAATCATGAACACCAAGGACATCATCAAAGACTCGTGCATTATGATGATTGAAAAACATCAGACCATGCTGACATGTCTTGATAAATACTTAAATGACATCCATATTTATGCATTCATTTACTCATGAATTTTATGATAATTCATGGACCTATTGCAAGGCATCATGGAAGACTTTGGTGAATGTAAAAATCTTCATAAAATGCTCAGTTCAATTTTCTTCTGAAAGATAATGAGTAAACGAGGCCCAATACAGTATGTAGAGGGAAAACAAGTGAACGACTGTTATAAAAATGGTCATCGCTAAAATAATAATTTAAGAAATACTTGCATTTGTGAAATTAGCATGTTAATGGCTCACCCATTTGTTCCACTTTTTTAAAACAACGAACATCTTAAGTAATGCTGCATGGAGGGGATGAAAATGAGAAAACAAACAAAATAAAGCACCCAAAAAAAAAATCAAATCAAATCAAATCAAATTGAACAGTGTTGGGCAATAACTGAGTACTTGTAAGTATTGCTGTAATAGTATTCTTTTAAAAACAAGTTATGCAAATGATTGCAATTTTTGGAAGTTGTCACATAAAAGTAAAGCTTAGCATTACCACCATAAAGATATTTAAGTCCATGGTGGGTTGCTCATATAATGACATCACACCTTGATCACTCAAGGTATTAAACTCTTTTGTAAATGTGTTTTATAACCATTTTTTTAGATGAAAAAGCAGCAATTAACTTGAAAGTGTAGCAAATACCCCTTTTGATGCTGAACATTGGGTAAAGTTTGTTACTTTAAAAGCAGTAATTGGTTAAGCGTAGCTAATTTTATTTCCTGGATACTTTGCCCAACACTAAAAATGTATAACACAGCAATGAACACAGTGCAGTGCTTCCCTAAAGATCATGTATTTTGATTCTGATAGGAGGTGTTATGACTTGATGTGCTTGATTCATCCACAAAGTCTTGTGTGTCTGCACAGTCAGTGTGACATCACACATTCAGACGCGACTCTTCATTGGGATCCTGTGTGGCAGATTCTCGCCTGGCTGCACATCCAAAAAATGTGTACAGGTAGAGACAGAAATGACAGCAAGATGGAGAACTTTGAGTGACTACTGCTGTCAGTAGTAAGAAAACTGCCTCTAAATACTATCATGTTGTATATTCTCATGGACAACACTAGGGATGGGAAACAAATTCTATTTGAGAATTGATTAAAATGAGCTTGAGAAATCAAAATTATTTGTCTTAATGCTTAACAAAACCCTTATGAAGTCCTCCTATCTTGATTTTCATGTCTTTCAAATTAAAGATATCAGGCTGTCATCAGAGGTGTTAAATAGAAACCATAACAAAGAATAAAAGATGTAATCATAACAGACAGGTAAACGAAGATGATACAACCTTAGCTTAGCACCCAATGTCTGTCTCTATGTAGTTTCAAGCAAGGGTGGAAACACCAACATCTTGCACAATCATACACTATGTTTCACTGCAAGTATCAGGAGTGCCATGTGTTTGACATAGTTGCCTCTGAATACCCACTCAGGCAAACTTTTTACTGCAACGCAAAAAGAATTCACAGAATTAATAAAGTTTTGGATTGAAAAGCAAAATTGGGAAGACACTGATGATAATAAAATCTTACCAATCCCCATCTCTATGCAGTACATACTTCTTCACCTATCTCTGGCATTGTCCTCTCAAGTATATATCATACCCCCCTCACCTCACCACTTCTTGACTTAACATCCATACAGACCACATCTTTGGTCTCATGTTATCAATAAGCAATCTTCTTCAATAACTTCAGTTATGCCAAGCTGTAAACCTGACTTTTGTGATATTCCTGCTGCTTTTCAGAGAAATAAGCTATTTTTTCTTTGTATTTATTGTGAATCAAAAACCTGTTTTAAAATACTTTGAAGGGAGGGGGGCTGTAGCTTTTCTAGTATTTATGCAAAGTTGTGGGTATCTTTGTTAAGCCACACCACAAGCGTTTCTGCGTCACGAACCTGAGGTAGTTTGTGTCCATGCAACTATCATTGCGGGAAGCATAACTGAGCCTGCCCTGGACATATGCTGCCAATGAAAAGCTGGACACCATATCAAAATTGTGGAAATGTATTCCCCTGTTGGGTGAATCAGAAAATGAAACATATTTTTCTAAAAAAAAAAAAAAATGAGAAAAAAAAGCTCATTATCTGCCGCAGTATAATATAATTCCCATAAAAAGTGCTTTGTGCCTTTGTTTTTGGGAGGTGGTGGGTCATGTTGAAGCGGTGGGCCTGATGAATGCTAGAGGAAACACTGCACTGCTTGTATGCTCAAATGAATGAATAAACACTCACACAAATGAAAACATAGAACAAAATGGGCTTTATTGAAAAAACAAAAAACAAGATTGAATGGCTGGAACACATGTGGTGTTAATGGATGAATGTTACAATAGTGTAAGGAGAACCTGTGCCGCTCTCTGACTGTCCGGGACTCTGCTCCTCAGATGCAGCGAGGGCTTCGAGGGCCTGTAGGGTGGACACCACTGCATCGTTCAAAGGCTCCCCGTGGCCCCCTGCCCTGTGGGTGGGCACTGAGTCTATGAGGGACACTGGGATATCATTGCAGGCCCCCTTGGCCCGAGACCTGGCGCCCTGCTGCTCCTCCTCGTCTGAGCTGTCCCTGAAGCCTGGAGGAGGAGCGGCGATGGCCAGGTTGAGGGAGTGCAGCAGTACATCGTTGTCCTCTTCGTCGTTGCCCTCTGGCGGGGGAGGAAGGGAGGTCAAGTCGATGATGTCATCGCTGGACCCTGAGAGTGAGAGTAGCATGGGTTTGTCAATGTCACTCATCACCAAGTCCTCCTCGCAGCTGATGTCATCCTCGTCCTCTGCGTCATCTGTCGTCTCGGCGTAGCAGATATCGTGCAGCAGCGGCTCCTCGATGCACTCAGTGGTGCCGAAGATTTTGGTAGAGTAGTGATACCCGTCCCCTTCCTCTATGGCATCCATCATCTTATAGTCCTCCTCCAATCGCCTGTACATAGGGCTATGATTGTCTAGAATCTCCGGGCTCTCATCCATCAGTCTCTGGTAGCCCAGATTTTGGGGGTTTACACTGTCCAAAGGAGGGTCTCCAAATATAAAGGAGACCTTTGCACTCCTGGACGAGTCCTGGGGTTTGGGTCTTGGGATGTTGAGGTAAGTTTGGGTGCAGGGGATTCTGCAGCACTCGGCCCTCTCTGCCATGTGCATCGAGTGCTGCGGCTGGTGGATCTCAGTCACATAGACTGGTTGGCTTTCACACCTCCCATGGTCGTGGTACTCAAACTCTTGGTCTGAATACTCTTGGCTGCACTTCGTGTTGTTCCTGTCTTCAGATACCTTGTGTGGCGTGCTGTATGTACACTCGATTGCCTGGAAGTTCTGTTTTACTCTTGCTGCAGGGCCTGCAAAGAGGAACCAGAAAATGACACGTGTACTTTTTTTAAAAACAACACTTTTTTGATGAGTCACCATGTGATGATTTCAGATGTACTCGTGTGCATACCGTCTGTGTTTTTGGCCACGTTGAAAATGGAGCGTCGAGAGTCCACCAGTAATCTGTAGTAGCCAGCAGTCAAACAGGCCAGATTCATTGCATCAACAGACTCCATTAGGAGAGTGATGGGCTGTGAAGGAGGAAGATAAGAGGACAATGAAGACAAACAAATGATGAAGGGGAACTGCAGAATGAGGTTATAATGACTGCTGAACAGACCCAGTGCTGTTAGGAAACAACAGAAGAAATAATTTAAAATATTAAACTCAGCTTAAGCCTTGTTACATAATAAACTTCACTACAAGCATGTAAAAGTAGCACTGTTTACATTTACTTCAGTTAAATTAAAAAGTTAATCTATACTTTATTATAATACTTATCCAAGTAGTATATGGCCATAGAGCAGAAATTTGCCCTGATTTACCATATATACTCATGACCACTTTATCAGGTACACCTATTCATCTCCTTGTTAATGCTATTAGTTAATTAGCCAATTACATGGCTGCAATTTTGGTACATTTAGGTATGGAGACATGGTCAAGGCAACCTGCTAAAGTACAAACCAGGCATCAGAATGGGGAAGAAAGGTTATTTAAGTGACTTTGTGTGTTTCATGGTTGCCAGAAGGGCTGGTCTGAAACTTAAAAACTGTTGAAAGACTGGGATTTTTATGCACTATCACCTCAAGGGTTAACAGAGAATGGGCTTAAAAAAAAGAAAATATCCAATCTGGGGCAGTTCTCTCTGTGAAACTGCTTTGTTGACGCTAGAGGTCTGAGGAGAATAAGAAGAGTGGATCAAGAGTGCTTGGTACTATCACGGTATGCAGAGGACCATTTCTGCATGTATAAGCACATCCAGTCTTGAAGCGGATGGGCTACAGCAGCAGATCACACAGGATGCCACTCCTATCAGCAAAGAATAGGACACTGAGGCTTGAATTTGCACAGGCGCACCAAACTTAGACAATAGAAGATTGGAAAAATGTTGCTGGGTCTGATGAGTGTCAATTTCTGCTGCAGCTATGAGATGATAGGGCCAGAATCTGGTGAAGACATGGATCCATCCAACCATATTTCCAAGGTTCAGACTGCTGGTTTAACTGTTGAAAAGCCATGGCCTACCTGCGTTTTTGTTGACCGTGCCTAGCCCTCTATGACAGGGGTGGGTCACTGATGCGGCCCTCTTACTCTTTTAATATGGCCCACCAGTCAATTTAACATATTAAACAAATGCATTTTAGAAAAGGAAACATGACAAAATCTACCGTGAAACATAAAAACAGTCATATTTTCAGGACAATAGATCTGTAGTTAGCTTTAATTATCCCTTCAAAATTCTTCTCTGTGAATTACTAAATGTTTGTTAAAATAAAAAATAAACTGTTATTAAAATAAACATAAGAAAACTAGTAAGTAATCTTAAAGCCACAAGTTTATTGTTCCAATTTCAACAATGCAGCCCCCGTCACTAAAAATAGAATTAAAATAAAACGTGACCCTTTTGGTTACTTAAATTGCCCGCCCCTGCTCTGTGACTACCATAATTGTATCCCCAGCTTCCCAACTTCTGCTGGCTACTTCTAGCATATTAAAAAACAAAGTCACAAGGTCAAAACAACAACAAAGTCAACTCAAACTGATTTCTTTAACATGACAATGAGTTGACCCTACTCCAGTAGACTCCACAGTCCTCAGATCCCAATCCAATAGAGCACCTTTGGGATGTGGTAGAACATCAGTATGACTGTGTTGCTGTCAAATCTGCATCACCTGCGTTTTGCTATCATGTCAACATGGGCAAAAAAACTCTGAGAAATGTTCCCAGCACCTTGTTACATCTATGCCATGAAGAATTAAGGTAACTCTGAGGGTGTAAGGGGGTCCAGCTTTGCACTAGCAAGGTGTACCTAATAAAGTGGTCGATGAGTAAAAATGAAGATATTTGTTCAAATGCACATTGTACACTCTGTGAGTGAAAAGCTGTGTACGAAATCACTCTTTACTCACAATGTAGAGCTCTACATGGTGAATATACAATATCCTTAAACACTTAATTTTGGTATGATTTTAGAATTTGGTATCATGACAACACTAGTTAAGCACTAGTTTAAGTCTTTCATTCCCATTTTCTCACTCAGTACTTAGATGTTTCATGAAAAGTAGGAAAGTACAAACTGGACTCATAAGTTACTCAAGTACAAGTATTGATATTTATAAGTGCTCAAAAGGTACAAGTACACAAAAAGCACAGAGTAATTTGAGTAAATGTTCTGAGTTTCTTTCCACTTTGGCACAGAGGATGTACAGAAAACCAGTCACCCTCTAATTGAGTCTAAAAATAGATTAAAAATATTATTAACCTTTACGTCCAGAACATGGAGTTCCACTCTGACTCGGTTCTCATCTTCTGTGTACATCTCAATCCGGTTGACGTGGCTGAAATCAGCCAGAAGTGCCACCAGGTTTGTTTTGGTGTTAATCACATGGCTGATGCCATATTTGGGCCCCACCAGCAACGTCACCTCCGTGTGCTTCTCACCTTGCTGCGAAAAGGAGGAAGAAAGAGCACATACATGTGTTCTCTGCATGGCAATGAGGATGCAACACTTCTCCAGATCAGCCACTAGCTGCTCATGAAATCTGTGATTGCAGGATGGTTTCACTCACAACAAGAGTGGATTTAAACACCCGTCCTCCATACAGCCTCAAATCACTGAGATACTTCAGGTAATGGACCTTTGCTTGCAGGGCAGTCAGCTGAACAAGAGAGCACAAACATGACATTCAGGATGAGGAACAAGCCTAGATCATTTAAATGAGGATTTCAACAGATGCAGCAATATCTCTCAAGAAGCCAGCACATCATTTTGAACCCTCACACACCAGTAGGTGGTAGTCAAGAGTCCTCTAAGATGAAGTGCAGGGCAAAAAAAGAGAGGGTCTGTTCAAATATTCTTTTTTGGTCAGAAGGTTTTTAACTAAGGGAAATGACCCAGAAGTATCAGAGCCGTGAGGGAGCTGTTTGAATTCTGTAGAAATTAGGACAGGAGCCTCTTGCCTCCTTGATCATCTTCTTTAGCTTAGGATACCATGGAAGAAAAGAAGAAATACACACAATTCTTTGCCTCAGCTGCATTTTTGCCTTTAATGTAAAATAGGGATTAACATGATTGTTGTTGGATTTGATGTCATATTCACTGGAATAACAACAATGTTCATCCAGGCCGCAACAGTGTCATCTCAAATATGATACTTAAACTTGTCATGAGAATATTTTTTTTAGCATTTTATCCCAAACTGCATTTGTGTTGCTGTTTTTCAATATCAAATATTGATGTAGTAAAGGATTTATTTATGCTGTTTTCAATTGTGATTTCTTCTGTTTTGATGATGTTACTGATATTATCACCAAATATATTGTGCTTTTTTATCAGATTTTTTTAAAGAAAAAAATATCCAATCCAATCAAAATTTATTTTAAAGCACATTTATTAAGGTCACAACACGTTTGTTTACCAGAAATGATTTATAAGACAAAGTTAAGGTTTAAAATAATCCCAAAATGCACAGGGATCCATTGAAGGAACACAAAAAATTGGAAATGAAGTCTTTTTTTTTTTTTTTAAGTTAAAAGACCTTCTGCCAAACTAGACATTACAGCAGAGTTAATCTGCATGTCCAATTAAGGAGCTTTATTGTTAAAGACCCCCAGATTTTTAACAGAGTGATTGAGGTTAGGATCAAGAGGGGATCGGTCTATATGTGGGATGGTGCAGCCACTGTGTGGTCCAAATAGTACAACCTCAGTTTTGCTCTTATTGAGCATTAGAAAATTCACAACTATCTGTCTCTGTGACAGTCAACTGGTCTGCCTAAATGTTAGAAGCTCGATTTTGTAGGTTAAACACAGCCGCGTAATCATCTGCATAAAAGAGGATGGAGACATGAGGGGCAAAGGACTTAAACTTAGGATATTTGATTAGATGTTACCTTGGACGAATTCAGAGATTTCCCTCGACCAAGTCTTTAATTAGTGTTTTTCATTGTTTTTACCAATGCTAAATTGTAATGCAGTCCGATCTCCAGAGGAGAGCTGTTGAATATCTAAATGCTGTTTGCAGAGACACCATTACAGACTAAAATAAGAGGAGAAATGCAGGAAACTAATGTAACGTTTCCATATAAGAGACAATCTATTTAAATGAATATTGCTGAGTAAATGTTTAATCAGAGAATCAATTTTTTCCTGGTATTGTTGAGTGAAATAGATGGTTTCTTTCATTTAAATCAGAGATGAGCAACTTTAATTCCCATTAGGGCAACATTAATTTTGTCCTTGTTGTAGTAGTGCCAAACTGTTGCAATTATTAGGTTACTCTCAACGTAACAATAACTTATAATTTAACAAAAGGTACAAATATATAGCTGTCAAAAAGAGTTAAGCTTTCAACATTAATACATTCAAATGAAAGCGGTCAAACTTAATTTAATGAGCTTCAAGATTCAAACTAATTTTAGCGAATTTTTCAATGTAAGTTACAGAGCATGTTAGTTGTTGAAGTACATTTCAGTTACATTTCTATCTTTATTTCTACCAATGCATTAAGTAATGCATCGACGGTGTTGTACAGAAACAATTAGAGTCAGTTACAGTTCTATTTTATTGGATATATTGCAATATTTAATGTTGACTTTGCAAATTTTTGTTATGTTTTTGTGATATCTATCCTTTTAAAAAGGAATTTGAATATACTGGTGTGCTGCATTAAGGTACTTGTGGGCTGCTTGTGGCCCCCAAGCCACCAGTTGCCCATCCCTGGTTTAAATGTGCCCGATTCAGCGCTTGGTGTTAGCCAGTAAATGGCAATGTCCATTACATGGTATCATTACTCTAAAACACGCAAAGATGTTCTTCTTGTCCATATGTGGGACATGTATAGCAAAAAAAGGATAACTTAGATCTGTCTGAATTAAGCATTTTGTTTTGTCAGCCCCCTCCATGTACTTGTTTTGTTGAGCTCTGTTGTGCATTTGAGCACTACCTGTCTTTGTGCTGCATCATGGTGTGTGGTTTTATTGTAAGCTGAGAAGGTTTATTTGAGTAGTATTTGAAAATTTGTCAGCGACCCTTGGATGATAATTTTGCTGTCAGTTACCTTTTCCAAGAAGACACAATTCTATCTAAGAATGCTCCGGTGGCAGCATGTACAGAAAACAGCAGAATGGGGACAAGTATGGAGCCCTGGGGGACTCCATATTATAGAGGGTCTGAAGAGGAGGTGATATAACGAGAGGAGATAGTGAATCTCCTGTCAGCCAGATAGAATTTGAACCACTCCTAAGCTGTAGCTGTGAGATGCTGTGGTCAACTGTGTTAAGGGCAGTTGTGAGATTTAAATGCATAGGAATGGCTCAGTCCCAAGAATCAGTAATTAATTAAAGATCATTTAAAAGCTTTTTAAGTGTAGCTTCAGTGCAGTGAATCCTGTCTGGAACACCTCCAGGATGCCATTTGGGTCAGTTGAGTGTGTAAATTTGCAGTTCAAAGTTCTTCACAAACATTTTAGTTGCTGCAACAAACAACACAGAGAAGGCACAAAGTGATAGATGAGCATTTTTTCATCCAAAAATGGTAAATTATAGCTTTTAGACCTGTGTCACATCTGTAACATTAGGCAAGTGTAGTTGGATATCCTTTACTAAGGTTCCCTTTTTTATACTTTCATTTCTTCTTCTTTACCCTGTAAAAGTTGGTCATGAAAGTGAAGGAAAAGAAGAAGGGGCAGATCTTTATGAGGTAATTTTGGGGACTTTTTGAAAAGACCGAAAAATATAAAGCCACATAAAAGAGGAAAAGAAGTGAGAGAAAAGCAGCATTGCACTCTACCTTTTTACCAGGCGGCACCAGGTTCTGGTTGGTTTTGAGAATATGTGTGAGGGCTTTTTTGATGTTCTTCTCTTTCATGCTCGACAACACAGCAGGAGGCAGAAACAAGGCCAGACCCCACTCCTTCCTGCAGACACACAATTCATACAGATTAGAGAAGGCCGCTCCATCACTTTGACAAACAGTCAAGTCATCATTCTTGACCGAGGATCGATTTACTTCACCCAGAGGTGCTGCATTGATTTACTGACAGGATACACTACGAATCATTGACTAACCAGCAGGGATGTATCTTTTGGCACTGTAATTGGACACTAGTAAATTCAGTTGTGTCCCAGTTTTAGGTGTTGCATTCTTTGGAGGCTGCATCTACCGACTGATTAAATCCTAGTGGCTCATTGAAGGTTGTCCTAATACAAAGATTCCCTCAGAAGCAATCAACACTTGTGCCTTCCTCTCTGACAATCATGTGATCCATCAAAACAGTCTTGATCAACAGATTAACTGCTAACCACTCCAAAGAAGCTGGTTGGCTCCGAGGTGGCCAAGTAATGTACCTGTTAATGTCAGTATTGAACAGCCACAAGTGATCTTTAGATAATAGCTTTCTTTATTTATTTAACCTTTATTTAACCAGGTAATTTCCCTTTGAGATCAGGATCTCATTTACAAGGGCGACCTGGCCAAGAGGTCAGCAGCGCAAGTGATAATAAGTACAATTTCAGGAAAAAAGTTTAAGGCAATAAATAACAAACAATACATATGGCAAAGGATTCAACATATTCACAGTGAAATTAACAATTTAAAAACACAGGCATTGCTTTAGTAAATTTAAATTATTTCAAGTATGTTAGGTAGCTTTTTGCAGCTATTATGCTTTCTAGGCAACAAGGTTGATCATAAGTTTGGAGCCGTACAGTTCCTCCTCAGACTAGCCATATACAACCTGAAACATCAATGATTTTCAAAAAAGGTCATTGATAAGATTTCATCTCAAATGTATGAATTCAGTATAATTATTCATTCATTCATTCTTTTTCTGTAAATTGATAATCTTGTAATATTTATCTCATAAGAAAAGACAACGGCCTTAAAATATGAAATGCTTTATATAATCGCTTTTATTAAATTACATTAGTAATGAGTTATTAGTTATTATCTAGTTTCTGTGGTGCTGTTCCAAGGTTCCAAGGCAACAAGGACTGAACTGAAAAAAGTAAAAATAGGAGAGGAAGTGAGAGCTGACGGTGCAAATAGGCTATCCCTCTGTCGAACAATCTGTCTTTCTTCAGTTCTGCTTGAGTGTTGATTGTAGAAGACAAAAGCAGGGTCCTTTAAAGGATAAGTTCGGTTTGTACAGCTTTCACATAGTTTATAGAATGAAGTAGAACAATATACTCACCCAGAAGGCTTTCCTGATCCAAAAAGTGCTTCGGGAGATATTTAGATCCAAAATCGAGCGGCGGACATCCGTATAAATGGTAGCAGACAGGGCATGTATAGCGCCGCTCCTAAAACTGCATTAATCGTCCAAAAACTCATTAGTTTCACCAACATTTCATCATGGTCCGCTCGCGCTACCCCTCCACGACAGTCCGGTGTCACTCCACCCATGTTTTTGTGACTGTGCTGACCTCTGAACTGAAAAGTTTCTTGCCTCCGCGTCCTCCTTTCGATGAGCTCCTCATCTTTATACTCTGGCTCGAAACTGTAAGGACACCCATCTTATTCAAAGTTCTCGTCCACAACATCTTCATCCGATATTGATCTTCATAGATATTCGTCCATTTTGCACAAAACTGGAAGAAGAAAGTTATTGTGTAGCCACCGCTCGCCGCTGAAACAATGAGCCGTGCTGCACATGCGCGCAACCGGAAAGAAACTTTTCAGTTCAGAGGTCAGCACAGTCACAAAAACATGGATGGAGTGACACCGGACTGTCGTGGAGGAGTAGCGCGAGCGGACCATGATGAAATGTTGGTGAAACTAATGAGTTTTTGGACGATTAATGCAGTTTTAGGAGCGGCGCTACAGATGCCCCGTCTGCTACCATTTATACGGATGTCCGCCGCTCGATTTTGGATCTAAATATCTCCTGAAGCACCGTTTGGATCAGGAAAGCCTTCTGGGTGAGTATATTGTTCTACTTCATTCTATAAACTATGTGAAAGCTGTAGAAACCGAACTTATCCTTTAAAGGCTGCTACCCCTGAATTGAGACACAGCTGTTCTTTATTTTTGTGTAAAAGCACTCCAGATTCTATGGTGTTTATCCTCTATAATTTCAATAAGCCTTTAGAAAGAAAAAAATGTTCAGCAGTGAGTTTCCAGCCAGCAAAGCTCAGTTTAACAATCAGTCTACTTACTCAATATACTTGAGGGAAACTTTCTGGGACTGCTTGGTATTGATGGTCAGAATGTACATTTGCAGGGCAGCTAGATGGAGAGCCGTGTCATATTTCAGCTCTGACCCGAATCTCTCCAGTACCACATCATTACAGCTCTGAAGGAGATGGAAAGAGAGAAGACAGGAAGAGGTTACACTTAAGTTACTCTTCTATTCATGAAGCTCAGAACAGCTTCACTCCCACATCAACCGTGTGTTAGTGTCTGTCATGGATAGGAGGGCAGGAATTCTGATTCATCAAAACTTTCTCTTTAAACTCCAGTGTGTTCATAGTCTCTGCTGATATTTACCTGAACATAAAGATACTCAAAAGCCACTGCGTCTCTCCGTAGCAGCTCCACTGGATCCTTTGGAACAAAAGTGATGCGAAAAAAGCATTTCATCTTGTGCGACCCTGGCCTCTGTGTAACCTGGAGCACAAGTTGGTAGATAAAGAGAATCCCATCAGTGAAGCAAATTCTATTATGCCATTACTCATTTATCAAGATCTATAAGATAAACAGGAGGAGTGCTTTAGTGAACATGCTAGTCTTTATGGAGTCTGTCTTGATGCTCCACTTTGACAGTGATGAAATAGGAAAAGAGACTGCCAGAAACTAGCTTGTTTTCCACCTTAAGCCAGGAGAAAGGTAGTTTGTTAGTGGACGACATCAGGATAGTTGCTTTTCCAAGGTATGGAAAAATCTAGCTATAGCCTCAGTACCATCAACAGTCATGTTTCATCTCTTCGGTTGGATCCATACAGAAACTAGAGAGTAAAATCAAGCTGTAGTGATTTTCTTGAGGGTTTATTTTAGAAATGTATCGATCTTTTCTCACTCTTGGCAGGAGAGTGGATAAGCACACTTCCCAAAATGTCAAACTAGGCTTTGACATTTCTCATGTACTATGCCTACAGAAATACTAGTTTGTATCCTAAAGATAAAATGCCTCTCTTCTGCATAGTAACTGCCAAGAGCACAGTCTCACCTGAGTTAGCATTTCCTGCTCATGCAGGAGCATGAGTTTGCTGGCAGATCCCTCCGCTCTTTGTTCCAGCATGAGAGAAAAGTGCTCGATGCTCTTAATGGATAGCTTTTCTTGCAGGGTCAGGATGACATCCTTCAGCAAAGACAAAGTCAGAGTTAATGCAACATGAGAAATGTGCAGATGCAGCATCCTGCTTGTGCTCAGTCTAATGCCATAACAGTGCGATATCTCCCTAAGTGTATTCACTTGAGTGTGACAACCAGAGATGAGACAGTGCAGTAAGGCCAGGACAGGATGCATATCAAGAGATTGGGTTCAGGATGAGATTTTATGCAGTTGGAATTCTTTCCCATTCTTTCTTTATGTATGACTTAAGTTGCTCAACAGTCAGGGTTGGTGTTGTATTTTGTGTTTCATAATGCACCACACACTTTCAGTGGGAGGCAGCTCTGGGCTTCAGGCAGGCCAGGCTAGTACCCCCACTCTTTTACTACAAAGCCACGCTGTTGTAACACATGCAGAATGTGACTTAGCATTGTCTTGCTGAAATAAGCAAGGACATCCTCATAATAGAATTTTCTGCAGTTGTATGTTGAGAAAGTTGTTTTCAAGCTGTTGGACTGTGTGCTTTACACAGTTGTTCACAAAGTGGTGAACCTCACCTCACCTTTGAGAACAGCTAAGCCTTTCAGGGATGCTCTTTTTACACCCAATCATGGCACTCATCTGTTTTCAATTAACCTGTTAAGCTGTGAAATCTTTCAGTTTTATTTTTGCATTTCTCAACTTTACCCATTTTTTGTTGCCTCTGTCCCAGATTCTTTGAAACGCGTTGCAGGCATCAAATTCAAAATAAGCGAATACTTGCATTAAAAAGTTAAAAGTGAAGTTTATCAGTTCAAGCTTTAGATATTTTACTTTTGGAGTGCATAAAATTGAATACAAGTCAAAAAGAATTTGCATTGTATTCTGGTTTTATTTACATTTTACTCACAACGCCCCAATATCATTGGAAGTGGGGTTGTATAGTACTCAGACATTTTAACCAGGTTCATTCATAGTTGGGATGTTCCAGGACAGATAACCTTAAATCTGGCTGAACATGACTTATAGAGGCAAATAACTGTTATTATTATTATTTATTATTTTATTTATTTATCTCAAACTTTTAAAAACAAACAAACCAACAAGCAAAGTAATATGCACACCAAACTGTACAAGTCCATCAAACACATTAAGCATGTGTCCGATGGACATGCACAGCAGCCAGTCTGAGAAGGAACAAGAAGAAACAATTAGCTTATCTAGTCCTGCCCCTCTCTTACGAATCAGAGACAAAACTGAATTATAAATCAATACCCGCTGTCACTATTCATGGAAACAATGTAAATTCATGGGTAATAGTAACCCCATTCTTCATATTAATCACCAAGAGAACAAACAAAACATCTTAAAAATAAGTAAGCACTTCAGAAAAACAATATATACATTATTTATCCATATCATACATATTACAAATACAGTATATACATAATCAAACTATTTAAATGTCCACAGGATTCATAATCATCCATTTCATAACACTATATACACACAGAACCTTCTCCGAAGTATATCTGTTCTAAACTACATTTATGTTATTTACTATTATTACTTACACATGTTAATAGTAATCAGTGTTACATACCTACAGTTACTTATATGCTACAAATAGTTTTGGTCTAAGGCCATGTTATCACTCAATTGCTTGTATGAATTTAATAATACTTGTCTATAATGTAATTTAAATATTTGCATGTTATTGCACATTTTTAAAGTGACATCCAGGCTGTTCCAGAGTTTGACTCCACAAACAGAAATGCACATACTTTTAAGAGTTGAGTGAATGATGGGACTGTCCAGTCAAATATTAAGAAAGTACTTGTATTTTCTAATTTGTTTGTATTTAGTGCATTGTGGCTAAGATAGCATTGTTAGCACAACTAGCCTTTGGCTGTCTTTTCATTTCAGCATCCATAACTCTTTCTTGGGTGCGGGTATTTGCTGTTTTGGTTGAGTACTGTGCGTAAGTATCCAGTCTCCAGTTCTCATGGTGCTTTCTATTTACATCAGCATTTGGGTAACATCCCATTTAAACACGTTCCAGTTATAAGGTGGTAAATGGAGAGTACCTGAAGGTTATCCAAAATTCTGAGTAGAAAGTCTGACCTACAAGGGTGTTCCCAGTGACGTATCGGATATTCAAATGGAATGGAGATCAACGCATCATTAGATCAAATACTGCCAAACTGTGCTGGTCCTGTGAGACACTACCAATGCTGTCTATTTGATTCATAGCAATCATTAAGTGTCCTAACTTAAAGGGCAGTTTGGCAGTAAGAAAACATCTACTGAATGGAGCTACAGTGATCACTAGTGGTAGACAGCTGTGTAGAATTTTAAACCGAGCTTTTGACCAGGATTTTGGGCCTGTGTTGATAAAATTAAATCTGATGGTGGTATTTAATTATCCAGCCTTATAAGTTTAGTTGGCTATCCGCATGCACCCTTGATTAACAGTCCCTACAGCCATTTGTTTTAAAATCATATAATAATGCGTGAGTTAGAGAAAAAAAGGGAAGTCCTCTGGTGTGTTTCTCACAAACTGAAGTGTAATGTCTCAAATAAAAAAAGTTAGACATGAGACATAACACCTCAGGCTTCAGTTCACTAAAGCTTCTCATGTTTTTTTTAAAGCACTTATTTTGAAACTCTTAAAAACCCTGGTAATGTTATTTGAATAACTTTGATGCACTGCTGTTAAATATTGTCAAAGAGAAAGAAAAAGCACTTCATTTGAGTAATGCAATAAATAAGGCAGGGCAACCCAAGCTGCTATAAAAGGAGGTGCAGGTGTGTGACGGAGCACAGTGCGTGTGTGTGCAGATAAGAGTGGAAGAGAGGTTAGATGACCTGTTAAGAAATGTTTGTGACAGAAACACTAAAAATAAGTTAGGGAATTAGTGTCAGTGTTTACTAATATTAATATTTAACCTTATCTAGTCTGGTATTGGCACATCAAATATGATTATTTTATTTCAGTCCATTGGTCCCTTTTTGTTATTGTTACCTGTAACATCCACTTCTAACTAATTTTAAGGTTGCATAACTTCAAACAAACCAGTGCATATGTTTGCCTCTAATAATTGACTCTGATAAGAGCGGTTTCAGCCTCTGGATTCGAACAAGAGAGATTAAATACACACAGCACCATAAGTGGTATAAAATGACAGTATTGCAAACCATTGTTTTTTTTACTGATCCAAAATGTTGGTCATTGTGTTGTGCATATAAGTACTCTATCATGTGGAGGACATTACAGACACATCAAACGGATTTAAAAATCTATAAAGAATATTATTGACCAATCAAAAATCAGACTTACTCTAGATTATGTATTTTTTTTTTCAGGTTGAATCAAGTTTTAATCCATCACCTACCTTTATGGATGTGTTGCTGTCAAATTTAAAAGATTTAGTCTGCCCATTCTCCAGGTACACCTTCAGCACATTTGGCATAAAAAGTAGGGAGTTGTCCTTCACCGTTTCCTTGGAGAAAAAGAAATCATGTCATGAACAGAACATTTTGCCCATTGAAAATATATTATTAGCTTGTTCTGGCAAAGAATATTGTAGCCTGGGCAAGCCTGGCTCTGTAGATTACATAATCTGCCCACTAGCACCTTTATAGCTTACTATTTGACACTTTTTTTTCTTTCACAGTGACAGTAGGAAGACAAAAGCCTCTCCCTGAGCCAGGAAAAATATTTGTCTCATAGCAACCTTGTGAAAACACGACTTGTTACATAGTGGGGGGTTTTTTTCTGAAAAAACAAAACAGTATAATTTAAAGGACTGAGCATTACAGGGTGGGTCAGGGTACCAACATAAAATTTGACTAAGCAAAAATTCAGTTACAAGATCTTGGAACGTGTAAGATCGTTTGTTAGAGGCCTGAAATAAAGAAAAAAAACAGCTTTCCTTTATAATTTTCAGTATAAAAGTAAAGGTAGCTTTTTCTAACTTCTTGTTTTGATTTGATGGTAACCAGAAAATAAATGAAAATGACTGATTATTCAACAATCAAGGCTATTAGGTAATGATGTCAAAATAAAAGCCTAGGAAACTGAACTAGATAGATAGATCTATCTATCTTTACTTCTATTCAAATAGGTATTAATAACAAATTTTGCTGTATGATTTTTTATTTATGTATTCATCTTTAAATGAAAAATAAAAAACTGTTTCTATGACTAATTCTAGCAGTAAATTATACTTTGATACCTTGACACAGGTGCTGGTAGATGGATCATTTTTTTTTTATAATTTAATAAGTTTTCCATGGTCTTATTTATAATGCTAAGTGAGCCTCAACAGAGAAATGTCAAACTGTTTCTTTACACACACCAGTGACCTGTTGTACTTGGCTTTTTTCTATGAGCTAAAATAAAAATAAAAGGCACTTTGTCAATAATCATGTTCTTGTTTCTGTGGTGCTCTTTTTCTCTCAGATAATAACAGCCTGTTAGCCCTTTTACTTTGTGTCTGCTTTCTTAAAAGCCCTCGTCACTGTTTGACACCTCCAACAAATCAGGGAGGCACTCTGTGAGAGAGTCTCCCTTTTTTCTGTCACTCAGACCTTCGCTCCAACACATCCTGCTGATGTTACAGAGGAGGAGGAGGAGGAGGTGAACTTTTCTGCTCATGCGTGTCATCATTTTACAGAGAGTGATTTAAGGGTGAATCTTTCATTATGCTTTAAATCAGCTTAAAGAGTTCAAGCCTGGTGCTGTCGCCCCCTGATCGCAGCCTTGATGTGTACAGAGTGATTCAGTGTTGAGTGTGACTTACCGGAACCTGTCCATTGATGATGACCTCTTCAGCAAAGCGGACTTTAACAGGATTAGTCTTTAACTTGGCCTTTTTGGCTGCGCTTATGAATGCTGATTTTGGTGACTTTTAAGAGGAGGGAAGAAGAGAAAAAACAAAGGTTTAAAAGGACAATTAGTTCCTCAGGAAAGGGGTATGTGTATTTTCCAGCTGCACACAACTCAAGGACACGTTCTCTTCCCTGCTTGAAAAATTTCCCCAATCAGTGCTGATACAATTAAGGAGGCTTTGTGCAAGGGCATAAGAGAGAGCAGCCCTACTTTGCTGCTGTGTCATTGAGGCTTCGCTAAACGGAGGCAATTACAGGCTGCTTCACAAGAGCTGCTCATTCCTTTGAGAATTGTGGAGCTCAACACGCTTATTTTCTGTAAATCAAACCCTTATTCAAGTTTGTTTGTGATGTAGCTGCTTTTAAAGGAGGCTAAACAGCATCTTGCGAGGCCCTAAAACACTTTGTTCTGAACAAAATGATAAATCAAAACACACCATGATTAAAAAGTCAAGTTTAGGAGCATGCTCCATAATAAGATGCTCAAATTACAGCCACTAGTATTAGTATCCTACATACTAAAATGATTCCCCCTCAGCTCCAGCTAAAGTAATATAGAAATGAAAGAACTGCTTCAAAAATACATGCTTTACTCTGGTTGTACAATATATACATTAATGTCTGGATCAAGTTTATATTGGTTTTATTGTGTACAGCAGCCTTTTATCTTAAAGTATGTGTTTGGGGATTTTCAGGCTTTACTTTGCTGATTAGGCAACACACAATCCTCACGCATAGCCAGGCTTAAAGGACAAAAAATGGATCGTGTGTTGATTATGGCCATAGGTGGGTTTTGGCTTACCATTGACCATGGTTCTGTATTAAAAAAACATCCTGTAGTCCTGTTTTGGCTTTTTAAAACCCACAACTTTAGCTGCTGTAAAAACATAACAGGTAAATACTTTTTTTCATTTTTTTAATCAGATCTCTTCATCAACCTCAGCCCTAATCAAAACTTTTTTTTGTTTGTTTTTAATTATGGATTTTAACCTTTTAAATGCCAATTTCATAGGAGATGTCACTGATTTGGTGAAAAAAACAAAAACACAAAATGACTTATTTTCAATGTAAAAAATGAAAAGAGGCTGGAGATTTTTTTACGTGCTATATCTCCAAGATTAGTAAAAACATTGACTTTGGTGCATTTAATATTTTTTTTGCACAGCATCAGATTTTAATTTTTACTCCCTATTTAATTTTTATTCCCTATTTACTCCCATTATAACCACATTTTTTGAATGCAGCCATGACACTGCAGTGAAATCACCTATGAAGTTAGCATTTAAAGGGTTAAAATCCATAACTTTAAAACAAAAACAAAATGTTTTGATCAGGACTGAGCTTGATGAAGAGACTTGGGGAAAAAAAGTTTGAAAAAATAATTACCTGATGTGTTTTTTACAGCAGCTAACTGGTTGATTTGTCTGTATCTGTGTCTGTTATTGTTTTATGTCTGTAACTTTGTAAATGTGCTGCTGCCTGTCTTTGGCCAGGACACTCTTGCAAATGATATTTTTAATCTCAATGAGGTTCTTCTGGTTAAATAAAAGTTTCTATAAAGTTTGTGGCTTTACAACAGCCAGAACAGGACGAAGGGGTAGCAAATTTGCCCGCAGTGTGTTTTTGACCTTTAAAAATTTTTGAAATCACATTTTCAAAATTTATGTAGAATTAAGTTTTATCACCAAAATGTTTTTACTCTCTTAAATATAGTGAAAGTTATGGCCAATTAGTTCAAAATATAATATGTGTCAGAAAAAAAGCCACATAGAGACCCAAGGGTTAATCAAACCAATCAATTGTTAACTCTCATTCCTTTTAAATGCAGTGTGTGACTACTGATTCACATGTCAAAATTTACACGTGAACCAGTCCAAACTCAGGTTAGCTGAATTAATTCATTTTGATCAGTTGTGCCACTACACAGACAGAATGCACAAGACACTAAAATATGTTGGTGTTCGGGGATTGTATTTCACTAAAGAATTTCCACAACATCAGAAAAGATAAAAATGATGTGCAGCACTGCATGATGGAGGTAGAGCCATTACCTTATTACCTTATTAATAGTCAAAATCTTCATACTAAACATACTCTCACCACGTGATTGTTTTGTTATAAGAACAAAGAGGTCAAGTCATACCAAAGTTTATTGATATAAAACCCATGTCATACATAGGGCAATATACTGTGCTTGGCATTCAGTCAATCAACCAATCAATCAGTTTTCCCCTGTGTAGCGCCGATTTGATTTAATTATCATCTCAAGACACCTTACACAAAGAGCAGGTTAAGGCCTTCAATCATTATCCTCAAAATTAATTAACAATTGATGTAAGATATAAATAGTACAGTATCTGTACTGTGAGAGATTAGGCTAAAAAATGTGCAAGTTATAAAAACAGTATTCAAATGATTCTGCTAAAGTATGGTATGAATCATTTCAATTAAATTCTTAGCAAAATTATTCATGAATTGTAAACAACTCCAGAATCCTGACAGTGCATTTATCACCATCTGATGCTGTATGACTCAAGGTATTGATGGTAGATTCATCTAGAATCCTGAGAGGCTCTGATGCCACAGCATAAAACAACTTGAAGAGACTGCATCCTGAACTCTCTTTGAGGTAGCAGGGGCTCGAACTCTCAGCTAAGGCATCACTGATACCGTGCCAGCACAAACATATGGCATGATTAATGACTTGCTTTCGTGGAGTCAACAGAATAATCCCCTCAAATACACACAAGCATCTCATTGGAATACACTTTGATTCATTCATAGGATGGAGACACTTACTGGGTATGGCTGAACAACAGTCAAAAGTATGGACTCCTTGCAGCTCCTGCAAGATACAAAAAACAGTTTTAATGATTTATTTATGTGGCAAATTTAGAGAAACACAAAAATACTCAGGTCAGGTTACTATTTTCCAGGCACGGACCAGAGCCGTGTGCAGAGTTTTCCTGCAGAGATGGACCTTTTAAGGCCACAGGCCCGGTGAAGGAGCGGCCACATGGGCACTTTTCCCTGCGCTAATGAATGTTTACAGACTGCGGCACAGGTCATACGAGGACCAGATCCCAGCCAAGTACTCTGCTGTGTCACTGATATTAATCTAATGAGACGCATGAAGGAGCTTCCACAGCACAACAGCATGCAGCTCAATCACACAGAACAGGGTGGCTGACTACAATGAAGAAGCACATTTAACAAGTGGAAATGTTGGGTTTTATAGCACAGATCAAAACTCACTGATTAACTCCATTGCAATAGAAAGTTAAGGTGTTTAAACAAATCGTTCACCTTTAATAATACCCAAAGAGTTCAATGTGAGAAATAACAATTCAAAGATTAATTAGAGGAGTTCAATGGGCTTTTTGAATCTGATGTTTTCTTTTTAGTTTCCTCTCCCACATCTGCTGTTAACCACTCCACTCATTTTCATTTCTCCTGAAAATTTTACATGGTTTTGGGCATGTTGCTCAAGAAATCTTCCTGACTTCCTGACACACATGCACCTCATAGTGGAATTTGCTCATTCTTGATTGGGGGAGTCATAAGGGGAAGATGTAACATAAAAAAGTCATTGTGTAAACCAATGATGGCGGTTAAAGAGCTTTTACAGAGAATCTGACAAAGCCATGTGACATCAGCCGTTTTAAAAGGAGCCTCTAGAACATTAATGCGTTGTAATGGCTGCTGCCATCTCAACCAACTTTAGCTCAACCTATTCACACAGAAAGAGGCAGTATTGAGGCAGGACTTTAGGCCACTTTAAAAAAAAAGACTGGTGCAATATAGACATATATGATATATAGATAATATAGTGCTAAAAGCTGCTGTTCCTTGAGTGTCCACTAGAGGCTGGCTGCAGGAACCCTGGAGTTGTTATGACTTTGTGCATGAAACAGATGTTTTTACAACCTAGATAAACATACAGTATGTACAGCCTGGTTCAAAAACAACATTGTATAACACTTCTACATGCTCCCACTGTGAGGGAGTTTTTTTTATATAGGAGGTGTTTCCGAAAAGTTCCAGGACTGGTGTCACAAAAGATTTACTTAGAATCCAAACTACAAACTTCAAGTAATCCCCCTGGAGTCTAATACATTTTCCCATCCTTCTCTGCCACGCTTTCATGCACTCCTGGAAGGATTCTTCAGGGATCCTCTGCAGCTCCGTCGTCATGGCCTTTTTAATGTCGTCCACGTCTTCAAAACGGGTCCCCTTGATGACCCCCTTGAGTTTGGGGAAGAGGATAAAATCACACGGAGCCAGGTCGGGTGAGTAGGGAGGTTGCTCCAGCACGGCAATGTTCTTCTCGGCCAGGAACTGTCGGATGCTCAGGGCATTGTGAGCAGGCACATTGTCATAGTGAAGCAGCCACGAGTTGTCCTGCCACAACTCTCGCCTCCTCTCACGCACTGAACGAAGCAAACGCCGCAGTATCTCTTTGTAGACATGCTGGGATTACTTTGAAGGGGAAAACTCTTAGTTTGAAGTTTGGGTTTGAAATAAGTTTTTTGTGACACCAGTCCTGGAACTTTTCTGACACACCTCGTATATGAAAAACTCCCTCACAGTGGGAGCATGTACAAGTTTTATACAATGTTGTTTTTGAACCAGGCTGAACATACTGTATGTTTATCTAGGTTGTAAAAAACATCTGTTTCATGCACAAAGTCATAACAACTCCAGGGTTCCTGCAGCCAGCCTCTAATGGACACTCAAGGAACAGCTGCTTTTAGCACTTCCCCATGGCCTCCTTTTTTAGCCCTGGATTTTAGCCACTATAATTAAACTGCATATTTGCTTAGTAATGCCAACTCAGAACATGGAGAAGCTGCCAAACTCATACATTTGTTTATCCTGACTTAATGTGTAAAACTTACCCGAAAGCTTGCAAGAAATCTCACTTAAAACCAAACCATTCAAACCATTCATACCTTTCACAAGATCCATAATTATCTAAAAGATGCTTTACTTTTAAAGTGCACCTAAATTATTTTATTTTAGAGTAGAATACTCTTTGTATAAATCAAGAAAAAAAACTGGATCTATTTTCACTCTAATGCAAAGTCTATTATATTGGTCAAAGTAAAAAAGCAAAGTTTAATCAACTTTAAAGCACAGGTTGAGTAGAAATGTGCTAATGCACCACCTACTTGATACTTGAAATTATTTACAGCAAACTGCATATTAAGCTGACCAGTAATTTGTTGTTAACAATGTACTAAACTACCTGCTATGTACAAAAACATGCAACTCCTATGTTGTATTACACCAGGCAAGCAGGGCTGGTCCATAGAATTCACAATAATATATTGTTTGCAATGTAATGTTTCGTGTTTGCAAACAGTGTGACTTAGTTAGTGAGCAGGACTAGCTCGAGTTAAAACATTCCTGTAGACAAATTTTAATTTTGTCCCTGACAGTTTTGGAAGATAATAGACTCTTTGGATATGCAAGGTCACATAATCTATGGGGCTGAGAGTGTAATTTGAAAAAATAAGAATAAAAACCCTGACAAATTGGAGCAGAGCAGCTGAATTTCACCTTTCTAGTCCTTTAAAAAAAAAAAAAGAAAGAAAGAAAAAAATGTTTACTTGTGTTGGATGGAATACCATCTGTTTGTTTCAGATACCGAGCTGACTGCACTGAACTATCGATAGTCTCACTAGTCTGTGCCACTACGTCTTTAGTGACTTCATGTTGTTCATTAATGTCTGTCCAGCCTCCACGTAAAGAGTATCTCTGTGTGAGAAGTGCAGTAAAGTGAAATAAAAAAGAGCTATTTAGCCACAAACTAGGTAGCTAGTAGCACTCTTTAACAACTTTTGTCCTTTATTTTGTTACTACATGCCAGAATATAGTAAATAAAGTATTTAAACTTATGGGGTTCTCATTAAATTAAATAGAAAACTTAAATGATAATGAAAAGTAACAAAGAAGCAGCCATTTTTTTAAACAAACTGGTTCAAATAGCCAACTCTCATGTGAACAAGGTTAGCCTTTTCCTTTTTTGTTGCTTAGTTAAAGATACATAAAAAAAAATAGAAAAATCAAAGTAAGCAAAAGCCAAAAGACTGTTAATTGTTGAGCTTATCCAGATTACCCAGATCACTAAAAATAGCTGAAATTCAAGTCACAACTAGTGACACTAAATGTAAAAAACAAGACTCTTTTGCTTAATAGTGACCAACAACTGATAATATCAACTGAGGGGATGGTGCTGTCATGCATATTCACCTGTCCTTTTGTAGAATATGAATATAGTTACCTCCACTACAGGATGTTTTGCTTCTCTGGTTAGTTAGTTAGTTTCTTAAACAAGATATCTCAGAAAGTTGAGGATAAAATTTGATGACGTTTTCAGGGAATGTTGCTCATGGCCCAAAGAAGAAGTGATTAGATTTAGTGCTGATCTAAATCCAGATGCATTTCCAGGAATTTTTTTATGGATTTGTTAACATTGCAAGATATGGCAGTTTCCCTCAAAAAGTCCATAACAGATTCTGATCATGTTTTTTTAGGGAATGTTAGAAATAGTACAAGGAAGGAGGTTTTGATTTTGGACATGGTTCAAGTCTGAACATTGATCCAAGACTTTTTTTTTTTAATATTTGTTAACATTCTACTATAGGGCAGTTTTCCACTCTCTTGTTGCCTTGGCTGCCAATGTCAGAAATGTCTTGGCAGTGGTTTGTGCTCTCGCAGCACCCTTAGCTTTCAGTGTTGCCTGCTGGCATGTGGTAGTGGTTCATATTTTCCCACAAAATGGCGGTGTTTTACCTCCAGCTACTGCTATAAGGTCACAGTGAGGGGTCCATGTATTTGAGGATGCCTTTGTAATACAGCTATGTAGCTGTTTGAAAAGTACCTGTAAACATATAAATCAAAGTGTGGTCACCTTTACTTTTTTAATGCTGTTTGCTCAGTGCCACTCTGCCACTGCATAGTCGAAGAGCTGCACAGCATTTTGGGCTGTTCAGTGAAACCAGATTGTTCAAGCTGGTCACAGCATCGACATATCTACATGGCAATGGGTCAAACACACAACCCCCCATCAAGCTATGCAGCTTTGCACTCATTTAGGGAAGCTTAGGTGACACTCCCCTATTATGTGCTTCAAATAACGAGATGCAGTAGGTTTTGTGGTTGTCAGCCCTTAAGTTAAGCTCATTCTGTGAATTAAGGAAATCGACATAATCATGTGAATGTATGCGAGTACATGGTTTTGCATGCAGCCAGCGACATGAGACAGTCAAACACCCAACCTTTAGCAGGAGTGAATAATGGCATCGTCTGCTCATGAACAACAGGAGAAACAGCAGGAAAATGGCTTCTCACCTCAGTTTGTTGTCATACCTGACAAGGTCGATGACCCTCTCCCTGGGAGCTGAGCTGACCGGCTCATCATTAATCATGATGATCTCGTCCCCTGGGATCAGCTTCCCCTCTGATGGACCCCCTGCAAACGCACACCAAACACACGGTAGATTTCACAAAGGGTGCACAGTCATGCTACTTGTCTTAGATTTTCCTGACTCCTGTCTAATGGCTCAAGGCTCTAATGAATGCTTACTCATTGAGGGCAGTTAAAATCAATGAATCATCGACGTAAACTGCAGCCTGAGTGGGTTTTTCATCTCTCCTCACTCGCTACACTTTAGGAGGATAGCATCTCCTCCGGGAAACGTGTTGATAATGGCCATAGATCGGATGAGTCACTGTTATATTAGAGCTCTGTGTACAGCTGAGGGCTCTTTACCTGGTGTGACTGAACGGACCACAACAGGTTTCTCACTGCCTGCCACGAATCCAAAGCCAAGCACCGGGTCTCGTCTCATCTCCACCTTACGGGGCGCTGGTGGCACAAACTTGTCCCCGTCCAGGCGAACCTCCTCCAGGGAGCTGCTCTGGGAGACGTGGCTGTGGGAAAAATGTAAATGATTGATAAACGCAAACAATAGGGCAATTTGGTGACACTACTGTTGTTCAAATGAGCTGTAAAGTGGAAGTTTAATGGCATTTGAATTTTGTATTTGTGGCCCAAAAATTTGGGAGCAGCAAGCAAATACACATAAACTGTATATTGAGATGGACAATGCAGCAGCCACCTGTGAGGCCCAAATATTCAAAGCTCTCTTTGCTAAATGGCTGCAATGTTGTCATAAATATATCTCCATGTTAATTGTTGGGACATGAGGCAAATCACTGAGTTAAAAATGTTAAAAGAAAAAAAGTTGTATCACACCCAGATTCTGTCATTATAACTTGCCATGTGATGCTAGTTTATGTCCAAGTGTTTAGCTGTGCAATAAGTTATGTTTTAGTTAGTATTTGAAAGCAAAAACAGAGCAAATAATATAAGATCAGCAGCACTTTTGATGACTATGGTTCTTTTAAGTGTTCTCAGCTGAATTACTTGAGTTTAAGGGGAAAACCAAGAAAATTTGTCACAAAAACTAATAATGTGATTTAACTTTTTATTGTCTGTGTCAAAATGAAAAAGCATTTCTTCTGCTGTCACATTTACTGTCCTGGTGGGTTTTTTTTTGCCAATATTCAGGCTTCAAATGAAGCCACCAGTGTAAATGTCAGCATGTTGCAGGGGATTTTGGCCTTAATGCAGTACAGTTTAAAGAGAAGGGGATACAAAGCCGATGGCCAGATGGCCAGATGACTGAAAAAGTTTATCAGAAAAGCAAATATCAAATCATTTATTCGTTTTCAAAGTCCAGATGATTAAAAAAACTCTGTCAATATGCCGATTTGGACATTTTTATATTAGGTATTTGCCATTTACTTCTTTCTTTAAATCTCCTGTGAGGTCTTTTCAGCTGGTCATAAACAGACTGAATTGATATCAAAGCCTCTATGTAATCTATAAAATAAAATAAGATTATCAGCAACAAAAATGATTCTTCAAATTGTATTTTTTATTAAGAACACACTGCTGTGTTGAACCAGTGGAGTTCAAGTATGTGGCAGACACCAATGTTGTTACATTTTCCACAACACACATTCACTCAGTGGGTATCCTTAGGCTTCAAAAGACTAAATTCTAATATACTATATATCTGAGTTAAACTGTAGTTCAAAAGTGCCTGTAAACAGGTTAGTACAAATAATTCATTGTAGAAAATCACATTTCACTTCAAGTGTACTTCTCAATCAGACAAAACTGGATTAGATGTCTCACACATGATCTACAGACTATATGATGGGCTTTGACCTTGAAAATAACCAGCATTCATCAGCAAATCCAACAGCTTGCTAATGCTTAGCATTACAGCACAAATGATTTGCGTTAGTGCATAAGCCTACATGATAATCTTTGGCAGTAGCCTTAACAATAGGCCAGAAGGATCATCCATGTATATCTATTTTTTTCACCAAAAGAAAAGTATAGACTGAAATGTGCCGAACTGTATGTTTCTTCATATTTACAACATACAACCAGCTAGGCACTCACTTTCTTGTTCATAACTGGTCAACTGAAAGAAAGTTCATTGTAACTAGCTGAGATGGAAACATGTGGGCCATCCACAGTAGTAGATACCTCTCAGTTACAAAGATTGAATTATCTAATGCATGTAAACCAGCTCATTGTCTAAAAAAGTAGGATTAGCTTTCCTCTTGGAAAACACAAGTTAAAAGCAACGGTCTTCTGTTGTACTCATTCATCATTGTTGGGCAAATTATTGTTAAAGATGTGGAAACTGCCCATCTAACAAATCTTTAAAAAAGAAATCTGCTTATGGGTCCAAATGACCACCAAAATCACAATTCTTTTCTTGTGCCATGACCAACATTCCCTGACAATTTCAGCAAAATCTTTACATGACTTTTTGAGTTAACCTTGCAAATAGACAAAAAAGGAAACGCCTGCCAGAGCATAACCTCTTGGCAGAGGTAAAAAAAACAAATATTATGTCTACAGTGTGTGCCAAAACAGTGAACCTGCAGCAGGTATTGTTTGACAAGATCCCCTATTAATCATATTTAAGACTAAATAAACCACTAAAAATACAAATCATTATAAAAGGATTGGTAAATGATACAAACAGTTTTAAGGTGGGGGCCCAAAATCCTGGCTGAATTTAAATAACCACCCAAAATAACTGTTATTTTAGACTTTAAGTACGTGGCAGTCTGGAGAAAGCGGCACAAAAACTTGAATAATAGGACAGCTAAAACGATAACTACCACTTGTACCAAGTTGGGATTGTTTACCCCGTGTCTAGATCCCAGAATGTTTAAAAACAGGACATCAGGTATTGTTTCGAAATAAGAAACCAGCGCTGTGCTGCAAAAATAGAACATGTGGGCGATGGTAATCAAGCTCCAATGTTTGTACTATTCTACCTCTGCAGAAATTCACTGTGTGCTGTAGTGAGAGGCAGAAACAGTCTTTGGTAGTACTCACACAGTTATGTTTTACAGAGCAGATGTTTGCCCTGTCACACTGGCAGGAACACTTGATATGACTGATATGATCTGAAGTGTCGTGTCTTAGAGGAAATTCGTGACTGCACAAATGTGAGCTGTGCTTCTTTTTTTCTTTTAACCCTTTAACTCTCAGTTCAAGTGTTTGGTAGATCACACTTTGAGTCACAGTTTCTGTGTTGAGCTTGTGTAAACCTGATCAGGCCTTCACTTTTACTTGGCTTTGGGATGTAATGCGGAGAAAATCCAGTTTTTAACTCACCTTCCAATCAGAAAATTAAAAAAAAGTAAAAATCACTTTTTTCTAATTGGGCTAAATCCAGCAAAACTTTTAGAGGTTACATGACATGTTCAGCCTATTATATTACCACAGACCTCATTTAGCAGAATTTTGTAACCTCAGGGCTCACTCACGCTAGGAGCTGTGTACCACGCTCAGTCTTTAGCCCGGGACACTGTCCTGGCCCAGGCATGCTTAGAAGAGGTTTGTCTCAGTATTGTATGATCAATGTGCATGGAACGGGACTGGTCCTCACAATAATAATGCAAAATAATGGTAGTTATAAAAGGGCTATATTTAATGTGAATGACTCAAAATAAAGCCCCATTCACACGGGATTATTGAGTTCCTACTTGGGGACCCCTCAAATTTTTTAATAACTGCAGAGGACAAAGGTAAAACTGAACATATACCAGCACACACAGAGGTTCTCCAATAAAAGTGAAAATAATGATCCAGTTTAAATCAGCATCTCTCTAATTCAGGGGGTGATTTTTCCTTGTTCCCCGTTTTTTAAGATTGCAATAAAATAGATCTTTTCATGCATCTGCATCTATTTTAATTGTATGTTTACTCTCTTTATACCAACACACCTTCTCCACTCCATCTCCTACTTCTTCTCATTACCTGAGCCTGACTGTATGTCAGTATATCTTGGTTCTACATTTCTCAATTCACACAGATATTACAACTCTGATAGTAAAATAAGTGTTGCTCAGTAGATTTCATATCAGCCATCCGTGTACAGACGAGGAGTACTGTTGATACCTAATTCAGGGATTTTTCAGGAATACAGAGAAAACCACACCAGCATCATAAGCTGCAGAAAATGACCGCTATGACTGCTTGAAACCCGGTTGTCCAAACTTTTTTCCCTGAGGGCCACATAAAGTATAAAAGTAAGGATGAGTGGGTCACTTCACACCTCAGTTTTAGTCTATTAGAAGTTGATAAAATGGAGGTTACGATATGCTTACTAAACGAGCTATGCTTCACTGAAAAATAAACAATAACAGCTTAACAAGGCAAACAGCCAGTCATTGTCGAGGATTTTGGGGTAGGCGATCTGATTTCAGGGGTCCAAGTTGGCCTTGGATTGGCCCATGTACAGGATAAGAGCAATTCTTTGTACAGCAGAGAGTAGAGTTGCTGTAATCGTATCTTCACATTCAGACACAAAACAAGAGCAAACTGCACAAAACTGACAAACTGTATAGAAGTGTTGATACTTGAAGATGGTGAATGTCATATTATGTGTACATGGAAACTCAAGAAGGAGCAGATAATGGGAAACATGTATTACTGTTGCTATGTGCTGCTGCTGATCAATTTTCTCATATTCAATTATTAAGCAACAGTGTTATGTTATTTTGTGAGCAACATTTCGTTTTTTTTGTTGTTGTTTTTTGTCAGGATTAGGCATGGGCCAGCTAAAAATGGACTGCAGGATGCAGTTAGCCCCTGGGTTGCACTCCTGCAGAGAGAAAGTCAGCATTACCCAAAATATACCACAAAACTGGTAAGTTTAAATTTGTTTCTGTATTGCTCTCTGTTGTGCCACCTGTGAAAGTGTGCGTCTTCTAAACCCTGTTCATCGCTCCGCCTTACAGCTCAGGCCCTGGTTTCAGCTGGATCAGTCTGAGTGCTGGGAACTGGGTGTAGGGGGAGGGTTCATGCTTAAGTACTGCACTTGCAACTGGCCTTCGAGGTAGTGGGCTGTCAGACAATAAAAACAAGTAATGAAAGGGTAAAAAAACTCTACAAATGAAGCTCAAATGAAAGAAATAAAAAAATTAGCAAGGAAAGAAATGCTTCAGTGCCATGGCTGTCAGTACAATGCATCCAGCGCTGTTCAGCCATTTGAAAGGAAAATCACAGAAGAGGATTCCTTCTTAAGAGGATAAATTGTCTGGTGTTCACCAATCCTGAGACCAAGAATAGCTTTAAAGAGGTCATGTTATGCCTTTTTGAGAATTATATGCTTTTTAGTGTGTAACAAACTTACTCCAAATGATAGAATAATTTAATGCCCAAGACAGCAAAGTCCGCCACATCAACACTTCTTTGTTGCTCCTGAACAGCGCTGGTAGCTGCCAGAAAGGGATGATTTCCCCGACCCCTTCAATTGATCGACCACTGTGATATCCTACCACTGTTGTGTCAGTAGTTAAAGCCAATTGCCTTGAAGTGGCAAACCCAGTGGTGCTGAACTGAACTGATCAGTTACCAAAGAGCAGTCATCAAGTCATAAGACTGAGCCCATTTGGAGAAGGGGCCTTGCCTTGAGCCTTACAGGGGTGGCAACAGAGCATCCCTGACAGAGTAAGAATAGAGGTGGATCAGGGGTACTTAGTAAATGAAAACTAAAAGATTTTTTCAACACTCGCAACAGTGATTATACTGTAGCAGTCACCAAAATAGAATATATGAACTAGTGCTGAGGCAAATACCAAATACCACTTCTAGGAGAGTGTAAAATGGTAAAAGTTATGAAATGCAACGTTAATCCCTAAAAATTATACAGTTGTTTTTGACTATTCATATGAAATAAATAGTTTTAATGTAAACCCGTTACCATTTGGTAGAGGTCAGAGATTTATTGATATTTAGTGTGCTAACAAAACCAGTGAGGCTCCGAGGGGACACAAAAATATGAATATTTTTTATTGCTTCTTGATGTGTGAATTTAATGGTTAAACTGAAAGGGTCCTACAGTCAGAGGCAGACTTCAAGACACAAACTGTGAACTATTTACTCCTTGATCAATGTTTTTTTTTCTTTATCTTTCTAAGCTAAACGCCTCTAAACAAGCTGTCTGTGGCTTTCTCACGTTCTGAGATCAGAGTTGTTTTGCAGTCTCTCTGGCTGCAAAAGCAGAAGCAGCAGCAGCTCCGTATGGTGCCAACAATGTTGGTTAATTAAAGCCGTGGGCAGACAGTGTGTAATTCACAGTTACTCCTGACACATGTACTGTTCAGCACTAAATACTAACAATTTATCTTTCATGGCACAAAGACGCAGTGAGATCTGTCAATCGCAGGACCAATGCTATGAAAAAAAACAAGATGTTTAAAGCGACGTGACAGTCAACTGATATGCAGGAGGAGGATTCAAGAATTCTCTCCCAGATCTAAAAGCAGAAAAAATGTGATCTGTCATTTGGGTGTAAAATGCAGCTTCTAAACAGATGAAATGAAGGATGACAGAACATAGAAAGAATGATTACATAGGGAGTATAAAAGCTTCTGTCTTGTGTGCAAATGTCAGTCTTGAACCAGATGAACTCATGCTTTGTGAAGATCTCTCATTCAGCTTAACAGAAAACTACAATTTAAAATAGAAATCCTTTATATGAATCAAGAGCTCAGCTGTTAAGTAACTCTCACATAAAAGAAAAGTCAACCAAAGAGAGAAGGACAAATATTAAAGCCAGTCTGCAAACATTGACATCTGAATCGACCCAACAACTCTTGTAAAACAGCCTTCATTGTTCAGAGTGGCATTTAGACTCCTACAATTAAAATGATTTGTGTAGAGCAGACGCTGCCTGTTACTTTAAGTATACTTAATACTATAACTTAGGAGATGCAGGATTTTTGAAGTGGGTTTTTATAAAGTACATGGCATTAGCCTGAGCGTTAACCATTGTTACAAAAATCATCTCTGCAACTTTACAGAAAGGGATGGCGTGGAAGCTGTTAGATAATATATTGCTTTACAAGGGGCCACTTGACTCCACTTAACTTCAAAAGTTTAAGGTGAAAAAATGCCACAAAAACAGTGTAGGGTGATTGAATGCTAGATTCATTTCCTTTACAACAAACATTGACATCTGAATCGACCCAACAACTCTTGTAAAACAGCCTTCATTGTTCAGAGTGGCATTTAGACTCCTACAATTAAAATGATTTGTGTAGAGCAGACGCTGCCTGTTACTTTAAGTATACTTAATACTATAACTTAGGAGATGCAGGATTTTTGAAGTGGGTTTTTATAAAGTACATGGCATTAGCCTGAGCGTTAACCATTGTTACAAAAATCATCTCTGCAACTTTACAGAAAGGGATGGCGTGGAAGCTGTTAGATAATATATTGCTTTACAAGGGGCCACTTGACTCCACTTAACTTCAAAAGTTTAAGGTGAAAAAATGCCACAAAAACAGTGTAGGGTGATTGAATGCTAGATTCATTTCCTTTACAACAACTTACTTTTCCACTACTAAGCATTTTTGTTTTGGCTCTACTTCTGTACATGGCATAGTCACCAAATCCTTCCACCAGCAGTGTGCCAGCCAGCCACAGTCTAGTGGCTTCACAAGAGGAAACAACAGCTACCAAACTAAATAAATGGATGATTTTGCATTGAAGCTGATGGCCATTTACTTTCCGTACTTTGGAATATTTGAACGCGCTGACGAACACACTGAAGAAAACATGGGGTGCGTGTTATAATCAAGTGCGTGTTATAATGGAGAAATTACGGTAATTATAACTTTATTTGTATAGCACTTTTTAAAAAAGAGGTTTAAAAATTACTTTAACAGCAACCTAAAAAAGACAATTTACAAGAACCTAAACTCAAAAGAAGCTACTCAGCAACAACAGGAAGCAAAAATAAATGCAAAAAACAAACAAACAAACAAAACTAGAAAAGCACTCAGAGAGTGCAGACCTCCACCAAGCAGCTTCAGTCCACTTTGGGGAAAATGGTCCTATCTCGCAATGTTAAAGAATCCTTTAAAAAATTCCTGGATCAGGATCAGTCCCAAAATCGAATCATTTGTTACTTATCCTATTCTGCACATTTCCTGAAAATTTCCTCCTAATCCGTCCATAACTTTTCAAGTTATTTTGAACACAATCAAACAGACAAACAGACAAACAAACCAATGCCAACAAAAACATAACCTCCTTGGCAGAGGTAATTAATATCCCAAGCACAATATAAACTCTTGTAATTTGTCATAAGAATCCACACTAATACAAGAGCCCAGCAACATAAAGTAAAATGAGACCATGAGGACCAAAGATAAAAGATTAAAGGAAGTGTTGTAAAATTTAATAAAAGAAATGAAATAAGAATTTGAAACAGTAGGCAATAAAAGCTAAAGAAGACATGAAAGCATAAATGAGAAATAAAAAGCTATAAAATGGAATAAAAATGAAAACAAATGGAAATAAATCATTTAGAGAAGAAAAAAAATGAAAGGGCCTAAAAAGTTATTAACGAGAGATTAAAGTACAATGCGAGGTCAATGGAGAGCAGTGGGTATAAAGAAGAACAAAGCAGCATTTAAAAAGGAAGAGAAATAAAGAAAAGACATTTAAATGTAAAAAAGACACTAAAATGCCTACAATGAAAGAGAGGAGCTGAAAGTAATAGGGAAGTGAAATGATGAGAGTAATAATAATGTTCATCCTTTAAAAGCAGAAGTTTACAAAGTCCTTAACAGAGAAAACAAAAACCCAAACCCAAGGAACAATAAACTGAGCATAAACAGCCAGGTCAAAGTAAGACATATCCAAAAAAGTCAAACAAGAGAGCATGACCAAAATGTAAACTCAGAGGGTCAAGGAAATTAAAGCAGATAGAAGGAATGAAACCGAAAGCATTTAAGGTACAGCATGATTAAACTTCATTAGTATGACAAAGTGTAAAATGTCAGTATAAGATTTTTTTTGATTGATAAAGATGATTGTAAGAAAAGGATGATAGTAATAATAACTAGAAAAGCACTCTGAGAGCACAGACTTCCGCCAAGCAGCACAGTTCCACCCATAAATTGTGATTTCCACCCAACAGAAACTAGCCACCCGCAATTAACCAAACTAACAACGGAAATGTAGGTGAGGGCATCTATATTTAGGTACATATGTATATAGAGTGACAGATGCCTAACTGAGCGAGGTACAATGGTACATGGATGTGCTGGCATGTCTGTGCGTGTATGTGTATGTATATAGATATATATTTATATACAGTATATAGAATGGAAGAGGTAAAAGTATGTATGTATGTTATCTGTGGGTATGTGTGCCGAACTGAGTACATGTGAGTATGCATGTGAGTTTTGAAGTTAGTATACATATGTAAATACATATACTGTCTGGACGTACAGGTCCCCTGCACTAAACTGCACTAAACTGCTCTCTATTGCACTAAACTGCGACTGCACACCTCACTTTAGAAAACCCGCTGCTACTCTGCACAAGAGGTCAGTCCTAGGACCTCAAAAAACAGAACTACCTCACTGTATATAAAAAGTCTCTGTGTATTATGTAAATATCTTTAACTTGCTGTAAGCGTCATGTGCCATATGCAACGGAATTTCGTTCACTGTGTACTGCTGGTATAAAGTTGAATGACAATAAAGAAATCTTGAAATCTTGAATCTTGAACATTATAGTCCTGTATTTATTTTATACGCACATTGTAGAATGAAAAATATCAATCTGCAAGAAGTGTGATTATAATTGATATAAATATCATCCAGTAGAGTGACCTAGTTAGTAGTGGGTCTTGTAACTTGTTGACTGAACCAATTTGCTGCTGCTTGTACAGATGTTGGTGTTGTGCGTGCCGCGGTGTTTCCAGTGGGCGATGTCACCAGCCTGTCGGTCGGGGGCAAAACCACGGCGCTTTGTTTGCTCTGTGTGGAATTTTGGGGTTAGGTTTTTACACTCACACACACACAGACTTCTGCATTGACGGACTATTTCTGTATTGACATTATCAGCTGCCTTGTTTCGAGTGATTGAGAGGCACCTCTTTAGGGACTGCGAGCGAGCAGAGCTGCCGCGTATGTTTCTATATCGTTAATGGGCTCACAGTAATGTTACTAGAAGTTGTGAGTTGTGGAGGGCTGGGGTGTTTATTACAATTTCTGGAGAGTCTGCTGCCTTAATTTATCTTAGGGACCAAGGCTCCAGGAACAGCGCCGGGCTTTCTCCATTGGCAAGACTTTTCCTCCTCTCTGCTGTGTCTGTGAGCAGAACTGCATGCACAGCTTTCACTACTGATTGGCTGTTTGCTGTGCCTCTGACTCTGCGTGTAACCAGAGCATGTAACCAATTGGATGGTGCTGTGGGTGGGACAAAATACGGCCTGGTGTTAAGTTATGGGATTTTTAGAAATTTGGGGAATTTTTTGCATCCAGACAAATATGCAGATCACCACCAAAATGTAATGGTGCCCCTTGGACCAAACCACACCTCTGTTAGAATTTTGATGTAAATCCAGCCAGTAGTTTTTGCGTAATGTTGCAAACAGACAAACAGACAAACTAACAGACAGACCTTGGTGAAAACATAACCTCCTTGGCAGAGGTAATAATAAATAGAAAATAACATAATAAATAGATAAATAGATCAAGATGATGACATCACACTGGGAAGATTAGGGGGATTAAGGGAAAAAAGGGAGTAAATTAAAACATGATAAGATGTTAAAAACTGGACAAAGAATGATGAGAACCTGGCAAAGGGAGTAAGAGCAGCAGAGATTAAAAGGAAATTACCATACGTGTGAGATAATGAGACTAAGAAAATGAATAAATAATTATGTAAGCAAATAAAGCATCATGTAAGAGTAATTCTATAGAAATTAGTTTTAAGAAGTGATTTAAAAGGTGTAAATAATTAGGGAGAAAGGCTCAAAGGAGGGTAAAACAGTTATAAGAATGAGATGACGTCACATTAACAAAAGTCAGAAAAAAATGAGATTTAGAAATTGATTTAAAGATGTCACTTTCTTCCCTCCTTAGCTCCTGAGGGAAGACAAATTGAACATGATTGTATTTTCTGTTACAGTAAGAACAGCTACAGCAGTCACAAGTTGAATTTAAAACAGTGATATGACGTATAAGGCGAGGTTCAACAGACATCTTTTTTTGACAGTCTGTAGCGTGCAAATGTTTTAATAATTATTGTTATGGTAATGATTAGGATGGTTCATCTGGATGAAAGTCCTGCAGAGGTAGGGAAAAACAGGGAAATGTGGTTTGTGGATGTAGTGAAGTCTTTAGCTTTTATTAGCACAAGAGACAATGAGCAACTCAGCTAATGCCATCGGCTTTCGATAGATCGCTACACAAAGCTGAACAGAAAATCAAGAGAGAGCTGGTCAAGGATGGCTGTCAGAGAACTGACTGGTCGTAGAAAGGGTGAAGCTACAGAAATGCTGTCAGTCAAAAACACAAACCCTCAACAGACAGGAGAGCTTTCCACTTAAAAGGGAAGCTTAGGCAACATAATAATACCATATAAAACCCATATAAAAAGACCCTCAGTTACAAGGTCACTGGCCCTGAAGATAGGCCGTACTTGTTTGCTTTGGTGGTGTAGCAGAGTTATAATTATGACTTCTTTCTAACCAAAAGAATAAATAAAATCTTTTCCAAGACTCAGAAAAAAATTACTAGCAGCAGCCATTTTTTGGATTAATTTTAATGTAAGCCCATCGTAAAAGGAGCAATCTCTAAAAACAAGTACAACATGGTTTACCTTCAATCATCTGAAGACTGAAAACACTCATAAGAGCTGGTTTTGTATTCAATTTGAGAAGCTATTACTGCACCATCTTTTTGAAGGTTTCCTAAAATGAATACAGAATACATAAATCCCACAGCTTCCCATTACCAGACCAATGTTCTTCTCCCTCCTCCCACTTGCTTGTTTTGCTCTGTCAAAGAGCAGAGAGGGAGGAAGAAAGAGAGACCTCTTAAACAATACAAATTGGTTACTTTTTCCGAGCTTACGGTTGCATTTTAAATAAAATATATCCTAAAACCTCAATAGAAAAGCTTCTCTTTACAATCAGCACAAATATGCCTTTGTTATATGAAAGAATCCTCCACATATTGTGTGCACAGCAGCTGGCAGCAGATCTTGTTTTTATGGTAATTAAATAAATGACTCTGAAATAATGAGCTGCTGATTTAATTCAACAAAAACACAGGCTTTATCATTTATACCGTTCATTTGCCGCAATAGATCTATCTACAAATATTACCCTGTATTATTCTGTTAAAAATAACAGAGCCCGAGGACTTCTGATGCTAAGATCGGTAACTCATCTGCATAAAGATCTAATCTGTACAAACAGCACCTCCTCTCCTTGCTGCATTTAAACAAATATTTAAGTATATCAGTTGGGTGTTGCTGTTTTACCAACTCAGTTTTTCGTCTCTACAGAGTTGACACACGCTTCCAAATCTTTTCTGTTGCACATCATTCAGTAGTAAGCTGCATTTTGTTCATGTGTTGGCAAAGACATGACCCGCCTGAAGGCCTGATCACACAAACATGAACCGTGCTAAGCACAGTTGCTCCAAAAATGCCTAAGCACATCTGGGAAAAAAAAAAAAACTTGCTGTAAGCGCCTGTGAGCAGGGCTGTCTGCACATATAAGGGTGTCAAAATAGTATCAGTGGGAAAAATGGACTCGAAAAAATATAGAGCTCTGTCACTGCTTTGACCCCTCAAGGAGAGGAAGTGGGGTGAAAAAGTCATAAAAAGGGGAAGTTTAGGTGAAATTTGAAAAAAGGGGTACAGTAGAATGATAAAGGACGTAAAGAGAGGTATTCCCAGAGCAGTGAGGGTGAGTGAGGAGTTTCCTGTATGTACGACCCAGTCTTTTATGAAGAAAAAACAATTATTGCAAATATAAGACAAAATTGATGACAGCCATCAAGACCTAAAACTTATCAACAAGAACAATGATTAGCATCCTGGTGCAAAACTTAATTAGAAAATGAACAACAGAGGTTAGTACTCAAAAGATGACCTAATAATTAATAAGCCTGATGCAAAATTCAGTGAAAAATTAAAAACAACCTGGACTCAAAACTGATTTTAAAAAACATAGACAAATATCCTGATGCAAAATGTAACAACAGAATTCTGATGGAAACATGACTAAAAATAGATGACTATTTCTGTGAATTTTCCATGAAAAATCAACAATTCGGACTTAAAAATTTGGTTTCAAAAAAATAAATAAATATTGGTCGCTCTCCTGTACATTAGAAAAAAATTTGAACAGTCAGCTCTAAAATTTGAGCAAAAATCACAGTGCCTAGCGTCAAGATGCAAAATGCTATAAAAAACATCTGTCTGAACTCAAAATTTAATCAAAAGAACAATTTACAGTCTTGCTAGAAAAAAATCATGAAAACCCACAAGGTGGTCTTAACTACAATTTTGATCAAATAATAATGATTGTAGTCCTGATGTAAAACATACCTAAATTCAGACAACTTTCTGGCCTCAAAACTGACCCTAAAAATAAAACTACTGTCCTGAGGTCAAATTTCATCAAAAGAAAAATTTTCAACTGAAGTTTGATTATTACAAAAATTGCACAGCCCTCTCCCAGTTTTTTTTTTGACACAGTGCTCGTGAGCTTGATGTAAAATTTAGTTTAAAGAAATGGCCTGAATGTGACCCAAAACAGTCACCAAAGTTATGAAGCAAAATTTCGTGAAAGTTTTTCAACAACAGTCTGGATTCAAAATGTCTTTCCAACATCAAGGGGTGCTATCCTGTTGCAACTACATCAAACTGTACAATCATCAACACAAGACTGGATAAATAAATATGATCATACAACAATAACTGCCGCCCTGATGCATGATTTTATGTAAACTTGACAACTCTATGGACTCACAATGACCCTAAAAACCAGTGACCCCTGTCTTGAGACCAAATTTTATTTAAAAAAAAAAAAAAAAAAAAGGCAATGGCAATGGCTAAGACTTTTTTATTCAAAGACCATGGTCCTTAGGCAAAATAAAATAATAAAAACAGAAGGGAAAACAGTGACAAAAGCAATCCTGACTAAAATACAAACCCCAAAAGTGATGACCACTGTCCTGATGCCAAATTTCATTAAACATAAGAGCAGAGAAATTAAACAAATTAAGGACATTTAACTAACATATCAATTCCTTTTCTGTCAGTATTGCAGTTTCATTAGGTTATTGGTACGATTAAAATAAGTCATTATTAATCAAAGTGTAGATGGTAGATGACAAAAGGAAACACACTGTATATTATTTTTTTGTGGGAGAGCTGAGCGATATATGAATAAAAAATAATAAGTCAAGTTGGTTGTTCCTGCAAAACATTCAGAAAGAGGAGTTTCTCTAACTATCAAAGTCAGAAAAATAATGTGCTTTTTAAAAGGATTCAAATAACTCAAGTTTCCATTTTGGTTTATTCAATAAATTCAATAGCAGTGTTATGAAAGCAGTAGGAGATGTGTTATATTAGGACTGCATATAAACACTAACAATAGAAAAAGATGTCAACACTTTGAGACTCAATGAGTATATAAAATAATCTAAGCACCAGTTACTTAAATTCAGGAATCTTAAACCATTTACTGTGTATACATTTTGTAATACACATGGAAGTGGAGTGTGATGACATTTAAATTCAGATTGGACTGTGAGGACTGTATTTTATATTTTATTTTATCATATGATATCCCATTGTTGGATTAAGGCGCTACAAATATCCCAATATTTTTTGAATTGTAAACATGTTTCTATATGAGGCAATTAGCATTATAATTCATCTTTTTTCCTTACTGGTATTGGTATTGGTCAAAAGACTGATAATAATACTGTAACTGAAGCTCAGGGCTTTACCCATAATGTGGCCTGTGGTGGTCAAGCCCACCCCTCAAAACTAATTTACAACCTCAATTGTAAATCAATCAAAGTCCTATTTATGAGTGCACATGGGCGTCATGCTTCCGCCACATGAACAGCTGCCCTACTTGAGCCACCACCGTTAGACACACAAGCCTGATCATGCTAGGGGTATGACTATTGACTGTGTAGTAACATGGACATCACCTCCTCTTTTCTTGCTGTTGTACAAAAATGAAGCCAAAACACAAGCACGACAACCTCTGATGTATCTAGTTTGTGACGTTGTCAAGAGCAGAGACGTGCTTAGGATGCTCACAAAGAACACAGTTAACCAACATTTAATATGTCAGATCCCTTAAGTTGAGACAGTCTACAATAAAACACTATTGTGTCAGTTTGAGAGAGATAATCGTGCCAATTTATACATTTATCAATTCATTGTCTTTGTCATAAATATTTGAAATACATTTTCTTGCTTTTTGTTCATCTTTGCTAATCCCATTGAAAGCACATGTATGAGCAGAGCTGTCCATGATGGCATTACGTCTACTCTCATTGGCATTTACCAACAAATCAAACCATCAACTCAGTAAAAAGTACACCAAGAAATAAATCATTCATTTTCTAAACTGCTTATCAAGGTCTGGAGTGGATCCCAGTATCCTTTAGGTAAGAGGCAGGGAACACCTTGAATTGTCACCAGTCAATCACATGGCTAAAGCACTGGGACAAAGAAACAGACATGCTAACACTTACACCTACAGGGAATTTAGAGCCATAGGAGGAAGTAAGAACCAAATCTTGCACAGGGAGAATAAAAAAATTACACACAGGAAAGGCCCATTCATCTGGGATTCAAACCAGGAACCCTCATGCTTAGATGCAACAACATTGACCAATGTAGCACTGCAGCACAGAGACAGATCAGCACGACAATGACAAGTACAGTTCCATATTATTTATAATTGTGTCTTTGCTGATCCGTCATAAGTTAATAGCACTTTAAAAACAATCCAGCTTATGACTCTTAAATTGTCATTGAGTCTCTATGTCAATGATTACACAATGTAAAGTTAGTTTGCATGTGGCTAATGCTAATGTTGGGAATACTAACACCTCTGACCTTTGGCTTTCCTTTCAGTTTGACATCCATATTTCTGTTCTGTATGTGGTTACCTGCTTCAGACACAGACAAAAATAGCTGTATGAAGATACCAAACTTCAGGAGTGTTGGTGATTAAAGTTGAATAATGAATGTAAATCTCGCCTTGATAAGAAGCAGAGTAAGATTTGTGTGACTTGCTGCCACAAATTATTTGTCTTTGTTAGCCAGTGTAACACAAGTTACATGCTGTAATGTGAGGCATATCTAATTATATCTTTCTAAACTTTTTTTGCTCAGAAATGGACCACAGGTTATAGTTTGGACACCTCTGTTTTAGATCAAAATATTGCTAATCATCTTTCCTGAGGCTATTGGTTTCTTTAGTGAAATCCTTTAATGTCCTTTGCTTACATACAGACTGGAGGGCATTTTGACAGCGCAGCAGCTTTTAAAGCAAAAGAACAAAATAACGAAAAAACAAACAATATGTGTGTTTATAATTTTGTCATCTAATCAGGACAAGACTAAAATGTTTGAGGTGGCATGTCAGACATTCAAAATAATTCACATCTGTGCTTTTAAGCATTCCTCAATACACAAGCAGAGCTGAGCAAGAGGAGTTATAGCTGTTTTCACACATGCACTCCTCAGAGTTTAGAAAAAATGTCCAGACCCCGAACATGTTTTGGCTTGCTTGATCAATATTGTCCCTCACTGAAGGAGATCGATTGGAGGCTAAGACTCATTTCACACTTAAAAGTGTGAGATTTCCTTGAAAATGTCAGTAGTCAAGTCTGAAAACATCCTGATTCACTTTTCCCTCAGGAAGTGGAGGAGGTGTTGGAGGGGAATTCTTGGTGCTGGGTAATTTTAGGATAAATCTGGATGAAAACCATGTTTGTTTGTTTTTTAATTCAGATGTAAAATTTGCATGAAAGGAAACTTTTGTTAGAGTTAACATATGCAGCTCACACCCTAAATTAGACATTTTTAGCCCTACATTCAACATGTACCTGCATTATCAGTCTTATTATTAAAATCAGAATGTAATAGCACATTTGTATGAGTGTTTTACAGTTACATTAGTTGTAAAATATGGCTTACTAATTCAGAGAACAAAGACTTTTTATTGACTGAAACTGCACTAATTGTTTTTGTCTACTAAAGTTGAAATAAAGCCAGAAACTTCAGAAGGCAAAACCCACAGTTTTTGGTTGGGGGTTGAAACTATAAAGAATTCTAAAATTCTGTATCTCAAAACTAGAAGTGCTCCAAGATCACCACCCTCTGCCAAAGCATTTCTGACATTCTGAACTGAGTTAAGAATTATCGAAAATGTGGAAAACTGCCCTATCGCACCATTTTAACAAATCTTTGAAAAATTCCCTGAGTCAGGATTTGGATTCAGATCATCACCAAAACTTAACCACTTCTTCCTTGTGCCATGATTACCAGTCCCCGAAAGTTTAATCTAAATCCCTTGATGGGTTTTTGCAAAAATGTGGAAAACTGCTCCATCTTGCCATGTTAACAAATCATTTAAAAGATTTCTGGATCTACTTCTGTGTTCAGATCACCACCAAAATCAAGTTACTCCTGCCTAGAGCCATGAACAACATTCCCTAAATATTTCATTATAATCTGTTGAGAACTTTTTGTTTTATTAGCAAATATATGGAAAATTGTCCCCATGTGAAGAAATCCTTGAAAAAAAAATCTATCTGCATCCAGAATTTGGATCAGCACCAACATTTTCTCAGTTCTTCCTTTTGCCATCACCAACATTCTCTGAAAATGTCATCAAAACCCATTCATGACATTTTAGGTACCTTGCTAGCAGGTAAGCAGACCAACGCCGGCAAGTCATTAGAGGAGAATTTTGGCTTTATTGACATTTTTAACTCAGTTCTCTGTATGGATTCCACACCATGTCAGTACCACAATCAAGCCAAAAACAGTCAACAGAGTGATCTTTTTTTATCTCTTATCCCACAAACTTTTCCTTAACAGACACTTATTACTCTCATGTCTTATAAAGTAAACTCTTTTCTCCCTAATCTCGTCATACAAACAGAAGAAGGAATTGCTTCATATTCCAGTTCACTAATAAATGCACCCTTAACTTATAAGACACATTTAATTCAGATTTTTTTGTTATTTATTTATTTATTTATTTTACTAAAGTGACATAACCAACAGATTGTGTTCAAATCCTAACCATATGGACCTGTGCATTCAGGAAGAGTGCTGTCTCCTCCCCTGCACGGCCACCTGCTAAACATGGCTGCTTTCCCATTGTGCAGACAGCCATGCATCTAATGGTCCCTAATCATACTCATTAGCTGCTACTGTAACTCCACAACACTCTGCATGGCAATCAGACCCTGCACTTTGAGCTCTAATGTTAACAAGATGAGCCAGAATGAATTGAAAGAATATCCTGCATGACTGTCAGGACTGTTCTCACTCTGTTTATATAAAGCATATTTCAGACTAAGTGGAGTCAGCTCACGACAAAAAAAGGCATTGTGGTGGTTTTATTCTGAAAGGCTGCTTTGACACGGCTCACATTTGTTGGTACTACAAGGGCAGTTGTATTTGTCCTGTTTGGAACAAAGTCTGTTGGCAAAGTTATGCAACCGCTGCCAGTTTATCTTTATTTCTGCTGTGTCACTCCTCTGGTGAAGCTTCTAACCTGGTCCAGCTTTGTCCTCAAAGTGTTGGCGTTCCTTCCTGCAGGCGACAGCACACACCAAGAGCAATGCAGCGTCTGGTTGTCTATGTATCTATAGGGCTGTCCATCTTTCTAAACCAAAACTGTGAAGATGTTTTTGAGTATTTTCTTCAAACCTTGCTCGTGTGTCCACTCTGACTCAAGGATAAACTTATCGAATTTTTGAAATCATAGGATAAAGGTTAAGGGCACGGTGCCTCATGTTTATCTTCTAAATTTGACTGCTATATCTCAAGAATGCAGGAATCTCTACAAACTTTCTAGAAATGCTTTATATGGTTTAATAACACACTGATTGTGGAAGTCATAGGTCAAAAGTGAAGGTCAAGGGTCAAAAGGGTCCCAAGATCATCTCCTACAGATGGAGCCTCATTATTTTTCTCAATATTTTAATCACTACATTTCAAGAATTCTTCTCAGGATTTTCTCAGAACTTTGTAAAAATGTCCACGCTGGCTCAAGGATGAACTGCTTAGATGTTTGATAGTCATATGTCAATGGTCAAGGTTAAAGAGCCTCATGTTTATCCTTTCACTGTGACCTCTCTATCTCAAAAGTGCTTGAGGGATTTCATCCAAACTCTGAACACATGTGTGCACTCTGACTCAAGGTTAGACGTATTGGATTTTAGAAATCATAGGGCAAATGTAAAAGTCACAGTGACTAATGTTTATCTTCTAAATTGGGCTGCTATATCTCAAGAATGCTTCACAGGATTCTCTTCAAACTTTTTACAAATGACTTCTATGATTTAATAACACACTGATTGGTGATGTCTTGTGTCAAAGATGAAGGTCAAGGGTCAAAAGGGCCCCAAGATCATCTCCTAGTTGTAATGTAGCCTCATAATTTATCTTGAACTGTAGCCACAACATTTCAAGAAGGCTTGTCAGGATTTTCTGCAAACATTGTAAAATCTGGCCAGATGATAAACTGCTTAAATGTTTGATAGTCATATGTCAACAGTCAAGGTTATAGAGCCTTGTGTTTATCCTTGAATTATGACCTCTGGATCTCAAGAGTGCTTTAAGGACTTCATCCAAACTTTGCACATGTGTCCACTCTGACTCAAGGTTTGACATATTGGATCTTTGTCATAGGCCTAAGGCAAAGGGCACGGTGCCTCATGTTTATCTTCTAAATCTGACTGCTAAAGCTTACAAATGCTTGACAGGATTCTCCTTAAACTTTCTGTAAATTCCCTTTTATTGAATTTTGGAGGTCATGGGTCACAGCTGAAAGTCAAAGATTGAAAAGGCTGAGATGGAGCCTCATTATTTTTTTCAATTTTTTAATAACTACGTTTCAAGAACTCTTTTCAGGATTTTCTCCAAAATTATCCCAAATCTAGTTCCAGGAATGTTTTCAAGGATTTGTTAACATTGCACAAAGGGGCTAGTTTTCCACATTTTCAGTAATAACTCAACCCCACAATGCTGAAAAAGCCTTGGTGAAGGTTTGGTCTAGTTTCTGACTTGAGGATGTGATATCTCATGTTCGCCTGAGAAGATTATTTTGTAAATTTGGAAACATTTCTGCCCTGGTTTATGGATAACTCTTAAAATGGGATTTATGATCAACCCTTACATGACAAATAAACATCTTAAATGTGCTTTTAGAGATTTTATTCAAAAAATGTCCACCCCGACCCTAATATGAACTGATCATATTTTGGTGGTCAAAGGTCAAAGTCCTGTACTTTATGTTCATCTTTGCTTGTAAAATTCGTACAAATCATGTTATGGCATGCATCAACTGAGCCCCTCCTCTTATCCCATCACTTTACTTTCCCTGTCTGGCACCTGGATACTTCTTGGAGACCTTTGACTGCCAGGCATTAGTTCTAGATCATTAAGTTGTGAAAAGTATAACAGCTCCAGTGTTAAGTTTACTGTGACATCTTTGTGATTTTACTGTGACTTTGTGAAGGGAAAGCTTTTCTGCACTCTCATGCTCAGTCTTTAATAGAATCCCTCTTCTCTGCACTGATGTAAACCCACTCTCCAGAATATATTTTCCCAGCAGTCTCCAGTGCATTACATCTCTGTTAAAAAAACCTCGTGTCACACTGTAAATATTAAATGCCTCTTGCTTTATTCATGCGCTCCTGTCACGCTGACTAGACATGTGTTCCTTTGAGAAATACGACAATTTAGTAAAAGCCCCCACCCCCCACCCCCAAGCCTTGAACGACTCAGATGGCCGTGAACAGTCAGAAGATGGGACGGCTGATTGTTTGCGAGTCTTTGTCAAATTTAGAAAGCTGCGGCTCTAGCCAAAACAGCCTCCGTGATGTGCCTCGACCGGGCACACTCTGCATCCAGCACTTTCACTGCTCCTTACTTCTTATATAACTCCTCTGACATCACACTTCTCATGCTATAACCCGTGTGTGACAAGTGCAAGTGCATGCAAATTTACATATAGTGTTGACTTTGCACGGATGCAGGCATAGCACGGAAAAAATACATTGCATGTCATTGCAAAAAACACAAGAGTGAGAGCAAATTAAAGGTGCAACAACCTTGCAGAAAAGTGGTGCACAATTCTAGCAACACATTCAGGTCTGGTGTAAATGTATATCACAAATCCCAGTTGTGAAAAACAAATAAATTCCCACACAAACATGCAACAGAAAGAGTTCCCTTTACCTGCCTGTGCAGATATCCAGGAGTGCCAATTACAGAGGATCAATTACGTTGCCATCACTGTAGCTTCACATCCTCTCAGGGCACACACACTCTCACATGAAAACACAGGTGATTTTCTCCCATCAGCTGCAGCAGCACACGCACACTCTCCCAAAAGCCCTCTTCTGCATTTGGGAGACTGCACGAGGAGTGATGTGGGTGTGTAAGAGAGAGCGAGAGAGAGAGAAGGAGAGAGAGTGCGCAGCAGCAGCAGCAACAGCAGCAGCAGTAGCGGAGGGAACAGACAATCAGTATTCTGAACGCACAGATGGAGACAGTGTGGAGGCAATGACGTGGCTGGAATAATCACAGGTTGGCAAAGAAACATCTGGGAATGGAGGAAGAAAAAAAACAACGCCTCCCCCCTCAGCGTTTTTTCTTTTCCTTAAACACAGGGCACTTACTTGATGTAGCAGTCACGCCCCTCTCTATTGGTGCCCATATCCCAGCCATTGGGGGGTCCCTGTGAAGAGCTCCAGGTCCCTGAAGGGGGCGGCCAGCCGGAGGATTTGGTCCTGTGGCTTCAGAGGGAGAGAGAGGAAGACTTAGCATGAGTCCAGGGGCGGTTTCAGTAATTTGAAGGAAAAGGCTAAGAAGAGAGCCTATCTGATTTGGCCAAAAGCAATTTTAGCGTGTGCATCAAATACTTTGAGGCTTTTTGAGTGCAGGAACTTCATGATCTTTGGTTATATTTTTAACCATAAGCATGAGAGCGCTGTCTAAATATCAGAAAATCCTGCCAATCTTTGGACAAATATGCAAAACTGTTGAGAAGCAAGTTGCCACACTGTAATGATGAAAACTTGAAATTGCTGGCATTACATAAATTTTTAGTAAACAAAACAATTTGTTTGTGTTATAAACTTAATCAAATGAGTCATCCCAACTATGTTTATTGAGTTTTCTATGTAAAGTTGGTCTAGTTTCTTAACTTAAGTTGGCAAAACAAAAGGTCAGGCGTGGTCAGGGCAAATTTTGAATTCAGGGTTCACATAAAGACATAATACTTCTGTCTGCAAGACTGGCGCAGTGGAGAGCAAACACAACACATTGGAGATATGCTACAACTGGTCTGGGTTTGAATCACGCTTAAGACTGTCTTTATTTTAAACAGTTTTTCTCTCAACTCAAAATTTTGAGTTTTGATACAAATCTTAAAAATCAAGTGCAGACAGTCATCTTGAAATTTTGAGTTTTCTTATTGTTTTTGTTACTGTGTACTTTTATTTGTGGAAATAAGAGACCGTCTAGAGATAACAGTTTTTTTTTTCTTTTACAGAAATGTCAACTTTGGCTGTAATAGTAGCTGATTAGATTTTGTGGGTCATTGGTCAGCGTCCTATGCCTTTTGTTCATCACAGCTTTTAAGACTCATAGAAATCACATTTTAACATGCATCAACCCAGCCTCTCTTTTTATTCCATCACTTTACTTTCACTGTCTGGCACCTGCACACTCTTTGGAGACACATAAATGTCAGGCATTAGTTCCAGTTAATTATATTTTAAACCACAAGGGTAAGAGAGTTGTCAAAACTGAAAAAAACTCCTGGCAATGTTTGAACAAATAAGTAGAACTGTGGAGGAGCAGGTTGCCAGTTTTACCACTTAGGATTGGATTCTTAATTGTGGGAATAAGACGGTGCCTGGAGAATACAGTTAAGTTATAGTGATAACATGAGTTTTCTTTTCTTTTACAGTAATGTACATTTTGATTCTAATAGTGATTTACTAGATTTGTGGGTCAAAGGTCAGAGTCCTGGGCCTTATGTTCATCCATGCTGTTAAAATTCATACAAATCACATTTTTGCATGCATCCAGCCTCTGTTTTTATCCCATCACTTTCCTTTCACTGTGTGGCACCTGTATACTTCTTGGAGACACATAAATGTCAGGTATTAGTTCCAGTTAATTATATTTTAAACCACAAGAGTTTTTCAAAATTGAAAAACATCCTGGCAATGTTTGGACAAATGAGTAGAACTGTGGAGGAGCAGGTTGCCAGATTTATCACTTAGGATTGAGATCTTAATTGTTGGAATAAGACGGTGCCCGGAGATTGCAGTGATGTTTTGGAGATAACATGAATAAGCTCTGGATCAGTGGTTCTAAAATGGTGTTGCGGGGCACAATGTCGTTCCCTGAGACAAGTACAGGTGTGCTTTGGGAATTTGTACAGCCATGTGCCATAACAACAACCCTAACACTAGGAATGGAATCCATAAGAGTGTAATGATACCACTGCCATTAACAATTATTCTCATTGATCTGATTCTTTAACAATTCCCTTATCAATTCTTTCAGTGTTCGGTGTGGCAAAAGTTGGCCCATAGGTTTTCAGTGGCAGCAATATCAAACGCATGACACTCCTTATTCAATGCTGTGCTGCATAGTTAAATGCTTCCAAAAGTTGCTGTTTTTTTCTACTTAATGAATGTTGTGCAGTAAGTGTCTTTTTGCAAAAAAAAAGAATTCTTACTCATTCTGATCCCTGTTGGCTGAAACAATTGACAAGGGAACTGATAAAAAACAAACCTAATGATATCATTTCTTTGGGGGAGTAGCTGTGCATTCTCAACTGGAATTGGTTTTTGATTTCCATCCCTACATAAGGCAGCAAATGATTTTTTTAAACTTATCATATCAGCACTTAACATGCTTATTGTCTGTTTACAATACAAATCACAAGCTTAAAAAGTCTCAATAAACCTTAGAGAGTTTTGCAATTACCAAAACAAGAAGATGAGAACAAAGATTGAAAAAGAGCCTGTTTGGCAATTTTTTAAAACCCTAAAATCAAAAATGTCCTGACTAATTTACATCCAGGGACCCTTCTGACTCTTCACCTGTTTCCCCTCTTGTACAAATATTGCCAACTTTGTCTAAACTTTAACAGTGCACAGAAATTTGCCAGAAATATTTAACCTTGAGCAAGACAGCCACACTGTATAAGTTGACAAGTGACATCTGATAATTGTGAAAAAAGGGGAAAAAACGCAAAATTATTCTATAAAAGAAACATATTTTCCTCTCTAAGTTAATCTCAAAAAGTGAACAAATCTGTCAACACTGATTAAATTGCACAAATATGTTGCCAATGCTTGTCCTAATCACCCCAAACATTTTTTGTGCAAATATTCATTGAAAATTTGTCCGACCCACTCCTGACACTGTCTAAATTTTACAACTAACTTGGCAGCACCATGACAACTGGTTGAAACTTGCATCGAAAGAAACAGAAAATTGTATTCGATTACAAGCACATCATCAAAAATGTAAACAACTCTTGTGCACACTTTTTACATTTCACAAATAAGTTGGCAGTATTGCCACAACTGAGTGGAACTGGCAAGAGGTAAGAGTTTCCCCTTCCCTTGCCAATTTGTAACCTTGCAGTGCAGTTGGATCCACCTGATATCATGTCTATAACCAGGCACATCCATTTGACAAAGCTTCAAGCTAAACTACGACTGACCAATCAGCGCCATTTGAGGAGACAGAGGCAGGTTAGCATAGATGCTACCTGCTTAAGTTAACCTGTCACACAAGATGGAGGTTAAATATATTTTGCTTGTCCATCAGGGAAACAGCCCACAGAAAATGTTTAGGAATGAGCAGAACCTTTCAAAAGAGTATCCAGCAAGTGATTGGATGATCTTTACCTCAATCACATTCATTATGGGCCAGTCGGATAATATAGTAGGTGGGCGCTACTGCCACGCTGTGAAATAAAAAAAGTAAGGCAGTTTGTAGAACAAACTCGCTAAAACAAATGGAGTGAATATATCCTTTCTATTGAGAAATGCTCTCATATAATAGAATAAAGTGGTCAAGATCTGATAAAACTCTTACCGAAGCTGTTAACATTTATGCAATGTTATGCTTAACAGTTTCATCAGAACAGAATATGTCTCAATTCAAAGAAGAACAAAGAATAATACTGAACGTGCTTCTCCATGGAAAGATATTTCAATCCTTCTTTGGCAGGAGTTTGTTATGGGAATTAGATGGCAATCTAGCACATCATTTGACTGGCCTGCAATAAATGTGATTGACAGGATAACTGTCTAACTGGATTATGTTTTTGAAAGATTCAGCCCTTTGTAAACACTCAGATAGACTTGTGAAATATAACCTGTTTATCCAGTGTCAGGTTAGCCAATCCCCCCCTTCACTGTGTTTAAATATTGTCAGGGTATTTGTGCAATTTAGACGGTGTGCAGCACCTTTAAAATGTATGTTCTCATCATTAACAGCAATTTTTTAATGTCTGTCTCATATTTGATGCTCACCTCTAATAGCTCTACCTTGAGGCCCTCTTGGAGCACAAGGCCCCAGCTAGCTAATCTCTGCTAAAACCGCCCATGCATGTGTTTTTATATTTCAATAAGCGTTCTCATTAAAAACAACTCCCTTGCTCTAACAGCTGATCTAATCTCAGGAGTGTTTATAATAATATTTGTCAAAGAGAAGTTTAAATCACGCCAGAAATAAAAGAGCTGTGTGCTGATATGAAGTGATTCCACTCAAGTAAGAAGAGATTCCAGTGTGATAAACAATGTCCCATAGCCACAGTTCACTCAGTGAATACAAATCAAATTAATTACATAAGCTCCACACACAGGCGGAGTTGTCATGCCTCACTCTTGTGCTTTGATGGGCATGAAATTGGTTTTATTCCAAGATGTCAGCACATTCTTTATAAATGAAGCTCAGCGGAGTTTCCTTATAATGTGCTAATTTGATTTTCTCAATGCCAGGACGATATGATAAACTTTATCAGAGGATTCAACCAAATTTAACCACCATTCACTTCACAATTGCTCTATTCTGTGATACGTTGATTTCAGCTGATTTTTGGTGATTTTAGCTACAAAAGTCCACTTTTTCCAGCTTTTTCTGCTAAGTCAGAAAGGTGCAGGTATTCAGGAGAACTGTAATTGGTGCCTTTTTTTGTCAGCAGCTCCCCTCCTCATCTTTATCTTGGTCTTTGTGTCTGCTCGCTGGTGACGCTATGAAAGCAGTGGCAGTAAGTTATGTCACTTCAAACGCTTGTCTGCTGTGTAACAGGGCTCTCTGCATTCATTATTCAAAGCTCCTCTTTCTTTCCCTCTAAATGTTTCCCCAGTTACTGTACCGATGATAATAAATTGTACTCGGTGCACACACTAGAGAGAGTGTGTTTGTGCGCGTGGGTGTGCCTGCGCCTGTATTGGTCCACGTGTCGATTCATGAGACATTAATAAAATATTGCCAGCTTGTCATCCCGATGTATAAGCAGAGAAGACGGTTAGGCACTTTGGCTGTGAATTAATGCAAACCAAGCTGAAGTTTTTACTCCTCCATTGTCCAAAAAAACACACCTAAGTGCTACCTGATGCATTAAATCATCATTAATTCACGAAATAACATGCAGGAGAGCTTTTACTTTAAAACATGTGGGAGTTGGTCTTTGAATAAGCTTTGTTAATTTTGGCAGCTGCTTAGGAGTTCATCTTAGTGTCTAGTCAAAAAGGTGACATTTCATAGTAGGATGGGCTAATCTTGAGCCAAAGCTAACTTAATACAAGGTAGCCTCAATCGGCAACCTCTGGGGCTGAGAAAGGAGGCCTGGGCAGAAGTGCAAAAACCTGTAGTTCCTTGAGTGTCCACTGATGGCTAGATGCAAGAGCCCTAAGCTTGCAGTGCAGCTGGATCTGTCTGATTCAATGTCTGAAATCAGACAGATCCATCTTGCCAAGCTCCAGTCTACAAGGACTGTAAGTGGCAGAAAGCGGCACGACCCATTCAGCATCCTTTAGAGCAGAAAGAGGTGGGAGCTACCAGGGCGAGGACAGCTGGAGTGAGTCCTACAGGTATTAGCATAGGTGCTAAAAGCTTCAGTGGTAGTTTTAGCAGATCTGGACAGCATTTCTTAACTAAATTAAAATCAAATGACAACACTGCAAATGTCTTGATGAAAGGATATTTTCTCTCCATTTCTGAGATGTTTTAAGGAGTTCTCATGTTCTGTCCTTTACACCACAGCAGTAGCTCCTACTACATTCTCTGGTTGGCCTGTAATCAATGTGATTGATGGATGATCGTCCAATCACCTGCCAAATATGCTTTGAAAGGTTCTGCCCATTCCCAAACACTTTCTATGGACTGTTGCCCAGATGGACTAGTGGAATATATGGTACGGTCCATTAGGGTTCTCGAACGAGTCGACTCTTTTAAACAGCTCTTTTAAGTGAACAATGAGAACCGAATCACAGTTGTGAGTATGCTGTTAATTTATGAGCCATTATTAAATGTAAATTGCCTGCAAATTTATAAAATACTTTGGGTAAAATAGCTGACACAACAGATCCTGGGTCAGTGATTTCAATCCAAAGAGATAAATCTTTCAGCCCTACAGTCCATCTGGTGTGTCAGGTCACCAGAACCCTGAAGGTGTAATGATTCTGTGCAGGAAACTGACAGTTTGAACAACTTAAACACATTTACAACCTGGTTCATAAACAATTTGGCCTTAATAGTCTTTAAAAAAACAGTTTGGAAACATGATTTCTGGTTATTATTTCTTCCTTTTTCTAATTCCATCTGTTGTTGTATTTTATATCATTCCAAAACCTGATCAGTCACCCTTACAATGAGGTTTAACTTGTAAGGGTTGTGCATTTGTGGAATGAATAACACAGCTAAACATGCATAGCACCCCAAAAAACGTGCCAAAATCCCCTCTCCCCCTGGAAGACAGCTGACATTTCCTCAGTGAGGCAAGGAGGAACCAGTCTTCTTGGGGTGTTGTCTACCTGGGACACCTACTGCGTGGTCCATCTTTGACTTCCCCAGTCTCTTGGAACTTGATCCTAAGTTTGAAATGTGACTATGTCTGACAAAACATTCCTGTTCATTTATTCAAGTCAGTCTTATAACAAAAAATGTCAAGTAAGTGATATGTTGTTTGCACGAGTTGCTTCTAAGAGCTAACTCTTCTTGAAGAAGACAGCTGCCTTGTGTTTGAGAGTTTGACACTTACTGTAGAAGTCATTTCAACTGACTGATAACTCTCAGAGATACAAGTTGACCAACCAAAGCAGACTAGGCCTGGGACGGGGCCTTAAAGTGGCAGAAGCTCCAGCAAAGCATCTCTGACAGACAGAGAATACAGCTGGATCAGGGAAACTCAGTACATGAAAACTGAAGGGTTTTTTTTAACATTAGAAATTGTGAACTTACTCTAGAAGTAACTGAAATTGAATATGTGAAGTCAAACTAAAACAAACTATGGGCTGTGTAAATATTCAGTGGTGTAGAGATGAGACATTTTATTTTAAAGAGAATTCATAAATTTGTTTCATGCAGCTGGCAACACACATTTCTCAAGGTAATTAAGATATAATGGATTTTAAATTACCTACATCCCTGAATCTTCTTTAAATAAAAAAAAGAAAATGAATATTTAATTGTAATATTTCTTAACAAAGATCTATTTGTGCTAGTTACTGTCTCTTTTGTGAGAAAAGGGCCATTTAGTGAACATTTTTAGTCATATTTTACATGGACAAAATTCGCTCTGGTACACAGGAAGCAGAGGGATTTCTCTCAACATGCTTCTGTGTTTGGGGGATATTAGTGTTTCCACATGGATATGGATTTATTTGACCCGCACTACATTAGCTGCGAGCTGGCCTCCATGAAGTATATTTAGCACACATTTCCTGAGGCTCAAATGATGTGTGTGGACACAACTGGATACTGTCTGACACTGTTGGGGCCGCGTTGGCTCCATTGATGAGTCCTACTTCTGCACTCCATTTCAGCCTCTGGGATAAAGCTCACACCCATGTTAACATGAGCAGTGTGTAATGTTGCAGATTTACCCAAATAAGTCAAAAGCTGTTACGCATTAAAGGCTAGAGAAATTTAGCCTGAATCTTATAGTTTCTCGATGTAATCTTTTGTGCTGGAAAGCACCTTCAGCAAAGACATCTCTACAAAGATTTACAGCATTTAAAGCATTTTTTACTCACAGATCCAGACGCTTTGCCTTCAGAACATGTGTCTGAGCTGACAAATTGTCCCCAAAAATCCATTTTCGGTCCTTCAGCCTTAGAGATTAAGTATTAAAAGCACTGTCATAGATAATGTGATCTTTGATTTCTATTGTCTGCAGGCGAGAGCTGCGTTATGCCATTGAGACGAAGCACTCCGGCATAAAGAGAGGCTGAAAAGGTTCAGCCGCTGGTGGACAGTGAAACTGATCTTCCACGGCCTACATTAATAAATGATGCCTCTCACAGTCACATCGGACTAAGTAATCGAGCGCCAAGTGGGCAAGCCACGCTGCACAATTCATGAACAGGTTACCCAAGAGTCACAGCGAGGACAATTAGGACACAAAGCAGCGAGCACAGTCCCTCAAGGATTTCTCTAAGGTCAGAAATCCACAAAATGCATGCTGACTTTGTGAGTTTCTCTCTGGATTTTGCTTTCTTTTCTTCTCCGCTGTAAGCAAAAAGTAATCTTTGGCAGACAATGACAAAAAAAAAGAAAGGAGAAGACAAAATGACTCAGTGCTCATAAAAATCAATGTTTGCAACAAATATCAGGGCAGTGGTGGACAAAAATTTACTTGACTACTGAGCTTTCTTTAGTAGATTTTTGAGAATTTTTACGACACTACATTTGAAAGAGAAATACTGTACTTTTTGAATGAACTCCCTTTCAATTGAGTAAAAAGTAAAATCCCATTTCCCTGAGTGAATTTAATTATAAGCCTTAGTTTCCAACTATCTATGGTAGACACACCACAAGTGCTCTATCAGTTGAAACAAGTTTGTGTGTATCAACCTAATTTTAAGCAAAGAAGGGTTGATTTTTTATCTCAGGTAAGAGATCTCTTGTGATCCAAGAGAGTCACAGCAACATCACAGAATGATAGAGCTCGTTGTTACCATGGATATATTTAGCAACTGTTTTTGCCAAGGTCAGATGTGCTGAACACTGTAAAATAACATTACAGCAAATTGTTTGTCATTTTTTTAATTTGACTGCTTTTTCTGAACTTAAAAAAAGGCTGTATTGACCCTTTTTTGACCTACGTGGCACCACAATGTCATGGTGCTAACTTGGTGCAAAACATAGCAAAACTGGAGGCAAACATGACCTGCCTTCACAGACACATCTAACCAAGTTTATATTGTATCTAAACGCAGATATACACACATCATAATTTGTTTTAGCATGCCATAAAGTGAGATATTTTTTCATGTTTGTCCAGCCTTGCTAGTGATTTTGGGACCTTCAGTTGTGTTTAGAGATCCAGATCTTTTGGATCAGTTATTGTTAGAAGAGCAGGTGTTGTTCATGTTGTTCTCTATGTCTATTGTCAACAAAAAAAATGCAAAAAGATAAATGATAGAGGCCAATTTTCTTTGAATTGATTTTTTTTTTCATTTCTTTAAGACAGATTTTGTCTTTTCTTATTAGGTATACATTTTCTTGACATTTGTAATAGAAAGCAAGGCTGCATGGAGGGATTAGGGGGCACATGTGGCCAACTGTCAACCCCTGACCTAACCAGTACCCAACATGTTTTTTTTTTTGCTTTCACATATTTTACTGACGTGTTTCATGGATTTTTTTTTTTTTTTAAAGCTGTGTTTACACTAAATGGAAATTTCAGTTTATCACACGGTTAAAATACAATGAAGGTCAATGGGATGATGCAAAATTCTTGTAGTTCATGCATCAATTTGTGGCCTGAAGCCATGGCCCAACAGCCAGCTTCGAGAATCAACGGTGTCAAGGATGATATCACAAATAGAGGAGGAAGTAAACATATTGCACATCGCCATTGGAGCTCCTCTACGTGGTTATAAGTTCAGCTCATACTTATTTAACACTTTTCACGGGCTGTATTGTGAACGAAGTCACCCATCTCAACGACAAGCAAGCTACTGATGTGTTTTTCTGACCTACTAGCAGTGATTTATTGTGGATTTTTTTCTGGAGAAAATGTTCCGACACTCAAGGTAGAAGTACTGTGAAGCACCCATTGGAGATAGAGTAGACCGGGGAGAGAGAAGGAGTGGGTCTCTGGCTGTATCAGGAAAAGAGGCAAGTGAAGAAAGGGAGGTTTGTCAACAGAGGGACCATCACCCGGACGGCGTGGTGAAACTCTTCATTTGTGGCTCTGAAGGATCATCATATAGATGCATTTCTATTTCGAACTTCTCAGAGACACTTAGCCTTGCTTTCAAAAACAGGAAGAAGACAGTGATTGAAAAAACATCCATCATGGTTGATCACAGATCAGGAAGGCAGAAACAATCATTGTTGTGGCTTGGAGACAGGCACGCCCCCTTCTCTCCTAGCTTGTGGGTATGAAGAGCTAAAAATCACCTCAGTAAATATGAACTATTTGAACACGTGAATACATGAGCAAAATTTAGGTGTGATGCAATTTTTTTTTTTTTTTTGCTTTTGTTGTGAACACAATTTTAGAGAGTTCAGCTAGCCTCCTTGTTTATGGCTAATCCTCTCCCTTTTCACATCACTGCATACAGCACACAAGAATTCTCAATGAGTGGAGGCTGGAGGGCAATAAATAAACCACAGGTTGATGTATTGACCTTAGTCTTTGACCATGTTTTGTAATGCTTCCAGCAGAGGAATACCTGAAACTACTTCTAACATTTTATGAGGAAAACATGAAAAAACATAAATATGATACAATTCATAAAAAACTTTGGTGTTTAAAAGAGTCTACAAGTTAAATGAAGCATTTATTTTATATCTGTAGGATCTGTTTCAATGAATGAGGCTGAAAATTTTGAACACGAATGAGGCAAATAATGATGGCGATTCAAATGTCATAGTTGTCGTACACACTGACGGACACCTTTTAAGACATACAGTGTATTGAATTTCATGTAAATATCAGTTGATGTAATTTGACAGATAGCTTTAACTTGTATCAACGTTATATTGATCAAGACTATTTGTACTTTAATTAAGGTAATGCAGTTGCAGACTCTGTCTACCACAGCATAAGGATGTCCAAACTGTTTCAAATAAGTCTTTTCTTCCTCTAATGAGATATCTTACTTTGAATTATGAGCAAAAGTTTCTCCCCACTTGTTCAGCACGGCTTTAATTTGGGCGATATTAGTTTGATTGCGTCAGAAGATCGCTTTTCATCCCCTCATAAAAACTGCATGAACAATGTGATCCATGCTTTATCACAGTGGTTCACTTTCCCTCTTGTCTCTCAGAATACAGTTCGGTTCATCAGAGGCAAAAGCATGTGTCTTACCGGCTGTGACCCTTTAAACACAGAGACTAACTTTACATTATAGACACGGCACGTGCAGCTGAGGAGAGGACACTCCAACGCAGACACTCAAGAAGGCTGAATAATTTACACAACCTCATGAGGGTCGGCTATATGAAACCACAGTGAGGTGCCACAAGCCTGCCATTACGCATAAAGCCTGCTTAGCATTAAGGAAGTCTATTTTTACTATGAGATAACCGGGAAAGTATTTGCCTGTGCTACGACAATGATATGTTTTTGTGCTTATTGTTGAAAGAACAGGGTTTAAATTTTCTCATTTGTCTTTCAGCTTTTTCAATAACGCAATGAAAGACAGAAAAATAAGTTTCAAAGGAAAAAAAGGGGGGCTGGGCAGTGGCATAGCAGGTATAGTGCACGTGCCACACAGCAAGAAGGTTGCTGGTTCAAACCCTGTGTCAGTCAGGGCCCTTCTGTGTGGAATTTGCATGTTCTCCCTGTGCATGTGTGGGTTCTCTCTGGGCACTCTGACTTCCTCCCACAGACTAAAAACATGCCTTTTAGATTAACTGGTGACTCCAAATTGCCCTTAGGTGTGTGTGTGAATGGTTGTCTGTCCCTCAATGTGGCCTTGCGATCGACTAGGGACTGGTACAGGGTGTACCCTGTCTCTCGTCCAGTGTCAGCTGGGATAGGCTCCAGCCCTCTGTGACCCCAAAAGGGATAAGCTGTATGGATAACGGATGGATGTATGGATAAGAAGGGTCAGTGCCCCTTAGTGACTATCTATAAAATGTTAATTTAACCACTGTAAATAGCACTTACATATATTTTTTATTTTATTTTTCATTTGTAAGTTTCTTTCTTATATTTCTTCTTTGTATCCTGCAGCTACTGTAAATCTGGAATTTCCGCCTGTGGGACTAATAAAGGAATATCTTATCTTATCTTAAAGTTTTAAGGGTTTGTTTGAGATTTAATTCTTTTATATTCTTTTTGCTTTTTGTTTTTTTAATATAATTTTTTTTAATCTTCCAATCCTAATAGTTGGAGTTTTGTTGGGCATTGCTGTCTTTTTATATTATGTAACAGTTAATCAAAACTGAGATGTCTGATTCAATAAGAGGCTTCCATGACAACAAATATAGGAGAACAACAAATCACTCTCAGACTTTTCTCTAAAAAATGTGTCACGACAGCCACATTCATGCTGCTGTTTCAAGCTGCAATATTCACGCCTTTGAGAAGCTTCACCTGCACTGTGAACATCAGGAAGGCTGAATGGGGGACACAGGTTGACCCTCTATTTGCTCCGTCTCCAGCAGTAGCATCAGTGATGTAACATTGGGGGGGGCAGAAGGACTCAGCAGGAGTGCTTCTGCCTTTGTGTGGGGACCTCACAGAATTAATGTTAATGTCTTAAAGTGACAAGACTGAGAGCAATCTTCTGCAGAGTGCACGGCGAGATGCATCTCCAGTGCCTCCATGCTGGTTCACAGGAAAGACGTGTTGAGTCTATTTTCAGTGGGAGATGCTTCAACGTAGTGTCAATTTCTGCCAAGCTCAACAACCCAAAACAGTAAATCAAGCGCTCAGAGTGGAAACAACATTGAGGCAGACAGCAAATTAAAGTCTATGACACAATACAACCTGTTGTTTACATGTGCTCTTCCTGTTTTCTTGTGATCTCACAATTATCTTCTTAAGTTGCAGTTCTTTCTTGATCTTTATGATCTGTTTTTTGAGCTAACCAGGGCTGTTCTCCACTGCACAGGGCTTTATATACCCTTCCAGTGGGTGAGGATATGCGCCTTTGCGTGGAGCAAAGCTGCACTGCGGATTGATCGCTATGCAGACGGACTATTTGAAAATTTGTGGTAAGACCCTCTGCTGCTCCTCATCCACCAAGTACTGCCATATTTGTAAATAATACACCATGACAATTGTATTTTACAGAGGACTTTACATATACTAGTAGGTAGATATATTATTCAAGTTATAACTTAAAGGTGTAGTGTGTAAATTTGGCATTTGAGCGACATCTATCGTTCAGATTCTAGAATGAGCCCAACCGTAACCAAAACGTCACATCGCTGAGCAACGGAAGCCTGTTGTCTAAAGGGATCGTGAACGTGGCATCATTTACTGAAGTGACAAGGTTTGTAACCATTATTTTTATAGATTATAAGTCAGTTGTTAGCTGTCTCTACATCCACCGCCGTCCTCTCTCCTCTTCTTCGCCTGCATTTCAGGTAGATTTCAGAACCGGCGGACAGATTCGCGTTTCGTTCATTTTGTCCGTAAAATCCACCCGTAGACAATATGACGGATCGTTATTTTGGCCTACATGAACGTGGCCCGCAGTAATGTAAATTTTTTGAAGCTTTTTCTAACTAAATACAAATAAAACAAACTTTTTATGGGGATGATTGTACTCCTATTTTGACGGATTTTACATACAAATAGAAACATATATAATATAATAGGATATAACATATATCCTATATTCACCGTTTCTGTTTGGCGAAATGCTGCCAAATTCTACACACTGCACCTTTACGCCAACGCTGATGCTATCCCAGCTCCTGCAACACCTCAAATACTGGAAGTGTATTATTTCAAACTAACACAGAACTGGTGCTACTCATGGCTGTTTTCAAGGACTGCTGTAAATGTTAACCCGGACATGTGCTTATAAAGTGCTTTCACTCAAAGCAGCTTTACACTGCAGATCATATCTACCCGTTCACACACATTCACTCACAGATGGTTCGGAGTTTCTAAGTCAGTTGTCCATCAGTATCAACCAGTGTTAATTTTGTTGACTAATTATTTTCGTCATAGTTTTCGTCAACAACCTTTTTTCCCCTGACGAAAACGAGACTGTAACTAAAAACAAACAAGTGCACATTAACAAAAACTAAAACTAAATTAAGTGACATTTTCGTCAACAAATTAAAAGTAGACTAAAATGTTTGACAGAGACTAAATCCTATCAGACCTAATTTCATCACGTAGAAAGTAGGGACAAGTTAGGAATATATCTAGTCACAGCTACTTTGGTTGTGTAGAAAAGTTGGATGAGTTAAGAGGGACATCCAGTCACAACTGCCTTAGCTTCGTGGTGGTGGGTTCCAAGTGTAAAACATGACTTCAGAAATTCAAGGAAACATAAAAAATGCCTTACACTTTACACTTCATACTTTTGTCGTCTAAGTTTACAGTAGATTTCGTCGACTAAAATGATGAGAAATTTCATCAACTAAAACTAGACTAAGAGACTAAAACTAAATTAAAAAGTGCTGTCAAAATTAACACTGGTATCAACAAACACATCCACTCCCTTTCATGCCCATGGACATTTTGCTGTGTGACAACCATAGCTAGACTCGAACCTGCAACTTTACAATTACCTTCCAAGCCATTATCAAACTGTGCCCCGCTCCCCCTACTGATGAGCTGTAAGCTCCAGACCGTGATTCAACACTTCAAACCCTTTATTTAACCCTGAGTGGTAGAACAGAGAGTCGTCTACATACAGTGAAACATGAAACACTGCACTCTAACAGCACAAACAGTGGGTGGTCAGGCTTTCCAAACTTTAAATTACAAGACAGACCTCTTTTTAATCATTATTTCAGTACCTCAGGCTTAGTCACTGAACATAAGCCAGCCCCCCTCTTAAACCAATAAGAATCAAAGGTATATTTCCCCTCCTTGAGTGAACCAGGGAGTGAGGTGTTTCAAGTCAGACTCACATATTGAAGAGGGCAGTGACGCTGTTCTCTCTGCGCTCGTGAATTAAACAGAGACATTTATGCAGAGCTGGGCTGCTAATGTGATTCTGTTTGGATATGAAATCTGCTGAGAAGCAGCGGATGAGATGTCCACCTCCCGGGATGAGACTGGAAGTGGAGTGCGGCAGAAAAGTGGCTCAGACAGAGACAAACCTCTCTGACAATAGAGGCCTTATTCCTGCTTTCGTTTTTTAGCCTGCCTCCATCCGGTTTAATCCTTTTGTTTTAGAAATCAGCTGCCCTCTGCTTGACTTCTCCAACCACCACCTTGGCTCTAATCCGTCAGTCAATATGGCTGCACAATAGCTCATAGTACAACCTGCTTTTCATATTCTGCGCTGCTTTTCATCTTTGCTGTCACGAAGCATTGATGTGGTTGCTGTGACACATCACTTCTCTATTTCATGCAGCTTTTAATGACCGCTCTATGACTTATGTATGATTTCATGCTCTTTACATTGCATCTATCTGACACCAGAAGGTAAAATATCAAACAAAATCATCTTTAATATGATGCAAACTATACTAAATATCGTCAGGACAACCCAGTGTGACAGCCAGTATGAGAACAATTCAGTTCATTATGCAGTCTTATTGAAATTTCCTACACAGCTACACTCACTTAAGAGTAAGAGTCTATTTCCCCCCATTATTTTAACTGAATATTGCATTTCTGTGTTTGTCTTTGGAGGCACTGATATTGTTGCTATGGGCAACAGCACTATCCTGAGCAGCTCTCTCGGTGCCTGTATATAGAAAGGTTTTTTGGTTAGTTAATCTCCTCTGGGTGAGAATAATACCGCATCTGGGAAACAGCCCACCCACTATGATCATGCTGCTATTTTACAGAGAGGAACAGAGATTCACAGCCCCCCTGATGGTAGTTCACCTGTTAAACAGCTAAACACTATGATCTCGAGTCATGTTAGGAGCCCTTTTCATATGTGTAAAAAAATCTGAACTTGGTCATAACAGACAAACTGTTTACATGTTTTAATTTGATATAGATATCTGTATATCTCATGAGGATAGTGCTGCATCAGACTGTGACTTAGGGGTGTGAGAAAAAATCCATACAGCAATACATCCCAATATTTTGCATGGCAATACTGTATCAATATTGTTAATGCTATATGACGATACTTTATTTTTCAATTATTTGTAGAAATTCTGGACATTTCTGGACATTTTAGCCACCAGTTGACTTGATTTTCAGCTATTTCCTTCTCTGTGTTAAATTTATCGGTGTGATGTCTGTCACTGGGACACAAAATGAAATTTATTATTGTTTCAGGGACCACGCTTTATATAAATAACACTGATTAGAAACTGTTTTTATACCAATAAAATATGGAGGGTTCTTAATGCTTTAAAATAAAAATAAAAACTTTTTAGTGAAATTTTTATTTGATGTATTGCCCTGTATCGTATTACCACCAATCTTTTTTCAGATTCTTGCCAATGCATGACCATAATACCAAGCATAATATATTTGATACAACCCCATTCACACATGCACAAAAAGCCTTGCAATTTTCTTTAATTAGCTGCATGTGTAAACCCACAGTAAGCTTTCCTTACAAATGCAAACCTAAAGTTTTCTAAATTTCAGGGTAGCATACCCAGAACATTTCTTGACTTGCTTGTTCACACTTGTACCTCAAAGCAGGGAGTTGTCCTGCAGTTTGCCTGTCAATCAATGGAAGGGAAAACAGAGACAACATAGACAACAAAGTTACTTTAGGATAAAAGTTTGTGTAAAAGTTTGTGAAGTTGTTCCTTCTGTGAGGGACAAGTGTGAGGTTGCAAGGCGGGAAATTTTCAGGAAAGTCTAAACTCCTTTTTGGATAAAATAACTGGAATGAATATGAACTCCCATTACCTCGTAAAGAACAACCCCCCCAAAAAATCCCTTTGGTGAGCTGCATGTCTGAATGCAAACAGCAGGGTTTTTACCTACACTTAATCCTGAATATTTCCTCCCCCAAACCCTTTTCATAAGTGCTAACCTTGAGTTAACCTACCAAGAATATTCCCTCACTAGCTTGTTCACGATTGTCCCTCAAAGCAGGAAGTTGTCCTGCAGTTTACCTGTCAGTCAGAGGAGGAACACCAGATTAACAGAAGTGAATTCAAAAAAATTAGGAAATTTCAAGGTTTTTCTGCATGTTTGAATATCATTTGGGTGTTTCATCCAGACTTTACTCTGAATGTTTCCTCTTAGCCCCAACATCTTCCACTTTCTGGTTTGTAGGAAAAGTGTGAAGTATACATCTCCACTATACATCTTCTTTTCCATCTTCCTGATGTGATGTCGTCAACTATCATTTATCAAACTATCTACAAATCTATGACCTATTTATTGTCTTGCTGTCTCCTTGTAATTATACTTAAAACCAAATGTCTTCTTCAACAATGATCTTCTTCCGTACGCGTTGCAAATTACTTCAGGTGTCTCCAGCTCACCAGTTCGCTATTTCCCTTCCTTTTGTTGCTTTAGTTAAAATGATCCCCTGTGCTATTTCCTCTGACTCTTTTGGTCTCTGTTCGACCTGATTATGGTCTTTATTGTACCCAGAGTACTGGGTTCTATCTATTAAAGCACTTTGTAAACATTTGTTTTTAAAGGTGCTATATAAATAAAGTTATTATTATTATTATAAGTAGCAAGGCAGGAAATTTTCAGAACAGCTTACACTATTTTAAATAAAATAAGGATAACAATTATGTAAAAATCCCTAACTTGCTAGTTTATACTTGTTCTGAATAGAGGTAAAATACCCTGCAGTTTGCCTGCCAAGCAATAGAGAGAGAAGGGAGAGGGAAAATAATATGGAACCAACAGGGAAATTTCAGGGTCAAGTCTGGGTGAAAAAACATTTACTACTTGGGATAAAACTTGCACCTCAACTAAAAAAAAATCACAACATTTTCAGAGTTTGTGTTTGACTGAGGATGGAATTTAAGTGAGGAGATTCTGCTTGGTAGCTGTTAATCTGCTGTTGCATTTACATCATAAATTACAGAGAATAAATCCTACATATCTAATTGGACTAGTTACACAACTTCCCTTCATCTATTGAGACTGACTATATCTTTTTTGCATGCCTCTAGGAATGATTAGGCTTAAACTATAAAAAGACAATATTGTTTTTTTCTGATTTTCCTGCTGATTCCATTATCACTCCGCATTATCCCGAGGCCTCCTCCGCTCCACATGGCTTTATGTAAAACATTAACCAAATATAGTGATGAACTGAACCCGTGGGCACTGAACTACACTCGCATTCTCCTTCACCTCATTGTGCTATACTGGCAGCCTTCATGCTAAGAGCTCCAAAGGACAGAACAAAACAAATGGTTGCCTGAGACCCCGTCCACAAGCCAGCTGGCTCCCGTTTTTTGACCTGGAGCCATTTTCTGATCCACGAGAGCTCCTGATGCGAACGGCAAAAAGAATGACAGATCTTTTGCTCTTTGCCCACTCTGATGAACATTTAGGCTAATCAATTTATGTCCAGACCACTGATTTCCTGTTAAAAAAAAAAAAAAAAAAAGTTTGCAGGCAAAATATAATGAACAACTGCTTGCACAATAGATTTTTCAATGAAACGCAGTCAGGAGTAAAGTCTGGCAGTCCAGCTCAATTTTCTTAAACTGTGAAGAACTCTGTGTTCGACTCTGAGGAAAAATCTCCCCATCCAGAAAACCATTTCCACTCATGCAGTTAATGAACGCATCTATCTGTTATATAAGGATGACTAAAAATAGTTACAAAGACGAATATTCTAGACCTTTTCAAATTCCTGCATTGTGAGCCTGCCTGGAAGTCGCCTACACAGAAACAATAAATTAACCATACTGGGTCAGGCAGCCATTACATGATAATTCACTGTTCACCATAAGTACATCCTCATAATATCAACAAATGTGTTACTAATTAACACCTGAAGACGAAGGAGAAGTGTAGCAGCACTTCAAGCCAAAGTTACACTATAAGAGGACCTTTCAGAGTTCATTTGGCCAGAAAAAGACTATTAAAGGCTGTTTTCTACTATATACACAAGGGTGGATGGAATGGTCTCACATTTAGTATTTCAGTGGATATTGATAAGTGTTTTCAATCTGCTGCCATATTTAGTATGTTTTATAAAATCATCTTTAAAACAAAGGTAGGCTTGAAAAGGCTCATGAATACACTGAACATACAGTATTAGAGTTAAATTCAATCTTCCAGCCACTTTATTGTTGGTTCTTGGACTTGAGAAATATTAGTCAGCTATTTGTAAACATTTAAATAGTTTCACTTAGGCTTATGGTTTTTGTTTATTGCAAGTGACCTATCATGGCCCACCTGCAGTACCTCCGTGGCCCTCTAGTTTGGGGACCATCACCTTATGTCATAGTTCTGTGGTAAGACCAACATACCTTGGTACCTGGTAAAACATTTATCATACCAACATAGACAAGGCACCCTAATGTCTGTCCAGCTCAAAACATTTTGCATGCAGTGCGAGTGTATTGCCTATTTTCCACCTGATGCAATTATCATTTTTTGCGCTGTGTGCCCTTCAGTTTTTAAGTAGAAAATGACCAAGTGCACCTGGTTGCATCCATGGGTGTGTTTGCTTAAAAGTGATCAGGCCCAAATCTAATGTGTTCCCACATTGAGGTCACGGAAAATTATGGTGCCTCAAATCACGTTAAATCTTATTGTCTTAAGAGTAATGCTACCCGATATGATAATTGGAGGGGGTACGGGACCGATTGGCCATGAATATTGGTCGTTTTGTCTCGTGTGGTGTGTCACAATGACCAACAACTATGAGAGGCCTAGCAACTCCATGACAGAAAGTCGAGAAGGTTTGAAGGTTAGAAGTTTTGTCCTGCCTTCTATGATTTGTCCTTCTGACCAATGAGAGCACTGGGAGCTCTGCATGTGTGACTATCAAGGATGTAAACAAACATTTTGGGGCCTTGACAGCTATATGACAGAGAAAAAGTTCGTCAAGCTCTGAAAAACAACATCCCTGCCCTCATGAAATGTTATAGAGGAGCTTACAGACTGTAATATGAGAAATGTTGGAGAGGAACAGAAGGGGCAACATGGTGAGTGACTGCTTCCACTTAGAAAACTAACATCTCATTCAACATAACATTTTATAGACAAACAAAAGTACTGAGCTCTAAGTACAGTATGTTACTGCCTTCTTTGGTGTTGCCCCTCCTTCCAACATTGTGGTGTCGGTCGATGAATGCAGTCAGCTCTAGTTATGTAGTTTGTCATGCTTGTCCGGCAAGTCACAGCACAAATTCATGGCTCTGTCACCTACTCTGACACAGGGAACATTGTTACTGATGAAAGAAATCAGGAAGTCTGACCTCAGCACAAGGTGCAGTGTGATCCTTCTATTTTAAGGACCCATTAGAGCGATAGTCACAAACCAAAATTCACAAAGAAATTCACCCACATTTAAGCCAGTAGATTCATGTCCAGATTCATGTTTAGGTTACTTTTTTGTGCACATGGTTACATTTGTTTGCAGCCAGCACAACACAAAAATGACAAAACTGTAACACAGAACAGCAGAATAGAGGAAAAAGTGCAGTGTGCAGCCATTAATTTGATAAAGGAATAAAAATGAGATCTGACACTCTGATTGGTTTGATTCATGTTAAACTCAAAACACACCCATGTATAATCACACATAATCCACCCTCTTTGTGCCCTCCCCCTACTTTTGTGCCATGATGTGTTTTCTATGCATGCTGTATTGCAGGGGTCACCAACCTGTAGATCTTGATCGACTGTTAGATCTTGGCATATTTCTAGTAGGACTTAATCCTGCTGGGATGTTTCACAGCTCAAATGGATATATAGGTTTGGCCAATCCACGTTTCCAAGATTAAGTGGATCAAAGTGAGTTCCCTTTATCTGTTAGTTTTCATGATAAATGAGTCAGTCAAACTGTTAAAATGAGTCATGCACTTGAGTTGTTCCCATCCTAAACTCTTTCAGTCATGAGTTGCATGAGTTGGTGAACACAAATGTAAATTTTGTCATATTTTAAAATGTTTTTTGATGGACTGAAATGCATTTGCTAGGTTAAATGTGGGCACATATACTGTAAATAATATTAATTGACAAGGAACAATTTATTGTGTTTTTCAGTGTGTTTGGACAGGTAGCTCCTGTTGTTATCAGAGGGAATATTTGACTGAAGGAGGTTGGTGACCGCTGCTCTAAAGTCTCCACAATGAACTTTGACATAGAAAGTAACATCATTTGCAACAGCATGCCAAAGCTCTAAACACTAGCATAAAATGTAAGGTCTGGGTAGAAAAAAATAAGCGTTTTGCCTTTGAACATGCAACTCATTCAGGAAAAATCTGAGAAATCTCAGAGGTTTTGTGCAAGTGTGAACAAAGTCAAGGAAAAACACTGTTTGGTACTTGGTAGTCTGTAAAAATAAAGAATAGTCATGACTCACCCAGCTGTGTTATAAACAGGATTAGAGAATTTTTATGTTCTTTCTAGATCTTTTTATGTGCATCTAAGGGGCTAAATGTTTTTTTGTGTTGTTTGAGCCTCCAACCAAATGTAATTTTTTGGCACTACAAGAAAGGGAATATATTTTTTAATCCAAGAACACAGTAGCTGAAACTACTTCAGTCTAAAACTTCAAGCTTGTCAATTTGTTACGGAATAGTAATGGTGATTCATTATGTAACAGAAGAAAATCTACCTTCCAGAGGTGCTTTTTAGATTTGAACCCAACAAAGAAAAATAGAGAAAACTCTGGCTAAAGGAGGCTTTTGTTTCCTACATCAGACACATCTGGAGGCGTATCGAGGAAGGAGGAAGGGGCGGTAAAAAAAATCGCTCCTTTTTTTGGGTACGTTTCTAAATGCACACACACACAGGGTCTCTGTAAAATGTAACTTCAGCCTTAGCAAAACAGCATCCTGCTGACTTAAATTCCTGTTGGCAGCTGGAAGGAAGAGCACACACATACACACACATGCACAGAAAAAAGCGCCTGTGTAGCAGTGGTAGCTCATAATCAGGGAGAGCTCTGTGTGGTGTTATTAACAGTGACAGGATGCAGTAACGTCAGGGGTCCACTGGGAGACGCATCAGAAATACTGCCGTAGAGGAGACTAAGTGGAAAACAAGGGTCCTATCAAGTGATGGAGAATCCCTGAACCTGACAGCTCATAAAAAGGATGCTGAAAAGATTTGTAATTGTGAAAACACAGGTTTAATAAAGAATGCAAGTGTTGGGTTTTTGTAAAAATCAAATATACTAATATGCACCTTTTTTTAGGAAGAACATGAGGGCTTTCCTGGTGTGAAATTGACCTGAGAGTAATGAAAGTCAACATTTATCTCTATGGTGAGTGTAATGGATTATTTTTCAAACACAGTGAAATAAAAAATTGGAGTAATTACAACATGCTGACAAACAGCGAACTCTGTTGGCTCAAAACCAAAACTGAATTACACAAGGGGGATTTCAGGATCAGGATTTTAGGGGTGCTCAGTCACAAATAGCCTGTGACATGTTGAGTTCTTTACAAGTATGCAAACACTGCTCCTTCTTTTGAACAAGATGAAATATTTTCCCACAGCTGCCATACCAAAAGTCCTCTCATTACAGAGCCATATTCTTCAGGTGCCCTAAAATGCAAGGCTGTCCAAGAGCGGAGATAAAGGGGGACGTTTTTTAGGGACCAGAGTGATATAGATCCCTAAATTTAGAAAAAGTCAGATGGTCTGGGACAACATCACCAACTTCCAAGATGCTGTCTGGAAGAAATCAGCAGAGCACCAGCAACACTTGTAGTTCAGGAAACTACTTTATTAAACCTACAGGTTTTGGCTTGTGGCCTTTGAGTTGGTCTAACACTATTGTTTTCTGAACTTCAAGTTTTGATTTCTCCATCCTAAATTTTGACTGGGGATGGGCAACTTTGGTTACCAAGAGGGACACACTGAAAAAAATCCTCATTGTAAGAGGGACAGTTTTTTTTTTCAATCTTAAGGGTGCAAGAAGGGACAAATATAGAGAGCTGTCATAAAAAGTTAGTTGATCAACATTTTGTTGTTGTCAGTCACAAGTTTCCTACATCTGTTAATGTATGTGAGATTGTTCTGTTTTTATGTCTTTTTTTTTTTGTTTTGATGTTTCTCTTTTATGTTTAGGGACTGTATAAATTCGGCATATTTATGTTGGTATTGTGTGGACTCTCAAGATATTGTATGTTCAACAGTATGGACTGTCCTGTCCAAATAAACGTTGGAGTGAAAAAAAAAAAAAAAAAAAATTGCTACTTTTCAGGAAATTAAAAAATGCTCTTACTTGATTGCCATGATTACAATTTTTTGTTGTACTTTTGTTTATGAAACTCGCATATCAAAAGTAAAACCAACCAATAGCACTGTTTTATGAAATATCATGCTAAATGGAGATATAAGGTTTGTGCCTGACAGTGACGACAAAACAAAAGCAATTACAGGTTGTCAATTTAATGAGCTAAACACAGAATTTATGTCAGTTTCAGCTACGTTCCCTTTCAACATTCCCTAATAATTTTCTCAAAATCCAAAGTACCTTTTGAGTTACCATTCTCACAGAAAAACGGTCAGAAAAAAGAAAAAAAGAAATGGACAAACTCTGGAAAAAACAAAACCTCTTTTGGTAGTGGTAATAAGGTGCACTTGGATTAAATGACAGGATACTTATTGAACGTCTTTAAATGATCTAAAATCACCAACAATTAGAAATGCTTGGAAAGCACTAAGCTCTGCCAAGGCATTTCTGACATTCTTAGCCGGGTTAATATTGAAAATGTGGAAAACTGCCCTATCTTGCAATGATAACAAATCTCTTTAAATATAACTGGATCTGCATCTGGATTCCAGTAAAAACCACCTTGGCAGAAATTGTTAGTATCTGTAATTCATGTTATTGATACTAATGCCATCAATTGCACTGTTAGTGTTGTTTTGTGTGAAATTAAGCCACATATTGAACAACTCCAGTGCACTTTTATTTCATGTTGGCTGTGCCGTGTACTGAAATAGTACCAAAACAAAGCAGCTTGCAAGGGGAAAAGTAGGTTGTTGTAAATGTTTTGAATACAGTGTGTGATCACGCTGTTTCTTGTGGCTTGTTTTCACCTAAAATTCTTTAAATTACACAAACGCGGTGGCACTGTATAGTCCTAGCTTTTGTGCTGGCTATTTCTGTACAGACACAGGGATGATCTCTTTCACTGTGGCTTATGTGCAGGCTAATGCCATGTACCTCATATAACCCCACTTCAAAAATCCCAAACCATCCCTATAATGCTTTACATAGAGTTAAATCATTTATACATTTTGCCAATACGTGCATCCAAATTATTGGCTGGAAATATCTGCAATATTTCAGGTTCAAAATGTCTTCCTAAGTATTGGATAACTCATAAATAAATGTTAGTGCAGTGTATGATGACTAAATGTTGAATTTCAATATTTTTTCTGTA